>LR999458.1:6883256-8083256 GCA_905216605.1 Arabidopsis arenosa
GCAGTTGTGAAATCGTCACCGACAACTGACCATGCTGATTTGAAAAATTCACAAGTAAAGCCATCCGGTCCCGGGGCTTTGTTCGCAGGCATCGCAAAAAGCACCTGCCGTATTTCCTCTGTTGTGACCTCTTTTTCAAGCATACATTGATGAGCATATGTACATTTGAAAGGTATTAACTTCAAGGATATCAGCAGGCAATCCTTCGAACTCTGTAGGTACATGGCCTAAGAATTCTGAGAAAAACCGCTCTGCTTCATGTTTTATTTCCTCTTGGCTAGAGACTATTGATCCGTCCGGGAGTTGTATCTCCCTGATAGAATTTTTCGACACTCTCAACTTCACTGCATTATGAAAAACTTTGTTATTCTGGTCGCCAACATCAAGCAAGTGGAGTTTCGATCTTTGCTTTAGAAATTTCTCTTCCAATTCTGCCAGATGATTCCACTTATGATATGCCTCTGTTTCTTCCTTTGATGCTGTATCTGTAGGTCGTAGCAGAGTCTCCTTTTGTTTCTCACACAGATCTTTGAACGCCACTGTTACTCTTTTCTGCAAATTCCCCAGTTTTTCTCGACTTAAGTTTCTGAGTTGAGGTTTCAGATTCTTAAGTTTCTTTGAAAAACGAAACATTGCTGAAGTAGAGTGAAACAGGGTAGGTGTGTCTTGCCAATAGGATTGGAGTAGAGGTAGGAATTCGGGCATTGTCGCAATGGAATTTGTAAACTTGAAAGGCTTCCTTTTAGCCACTTTCTCCCTTTGAATCTGAATTCTACTCCGTAGATGATCAGAGCAGCCCCCTGGTTCATATACATAGTACGCTTGTGAATAATGGTTGAGCATAGCACGATTTATCAGTACCCGATCGAGTTTTTTGCAAATTACCCCCTCGTCTCGTTTGTTACACCAAGTGAATAATGGACCATGTGAACCAATATCCATTAGTGAACAATGTCTTACCGCCTCTTGAAAATCTCTCATACCTTGTGGAATATTTGGAGAGTGTTCAAAGTTTGAGTGTTCTTCAATATCCAATATTTCATTAAAATCACCCATCAGCATCCAACGTTTGTTTCTGAACAACTGAGAGTCTTGATGATTTCTCTCAGATCTTCCCATAACTTCTCCTTTCCTCAGCCAAATTTTTTGCATAAATGAAAGAGCAGAAAAATTCCTCCTCCTCCCCTTCCATTACACTGAACATGTAATTAGCTGGTCACTCTTGAAAATTGGAGTTAACCGCACTGTTGATCTCCAAAGAATCCAAATACGACCAAGCCTATTAAACTCGTAGTTAGCCATAAATGACCAACCGTTAAATACTTGAGATACAATACGATTTGCCTTCTTTTCCTTGACTCTCGTCTCTAATAAGCAACCAAACTGCACCTCACTGTTGTTTGTCCAATGATGGACCCACGGAATGTTTAGTAGTTTTATTAAATCCGCGCACATTCCATGAAAAACTCGACATTAGAGGGCTTTTCGGTTGGACCTCCTTCCCGCAACCACTGGAACAACGTCCTTAGTTACCTGGTTTGAGGTCTCCGAAATAGTCTTCATCTTCTTTGAGGTGTTACGCGTGACAGGTGGTTTCCCCCCTACCATTTCCCTCATCATTTGCCTTTGTCTCTTGAGATTCACTATGAGCTGTAGCTTGTCCATCTTCTACCTTAGCACCATCCTCATCATCATCATCATCATTCTTTTCCTCTGTTTCTTGAAGTTCTCCCTCCTCCTCCTCTTCAGTACAGAGGACAGAAAATTTTGATGCTGAAACAAGAATTGGCGCCTCTGTTACTGCTTTACTCGGGCTGCGACTTGTTTTTGAAAGAGATACCTGTGACACTCTCCTACATCATCCATCTTTTCTGAACTTGTCTGGTCAGTCTCCGGTGCATTTTCATTTACTTTGTCTGAAGTGGTAACTGTTTCCAGCGTACTAGTCTGTACCACTGCATCTTTAGTAACTTTAGATTTCTCCACCCACTTCATTTCAGAACCTACGGCTGAATATTTTTTATTGGCAACACATCTTGAATCAAGATGTCCCCATTTTTTCACAGATAGAACACCTCGGAGGCAACCAAGGATAGACAAAATCCACCCAAAATTCCTTGCCATTCTTTGTGAATTTGATCTTTTTGGTAATTCTTTGGACAGATCAGCGTTGACAAAATTTTTTGCAACATCAAAACGTGAGCACGCAGCTGTTTTCTGGGTGTAGACGCACCGGATGACCTGCTGCGCTTGTAATGAAACTCAATCCCTCCCAAGAATACATATTCATCGGAACATTTTTAAAAAAAAAACCATAGTGGAACAGATTTCTCCTCCTGTTGCTCCTTCTCCGCATTAGGAGTCCACTTAGTGACCACCATTGGTACCTCAGCAATATTCCACATTCCTCTTTTGAGAACCCTTGCACGAATCAAAGGATTGCTATCCCGGAATCTCAGAGTTGTGGAATTGACTTCGTACACGTCAATTTTTTGCGCATCGAACCCCTGTTTCCAAATTTTGTTAACGATGACATGAACCTTAGCCACATGTGGTGCCGTATCTAGGAACTTCCCTATCAGAAAATCCTCCCAGAGCGGTGTAACGTTTTCAAAAACCTCATCAGAATCTCCACGGAACTTTGCCCCTCCGAAGTTGAAATGTTTAGATCGTATTTTTTGAGAGTTTGCTTGTTTTGAACCACCGAAACCCATGAACCCACCTCCTGTGTGCCAGAGAGATCCGTAGATCCTTCCGTCTTACTCATCTCTGCCCTCCGGAGCTGCCTGGCGGCGCCGGTGAGCTACCTTAGTTGAAACGAAATCACAAACCCTAGTCGCCTATTTTTCGCCTCCTTACCAAAACGCAACGTTTTGTTTTTATCGTGTGGGCACCTCCTTCGAACTTTTTCCCCAATATTTTTAACTTTTTTCAACCTTTTTCAACCTTTTCGAACTCTTTTGAACCCTTTGATCCCCGACGGCTACTCTTTATCCAGCGACAAAAGACGGAGATGGTTTCTGGCAATCACTCTCTTCCTCTCTATACTCGCTGCAACATTGTTGGCGGATCCAAAGACCATCGCTATGCTCTCCTCTCGATCTGGATTTCTGTTCCCCCCTGAAGAAACCTCCACTTGGGCTTCGTTGATGGCAAGAGATCTCTCTCTTGGACCATCAGATGCGCCATGCCCGATGGAGACGTCGACGGTGCACGGCGATTTCTTCTTCAGGGCAACGGCTCTTCCTCCTAGAAAAGCTTTGTCTTCATGTCTCTTTGCCTCTGCTGCGGACCACGGTCATTGCCCGGTATCGCCGAATAATCAATCGCCGGAGATGCTTTCTTCATCGCAGATCTCTCTTTCATTTCCGGTCAGCCGCCGCATCTGCTTTCTCCCTTGCAATGCAGTTGCAAGATTAGGGTTTCGTCTGGTGGGCCTTGTCCCCAATTTCGGCCCAACACCAATTATGAAGCCCAAGCCCACTTCTATTAAACCCAGGTCTGCTACTTTATTTATTTTGTCAATCGTTAAGCAAGGTCTGTGTCGACTTCACGTTTTCAATGGTCAAGGACGCCATATGAAGCTTAATTCACCACCTTCGTTGCTTTGGATTAACAATCACTCTCAGAGAATCCTGGTTTTTGCTTCAACTATGGCTATGATCTATGATTCCAAAAGCTTGAAGTCTTATGGTTTTTTGTTCCCAATCTCAATTTGTCGGAGTTTTGAAGGCAGTCATGGAATATCTGTGACTAAGTTTCACTCTATGACAATCCTATCTAACAATTTCAAGCACCATCCAATCACCATCGATAGTTTATCTCGTTTGGTCCGTTTGCTTCATTGTTTGAGTCTGGTCTTGAATCGTTTGGAGTTAATTTCTCTTTGGAAGTGTCCTAGAGTGTTGCTGCCCGTGCCAAGTATTATTAATTTCCTATCAAGTTCCCTCCCTTTAGCACCCTCTAACTCTGTCTTGGCTGGTAATGGACGCCACGCTAACAGAGTAATGGTTTGTTTAGGCTGGATTGATAGTTACCTTTGTCGAGATCAGATGCTAAGTTTACTTTGGACTCTATCCGAGACTCTCTTACCCAACCATAGGCAATTGGCCTTTAGAGTTAAGAAGACCGGTATTATGACCCTGTCTCTACGGAGTAGGTGTTACCGAAGCTTTTTCAACTCTCTACCTACCCATTCACCAATTATCGAGTTCAGTCATGTGTTAATCTATTGCTTGGATAATTTGCAATCTTCTGGTAGGTTGGAAAAGTACGGCATTATGACCATGTCTTCAAGAGGTGGTTACCGTCTCTTTTTCAACCTCGTTAACCCGTCAGCCTCCTCCGCGGAGCACCTTTCCAAAAGCTCGGATGCATTGTTTGCAAGAGCCACTTATGACCACAAGGTGGTCGAGGATTTCGCGAAGCCCGCCTTCATGGTCGAATCCGCTAAGGCCTCAACAGATTTTTCAATCATTGGAAAACTCATGAAGCTTCTATCTTTATTTCCCTGTATTATCCTAGTTTCATTGTGTATGAACTTCCCTCTTTTGAGGTTTTATTGAATGAAGATCTTTGTTTGACAAAAAAAAAAAAAAAAAAAACATGAAAACCATAATGGTCAGTGATATATTTTTGTATGTATAATATAGGTCAATATAGATGCACACTCATTGAAATAATGGTTTTACCTTTATAAAACTATTCAATTAACGCCTTTAGAATTCGCCGTCGTCCAGACCCATACTCGCATCAGAGAGTTTCTTCCTAACCCTCTGCCAGCGGAAAATTTTGTCCTTTACTCTCGAAAAATGGAAGGTATTAGCTGTAGACCTAGTTATAAAACCTTAAACCTGAAACAAACAGATTTCGAACCAAAAAATATGGTTCTTAAATCAAACCGAATAATCATAAATTCTGAACTGATTCTAAGTGCTTAACTAGTTTAAATGTAGCGGGGGTGGTTGCGATTGCGGGAGTTTGCAGAAGCGGGTGGTTGTAGTTTCAAGTGTTATTAAGCGTTTTGAACGACTGGTTTAGCGGTTAGAAATTGGTGCATTTTTGGAGTTTTATGACTAGCTAACCATCGGATGCAACATCAGTTAAATTAAAAAGACCAAATAAATATAAACTATAATTATAAAAAATATAAAGTACATACAATCTTTACTAGTATTTTGAAGTACATTTTGTACTGGGTGGGTTAAAAATTTATCTAAAATTTTTTGTATCCGACCCGATACAAAATTTACTTCAAAATCTTACACCAGATATTCCATATTTTTCTTTGGATCGGATCAAAACATATCCAAAATTGTGAATCGGATTTTCCATATTTAAAAATATAGATATTTAGAAGATTTGGTTAAGATTTAAAATACGATTCTCCTATCATCTTTATTTGAACTTTTTTTTTAAAACTATTTTAAATCATCATATAATACATAAATTTTAAAAATCTCAATTATTTTTTCTTCATATATTGTGATTCAAATTTTGTAAAACAGATATATATTACCCAATTGATGTAAAAGGTGTGTGTACTCAACGTCTTTATTGGCTAAAATGTTTTGACAATGATTTGGAATCATATTATAGATAAGATCAAGGGTATCTACACTATATGACCATAAAAGACTATATAATTAAGTTTCTATCTATGTTTTTTATATAACTAGATGTTTGCCCACGCGACGCGTGGGTTATTGCATATTTTTTTTCTTTATGTAAAACAAATAAATGAAATATATTTTGTAAGCAATACAACAATAATAAAGCATATATAAAAATAATAGATGAATGAGATAGTTAATAGCTCAATATATAGACTTAAGATTTTCACTTAATATTTTTGAGATTACAACTTGGTTCAATATATGTTTTACTTACCTTTTTCCAAAGCATTACTAAATTTCAACTACTAAAAGAGAACCATCTGAAAAATGACATTCATTGTATATAGTAGTCTTCTCCTTCTTCTCGTCTTTTGTCTTCTTGATTTTCTTCTTAATCTTTGTGCAAGAATATCAAATTTATTTGAGTCTACCCAAATTTAGGTTAATATAAATTGAATGTAATGAATGTTTTCGGCAAAGAAAACCTACAATAATGCATCTTCTCTACTCTTTTTTTTTAAAGACATCTAAAGTAGCACAAACGATTGACCGTACGTAGAATTTCTTGTTTTCATGTCACCTCCTCTTCACAATCTCTTACAAAAGTGACAAAAATATATATATTGAAACACCATTTGTTGAATTAGAAGATTAAATGTTATACAATTTACCGATAATAGAAAACTTGGAATATGATGGTTTGTGAGATGTGTGTGTTAATATTTATAGGGATTTTTTTGTAATAAAAGCATATTTACGTTAGATAACTATTTAACTTCCACAATCATGTTTTGTTTTTGATACTATAAAACTTTTACAATCATGTTTGAATGTCATTTATGAGTAATTTAATTGTATTTATATCATAAAATTTTATGTTACATTCCAAAGAATTCATTGTGAAGAAATCATTATGTATTAAATGATTTCATCTTTATAGTACAAGCTAATTGGAAATGGAATATCAATTTTTTGTTTATATATATAGAAAAATCCTTACACTACGAAATTTGAATTAAATAAAATTTTTAATGATATTTACATTATTATATGGTGAATCAATAAAACTAAATATAATGATGGGTATATTAAAAAATTGTATTATAAAAATTACAATTTTTTTGGAGGTAAGAGAGAGTTAAGAAAAATTAATTTGATAATTGTATTACAAAAAATTATTTCGTTAAAACAATACGTACTTTTAAAAATAAAATAAATATACATGAATATGTAAGAAATAATCAAACATTCAAAGTTAAAAAAAATGAAGATAGTTACTTTACCTTGTTTCCCTTATTGCGCTATGGTCGGAATATAATTTTACTATAGCCATCAAAATTATAATATACATATGTAATTTTAAATTAAAAATATTATTAAAAAACAAAAAAAGAAGGAAGAAATACATAAAAACAAAGAAGAAATACAATTGAAAAGAATGTAAGATATATATTTAAAAAATTATATAATCAAACTCTTACAATGATATCTTAATTGAGTTTTCAACTCATGCAAGAACATAAACAAAACAAAGAGAATATTTAGGATTTGAGATATGGAGGAGGAGGATGTGAGAATGGTTATTTATAGGAAAATAAGTGATGGAAGTTACATTTCTAAACGAATTAGATTATCGGAGTTACAATTATAATTATAGTGTATTTAAATGACAATGAATAGAGAAAAAAGTAGTCAATTCACAATTATGTAATTTCAGTTAAAATTGAGTAGTAAAGTGTAGATTTAAAGTATAGATTAATGTATATGATTAAATGTGTTATATTTTAAGTTTAATTGAAAATAAATATTATACCAAACATAATTCAAAATAGATGTCAATAGGGAGAGTCAACTGCAAGCAAAATACTAAACGTTAAAACAATAATGCAACATTCATGTACCTCCATATGATTTTGGGTTGACAGCAGTTATGATTAGAAGCATCCCAAACCATGACACGAACATTTTTCCCACTATGAAAATGTCCAAATTAAAAAAAAATTAGTGGAAAAATAAATAAAGTAAATCATACATGTTTTAAAAGTAAATTTCTGCTTGCTCAGCCAAAAAAGGTATACAGTTATTTTTTCATCGCATGATAGGTCCTCTAGATTGAATCCTTGAATCTTTGTTAATTCTCCAACAACATCTGCAAATTATAAGATGTGGAATTTATTGATAAGAAATGGGTCTTGTAAAAATAGAGTAACCAAAACTTTACCAGGTAAGTGATGGTTTGTTCCGGCGAGAGTCCATAATTCGTTATATTGTCGAAACCTAAACATCTCATTAGGAATTGGAGGACTCGTTTCTTCAATAGGGTTAATGATGGTGCCATCTAAGAATTTAATGACATGGAGATGATCCGTTAGTTTGTATTTTCCGTAGCTAGCATCCACTTGGAATTCTGATATATTGTAAACTTTTCCCTCATGAAGATCATCTCTGAAGCGATAAGCTCGGTATTGGGGTATAGTTACTTGGATTAAAGTAGACTGCAACATTAATTTTTATTAGATAGACATGTAAAAGTATTCTAAATTATTAAAAGATTGTACCTGTTGGTCTAGTAGCAGAAAGTCTAGGCTAAAAAATTTCACATTTTGATGGAAAGATTTAGCTTGCCATTTGCGTAGGAGTCGACCACATATAGACTGAAATTGGCGACCTATTTCAAGCTCTTTCAATGGAGTAATGGCCATTTGGTTTAGTGGGATTGTTACGTGAAGGTAGGGAGAGGAGTTGCCTTTTTTTTTTGGTACGTTGCAAATAAAGAAATGAAGTCTTATATATAGGAGGTGAATGATTTAAGTAAGAATATAGAATTATCATAAAATAAATTTCAATGTAGAATATAGCTGCTGAGGAATCTATTAACCACCTACTTTTTGAATGTCCGCCTTCGAGACAAATATGGGCCTTATCACCAATTCCCTCATCCGGGCACATCTTCCCGAGAAATTCCCTATTCTATAATTTTGATTTTCTCTTCTGGAGAGGTCGCGATTTTGGAATAGAAGAGGATGTGTTAGAACTCTTTCCATGGATATTCTGGTATATATGGAAAAGCCGTAATCGTTTCATCTTTGAGAATGTCAAAGAACCCCCTTTGGAGACTTTGGACTTAGCACTGAGAGAAGCCTCAGTTTGGAAGAAAGCACTTTCGAAAGATGAAGTAGATCCCGATATTCCCGTTCGGCCGGCACTAAACCTTGCGTTATCCCCCCGTTTATCAGAATGCCAGCTAGACGCTTCCTGACATTTGGAGGATAGCCTAAGTGGACATGGTTGGGTCTTGATTGACTCGGACATCATCTCACACATTTGTCTCAAGAGTTCGCGAAGAAGTCTCTCGCCGCTCCATGCAGAATTGGACTCCTTGCTTTGGGCAATGGAATGTTTGACCTCGTTAGGCATTACTGCTAGCGCCTTTGCTTCTGATTGCTCTGAATTGGTATCTCTCCTCGACAACCAAGAAGATTGGCCATCCTTTGCTGCAGAACTGGCCTCTTTTCGGTCTCTCACTTGTTTTTTCCCTTCCTTTAGTATCAGATTTATTCCCCGTAATCTTAATGCTAGAGCAGATTGGCTAGCTAAAAAAGCTCGGGCTCGTTGTAGTCTATTTTCCCATGTAAGTTCGTCGGTTCCTGAATGACTCTCCCCAGCGGAAAGTCTCTTCCCGATATCTTAATGAAAATGGTGTTTGAGAAAAAAAAAAAAAAGTATAAGACGTTTCACTTTCAATTATCATGATGATGACGACCATTAATGCTGACGACCATGAATTCCATATTTGGAGTCATGAACTTTTCCTTATACAAACGTAAGTACGTAACCCTAAATTAATGCTATAATTATTTGGAGTCTTTGACTTTTCCTTATACAAACGTAATCCCTATATTAATGCAATAAATATTTGTCTCTAAACATACATTTAATATTTGATTTAAGTGATTCTGAAAATAAACGTAATGCATAGGATTTAATTATAAGATTTAATAGGATTTAATTATAAGATTTAATGGTTTAAAATTTTGAATTATTTTTAAAATAAAAATGACAAGTGGACCAATCACAAGAGATTGAAACCCTACTTTTATATATATGATTAAATAGACAAGAGAGAGAATGTTATTTTGACATTTTTACCCTTTTTTATTCATCTAATTGTTTCTCTTCTCATTTCATCCTCCATGAATTTTCTTTGACATTATTTATGGTGGGTGTTCCGACGTTATCTCCGATCACAGTCTCTCCTCTAAATCCTTCTCTTTCTTCATCGTCATCTCCATTTCTTCACAAACAAATTCTATATCTAACTTTGCATTTGCCTCGTCACTTCCATCGCTTATATACGCAACACACAATCAATCAATCATCACCACATAATTCACAAAAACAAAGAGCTTGAAACAGAGATACAAAGGCAAGGAAAGAAAAGGAAATAATTAATTTACATGAGTTTGGGATGGATTAAACTTTTCAATTGAAGAATTTGGGGATGTAAAATATGTTTTTGTAATTTAGGTGAAGATGGAAGGGGACAAAGAGGTGGGAAAAGGAGAAGAAGAGAAGGTGGGAAGGTGAAATTGGGATTAGAGTTGCAGGTAACAATGGAGGAGGAAGAAGATTCCAGAGACGTGAAGACAGGGGAGAATATTCGAGAAAAGAAGTTTTCTTTTTTGATAATAAAAAGGTTAACCCTAATAAATAAATTATTATAATAAATAAATATACTAATATGTAAATTAGCGGTAATAAATAAATTATTGAAGTTAATATATAAGTTAGTTGATACCTATCATATAATAAATAATTTGACACGATAAATATAAGTTTATCATATAACTTGTAAATTTATCGTGATACAATATGATTTATATTGCTAATCAATCAGATAATAAATGATTTAACACGATAAATATGTGTTTATCACATAACTTATACATTTATCGCGATACAATTTTAGTTACACTGTTAGTTAATCACAAATCATTGTTTTTTTATTGTCTCTGGTGATGAATATTGTTTTCGACGATATGTGAACAGTGTTTTCCGTTTATGTTAGATCTAAACTTTTTACCTCGTTATTATTTTTGTTAGCGCGCACATATAATAAAGGGTAATTTTTGTATTAATTGAGTCAAAAGAGAGAGAACTAATAAAAAATAATCATGGTTAATTTTGGGTTTTTCAATCGTCTATGTATTTTAATTAATATAGCCCTAAGATCAAAATGAATTCAAATCCGAATGAATAGGAAGCTTAACTTAACAAACACCCAAATTTAAAAGTTTGTATATCATTTAATTCGATTTTTAATTGAACTGCTTAATTTTACCGAAAATATTTAATTTTAGACTTTTAAGAAGTTTTAAATAATATAATTCATATATTTAAAATCAAAAAAAATTTATAATATTATGAACATTTGAACACATATAAAGAATTACAATAACACGAGACGTGTTATATTGCGAGACGGGGTTATATGGCGTGACAAATTTAAAAGTTTGTATATCATTTAATTCAATTTTTAATTGAACTGCTTAATTTTACCGAAAATATTTAATTTTAGACTTTTAAGAAGTTTTAAATAATATAATTCATATATTTAAAATCAATAAAAATTTATAATATTATGAACATTTGAACACATATAAAGAATTACAATAACACGAGACATGTTATATTGCGAGACGGGGTTATATGGCGTGACGAGTTTTTAAGAAGTTTTAAATATTATAATTTATATATTTAAAATCAATAAAATTTTTATAATATTAAGAACATTTGAACATATATAAAGAGTTAAAATAACACGAGACGATTATATTGCAGGAAATGGTTATATGACCGGACGGGTTTGAATCAAAAAAATTTAAACATCGTTAACCCGCTGCTTTAATACGGGTTAAATCTTCCTTTTATTATTTTTTAACACCACAAATATTAGACATATCGAATGATCCTAATTAAAATAAAATTATATAAAACAAAAACTATTTTGTGGTATACCGTTATTTAATAATTGTAAATTATAAAATATAAATGTCTTATAAAATTATATAATTTGCAACTTTTTATATAATATATAACCACTAAATTGAAAAAATTATTAATTTAAAAAAACAAATCGTTCTGCAATATACCGCAGGTTAAAATCTAGTTATATTATTATGATAAAATATAATTTGTTTCATTCATAATTAATAATAAATACCAAAAATAAAGTACTACATAATTATTCAAAAACAAATAAATTTCATAGTGAAATGCTTATTACTTCGTGCATTTGGTTCATCACCAAAAATTGCACTAAGTAATGTGAAGACCTACAAAAAAATGTGTTTGAATTCGTAAATCTTCTAGATTAACAGTATTTTTATAATTTCACCAAAAAAAAAAAAACAGTATTTTTATAATACTTACATTTGTATCTTGCTTTTCTTCAGTTTGGCTTGACGCTATGATTTTGATGGAGAGAAACAAAATTAGGGTTTTGGTAATTAACGTTAACATATATATGATTTGATAATATTTTATTTAATTATTTATTGTTCATGTGATATTTTTTGGTCACATGCTATCGTCCGCAACCGCAAATGCTTGCGGAAAAAAGCTTTTGAAATTTAGTAATTTCGAGCGGTACAAAGAGATTTCAAGCGGGTTAAAGCGATTCCGAAAGGTTGAAAACGATTTCTATGATTGGTTTTAAACGATAGCAACCACAATATTTCCAGGTGAAAGAGGAAGAACCAATCAAACTCTTAATTCAATAATTCATCCATTACTATCGTACAAATATTAATCTAGAAGTATATTTCTAAACCTAACATTAAACTTTGTCAATCTTACATCCATTGATTTTAAAAATAAAATAAATTTTCTCAGTAAGGATAAAAAAGTATACCGGTATAAGGTTGTGAATAATAAAAAAAAAGCCATACAAGTTTTAAAAAATTTCTAATCACTTTTACTCTCTCAAATAGTCTTATTTCTTCGATTTCTCTTCTTTCTATTGATAAGACTATAGCGTTTACCTCAGTCGAATTCGGTAACTTTTAGCATTCGAAAACGCAATTGTTTGATTGCTTACACTATTTCTTAACCATCCCTTAAATAGTACTCCTTCCGTTTAAAATTAGTTGTCGTTCTAGAAGTTAAATTTTATTTTAAATTAGTTGTCGCTTTTTGTTTTCAGTGTAGAGGTTTGACAAATTTTCCAATTTTATCCTTACTCTTTAAACTTATTTATTAACGATATCAAATAAAATATATATTAATTAGGGATAAAATAGAAAAATTGAATGTTTTTATAGTACGCGTGAAAACTCTAAAATGGATTAGTAGTAGTGTTAAGTAGTAGTGTTAATATTTGATTAACGTTAGGTTTAACATTAAAATGGATTAATTAGACTCAAAATTTTAGCTCTCTCCTGGCTCATCACCACCTACGACGACAAAACTCTCAACCATGGCGACGAGAACTCTCGTCGTATGAATTGGTACTTTTCCTAAATCTTCCACTTTCTATATTAGTACGCGGAATTTCAAAATTGAAGCTCGATTTCGATTTGCTTAGGGTTTATAGAACAGTTCTGATTTAGCCTCTTTTGTTGTTGAATTCGTGTAAGGTTGTGAAATCGAAGTGTAGAAGAATTAGGGATTTGAATAGTTATGGATGGTAATAAGGATGATGCGTCTCGTTGTTTGAGAATCGCCGAAGACGCCATTGCTTCTGGTGATAAAGAACGAGCGTTGAAATTTATCAATATGGCGAAACGGCTTAATCCAAGTCTCTCTATTGATGAACTTATTGCTGCTTGTGACAATCTGGATTCAATTTCGAGGAATTCGTCTGTTAGTGAGAAGCTTAAAACTGTGGATGGTGATGATGATGATAAGCTTGAGACTGGGAAAATCAAGTATACTGAGGAAAATGTGGAGTTGGTTAGGAATATTAAGAGGAACAATGATTATTATGCGATTTTGGGTTTGGAAAAGAATTGTTCGGTTGAAGAGATTAGAAAAGCTTATAGGAAGTTGTCTTTGAAAGTTCATCCAGATAAGAACAAGGCTCCTGGTTCAGAGGAGGCGTTTAAGAAAGTTTCGAAAGCGTTTACTTGTTTGAGTGATGGTAACTCGAGAAGCCAGTATGATCAGGTGGGGATTGTTGATGAGTTTGATCATGTTCAGAGGCGGAGTCGTAGGCCGAGGAGGAGATATAACACGCGGAATGATTTCTTTGATGATGAGTTTGATCCTGATGAGATATTCAGGGCGTTTTTTGGTCAACAACGAGATATGTTCCGTGATTCTCGTGCTTATAGGACTAGACAAGCACGTAACCAATTCCGAGAGGAGGAGCCTAATGTGGCTGGACCAAGCTGTTTGACGATTATTCAGATTCTACCATTCTTTCTGCTTTTGTTACTGGCTTATCTACCCTTTTCTGAGCCCGACTATTCTCTGCACAAGAACCAGTCTTATCAGATACCAAAGACGACGCAGAATATGGAGATTAGCTTTTATGTTAGATCAGCATCAGCCTTTGATGAGAAGTTTCCGCTTGGTAGCTCTGCTCGAGCCAACCTTGAGGGCAACGTGATCAAAGAGTACAGACACTTTCTTTTCCAGTCTTGTCGTATTGAGCTCCAAAAACGGAGGTGGAACAAGAAGATACCAACCCCTCACTGCAACGAACTTCATGATCGTGGATTTGTTGACAGGTAACAGCTTTTACTTTCCCTCCCCATTTATGTTTTGGATTCTGTCATTTACTTCATACTTGTGATCCCCACATATCATGTTTACTAAGCTCCTCCACAATTAGAAGGCGTATTGACCAATCTTTAAGATCTTAACATGTGAAGCCTTATTGATAAGTGAAAATGTTTAACATAGCCTTAAACATAGAACCTCTATGTCCCCCATACAAAACGTAGAACCCATACAGATTTTATGGCAAATGCTAGTGTTAGGTTTTCTTATGGTCACACAACAATGATTGATGTTAAATACTTTTTTTGTTTGACACAACACAGGCAAATACCGATATGATACCAGTTCAAAACTGTCCAACATTCGCTGAAGACCTGCCAGATTTTGATGTTCCAGAGGTTCTTGGGCTGACCGTATAAACAGTAATGTATGCAAGGAGGGTAGCTATAATCTCTTTTGTTTGTTGCATATAGAGTTGGAGATGATAATTCCTAGGAGAATATTGAGAACAAAAAAGATGACAACAGAGGTACCCTGTTGCTATACTCATATTGTATGGTTAAAGAAAAAAAAGTTGAGTCCAACAATTCTCTTTAGAAGATGCAGCATTCTATTACTTGTTAATATGACAACAAGGCTTTGATTTGTTTCAATCAGATCTAGCTCTACTGATTATTTTAGTGGAAATCGGTGGTCATGGTAGATATATTTGCTTTACGGTTACAACTTTTTGGTTCAATATTTCTCGGTTCGTGGTCATGTATTATGTCAAAAATTCAAATGCTATTGTTTCATCTAGATTATAAACATGGATCATGTGAAAAGTAAAATATCAAATTTCTCTGTCTTAGAGGGTGAAAATGAGACCAAACAACATTCCAAAACCTGTGAAAGTGGTCTTTGTGTAGATTGTGAATGAATTGAACTAATAACTCACAACCCTCCTGAGTTCTATCTTCAAGGATTTTTACTTGCTCGTGCTAGCCTGTTCTGATATTCGTAGAGTCAGGTACGTCTACAGGATATGAGTCGATAAAGTCGAGCCATTTGTTTTCTGTATTGGGCTCCACTTCTCGGATGCATCTCCACACCGCACTGTTACACTTGAACCCACTTCCAAATGCAATCTGCAAGACCCTATCGCCTTTTTTCATTCTCCTTTTTGCTTCCAAGTAAGAGAGAGCGTACCAAATGGATGACGAAGAAGTATTCCCAAACCTATGAAGAGTCATCTTTGATGGCTCGATGTCTACTTTTGTCAAGTTCAGGTTCATCTCCATTGCTTGAATAACAGCTCTTCCTCCTGTATGAATGCAGAAATGCTCAAACGCTGTCTTGAAGTTTGGTGTATAAGAAGAACTCGACTCATAGATCTTTAGTTTCTTGCAAAGAATCTGTCGTATCACATATTGGAATTGCTCTAGGTAAGGTAATACCAAAGGTCCCAGAGAAGTTAGATTCATCTTCAGCATATCTCCAGCAACGCTGATTACATCTTTGGTTATCGACACCCCTTGCTTTTCATCAGAGTCTATGTCTTGATAGATACATCGGTAAGCTCGATCATCTTTGGCTTTATTTTTCCTGACAACATGCAAGAGCTCATACTTTGCATTGTCTCTGTCATGATCATTGCTCGACATCAATACTGCAGCTGCTCCCATTCGGAAGAGACAGTTGGTAAGAAGCATAGATCTGTCTTTGCCAATGTACCAATGTGTGTTCAGCGCTTCAGTGCTTACAATAAGAGCCAAGGAGCCTCGGTGAACCTTTAGCAAGTCATTAGCCAAACCTACTGATAGAATCCCAGCCGCACAACCCATCCCGGACAGGTTAAAGCTCTTGATATTGCTTCTCATATGGAATTTGTTGATCACCATTGCACTTAGAGACGGTGAAGGCGAATGCAAACTACAGTTTGTTATCAGTATGTCTATGCTTCTTGGGCTTAGTTTGTTTTTCTTCAGGAGATCCTCAACAGAGGTGAAGATAGTGGTCATGGTCTCGATTTTGACCGAGGAAAGAGATTTCTTGAGGGGTATTTCCATCAAGGAAGGAGGAATGCTGGTTTGGTTACTTAACCAGGACCTCTCAAGAATCCGGGCTTGGAAGTCAATACTCTCTTGATCAAGCTTGTCATCGAGGTAGATGGTTTCGATAAGAGTTGACATTGGGACGCGGTTTGAGTCAGGTGCTCGGTAACAAGTGAAATCAAGTAAGTAAACTTTGACGCTTGCTCTAATTCTTTGGTAGACCAGATGCAATACTAGCAAACCGGCAAAGATCTCAAAGACAGAACCACCTGAGCTGAGAAGCGTCGTCAGCTCTGACATGGTCAAGGATATTGGTGAAACTCTGTGTATCGTTTGGTTCATTTCACTTTATTCTTTTAGGTTCAAGTTTTTCATGGATGATTGATTTGCCCATTATGGTGGCTTTTACATGAAGATATAAGAGAATGAAATTATCATGTGGAAGTTGTTGCAGAGGATTTCACTGCGTTAGGTAATGCTATTTTTTTTCAGCATTCGTTGTGCGCTTTGTAACAATTAGTCACAACACGTCTTCTTACTTGTCTGATTAGTTAAGAGCTAACTTAAGTCTAAGGGTTTACGTTTAAGTTATTTTTCTCTTGAACTCCTTTCGGAGGTATATACAAAGGTAGGTAGTCCAAGCACGATGGCAACTACTCGAGAAGAGCACTTGGATTAAGTTACATGTTCACTCTCTAATGGACGAGTCTCTCACCTTGTGCTTGCTGGCTATTCCAAGCCAAAAATTGTTTTAACCCCCCGGAGGATGCAAAATCCGACCAAACACTTATATACAAAATAAATATATATTTTTAAAAAGTAGTTCTTGCTATTACCAATCTTTCCCAAATTTTTGAAAATATACGTTGTAATTGCAATTGTTAAATGAAATTGTAAGAGAAAAAAAAGAGACTAATTCCAAGGTTGTTATGTCGATTTTTTTTTTTGGTTTGTTGTTTGTAATTTGCCTGGATTTTTTCTAATTATAGATGGGTCATATCTATTATGCCGTTACAAAATTGTATTACACGCCACACAAATAAATTCACCTATTTTGTGAACAATAGAGTGATGCTTAGTGTGAATGTCCACAGATCCCAATGCGCACATAATAAGGTTCCAGAATGTAGATGCAAGGTTATACATTCTATGCGATGTCGAAGAAGGTTTGGTCTTATAATACTTAAAACAGATTTCAAATTAGCATTTCACTTGAATCTTGTGTGCATTTCACTTCAATGGTATCACTGCATGCATATTTTCAGGTGAAGAGCTTCGGATATGTTATATATATGCAAGCATGGGATATGAACCGCAACAAACAATACTCTCTCAAGGGTTTGGCTTCCTCTGCAACTGCTTACGCTGCCAGTCCGGTGACTGACTAATTAATTCTTCCTCTTCTGGCCATCTTCACTTTTCATGTATTTTATTTATGTATTATAAGTGAGAAGACGAGGAATCGAGAAAATAACGAAAGAAACTATATACATAAGTTCTAAATGGTTTTCTCATATAAACTAGCTATATATCCTGACCAAAATATTTTTAATCATTGGATAGCGAAAAATATATATTAGAAATTTCGAGCCAATTCGAACAAAATATAAACAAGAAGTTCATATAAAAGATAGCCAAATTTGATTGGTCAAATATAAAGCTTAACAAGTTGAACAAAAGAGCAAAATCTGAAGAATCAAGAGAAAAAAATTATAAAATGAAATTAATGCAATCATGGTTCTTGTTAATGAAATAATTCAATATCAATAGTAGGGCGTCTTGTAGACGTAAGATGGTGGTGGAGAGTTGTACTCAACCTTTGGAAAAGGAGAGTAGTATGGAGGAGGTGGGGTGCTGTACACGTATGGTGGTGGTGGAGACTTGTACTCAATCTTTGGAGAAGGAGAGTAGTAAGGAGGAGGTGGGGAGCTGTAAACGTACGGTGGTGGTGGAGACTTGTAGTCAGCCTTTGGGGAAGGAGTATAGTATGGAGGTGGTGGGGAGCTGTAGACATACAATGGTGGTGGGGACTTGTAGTCAATCTTTGGAGAAGGAGAGTAGTATGGTGGAGGTGGGAAGTTGTAAACATATGGTGGTGGAGGAGATTTGTAAGTGGTCGTAGGCGAAGGAGAGTAGTATGGTGGAGGTGGGGAGCTGTACACGTATGGTGGTGGTGGAGACTTGTACTCAACATTTGGAGAAGGAGAGTAGTATGGAGGAGGTGGGGAGCTGTAAATGTACGGTGGTGGTGGAGACTTGTAGTCAACCTTTGGGGAAGGGGTATAGTATGGTGGTGGTGGGAAGCTGTAGACATACGGTGGTGGTGGGGACTTGTAGTCAACCTTTGGAGAAGGAGAGTAGTATGGTGGAGGTGGGGAGCTGTACATGTATGGTGGTGGTGGAGACTTGTACTCAACCTTTGGAGAAGGAGAGTAGTAAGGAGGAGGTGGGGAGCTGTAAACCTACGGTGGTGGTGGAGACTTGTAGTCAGCCTTTGGGGAAGGAGAGTAGTAAGGAGGAGGTGGGGACCTGTAAACGTACGGTGGTGGTGGAGACTTGTAGTCAGCCTTTGGGGAAGGAGCATAGTATGGAGGTGGTGGGGAGCTGTAGACATACAATGGTGGTGGGGACTTGTAGTCAATCTTTGGAGAAGGAGAGTAGTATGGTGGAGGTGGGGAGTTGTACACATATGGTGGTGGAGGAGATTTGTAAGTGGTCGTAGGGGAAGGTGAGTAGTATGGTGGAGGTGGGGAGCTGTAGACGTCTCGGAGTGGTGGGGACTTGTAATCAACCTTTGGCAAAGGAGAGTAGTATGGAGGAGGTGGGGAGCTGTAAATGTACGGTGGTGGTGGAGACTTGTAGTCAACCTTTGGGGAAGGGGTATAGTATGGTGGTGGTGGGAAGCTGTAGACATACGGTGGTGGTGGGGACTTGTAGTCAACCTTTGGAGAAGGAGAGTAGTATGGTGGAGGTGGGGAGCTGTACATGTATGGTGGTGGTGGAGACTTGTACTCAACCTTTGGAGAAGGAGAGTAGTATGGAGGAGGTGGGGAGCTGTAAATGTACGGTGGTGGTGGAGACTTGTAGTCAACCTTTGGGGAAGGGGTATAGTATGGTGGTGGTGGGAAGCTGTAGACATACGGTGGTGGTGGGGACTTGTAGTCAACCTTTGGAGAAGGAGAGTAGTATGGTGGAGGTGGGGAGCTGTACATGTATGGTGGTGGTGGAGACTTGTACTCAACCTTTGGAGAAGGAGAGTAGTAAGGAGGAGGTGGGGAGCTGTAAACGTACGGTGGTGGTGGAGACTTGTAGTCAGCCTTTGGGGAAGGAGAGTAGTAAGGAGGAGGTGGGGACCTGTAAACGTACGGTGGTGGTGGAGACTTGTAGTCAGCCTTTGGGGAAGGAGCATAGTATGGAGGTGGTGGGGAGCTGTAGACATACAATGGTGGTGGGGACTTGTAGTCAATCTTTGGAGAAGGAGAGTAGTATGGTGGAGGTGGGGAGTTGTACACATATGGTGGTGGAGGAGATTTGTAAGTGGTCGTAGGCGAAGGTGAGTAGTATGGTGGAGGTGGGGAGCTGTAGACGTCTCGGAGTGGTGGGGACTTGTAATCAACCTTTGGCAAAGGAGAGTAGTATGGAGGAGGTGGGGAGCTGTAGACGTATGGAAGTGGTGGGGACTTGTAATCAACCTTTGGAGAAGGAGAGTAGTATGGAGGAGGTGGGGAGCTGTAGACGTATGGTGGTGGTGGAGACTTGTAGTCATCCTTCGTGGAAGGAGAGTAGTACGGTGGTGGTGGGGAGTTATAGACGTAAGGTGGTGGTGGAAACTTGTAGTTAACCTTTGGAGAAGGAGAGTAGTAAGGTGGTGGTGAGGAGCTGTAGACGTTAGGTGGTGGTGGAGACTTGTAGTCAACATTTGGAGAAGGAGAGTAGTATGGTGGAGGTGGAGAGCTGTAGACGTCTGGGAGTGGTGGGGACTTGTAATCAACCTTTGGCAAAGGAGAGTAGTATGGTGGAGGTGGGGAGCTGTAGACGTATGGAAGTGGTGGGGACTTGTAATAAACCTTTGGAGAAGGAGAGTAGTAAGGTGGTGGTGGGGAGCTGTAGACGTAAGGTGGTGGTGGAGACTTGTAGTCATCCTTCGGAGAAAGAGAGTAGTACGGTGATGGTGGGGAGCTATAGACGTATGGTGGTGTTGGAGACTTGTAGTTAACCTTTGGAGAAGGAGAGTAGTAAGGTGGTGAGGAGCTGTAGACGTAAGGTGGTGGTGGAGACTTGTAGTCAACCTTTGGAGATGGAGAGTAGTATGGTGGAGGTGGGGAGCTGTAGATGTATGGTGGTGGTGGAGACTTGTAGTCTACCTTTGGAGAAGGAAAGTAGTATGG
The DNA here is from genome assembly GCA_905216605.1 of Arabidopsis arenosa. Taxonomy (NCBI): domain Eukaryota; kingdom Viridiplantae; phylum Streptophyta; class Magnoliopsida; order Brassicales; family Brassicaceae; genus Arabidopsis; species Arabidopsis arenosa. The sequence continues at coordinate 6,904,017 of LR999458.1, forward strand.
TGGTGGTGGTGAGCTGTAGACGTACGATGGTGGTGGAGACTTGTAGTCAACCTTTGGAGAAGGAGAGTAGTACGGTGGAGGTGGGGAGTTGTAGACGTATGGTGATGGTGGAGACTTGTAGTGAAGTTTTGGAGAAGGAGAGTAGTACAATGGTGGTGGGGAGCTGTAGACGTGTGGTAGTGGTGGAGAATTGTAGTCAATTTTTAGGGAAGGAGAGTAGTACGGAGGAGGTGATGAGCTGTAGACGTATGGTGGTGGTGAAGACTTAATCTTTGGAGAAGGAGAGTAGTACGGTGGAGGTGGGTAAATGTAAACATACGGTGGTGGTGGTGAAGACTTGTAGTCAATCTTTGGAGAAAGAAAGTAGTACGGTGGAGATGGAGAGTTGTAGACATATGGTGGTGGTGGAGAATTGGGGGTTTGAGGGGATAAGTAAGAGTATGATGTCACTGTAGCCGCAATGGCACTTAGGACCATGAAATAAACCAAGAAATACCCTAACCCCATCGTTCTTGAAGATCTCATCCCTGCTCTTTTGATTTCTTTGTTTTGGTTATGATATACTTGAACATGAACATATACATCCTTTATATAGTCTTTAGTTGTGTGTAAATATTATATTATCTTCTCAACTTGGGTTCGTGTGTGGCACTTCCAAACATATTAGAGGACGTGCTAAGTTGTTTGTTTGAAAAGTAGTGATTCGTGGGGAATATGAAATATTATTAGATTATCTTCCAACGTTGAATTTTTTTTAATACGTTTTCATATTCTTTTGTTTGAATTTTATCGACTCAATTATTTTGAAGAACAAAACACATTCGTCGTTTGATGATTATTTTAGCCATAGAGAATATCTTTGTTTTATAATTAATGTATTCCGTAAAATTTGTTGGAACTTGGACGATTTACTTGGTTTTAAAATTAAATAATTTACCATAGTTTTATCAATTTGAAAGATGTAATAATTCAAAGTGAAATAAAATAACCAAATTTAGAAGAGAAATACTCAAAATTTCTGAAACAAAAGTTCATATACAAGTTCACGTGAAGATTCGATTCGTCCTCTTACAACAGTTTTTTTAATATGTATTATATAAAATTCTTAATGTAGATTAATTATGGGTCAAGAATTATAGAGGGAGAGAGATATTGGAGTTATAACAGTCAAGAAGTTTACATATTTGTATCAATAAAATAAATTGTTTTAACCAGAGAGAAAGATAGCAACAATCATAGCTGCATAAGAAGAGGAGCGAGAAATGATACCGAAGAACGTTTCCTTGATGGTGAACTTGATATTATTGTGTAACAAAATAGTAAACCTTGAGATGAGAGATTGAGAGTTTCGTTCTTTCCATAAGGACGCACTTCATCATTTTTGGCATAGGACAGTTGGTCTTTTACTTTAGATTTGAAAACTAACGTATAATTCATTAGAATAATACAAAACCCATCTTTATATATATATACAAGAAAACCTGCGTAATGCGACCATTTTTGCGACCCCTAAATTGGTCGCAAAATATAGCAAATTCTATACAACTACGTCAAAAACAGAGGTACATTCGTCGCATATTTACAACCCAACTGTAGGGTCAGAAAGTGGTCACCTATTCACGACTATATATGTTGATACTTTTTTACGACTACAGAATTTTGGTCACAAATTATACAAAAAAGGCGACGATTAAGAGACGCTTTATCAAGTCACTCGCTTTAGTCTCACATATGCGACATATATGCAACTCCGTCAAACAGTCACAGTTTATTTGGGACGAATTTGCTTCGATTTAGCGATGATCGTAATTGGATTTAAAGATTTACCAAAAGAGAATCTTCAATACGTTAAGTTTCATTGTTTCTTGGTTGCTTTGAACTATGAAAGAGCTTATAATCTTCAATATATCTTATATATAATTAAGTTCTTAATAGTTTTCTGATATAAACTAGCTATATATCCTAACCAAAATATTTTAAATCATTGGATCAAAGAAAAATATTAAAAATTTCGAGCCAATTCGAACAAATTATAAACAAAAAAAAAAGTGTATGTAAAAAGATAGCCAATTTTATTTGTCAAATAAAAAATTAACGAGATACTAGAACAAAAGAAAAAAAATCAGAAGAACCAAGAGAAACAAATAATAATAAAAAACAAATATTGGAATCATGTTTCTTGATAATGAAACAATTCAAAATCAATAGTAGGGCGTCCTGTAGACATATGGTGGTGGGGGAGATTTGTAAGTGACTTTAGGGGAAGGAGAGTAGTATGGTGGAGGTGGGGAGTTGTAAACATATGGTGGTGGGGGTGATTTGTAAGTGGCCTTAGGCGAAGGAGAGTAGTATGGAGGTGGTGGGGACTTGTACTCAACCTTTGGAGAAGGAGAGTAGTATGGAGGTGGTGGGGAGCTGTAGACGTACGGTGGTGGTGGGGACTTGTACTCAACCTTTGGAGAAGGAGAGTAGTATGGAGGTGGTGGGGAGCTGTAGACGTACGGTGGTGGTGGGGACTTGTACTCAACCTTTGGAGAAGGAGAGTAGTATGGAGGTGGTGGGGAGCTGTAGACGTACGGTGGTGGTGGGGACTTGTACTCAACCTTTGGAGAAGGAGAGTAGTATGGAGGAGGTGGGGAGCTGTAGACGTACGGTGGTGGTGGGGACTTGTACTCAACCTTTGGAGAAGGAGAGTAGTATGGAGGAGGTGGGGAGCTGTAGACGTACGGTGGTGGTGGGGACTTGTACTCAACCTTTGGAGAAGGAGAGTAGTATGGAGGAGGTGGGGAGCTGTAGACGTACGGTGGTGGTGGGAACTTGTACTCAACCTTTGGAGAAGGAGAGTAGTATGGAGGTGGTGGGGAGCTGTAGACGTACGGTGGTGGTGGGGACTTGTACTCAACCTTTGGAGAAGGAGAGTAGTATGGAGGTGGTGGGGAGCTGTAGACGTACGGTGGTGGTGGGGACTTGTACTCAACCTTTGGAGAAGGAGAGTAGTATGGAGGAGGTGGGGAGCTGTAGACGTACGGTGGTGGTGGGGACTTGTACTCAACCTTTGGAGAAGGAGAGTAGTATGGAGGAGGTGGGGAGCTGTAGACGTACGGTGGTGGCGGGGACTTGTACTCAACCTTTGGAGAAGGAGAGTAGTATGGAGGAGGTGGGGAGCTGTAGACGTACGGTGGTGGCGGGGACTTGTACTCAACCTTTGGAGAAGGAGAGTAGTATGGAGGAGGTGGGGAGCTGTAGACGTACGGTGGTGGTGGAGACTTGTACTCAACCTTTGGAGAAGGAGAGTAGTATGGAGGAGGTGGGGAGCTGTAGACGTACGGTGGTGGCGGGGACTTGTACTCAACCTTTGGAGAAGGAGAGTAGTATGGAGGTGGTGGGGAGCTGTAGACGTACGGTGGTGGCGGGGACTTGTACTCAACCTTTGGAGAAGGAGAGTAGTATGGAGGTGGTGGGGAGCTGTAGACGTACGGTGGTGGCGGGGACTTGTACTCAACCTTTGGAGAAGGAGAGTAGTATGGAGGTGGTGGGGAGCTGTAGACGTACGGTGGTGGCGGGGACTTGTACTCAACCTTTGGAGAAGGAGAGTAGTATGGAGGTGGTGGGGAGCTGTAGACGTACGGTGGTGGCGGGGACTTGTACTCAACCTTTGGAGAAGGAGAGTAGTATGGAGGTGGTGGGGAGCTGTAGACGTACGGTGGTGGCGGGGACTTGTACTCAACCTTTGGAGAAGGAGAGTAGTATGGAGGTGGTGGGGAGCTGTAGACGTACGGTGGTGGTGGGGACTTGTACTCAACCTTTGGAGAAGGAGAGTAGTATGGAGGTGGTGGGGAGCTGTAGACGTACGGTGGTGGTGGGGACTTGTACTCAACCTTTGGAGAAGGAGAGTAGTATGGAAGAGGTGGAAAGCTGTAGACATACGGTGGTGGTGGGGATTTGTACTCAACCTTTGGAGAAGGAGAGTAGTACGGTGGAGGTGGGGAACTGTAGAGATATGGTGTTGGATGTGGCGTGTACTTAGGGCCTTGTCTTCTATATTGTGGTGAAGGTGGTGGTGATGCCGAGTAGGATGGGGAATACTTTTTAGGTGGATATGGTGATTTGTGTTCATGGCTTGGAGAATTGTATTGTGGTGTTTGAGGAGATGAGTAAGGGTACGATGTCACTGTAGCCGCAATGGCACTTAGGACCACGACATAAACCAAAAGATGCCCTAACCCCATCGTTCTTGAGAATCTTACCACTTCTTCTTTTATTTCTTTGTTTTTGTTATGATATACTAGAACTTGAACACCCTTTATATAGTCTTTCTTTGTATGTAAATATTATATTATCTCGTCAACTTGGGTTCGTGTGTGGCACTTCCAAACATATTAGAGGACGTGCTAAGTTGTTTGTTTGGAAAGTATAGTATAGAATATGAAATATTATTAGTGATTCTCTTGCAACTTTCAATTTTTCATAAGTTTTCATTCTCTTTTGTTTGAATTTAATTGATTCAATTATTTTGAAGAACAAAACATATCCGTCGATTTATAATTATTTTAGCTATAGATTCGGTAATTTGTTGGAACTTGGACGATATATTTACTTGGTTTTAAAATTAAATACTCTACAATAATTTAATCATTTAAAAAAAAATCAATTTTATCAATTTGAAAGTTGTATTAATTTAAAGTGAAATAAATATAACCAAATTTAGAAATGAAACACTTCTGAAAACAAAGTTCATTAAAAATTTAAGATGATCGTATAGATATACACCTTAGGGATATACAGGTTCACACGAAGTTTTGATTCTTCTTCCAGCCACACATTTTTTAATACGTCTTAAAAAAAATTCTTAACGTAGATTAATATTTTTGTAGACAGAATGATTTTCAAGATGTGTTTATATTTAAGGTTTAAATTTTTTAAAGTAGACAACAAATGGTACAATTGTAAAACTTTGGATGATAAATCTTATTTATATAAAAAAAAAATATGTGAAACTCTTCAAGATAAAATATGGAAGGTGAAGCAAGTAATTCCTTCGCAGTGGAAAGCATTAGAGCCAAACAGTTTTGGGAGCAGCGTTGAAAATATGTCAAAAATGAAAGGAGTCGTTGAGGATTGTTAATTAAAAACAAAAAAATAAGGCCATTGAACATGATCTCTACACCCATTGAGTGGAATATACTCAGCTCTGTTTATTGCCTAAAGTAGTTAACCAGGATAAGATGTCTGAGACTTATTAGCATGTGTTCTGTCTTGTATAAAACCATCTCAAAGGTGTTGATTAGAAGATTGCAACCTTAGCTGGGGGATATTGGTGCTGTTTGTTTCTCCATCCAAATGATCCATCTAGATGGAGATGAAAAATGATGTTTGTTTTTGACAATTTAACAAGCATTTGGATGGATCATCTAGATGATCCATCTGAATGAGTTTTTAAATTTAGGCAAATTTATGAAACTCATTTGGATGAACTTGATTGAACCATTTGGATGGAGATGGTTCATTCAAAAAGAACAAAAGACAGATATACCCTCTTATACAATCATATTTTAAATAATATTATTTTCTATAGATTTCTTATTTAATATTTTAAAATTACATATTGGAACCAAAAAAATACTCTAAAAATCATGAAATCACGGATTAATATTTTACGTCAAATCGTAAAATCGTGGAATTGCGTTTTTCTGCCAAAAACTGTAAAATCATAATTTTTGATGTAAAATTATAGAAAGCGCTATTCCACCAAAACTATAAAATTACATTTTTTGCCAAAACCGCAAAATTATTTTCCCCGTCAAAACCGTAAAATCATGTTTTCCCGCCAAAACCGCAAAATCATGTTTTCCCGCCAAAACTGCAAAATCATATTTTCCCGCCAAAACTGTAAAATCATATTTTCCCGCTAAAACCGCAAAATCGTATTTTCCCGCCAAAACCGCAAAATCGTATTTTCCCGCCAAAACTGCAAAATCATATTTTCCCGCCAAAACTGCAAAATCATATTTTCCCGCCAAAACTGCAAAATCATATTTTCCCGCCAAAACTGCAAAATCATATTTTCCCGCCAAAACCGCAAAATCGTATTTTCCCGCCAAAAACTATAAAATCATATTTTTTTGCCAAAACCGCAAAATCATATTTTCCCGCCAAAACCGCAAAATCGTATTTTCCCGCCAAAACTATAAAATTACATTTTTTTGCCAAAACCGCAAAATCATGTTTTCCCGCCAAACTGCAAAATCATATTTTCAGCCAAAACCGTAAAATCATATTTTTCCGCCAAAACCGTAAAATCATATTTTCCCGCCAAAAACGGCAAATCATATTTCTTATCATATTAATTTTTTCGTTAAAAATCACTAAAAACATATTTTCCCACCGAAACAGAAAAATTATATCTTTTGCCAAAACCCGCAAAATCATATTTTCCGGCCAAACTTGTATAATTATTTTGTATATATTTTAATAACTATAAATAAAATTAATTTTTATATGTTAAAATAATAATTTATTTAGTTTTTATATGTGATTATTTGTCAAAATGAAAGCATAGGTGTTTTAGTCATTTTGGTCTATATGAGATTTAGGATGAATTACAAAATGATCAAACAAAAAAAGATCCATTTGAATGAAATAACAAATATTAAAACAAACATCATTCAAATGCATCATCCAAATGAATCATCCAAATGAATCATTTAAATGGAAATGTAAAATGATGAAACAAACAGGGCCATTGTCTCGCTAATCAGTCTGATTTGGTAGCTGAAAGACTAATCTCATATAACATCTTGATTGCCCATGAATTAGTTCATGGTCTTAGAATTCATGCTCAAATCTCTAAGAAGTTTATGGAAATCAAGTCTGATATGTCCAAGGTGTATGACAGGGTAGAGTGGTCATATCTCTTGGCCTTAATGAGTTGGGTTTTCATCCGAAGGGGGTTAGTTGGGTCATGTTCTGTGTTACCTCTGTCTCTTTCTCGGTTTTTATATATAAATGATCAACCTTTTGGGATGATTAAGCCTAAAATAGGGTTATGACAAAGAGATCTTTATCTCCTTTCTTTTTGTTTTGTGTACTGAAGCGTTGACACATCTTATGAATAAAGCTGAAAGAGAAGGCATCACTTACTTTTTGTTGATGATAGTTTGTTCCTTTGTAAAGCAGATGCTAATCAAGTAAGTGTCATCAAGTCGATCTTCAAAATGTATGGGGATGCTACTGGCCAAAAGATCAATTTTGAAAAGTCCTCTCTCACTTTTGGGGAAAATGTGGGAGAGATGCATAAAGAGTCTATCAAAGCTCAGCTGGGTATTTTCAAAGAAAGGGCCGGGGTGCTGGTACTTATTTGGGTTTGCCTGAGTGTTTTTCTGGTTCTAAAATAAATATGCCGGATTTCATTAAAGATAGGTTGAAATCTCGTTTTTCTGGATGGTTTGTGAGATCCCTATCGATGGGTGGTAAGGAGATTCTGTTGAAGGCGGTGGCTATGGCCATGCATGTGTATGTCATGTCCTGTTTCAAACTACTTAAGACGACGTGCGATAATCTGACAATTCCAAGGTCAATCACAGCTAAGTATTAGACTTTTCCGTCTCAGTAGATGGCTGAAAAAGGCAGGAGCAAAGTATGAACTCATCTGCAACACAGACATGATGACACATGTTATAAACTGGAAGAGAATATGAAACTATCACGAGGTACATACATAAATACCAGGACACTACACTACAACCAATGAAATTGAAACCATCTAGGTTTCAGTCTACGAGATTCTTAAGAGACATTACGTGTCAGTGACTCAGTTCATCTACAGATAACAAAAGGGATCGTCCCTAGCTTAAACATTCTGTATAATAGAGAAAAGTAAAACAGAGTCACATGTTTATGGGTGAGAGCTAGACTGAACAAAACACAAGTGAGAAACAGAGTACTGCAGCAATATTACCCGTTGATACAATTGTACTATATAAAAACTCTAGTGAGAATCATCACACAACCAGAAAAATATGATACATAAATCACAAGGTCAATACTCAATACAAACCTGAACATGACCGTGATCAATAAGAATTAAACAAGGGTTTAAGAGAATCATAGCAATATTCCATGCCACGTCAGTATTATATAATTAATTTTCTTTTCTCTCCCAAGTGAAGGAGAATAAAAAAAAGGAAATATCGTAAATAAATACAATATAATAAAAAGAAATTTCCTTTTACTTCACACCAAAAAAAAAAAAGAAATTTCCTTTTACCGTGGTTGAGGTTTTGATATAAAACCTAAGCATCATATATGATCAAAAATTTCAATATCTTCAAAGCACTCCAGAGACTAAAACCTTTTTTTGTTTTTTTGACTAAAGCTTCTGCGTTCGGTGTAGAAGATATATATACGATGGCAACTCTTGAAGCTTCTTTCTACGCAGACATTGACGAGTTATCTGACAATGAAGCAAAACTGGATGCCAGAAAAGAGGAGGATGAGGATATTGACATGGACATGGCAGAGTTAGAAACCCTTAACTATGATGATCTCGAGAGCGTTTCTAAGCTACAGAAAACACAGAGATACGTTGATGTAATGCAGAAAGTGGAACAGGCTCTCGAAAAGGATAAGGAGGTGATAGGAACTGATCCTGAATACAAGCTAATCCTAGATTGCAATAAGCTCTCAGTTGATATTGAGAACGAGATTGGCATCGTCCACAACTTTATCCGCGACAAGTACGGACTTAAATTCCAAGAGCTTGAGTCGCTGATACATGACCCAGTCGATTATGCCCGTGTTGTGAAAAAAATTGGCAATGAGACAGATTTAACCCTTGTTAATCTTGAAGACCTTCTTCTTCTTCAACCAGCGACTATTATTTCTGTTTCACTTACTGCTTTAACCACGAAAGGGAACCCATTGTCAGATGATGTCCTACAAAAGACGTTAGACGCTTGTGATCGGGCTCTTAATCTTGATTCCGCAAGGAAGAAGGTTCTTGACTTTCTTGAAAGTAAGATGGGATATATCGCACCAAATCTCTCTGCCATTGTCGGGAGCGCTGTTGCAGCCAAGCTCATGGGAACTGCTGGAGGTTTAACGGCACTTGCAAAAATGCCTGCCTGTAATGTTCTAGTACTTGGCCACAAGAGGAAGAACCTTGACGGATTCTCTACTGCAACGTCACAGTCTCGTGTGGGTTATCTGGAGCAGACAGAGATTGTCCAAAGCACGCCTCCTGCACTTCGAATGCGCGCTAGCAGGCTCTTGGCTTCAAAATCGACTTTGGCGGCAAGAGTTGACGCTACTAGAGGAGATGCATCTGGAACAAACGGGAAAGCTTTGAGGGAGCAAATCCGCAAGAATATTGACAAGTGGCAAGAACCTCCTCCTGGAAGGCAACCTACGCCACTTCCTGTGCCTTATTTTGAGCCTAAAAAGAAAAGGGGTGGTCGCCGTCTAAGAAAAACGAAAGAAAGGTATCAAGTTACAGACATAAGGAAGTTAGCCAACAGGATGGCGTTTGGTACACCTGAAGAGAGCTCTCTGGGTGATGGATATGGAATGCTTGGTCAGGCTGGGAGCAATAGGCTGCGTGTTTCGAGCAAGCTGAAACTTAATGCTAAGGTCACCAAAAAGCGTCAGAACACAGGTGGTGCCACTACCTCTGGTTTGAGGACATCAAGTCTGGCTTTCACTCTTGTGCAGGGAATAGAGTTGTGCAATCCTCAGGCGATAGGATTAGGCAGTGGGATTCAAAGCAGTTACTTCTCAGAGTCAGGAACTTTCTCCAAGTTCAAGAAAATTTAAACTTGAATAGAACAACTCCAATGAATCTCTATTTCTTACAAATGTTGTGTAAATGAATACAGTGTTAATTGTTTCCGTGATCTCTTTAGCTATGATCATCCTTACTAGAACAAGTTCTGAAAATGGAACCGAGAGTGATGATAGTCACTTGCTTTCTTTTAATTGTTTCTGGGTCATTGCTTTCTTTTATTTGCATTATTAGTTTCAGTTCTCTATCTGCCATGAGAGCAAGAACTTACAGACAAGTTCTGTATTATCAATGTTGTATCGATTAGATATTCATTGAGATCATCCACTCTTTTTTTTGCATAATAAATTTACATAAACAGAGCTATTAGAAGTGGCAAATCTATAGAAGATAAGAACCACTCCGTAAGCTTCTTATACTGGAAAGTATGTAAAAAACGATGCGAGAGATTTTTACTACTCTAGACCGGCGAGTGGCTAAAGTACACATCTCAACTCATTCAAGGGTGAATGCTCGCTTGTAACAGGAACATTTTTTACCAGCAGATAACTGCACGAATATTTCCACATGACTTGAACCAAACTGCACCAACAGAAACTTAGACAACATATTCTTATATTGGACTGAAACAGACGATGACTTAGGACCAGCACGTTCCAGTTAGGGCCAACACTGGAACATCAGCCAAAGAATCTCTAAAGGTCTGTTTTATGACAAAAACTAAGTCTATAGTAAGAGCCAATGGACGAAGTTTGCTGACAAAATCACAAATTATGAACCTGAAGTCATGGCGGCCCCATGATGAGATGCAATGTGCCTGAAGTATACATAAACAGTCAAGAGATTAAACCAACATTCAGGTTCAACGCCTTAATTTTTCCGGCATACTCTTGTATAGGGGGCACTACAGGATTTAGTAAACCCCTGGCATGGAGTTCTCTCAGCTTCAACCTAAATCCTTTCGTTGCGATCAATTCTGGAGTCACATACAGCAATCTTACTAAGGGTTTTCCAGAATCAAGGTCTCCATGCATGGATCTAAAAACCAAAGTAAAACAATCGCATCAAAGGAGATAAACCAGTGTAACAAATACAAGATGTGATTATTTGGCTCATCCAAGATACAAGATGTGATTATTTGGCTTATCTGTGATTACTTTCCCCATTCTCGTGACTGTTAATCTTCCAATGAAAGTTATGACTTGATCAAAGCTTAACATCTGTTAGTAAAATTGTTCTTTGAAAGAACAGAGTTTGCAAACCCACTTCTCTGTTGCTATTTCGATGTTGATTCCAGCAGGAGAATGTTGCAACGTAAGAAACATAAAATATATCACGTTTTAATTTTATTTGCTTTCTTTATTAGAACTTAGAAGTGATCATGTTCAAGTAAGGTCGTATTTTGCCTTCTTTATTACTTGTGTGTATAACACCAAAATATTGATCCTTTTATTTTTTGCGTTAAAATTCCAAAGAATGATCCTTTTGTGCTCATTTTTCAGGTTTTCCAATAACATATTATGTTTTTAGTTCCCATAAACCAATCATATTGTGCATGCCTATTTCTCCAGGTTTGCTTGGAGGAACAAGGTTGAACAACTGGTTTCAGTTCTCATTAACTTAATCCGTAATTTAAATATCGTTTGCTACGCTATGCACTTTTCTGTGTGCCAAATTACTAGATTAGAATCTGCAACACTTCTCTCTTTTTAGCTTTGTGTGTCTCCAAGTAACACACAACAATCGAACAACTAGATCTCTAAGACAGTGTGGAAATTCACTCATGGCTCATCTTGTATAATTCTCATGTGCTTACTTAGATTTTAGAAAACTAAAACGTTGTGAGGTTAATGTGCATAAAAAGAAAAGTTTCATAATGGCTCCACACACACACAAAAGATTATAAGGAGTCTTAAGACAGAAGGATAATGCCTCTGAGGGTTCTTTGGCTATAAGAAGCATCTTAGTGATTCTTGCAAGGTGCTTATGCAATTCCTTCTAAAAGCAGTCTTAAAACATAAGCACAGAAACCTGAAACGATCTTGCTGTGGCTTGCAAGAACTTCTTGTGATGGCTACTGACCTGGAAGAATAAGAGTGAAGTTAACCTAAGTTAAGAGAGAATTCAGAGAATTACAATCCAAATAATATACCCCTCATAAATGATAGTAAAAGCGGATAAAAATGCAATGTTATTATTATTTAAATGGTTTGATTTCCAAAAGAATCAACATTATAACTCAGCAAGACCGAAAGATGAAATTGGAAAAAAAAAATAACATGATTTTTTTCAAAAATGATGTATTTCTTTAATTTATTCATATGAGAGCATGTATTTATATATAAAAAATCAACCTACAAAATGAGAAAAAAAAAAAACTATAGAGTCTGTAAACTCATCTTAAGGTTTTTAACAAAATAAATGTGTTACTTCTTCAAATAATGTTTATCTACTGTAAAAAAAAAATAATTAAACTCTAGTGAGAGAAACAATGTTTTCAGCAAAAGAATTCTCCATATGTTTGAAAATATATGATATTTAAGATTTTTGCATACCGATTAAAAAATAATTTAATTTTTGCTTATTTCTAAATTAAAACATCATTTATTATCTACCTAAACATGATTTAACTAATGATAAAACAATCTACATAATATATATCGTTAAAATTAATAAAAACAAATTAATTAATATTGCATTGAAAGTTGAAACCAACATCTAAGGAGTATGAAACAAAAAAAATTTCTAAAACAATATCATATATTATAAAACGGATGGAATATAAAAATATAAAATATATGTCATTCTAAGAGCATCTCCATCCATGAGAAGTCCAAAGAATTTCTCAAACAAAATAATTATTAATATTTTATTTGAATTTAGTTATATAATTAAATTATAGTTATTAAAATAAAATTTAACCAATTTACAGAGGACAAATGTCCAAAATGAGTATCTCATGGGTTTCTCAAAGTTTCTCATTTGAGAAACTCTCCTTCTTATTTTTCTTACTTTTTGAAACCCTCAATGGAGATAGTCTGAGCATTTTGCGTTTCAGATTATTGGCCTCATTAATGACAAGTAGGTTTCGGAAATTAGAGACACTTTAGATTCTGGTTTCCTTTGGCAATCCTCTTACTATTAAAAAAGAAGTACAAATTTAAAATTGTACAAAATTGCCATTCAATTTCAATTCAATTTAGTATTTGTAGAGTGTTTTTTGAAATTGATAAGGGTAAATTAGTCAACAATTTTCATTAAACACTTAAGATCCGCGTGTTTAGTATATGGGTGGGTATTGGATCAAATATTTGCAAAAACGGGTAATCGAATTTGCGGGTCATTGCTTCTTCAAGCGGGTCATCGAATTTTTTTTGTTCTTTCGGTCATCTCGATCGTTTTTTTGGGTCATTGGTTCTTCAATTAGTAAAAGAAAACATATCTTGTCTGTAACGCCCCGATCATCCCTACCATGGGGCCCCACGTCCTCTCTCGGGCCCATGGGTCCACCCCTGTCCAACGGCCGGTCCGCTACGTCCAGGAGGCTTTAAAGACTTGTTTACCGACCTTATAAATCACCACATGATCTTTCCCTGTGTTTTGTCCTCACTCACACAGTTCCGACAATCACTTCCCGGAAGGTCACCCATCCTAAAATTGCTCAAGCTCAAGCACGCTTAACTGTGGAGTTCTCTCAGGACGTTTGACCGAAAAGATAAGTGCACTTTGGTAACACCAAGACCGTCACCCCCTACGGTGTGAGCCCTCTTGACTCCACACTCGTCTGGGTTCGGCTCTGATACCACTTATAACGCCCCGACCATCCCTACCAGTGGGCCCCACATCCTCTCTCGGGCCCATGGGCCCACCCCTGTCCGACGGCCGGTTCGCTACATTCGGGAGGCTTTAAAGACTTGTTTACCGACCCTACAAATCACCATTCGATCTTTCCCTGTGTTTTGTCCTCACTCACACAGTTCCGCCAATCACTTCTCGGAAGGTCACCCATCCTGAAACTACTCCAGCCCAAGCACGCTTAACTGTGGAGTTCTCTCAGGACAGTTGACCGAAAAGATAAGTGCACTTTGGTAACATAGTCATTACGATTTGCTGAAACCGGGGTGTTACATGGTCATTACGATTTGCTTGCTTTAAACGAATCATATAAATATGAAAGAAATGTTCACGTATATCTAAAATAAGAATCTCAGAAAAAAAAAAAAAACATTTCTTCTGTTGCTAACTTAGAAATCAATAAGTACTTCTTTCGATCTAGCATATTTCGTGTAGAAAAAAAAAAAAAAAAACAAGAAAAACTGATGAAAATCAATGGCAATATTTTTGGTTATGCAGAAATCGAGTTCTAAAATCTGAAGGAAGAAGATGGGGGTAATTTCGTCATTTACCCGCTATTAAAAAAAAGAACAAAACGCCACCAAACCAGCAGACTACGACATAATAATATAATACAGCGGGTTAAGCTATTTATTTTATTTAAAATGATGATGTTCTAAATTTCCATTTATTCCTTTTTTTCCTTTATTTGTTATATAAGAAATTAAATTCATGATGTATGTTTATTCGTCAGTTATTAATAAAAAAAATTTAAAATCTTAACAATAAATTTAAAATATACGTAGATACAAATATAGAAATAATCTTATAAATATTCTCAAGATTCAATTTTGTATTTTTATTATTAACTTTCCAAAATTTTCCAAAAATAAGGAAATATATTTAAACACTTTTCAATTACGAGATTAGATATTAATGAAATTTATTCTTTCATCAATCTAATTAGTTTAAGAAATCTATATACAAATCTAAATAGTTTCCTACATTTAAGTTTTAATGTCGATTTAATATTATAAATATGTACATATATTATCCAAATGTGATCTTACCAAAAAAGATTATAATCTTTTAGATTTGATTCGATAATTTATTAGATAAGATTATATTTGATTAACCCTAAAATTATAGCCGACTCTCTTAACACTATAAATAAAGTACTCGATTGGGTTATTCTCATATCGTTCAAAGTTTCACTGCAAATATAAAGTTTTCTCGGCTCTTCTAAAAAATTAGAAATAATTCGTTTTCTTTCAATAAATATTCTTTATATTGGAATATGATTTCTATGATTTTTCGTTTTTATTCTTCTGAAATATGTTTTAACTCTAGTATTTAAATTATTGATTTAGTGCTTAGTTTTAGATACTAGGTTTGATTATCATCAAGTCTTAGGTTTGGATGTTGATACCCTTTTGATATCTACACATCCAAGGGAAATATAACAAAATGTAGGCATAATACATATCGCCGAAGAACCAATCGTATTTTTTTTGTATTAACTTTTTTTTTTAATTTTGTTTTATTAAATCTTTTTCAATTCTATTATCTTCAATTATATGTCAAACCCATGCCAATTTTAATTGTTTTTTCATATAAGGTTTATGAGTGGACAACAATGACGGGGTGAATGATAAGTCAAAGAGGAAGAGTATCCGATTGGAGTTAGGGTTTTAATTTTTAATATTTCCTTTAATTTTGATTTTGTCTCTACTTAAAACTTTATGTTTTTTAGCAATATGCGGAAGGTTTAAATATAGGGAGACTCACAAAAATGCCCCTTTTTCAATACCCCTTTTCAAAAATACCCCTTTTCAAAAATACCCCCTTTGGCTGTCCATTTTTAAAAATATCCTTTTTTATGTACAAAATGACTAAATTACCCTTCTTTTAATAAAAAATATCACAAATATATAAGGAAAACATGAGAATGTGCACACATCAAAATTACAAATTTGATTTTGTAAAAACTTGTAAAACCTTTAAAATACCTTGCCCGCCAAAAATTTTTTTTGCGGGAAAAGTGATTCCCAATTTTTTTGGCGGGAAAAATTTACAAGGTATTTTAAAGGTTTTTTACAAGGTATTTATAAGGTTTTACAATGTATTTTAAAAGGTTTTACAACGTATTTATAAGGTATTTATAAGATTTTACAAGATATTTTATAAGTTTTTACAAGTTATAAGGTTTTACAAGTTTTTTATAAGGTTTTACAAGTTATAAATACCTTATAAAACCTTATAAGTACCTTGTAAAACCTTTTAAAATACATTGTAAAACCTTACAAAACACTTGTAAATACTCTGTAAAAACCTTTAAAATACCTTGTAAATTTTTCTCGCCAAAAATTTTCCCGCCAAAAAAATTACGGAATTAACGGAAAAATTTTACAAGGTATTTTAAAGGTTTTTACAAGTGTTTTGGCGGGAAAATTGCGGGATCACTTTTCTCGCCAAAAAATATTTTGTATTTTGTGGACCTAATTTTGTTTCAAATAAGGGTAAAATGGTCATTAAAAATTAAAAGAGGGCAAACTTAAAAATTGACTCTCAAAGGGGGCATTTTTGAAAAGGGGTATTGAAAAAGGGGAATTTTTAACAATTTCTCTTAAATATAATAGATAATTTATCACACAATTATTCTTTTTGCATTTGAAGTTGTAAAAGAAACAACTTTAAATTTTAATCTGTATATTATTTGACGGGTTATATATATGGGTTAATTAGCTTATTTTCATTTGAAATATCAATAAAATCTGAAATCATATAATTTTAATAATAGGTCAAACTTATAAAAGTCTTCTTTTAAAGTTCTACGAAATTCATGGTCCATAACTTTTTGAATTTACAAAACAGTAAAAATCTAAGATCACAATATGCTCTAGAAGATAAAAATTACTATTAGACATCTGAAAAATATAATATTTTAACTATATTGAATTTTGATACATATATATTAAACAATACACATGGTTAACCACATTAAAACCACCCAAAAAACATATTTTATAATTATAAATTATAAATTATCAAATACTTAATAAGAAAACCGAATAAAACCGATACCCGCGGTGTACCGCGGATTGAATCCTAGTAACTATGAAAACGATCGATGAAACTTACAACGCAACACATGAGCATGAAGAAGTCATAGAGGTATTAAATGGATGTGTTTGACCCATCATGAATAGTATTTATAGACCCAACATGTTCTTGTCACACCATGATTGAATTAGCTGGGTCGGCAAAAAACCATTAAATTTTCCGGGGTAGCGTTATCAAAAATCTATGGACTTGAAATATTTGTTATGAGCGCAAATTTCGGAATCAATACAATAAAAATACTAAGGTTTCTCTCCAGTGCTGACACCTCAGCTTTTTGGAGTGTTGTGGGCATGACACATCATTAAAATCATCATCCAATGAAAACATTTGGATTAATACACATCAGATTTTTTGGCCAATAATCATCTCTCCTGTTTTTATTAATATTGTCTCATTTGTTATTGGGCTCTAACATATGGGCTTAATGTTTTAGAATATGGTTGTTGGACTTCAATGTAAGGCTTGATTGGTTCTCCCGCTAGCATCCGCCTAGCAGTTGTTAGCGGTTGTTAGCGGTTGGTACCAATCATAGAAACTTTTCTATACCGCTTCGAACCGCACGCAATCGCTGGATTTTAAAAGCTCTTTCCTACAATCGTTTGCAGTTGCGTGCGGTTGCGGTGGGTTTAAAAAAGGAAAGAAAGTAAAAAAGAAAAATGAACAAATTAAAATATATATTATCAAGTTATATATATTCACGTTAATTCTAAAAAAAAAAAAAATTATCTAACTTTAATTTTCCAATATTAATAATTATTTTTGTTTTCAATATAAAATTTATTTGAATAATTATTTATGGTTTTTAATCACTAATCATGTTTATAAATTTTTTATTTTTTCATTATTATAGTTTTTGGTGTTTTTATACTTTTTTATAATCATATACTAAATTTATTTTGGTAAATTTTGGTTTAACCGTTACTGTACCCGCTGATCAACCAGTCATAAATCTCCCACAAACGCATCCGTTTTTAACCGCTAAACCAGTTGGTCAACACATTAAATAACGCTTGAAACCGCAACCGCCCGCTTCCGCAAACTCCCACAACCGCAACCGCAATCGCTACGTTTAAATCAGTCAAGCCCTTGTAATGTTTACCGTTTGGATAAAATTGGATACAAATCCAATTGGATAAGAACCATTGCAATAAAATATTATAAGATTTATTAAGCGTTATCATGGAACTTAATGAATAACTAAAAATCATTTGAGTAACGTTCTATACTCCTATAATAAAACAAAATTTCAATTTTCAAATTTTGAAAAACAAACAAACAAAGCTCTTAACCTTTTACACCTCTTCAACATATGAATCAAATATGCATAAGGAACATTAAAATCAAAGATGATCATTCCATATAACATATTTTCAAGTATCTAAGTCATGAGTTCTATACATCTATGGAATGTTCATATACATATATGTCCGATCGAACCAAATATCATAACTTTTGTCAAAAAATGAAAGCTCAACGATTTCATCGACGGTATATTCAAATCGGAGAAAACAAAAACGTAAACCTGAGAAAAAAATAAGAGGAAAGAAAGTTATTTACTTGTGGGCACTGAATTCAGATTCCAATTCTATCAATCGGTGACAAAAAGACGTAGGAGATTTAGAGTTCGATTGCGGAACACCGCCATAGTTCCACCGCACTCTGGCGATATAAACTCTTTCAGACACACAGTGAAGCAATCGTCTCTTATTGGCTGCCATTAGTGAAAGTCTTTCAGATATAAAAGCAAATGTCTTCCTTTTTTTCTCTCTGTTTAACTGTTTATCGAATTTATCTCTCTCTTTTGTTCATTTGTTTTTCTAAAAAAATGATCGTTTTCTGACTTTTTCGGGATACAAATTTTATCTGAATACTAAAATTGATATACGGTTTAGTCTCGGTTTAACATTCCAATTTGATTTGGTTCTTTTTTTGCGTTCAAATTATTTTAAATATTAGATATTTAATTAAAATCATTTCTCAAATTTAAAATTTCTTCAATATTAAAAAAAAATCATTTAAAAATATCCCGCGGCGGAGCGCGGGTTTCGACCTAGTTTATTGTAATGAGTGGTTGTGTTCCTACTAATCACTCTAGCGAGTGTCGATTAGTGGGCCGTGATTCAGTCAGATTACGACTTTGATTGTTTCATTTCAAATTTTTTTTTTTTTTTTTTTTTTTTTTGCCAAACACAGACAACGTGCATTTGTATATTATTTTTTTTGGTAGGAACGTGCATTTGTATTATACTACAACAATTAGATCATGATCCGTACTACACAGCACAGAATTTGTATGAATCAAATTGTATATTTTGTTTGAAGAATCAAATAATAATATAGTATAATAGTATAGTATAAAAGAGAATATATCATAATGTTTTATTGTTATTACTATTTGGATATAATATTATATATTTCATTTGATGATGGTTGTATATTTTGTTTGTAGAACTAAATAATAATATAATAATAAATTTTCAGTTTATATTCCATATCATATTGGGTTATTTTATTATAGAAATTAAATGTTATTTAATTTTAACTTGGTTGAAAAACATGACTTGGTAATAAAAAAGAGAGAATATTGTATTGTATATCAAATATATTTAGCTGCATTAGAATTGTATTTTTGTTTATATAAGATTAACAATTTATTTGGTTCAATTAGATAATCATAATTGCATTGTCATTGAGAACAAAGAAAAAATATTTGTATTGTGTTGAAGTTTTTACGTGGACTATATTGGGTTTTGTTTGTTCCGTTCTAACTGTATTTGACCTAGTATCATGTTGTTCAAAAAAAAAACAATGTCTAAAAAAACGGGAAAAAAATGTTTGAGAGTTCTTCCAACGATAATCTGATGTCGGCATCTTCGAAAATTGAAGAATTGGAATGTATACGGTTACAAAGATCTGGGGTTTTCGGTTGTCATCTAAATTCAATCATGTCTGGAAAGTTGTGATGCCTTAGAAGGTCTCATTTTCAGGCGTCTAACATCACAAAAATGAAGAACTTGCTTTCAATATGTGGTCTAGATTTTAACCTGCGGTACACCGCGGAGTTATAATTTTTTTTAAAAAAATCAAAATGTAATTTGTTTAATAGATTACTGTTAAAAAAAAAAATTGTATAATAGATTATCTTTATATATAACCAATTGTTTTGTATTTTAAATATATATATATATATATATATATATATATATATATTTATTATTTAGTGTACAATTACAATATTTTAAGTAGGATCATCGGGACTATATATATTTAGGGATTGACCCACGATGTACCGTGCGACGATATTTTCTAAACATTTATAATTTAAAATTTTATAATTATGTATTAGCATATATATATATATATATATATATATATCATTTTGTAGATTTAACTCGTAGTACATGTGTAATTTAGTATTGCAATTATATATTTAGGTGTCTAACCATTTTATTTAACTCATCTTATGGGTCTGATTGGTAACAAGCTGTTAGCTGTTAGCTGGAGCGGTTAGCTGGAGCTGTTAGCTGTTAGGGAATAGTGCAAAGCTGTACAAAAAAATAATACACGAAAGCTGTACAAAAAAATAAAGCAGAACAAATTTTTAAAATTTACTCGGATTGGAAACATTATAGCGGTACAAATAATAAATAATATTATGAGTTTAGAAAAAAATTACATAGAAATTTATTTTAATATATAATTACATATGAAAATTTAAAATTATGTGATGACAATTAAATGGTTATGAAAAAATTAAAATTATACAAAAACGGTCCAGTTATGGTCCAAAATACGGTTATGGTTAGCTTTTGGTTATGCCTAGTCGAAGATAGTAGGCATGACCAAAAGCTAATTGTAACCGTATTTCAGACCATAAGCGGACCGTAACCGTATAAAACGGTTAGAAACCGTAACCATTAACTGTAAAAAATAATTAGTTACGGTTAAAAAATATATTAACTGTAACCGTTAATTAACCGTAACCGTATTTAACCGTAACCGTTGTAACCGTAACCGTATTTAACCGTAACCGTTTTAACCGTATATATAATAGTTAATGTTACATTTAAAAATATATATAATCGTAACCGGTGATTAATTAACTGTAACCGTAATAACCGTAACCGTGGTCATGCCTAAAAAATAGTGAAGAGCTAATTTTAGTTTGATATAGTTTTTATTATTTTAATCTGTTTTTATTTTTGTCCAAAAAAAACTTGTTTTTGTACCGTTGTAATCGTAACCGTAACCGTATTTAACCGTAACCGTTATGACCGTATTTAACCGTAACCGTTATAACCGTATTTAACCGTAACCGTTATAATCGTAACCGTATTTAACCATAACCGTTTTAATTTGTTTTTATTTTTATCCAAAAAAAACTGTTTATGTTATAGTGTACCGCTTTTCATAAAGCTTTTGTGATTGGTAACTGTCAAAGCTGTACAAAGCTGTACAGCTTTAAAATTGGTTACCAATCACAGCCTATATCAGACTAATGTCAATTCTAAGCTAGGATCCAATCATACCCCCTTTTATCAAGTTGTCATAGTCATACTATTGTTGATCCTAACCCGTTTTACCATATGATTTGGGAGCTCTTATTATTTTATTTTATTTTGATAGAATTAAAACACTAAAAAGATTTGCTATATTTAATCTAAAAATTACTTTTTGTAAATATTATATGATGTTAGTATAATAATAATTTTTTTTGGAATTATTTTTTAGATTCTATAATTATATTTGGATTGTATTTTTTCTTGTTGGTTTCGAGTATTGAATAGATACAAAACAAAAAGAAATTATTATAACTATAATTATTATGATATTCAAATCCGAATATGATATATATATATATATATATATATATATATATATATATAGGGAAAATCACATTTTTAACCTTCAGAGTGTAACTGGGTAGCACTTTAAACCTCGAAAGAATTCTACTAACACTATAAACCACCATGATTGTTTTACTAACACTTTAAACTTCTAAACTAGTTTTTCTGTTTGCAAAGCCATAAAAAATGATGGAAAAATCAATTTATGTTTGTTTAACATATATTTATTTAATTTAATTTAAATTTTAATTAATTTTATTATTTATTACAATTTTTACGATAAATAAAAAATAATAAATAAAAATTATCATCTTCGACTATTCAACGTCCGAACACAATTTTTCAAAATTTAATTCAGTTTATTGTATGTGTTCACCATCTTTTTATTCAATTGGTATTATGATATTCTAATTTATCTAGTGGAGAGAGTGAAGACGCTTATGGATCAGTCTAAAAGATTGTTTCAAACAGTTTAGACTGAATTATAATCCAAATTAAATAATAAAACAGTTTAGAAGATAAACAGTTTAGACTGAATTTAATTATTATAATAATTAAATAATAAAATTAATTAAAATTTAAATTAAATTAAATAAATATATATTAAACAAATATAAATTGATTGTTCCATCATTTTTTATAGCTTTGCAAACAGAAAAGTTAGTTTGGAGGTTTAAAGTGTCAGTAAAACAATCTTGGTGGTTTATAGTGTTAGTAGAATTCTCTCGAGGTTTAAAGTGCTTCCCAGTTACACTTTGAGGGTTAAAAATGTGATTTTCCCTATATATATATATATATAATCAAACACAACAACATGATTCAATCAACTCCCATAGTTGAGATTGCAATAACAGATTTCACATACAATGTTAGTGGTTGAGACAGCTCTTACAATCTTGCAAATCAAAACAATAAAGATTACAAAATCGAGTATATGTGACGTCTAACTTGAGAAATGTTTGGAGCTTTTCTTCCTTGGGCCGGCCAAAATTCATCGGTCGCAACTCGCAAGTAACTAATAAATGTTTTATATATATCATGTTACTAAACATGTTTATATAAATGATAATCAACCTTGTAGAGATATTTTGGGGGATGTTTATCATATTAAAATACCTTTACTTGTACTTGATGAAACTTGACAAAATAAAACATATATCAAAGTCAGTTAAGAGATTGAGTTTTATTTTAATGAATGTAAATGTCAAAAAAGCAAACCTTGGCTGCTAGGCTTTGTGGATCTTTAGGTGAAGTTGTTGGCTTAGGCTTGGTCTTTCCCGTTCAAGACACTATTCGGTTTCGTCGATGGTTGAGTGTTCTCTCCATGTATATCCATAATTCAAATAGACAACATACATGAACGATCTTTTACTAATATCTTATATGTAGGGGTGTCAAAATGGTTTAAAATTGATGGATCAATCCAAACCAATCCAACTCATGGATCTAATGAGTTGAAAATTTGGATATTAATGGATTAATAGATTAAATGGTTTAATGAGTTTAATGAGTTGGATTGAAATGATTTGGTTTAAGATGGATTAATGGGTTATCCATAACCAAACCAATAAAAATTAAATAATTGAAATCAAATATGTAAACCAAATATAACCGAATTAAATAACTAAACCGATTTTAGTAAACCGAAATAAACATAATTTTCTTAAATCGCTTAATCATCGATCTCTCTCGGCGTCAAATCTCTCACTGTCGATCTCTCTCAATCTTATGGTTTCACCGGCAAATCCATCGACACCGGCGACGGCGACGACGACGACGACGGCGACGACGACGGCGACGACGGCGACGACGACGACGATGACGACGACGACGACGGTGACGGTGATGATGATGATGACGGTGGTGGTGATGATGATGACGATGGAGTGATGATGATGGAGTGATGAGGATGGTGGTGGTGGCAACATGATAGTTACTAATTATCAATTAATTAGGATTTAAATTATAAAAAAACTATGTTATGGATCAATTCATTAAATCCATTAATCCACTCATTTAAATGAGTTATGAGTTAATCCAAACCATTTGCTAAATGAATTGGATTGATTCATTAACCATTAAACACTGAATCAATATGGATATGGGTTGGTTTGGTTTGGTTTAACCAACTTGACACCCCTACTTATATGAAAAATATTCACAAAGTCTTTGACATTTGTAATTACCGTGCGAGAATGTTTGTTTTTCAAGCAAATTTAGGCTATTGGGGTTACTACGTTAATATATAACTATGAAAACTATAGACGGCATGAAAATATAAAGAAAATTGAACTAAAACAAATAAATTTGTGAACAAAATAAAAAGGATAACAAAAAATATACACATAGAAACTAAAAGAAAAATGGATGTTTTGTTCAAGAGAATGATAATATGATATGATCTTATATAGTGATGAGACAATCCCGATTTAAGGATTTTAGAAAAGAATATTCTGGCAATTTTGTTTAGCTTATTGTGAAAGTTCAATATTGTTTGACTTGCTCAGAAAGTTTAGCAATAAATTTGCATCTTTAGTTTTAGAAAAAAACAATTCTAAAAAATAAATTCAAAAGGTATTTATGTGCATATCGGCTTTGAATGGTAACCCATTTTAAAGTTGTACAGCTTTGACAGTTACCAATCACAAAAGCTTTATGAAAAGCGGTACACTATAACATAAACAGTTTTTTTTTTGACAAAAACAAAAACAAATTAAAACGGTTACGGTTAAATACTGTTATGGTTAAATACGGTTACGATTAAATACGGTTATAACGATTACGGTTAAATACGGTTATAACGGTTACGGTTAAATACGGTTACGGTTACAGTTACATCGGTTACTAATAATTACGGTTATAGTTATTTGATGACTACAATACGGTTAATATCGGAGGCGAAATCTTACGAGTTACCTAACTTATTATAATACTTTTCATAAAATCAAAAAGTATGTTACAAACCAAATTTTCTTCATTTCGAGCAAAATAACAGTATAACATATTTGTTTGAGAAAAAGACCATTTTTTATAACGTAGATTTTTTCATACGCGGTATCATTTACTTTTTTGAAAATCTTAATCTGAACATTCGATAATTGTTTTTGCATTATATGGAGTTACAATTATATTTTTAAAGTTTTAACTATGTGGTTAACCATATGGTTAAATAACGGTTTTCATATGTTTACCGTTAATTAACGGTTACGGTTAATATATTTTTTAACTGTAACTAATTATTTTTTACGGTTAACGGTTACGGTTTTTAACCGTTTTATACGGTTACGGTACAACATATGGTTACGGTTAGCTTTTGGTCATGCCTAGTATTTTGGATCGTAACTAGACCGTTTTTCAACCGTAACTGTATAAAACGGTTAAAAACCATAACCATTCACCGTAAAACTAGATTAGTTACTGTTAAAAAAATATACTAACCGTAACCGTTAATATACCGGAAACGTATCAAAACCGTTATTTAACCGTACGATTAGCCGCACGGTTAACCGTATTATTAACCGCATAATTAAACTTTATAAAATATAATTGTAACTATGTATAATGCAAAAAAAAAATCTCGAATGTTCAGATAAAGATTTCTGAAAAAGTAAATAATATCGCCTATGAAAAAATCTCATTAGAAATAATGATTTTTTTCTCAAACAATTATTTTGGAATGTTATATTGCTCAAAATGAAGAAAATTTTATTTATTATAGGACTAGTAAATTCATATTATTATTCTAACAATTGTGCATTCTATATAATCTTAATTTTCATATGTAATTATATACTAAAGTACATTTCTATGTAATTTTTTTTTCTTTCTAAATTCTTAATATTATTTATTATGTGTACCGCTATGATGTTTCTAATTAGAGTAAATTTTTAAAATTTGTTCTGCGTTATTTTTTTGTACAGCTTTCGTGTTTTATTTTTTTGTACAGCTTTGCACTATTCCCTAAAAGCTAACAGCTCCAGCTAACCGCTCCAGCTAACAGCTAACAGCTTGTTACCAATCACACCCATCAATTTATTGTTTAAATATGTTACTAAAATCGATTTTGTTATAAATAAAAATTATCATTATCCAAACTTTTCATAAAACCACATAAATTCAATTATTTTTAGAATATTTAATTAGTATTTTTATTTAATATTAATTTTTATTCATGAATTTATTTTCTTAATTTAAAATGCAAATCTTGACGAAATCTTAAAAACAAAAGATAATTAAATTAAAATGATGATTTGTTATTATTTGAATTTTTGAATTTTAAAATAAATGATGATTCGTTATTATTAAATTACATTAAATTAGATTGTCATTTTTGGAAATATCTATTAATATATTATCAAATTTAATTAGTTTACATATATAAATTTCGTTTTTTCTTCCATATATACTAATCATAATTAATTAGTATAGTTTAGTTAACAAAATATTTTAAAATCTAAACTAAATTTTGTTGTATGATTAAAAATTATTTGTATCTAAACAAAATTCATATTTGTTAGATTCGTGATTGGCCTCCTAAATATTAGGTAATCTCTTTAATATCTTTAAACTTGTATGACCCACTGACCCGTTTTTTTAATGAATTGGTAAATATGAGTGACGTGGAATTAAAATGGTTATGATTAGAGATTTGTAATGGTTTGTATTGTAATTTCTTACAAAACTCAATGTTACAACGTATAGATGTACTTCCCGAATAATAGTATAGGATATTTTCGGAATAAAATGAAAAAAAAAAACAAATTTAGAAAAATTGAACATTTATTTTATAAAAAATAATAAAAACAAATGTCTTATGTATTCTACAAATGCATTTGCAAACTCAGAAATTTGCATAGAATAAAAAACTTAAATTTTTATTAAAATCATAATCCTGAGATTTTTTCTTTTTTAGATTAGCATCAATCATCGATTTTTCAAAAACATACTAGTTTTTTTTTTTTTATATATAAAAAAGTTCAAGTGGTTCCAAACAAAACGAATTAGTTTCGACTAAAAATCGAACTCTAGTGATACAATCTCCTTTCCTAAGATTATGATCTTACTACCATTGCACCAATTTGCTTGGGTTAGTTCTCAAAGTTTGATTCATAGGCCCCCTTATTTATTTATTTTTCCCACGTTTTTCCATGTTTTAATGATTCTAATCTAGTTATAACATTTACATGCTAGTGTTTGTGGCTCTAAAAAGATGGAGCAAGTTAAGAACATGCCTAGTATTTTTATTGAGATCTTGATCTCTTAAACGATCCAACTAAAATTGATCTAACAACACATGATCAGCTTTTAAATAATCTATATTATACATAGTTTTGGTCTCTGGTGCATCGATGAATCCACATGAAAAAAATACAAACAAATAAAATAAAAATTGAAAAGAGTAAATGATAATGAAACCTTTTTGGCCTGTCTCTTTGGCTTTGCAGAATCCTTGATATGTGTAGTTTCCATCTCATGGACCCCTTTCATGTCCTCTTCAACACGTTATGTAATAACAAATCTTCTGAGTCTTTTTGTCGTTGATCTACTTAACAATATCGATGTGAAACCAAATTTGCACTGTATTGATTTTTGAAGATTAGGTGATCAGTGATGTATGTAGCAGTGCAACCGTTATTAATGCCTTAATTTTGTGGGTCACAAAATATAAAAAAAAAAAAAACAAATTGAAGTTTTTTTGGGACCATGGAATCATAATGCATGTGCAAAGGCATGTGCCTTTTGATTCACTCATCTATCACAAAACATACACTTAAAATCCAGTCAAACTCATAAAAAAATTTCCTCCTTTGACTGGCTTTTCCAGTTGGTTTTTGGTTACTAATTTAATTAATACTTCTAAAACACACATAATAATCACAACAAAAAGCTAGACACATGGCTCTAAGAGAGATTAGAGAAAGAAAATAGAATTTATAAAACAGACAGAATTGACAAAAAGCCAAGCTTTGGCAAAAACATGAATAAATGATGTGTTTTTTCATAAGTGAAAGAAAATAGAATTTATAAAACAGACAGAATTGACAAAAAGCCAAGCTTTGGCAAAAACATGAATAAATGATGTGTTTTTTCATAAGTGATATCATATAGAACCGAATTTTACCAATGAAAAATCACATGATATTTGTTGAAAACCAAACAAAAACAAATTTATTTACCATTAGATCATTCAAAGAGAAATAGGAAACAAAACAAAGAATAAAATAAACAAAAGAGAAAAAGACAAATACACAGAAAGAAAGTATCCTAAGTTGTTTGACAAAAGATGATGATGAACATAGAAGAGTAGTGGTGTGACATTACAATACTAATAAGATTATCAAAAAGATCATCAACAAATATTTCAAGAACACCTAAAAGATAAACACATTGATGAAAAGACAAAACTAATTATTAATGTATTTTTCTCGTTTAAGAACTTATTAGAAACACAAAGATCAAACTTTTTATGATTCAGCTTCTGACAGACAACAAAGAAGGAATTGCACCCAAGTTTGGAGTTGTGTTCTTGCTTGTAGAATCTGAAATTGTACGGCCTCTTTTACCATAAGAAGAAGAAGAACTAAAAGCTCTCATTGGACTTGCAAATGCCCATCCCCAGCTTCTGTTCCTTCCTCCACCATGACCCATGTTATGATTATGATGATGATGTTCAGCTGATGATGATGATACCCATGATGATGAAGATGAAGAAGAAGACGATGACGTCATTATCATAAACCCACCAAAGATCCCACCACACCTCACCATCTCTCTCACACCATTACTAGGGTTACTACTAACCTTGTTACCTTTGTTATTATTACCTTCTCTCTGTGACTCAACTCTTCTCAAAGTACAATCTCCAAACCCATTTGTGATCCTCTCAAAGAAATCACCAGAGAAGCTTCTACTTCCACACCCAACAGATCTAGATCTCGACACTTTCCTCTCACTTGGTGTTACTTCAATGTTAGGACTTCCATCTTCTTCAACAATCACATCAATACCGTTTCTGTTACTACTACTCCCACCAACAACTCTCTTTGACATTGAAGAAGAAGCTGACGAAGAAGACGAAGATCCAACTGTTGTAGTCTCTGTCAACTCTGTTTTTGTCTCAGTCTGGCTTGTGGGTTGATGAAAGTTTCCAACTTTCTTACTGCTACCATGATGTTTCGAAGAGTAGAGATGTAAGAAAGACCAAAACCCATTTCTCTTTCTCGGACTCAAATCTGAATCTCCGTACGTTGTCTTCGTAGTCCTCGTAGATTGACTTCTCTTGTAAACAATATTCGCAGTGGCTGCAGAAGAAGAAGAAGCAGTAAGCATCTTCTTCTTCTTCTTAGCTAACAAAAACGGAAGCTTGTTGTTGTTGTTTGATGCTCCGGAGACGGAGAGAGAGAGAGAAGCTGCAGAGGCAGTGGTTGTACTACCAACAGAGTCAGATCTGAAGGAAGGAGAAGAAGAAGTTGAAGAAGAAGAGAGATGTTTAGGAAGTGGGAAAGATGAAGTTACAAGCTTTCCAAGCTTTTCTTGAAGACAAAAAGCACAGATCCCACCTGGGTTTTTAGTAAATGGATGGTTTATACATTGCATACCATCACCCATATCTTGATCTTTCACTTCCACCATTGATAAAACCAAAAACCAAAACTTCTTTCCTCTGTTTTTTCTTTAGAAGGGTTTTGAGATTCCTCTGTTTGAGTATTATTTTGTTTCTCTGCTTTTGAGAGAGAGAAAGAGAGAAATGAAGAAGAAGAGAAGAGAGTGGGTTGTGGCAGAGAGAGGGGTCGAGTTCCCAGATGCACGTGGGATACTGACTTGTTTGTGGCCTCGTTCTCTCTATGAGAGCTTTTTCTTTATTTTTGTGATTGTGTTT
This sequence comes from Arabidopsis arenosa, assembly GCA_905216605.1. Taxonomy (NCBI): domain Eukaryota; kingdom Viridiplantae; phylum Streptophyta; class Magnoliopsida; order Brassicales; family Brassicaceae; genus Arabidopsis; species Arabidopsis arenosa. Next base: position 6,933,478 of record LR999458.1, read on the forward strand.
TTGGGTTTAATCTATTTTTCTTTAGCTCTTTAAATCTTACAAAAGGTTTTTTAAGACTAATCTTTTTTGGTTTCTCAATAAAAAGCATGTTTTGGGATGGACTAAAAAAGTTTATGGTCTAGTGTGTAATGTAACCAATACAGCCACGTGGCTTTTTCTACTATTTTGGTTTTCATTATTGTTATTGAATCTAGCTCTTTGTTGCTTAAAATCTCCGCACCTGCTACAGGCTATATAGCCAAAGCTAACTAGCTGCCTACACTAGTATTCATGTAAAAGAAATGTTCAGACGTGGAATTTGTTTTTTTGTTTCTTTTCTTTTCTTTTTATTAACTTAATAATGTAGGTTGAACATTTTTCTTTTTAAAATCTTGATACAAAATGCATTTCCATTCTTTTGATCTACTTTGATTTATCTATCCTATCCAATTTGATTATATTTTATGCGTAGGTATGAGCGTTCGGATATTCAGACCGGATTTCGATTGGGTATTTCGGTGTTCGGATAGTACGGGTTTAGAAATCTAAGATCCGTTCGAGTATTTTACAATTTCGGATCAGATTTAAGAACTTAATCGTTAGAGTTTTAATTAATTTAGTTTTATTTCCTATTTAATAATTTGGCAATTTCTATTGATTTTTTTCACATGGTTTTATTTTTAGTTTTTTTTTTTAAATTTTAAACTCGTTTTTTTAATTGAGATTTATTTATATAAAGAAATTTTAGATAGTTGTAAGAGAGATATCTTATGATTATTTTCTTTATTAGCTTTCTCTTTTCTTGTTAATTCTAGAGTTTCTCGTGGATTATATAGTTTTATCTTTCAAATTCATCATCTTTGGTAAATGTATTTTGATTTAGGTTTAGCGCTTGTTTTACCTACATTTAGGTAACTTTTGTCATTTGAAATATCTCACTGACGATAATATTTGTCGGCATTTTATATTTCCGGCTAATTTTGGTCTTTATTCACCGTTGTAATCCGATGTTCCATTTCTTATTTTTTTTAATTGGGATTTTAATAAGTATATATTAAATAAATAAAATTTGGTGCATGTGGTAAAAATATTTTTTTATTTAATTATATTACTCTCTAAAGTGCACTTTCACTCCATTTTTCTTTTCAATTCGTAATTGACTCGAGCAGTAAAATTGCTATCGATTGTGAAAATCACTAGGATTTAACCCGCGGTATCCCGCGGGCGTAGATTTTGTGCGGTTTTCTTATTAAGTAGTTGATTATGTTTTATATACATAATTTATAAAATTGGTTTTTAAATTAAATCCTTTATAACTAATAATTGGTATTTTAATTGGTTGGTTGTTATTTAATACTTAGAAGAATGTGATTTAATGTATTTAAATAGGTGTATTAATTATAAAATGGGTTGTAATGTTAATATAAGTAAAAGTAGATATTAAAATGTGAAATAGTAAAAGTGGTGTAATTGTTTTTGTGATTATAAGTGTTCTTTTACTATATAGTTTTGAAGAGAATTTGTTTTTAGCATAACAAAGATTCTAACATTTATAAATATTTTTTAAAAAATTGAAGATAAAGTAAACAAATAAAATTAAAATTATGTTTTTAAAAAAGTAAAGACACATAAGTTGTGAATTTAAAAAAATAAAAAAAAAACAAAAAAAAAAACATATGAGAACGATGATTCTCGTTCTCCACCGAAAGTTAACATCCATTGACATGCTTAAGCTTTACCGATGATACCGAAGAAGCTGATTATCAGATCATAAGCTCACATCAATCGACATGTTCTCTGCGCCAATTCTTCATAATTTGTAAGCTTCATTCTAATTCAATTGAATGGTTTCAAGATAATTTAGATTCTGTGATCAATTACCTTTTTCATATTTCATATAGGATTCGGATAAAGCACTTGAGATGATGAATTGGTTTCTGTTAGAAATCTGGGAGAGGGGATCAGTGAAGAACAGAACCTGAATGAAACCATTTGCAGATCAAATTTCGCAAATCGACAGCACTTAAAGCAATAATCATTTCTATAAGGTTAGTTTTGGATCTGTTTTTTCAGTTGTAGACACAAATTGAAGTTGTTGTTTGTCTCAATCGGAGTTATAATTGAACTAAGGTTTCTTGATTTTGTTGTCTAGAAATGAACTCTTAAACTTACACTACTGTAGTTGCAGAGAGTCTGATTATGTTTGGATTAAAATGACTATGGAAAGGAACTTGCTGTTCTAAAAAACAATACAAAACATCTACAAAGTTAAATAACAGAAGCAAAAAAACTAAAACTATCCTAATTCCTTAGGTTCTGAAAGATCTCTTTGAAGACGACATTCATTGTTTGACTCTGAGTTTTTCCTTCTTTATCCACAATAAGAACTTTCAAACCTTTTTTGGAAGTGACTCTTGATAAGGCAACATACAGCTGACCATGAGAAAATACTGGTCTAGGAAGATAAATCCCTACCTCTTTAAGTGATTGTCCCTGGCTTTTGTTTATTGTCATTGCAAAAGCCACAGATATTGGAAACTGTCTTCTCCTCATGCGAAAAGGCAATTTGGTATCTGAAGGTGATATCTGAGATTTAGGGATTATCACTTTGTCTCCGATTCTATCTCCAGTAATCACTTTGGCTTCAAGTATATGATTACCCATCTGCGTTATCTGCAATCTAGTACCATTACATAGCCCATTTTTTGGATCAATATTTCTCAGTAACATAACCGGTGCACCAATCTTGAGACTGAGACTGTGATTTGGCAAACCAGAAAGCTTGATACTATTGAGGAAATCAGGTGTGAAGACAGGATTGTTCAATGAAGCGCCATCCTAAGGATCAATATCGTCTGCACTTAAATAAGTCATTGCTTCACCTGTTTAGGGAAAATTTGTTAGATAAGTTTCTTATACATATACAGTTAAAGATTATAGTATTAAAACGTAATTCTTACCATTAAGTTTCTCAAGCATGATGTCGTTGATGGTGTTGACATCACTATTTCTTGGACACAATATAGCTCTCTCTTGAAAGAATTTAGGATCATTATTAGGCTGCAACAAATCCAATTCTCCGTAAACTGCTTTGATAATAGCTTCAATAGGATCATTTACATCTTTAATCAGTAAATCTTCTGGAATATCTATGAGAACTTCACCATCATTAGGCTCTGAAACTCTACCATCACCAACGGCCAAGAGCCAATCAGAAAACTCTTTAATTTTCTCTACCTCATCTTTATCCAAATCATTAGCCATAAGACGCATGTTCTTTGTCAAAGTGAGGACCTTGCAGTGTTCCCAGAGATAAGATGAATTTAATGCAGCTAAAACAATCTCTGCCCTACCAGCACCATGTATTACAGGGAGTACTTGTCTGAAATCACCTCCGAAAACAACAACTTTACCACCAAATGGCTTTCCATCGACATTTCCAATAACATCATTTAGACTTCTATCCAATGACTCAAAACAATAACGACTCATCATAGGAGCTTCATCCCATATGATAAGAGATGCTTCCTTAAGCATATTAGCAAGGTCTGAGTTAGGCACGATATGACATGTTGTGAAATCATCAGGATGAATAGGGATACCAAACCTAGAATGTGCAGTTCTACCACCTTCTAACAACAAAGAAGCAATCCCGCTAGACGCGACATTGACAGAAATCAAACCCCTCATTCGAACTGCGGCAGATAGAGTTTTCCACATAAAAGTTTTACCGGTTCCCCCAAATCCATAAACAAAAAAGACGCCTCCACTGTTTTCTAAAACAGCACCAATGATCTCATCATAAATGCCTTTTTGCTCAGAAGTCATCTTATTAACCCACTCATCATGGTCTTCTCGCAACTTATCACGGTTATAGTTTTTCTCTTCTGTAATGAAACGGTTTGAATGATCTATACCTTCTTGAGTAGGTTTAGGCATGTCTTTGAAGTCTGTCAGAGTACTCCCATTACACAACAGCAAATCTTCTATCTCTTGAAGAGCATAATTTCTTTTCTCAGCATCAGTTAATACTAAATCTGGAGTAAAAAAGAAAAACACTATTTCATTATAACAGAAACGGAAAGCAAGCAAACCAACGGAAAAAAAATTGTATCTCAACAAACCTGGATTGTTGTACTGATTTCTTTTCTTTGTTTCGATGTCTTCCGTTAAAATTCCACAACACATTTCCCACACATACTCCGGTCTTGCAAGACATTTATCCAGAAGCATCATAGAAAAGAAATTACGAAGATGATCTCCAAAGAAAAATAAACTTGCTTCCACTATACTATCAATATAAGCTTGATCGTCTGTTAGAATACCACGTGCCAAACATGCCTCCTTGTATGTCTCATACACAACATCTTTGTATGTTCTGATATCTTCATCACTCTTTGGACCAGTTACTATCCCAAGAAGGATCCTCATGTAATATTCTGGTTCCATTTTAATGGAGGCATAGTTTATTCTTCCTATACAGAAACCTCTTTCCCTAAGCTTCCACTGCTTATTCTGTCCATCCCAAGTGAAATATTGAGGAATTTCTGCGTAAGTGAACTGTCTAGCAAACTCATTCTCCTTATTCAGATTAAGATAAGCCATAAACATAGAATCTTCGTTTGCTTTTCTATCCAATAGTTCATCAATATTCTGGGTGCCATCGAAAAATAATGGTTGCTTTCCAGGTAGATGGTAAGAAAGCTTCATCACAGGTGTAGTCCTAAACTGGATGGGAAATTTGAATATCCTCCAAACAGCTTCAGAAGCTGAAACATACCTATTTATTAAGGGAAAAAAATGTAAATTATTGCAAACTGAAAATATAAAACTGATATAGTAGATATATTCACTAAGGAATATTATATCATACCTGCAATCGAAGTAATCTTTGATTTCATCTTTACTTTTTTCTTTACTGCCAGTTGCTGATCCAGTCTCCGTATCAGTATTCTTGTCCTTAGGTTCAACAACGATAGCTACACGATCTTGTCCTTTGTTAATATACTTAAATAAGTATTTGATAGAACCGGATTGGTTACACCACTCAACGTTGATGTGAGCTCTATAACGCAATGATAAAAGGCGATTATACGGAACAACATAACTGTTGTCACACTTAATACTACCTTTTTCAACAAAGTGCTGAGATTCCCGCCTTCTATATATTGGGTATCCGTCTTTACCAACTGTTGTTTGCTCAACCAATTTCTTAGGAAAAAACTTAGAACACTTGCCATCAACCATGCATGGTGAATCTTTGTTGGCCGCACCACATGGACCATGTATCATACACTCCTTTACAACCTCATATAACTTAGGATCCTTAGCTTTATCTGGAATCTCAGCAGAGATGATATTGTCAATATCATCAGATGTTGGGAATTTGCAACTTTTATCCATGAATAAGAGTATATGAGCATGTGGTAGTCCTCTTTTCTGAAACTCCACTGTGTACATAGCTGCAAATAGCAATAACCATTTTAAACTCATATTCGTACAGTAACAGGCAATAAAATAAACAAACATAAAACATATAAAGAAGACAAAACAATTCATTACCAGAGACAATTTTTCCTAGAAGATGGTCTTCTGTTAAATCTTTCATAAGAGAGTCAAGCTTCATCTTGAATATCCGACACACAACATCTGGTCTATCATCCGCATTAAGTTTACGCTCTTTACAATATCTAGTTATTTCTGGCCACTTGGGGTTACATGTAAATGTTATAAACAGATCTGGGAAACCATACATTTTACACGTAGCCATAGCATCATAATAACTGTTCAACATATAGCGAGGTCCACCAGTAAAAGAAGATGGAATACGTATTGATTTACCTTGTTCACCCATGTTGGTGTTTCCAGCTTCTGAGGCAGCCTTAAGAGTAGAATAATTCTCACATCTCAGATTAGACTGGTTAAACTTAATATAGGACAGCCTGTTGGATTCCAGTGTTGTGTATCCATCTACCAAGAACTGTTGGAACAAACGCTTTGAACGTAGTAGTGTCTGTGCTTCATCAAATCTCTCTTGTATTCTGAAAGCATACCACTGCCTCATACTTATACACTTGTTTGATTGTTTTTCTGTCTTGCCTGTATATCCCTTTTCTATTCCTGGTCTAAATCCATCTTCACCATAAGTAAATATGAGAGGATATTGCATTGGGACATAAGAAGGATGAACTTCGCTTATTCTTGAAAGCTGTCCTGTTTTCTTATCTTGAACAATAATATCACGTGTAGGCATTTCAGGACGAAAATCTCCGGGAATCAAAGCTGCAACTTCAGACGCTGTAGGGTTGGAATAAGTTCTTCCATCTTTTCCTACCCTATCACTAACAATCTTCATGTAGAACGGTTCACCATCATTACTATCCAACTTATCTTTTGCCATCCTGAAATTTTCAACATAGGGATTGCAATCATCCAACAATTTGATGAGCTTTGCAATGAGGTCCTTTCTGACTTGATTCTTGACTGTTGTTTTCTTTGGATTTTTTCCCTTGCTACACTCACAGAAATTGAATGGATGCTAAATTAGTGAAAATACCATAAAAGGTAATATAATACACAACTAAAAATTAGTAATAAATAATATTAAATATATATGGTACCTCATGACAGTAGATCTGTTATCAACTTCATTCTCAGTATCAACAATATAAAGCTGTGAGAATTTAGCATAATCTCCTTCACCAGGAATCATACTACCAATCAAATGATAATTGGCTCCATGTAGTTGGAACTGGTTAGGACCTTTTCCCTGTGGATTAGATCTATCAACTTTACCGCCAAGGGAAGTCATACTGAATAACATGTTGTAAGCTCTGATATTCTCACGGAAATGCCTGCTTAGTGCATCATCCTTACTCAGCAATTCTCTAATTAACTCAGGTGCTTCTTTAAGAAATGGCAATTTAACTGCTCCCTGAAGACAGCAAAGAGAGAATTTTGGTTTCTTGCTTTTTCTTCTTTTGTTAACACGCTCATCATACCACATCATAGCACCACAGTATTGACATTTCCATTTTGGATCACCGTGATCTAAATAAGGAATGTCAATGAGGGCTTCTGAAAAAGAAATCAAATAAAGACAAATTAATAATTTTTTCATATGTAAACACTGAAATTATGGACATATGAGTTTGGTTAATAGTAACCTGTTTTTCTTTTTATGTGGTTAGATGCTCCTTTAGTATATTTTCTTCGTTTAAGACTAATTCCTTTTCTCCCTTTACTACATGTTCCCCTCTTATTCTGAACATGTATTACTTCATCTGTTTCAACTGATAATTCTGTTTCATATCCAGAACTGCTATCAGAACCCATATCTTCTTGACTACTCACATCATATTCCTGTTCTAGATCAGAAATTTCTTCTTCTGTTTGACAACAAACTTTTATTAGTATACATTAAAAATCCAAAGCCAAATATAAACTATATAGAAGATGATTACTACCTTCAAAAGGTGTGGAGTCAAATAAATTTACACGACAATCTTCCAAATTTGGAGTCTTCTTAGATTTTCTTTGTTTTGGTTGCTGTTCTGAATATTCAACTGTACAAATTGCATAAAATGGTAAATTTATGTCTAATGTCATATAAAGGTTTTGTTATTGATATTAATATTTGCAAATGAAATCAAATATATACTCACAGTTTGGTGTATAATTTTCTTTGTTTTGTGCAGAATATAATACACTGCTCCCAAGTGGCTCATGTCGTCTTCTTCTATCAGGTTTGTTTGATATGTCTCCTAACACCCTATTAGCTGTTCTCTTCTTAGCTGACTTTAAGGTCTGGGTTCCTGAATTAGACTGAAGGATGGTGTCTAACCAAAAAGCAAATAGATTTAGGAAATAAATATTATGTGAAATAAGCTGAATAATAAAATACAATATCAAAAACCAAACTTTAGTAAAAACTTACTTTTTCTAGCTTCTCTTCTTATGTCGGATAAAAAGGTATCTGCTCCAAGTTTAGCATAAGATTGACTTATTCTGACTGATGAAAGGTTTTGAACATTTTCATCAGCCAATGTTGCTGAAAATTGTGTATGAGTAATTATATGAGTATGATTAAAAAGAGTATCTAACCAAAGCTGAAAAAAATGAAGCTATGTTGATAAAAACTGCTCACATTTGATTGCTTCGGATCTGATAGAACTTAGGAAATCCTTGCTGGCCAGTGATGAGGTTGATTGTTTAATTGGTATATCAGCTAAATTTGATCCATCATTTATCATCCATTCACTAAGTTCTGCAGTATATTATAGGATACATTTAATACATAAGTCAGATTTATATATAAAAAAAACACGAATATGTTAAAATGTACTATCAATATACCAGTTGAATTTATATATCCCTGGCATTGAGAGGAGTGAATGGATGCAGTAATTGGAACCGAGCATAAAGAGTATGGTTCTTGAGAAGACAATGATTGTCTAACACAAACAGGTGTTAGATATGAGTTCTCATCTAGTGAACCTAAAAAACAATTATAAAGAAGCAAATTGTACATTTAGAAAAAATAAAGCAAAACTGTAAACATCAAAAAATTAGCAGAATGATCAATATAATGATTTACCTGTATCAGTTACTGATAAATTTTTCCCTCTAGGACAAAGAGACTCTTCTAACACCACAGGAGTCAAATTTGTTATGTCTGTAAATACCCTACCAAATATTGACTTCACAGGAACTGATGTCTGCTTTTCAGATGAATTAGGTTGTTGCAAATTACTTATAACTCTGGATTTAGGTGTAGAACACTTCCTCTTAGAAGATGGAGTTGCGTCAGTTAAACCTTTATCAACCAATGAATTTCTTTTCTTCATTTAGAAAATGTTTCTGTAATCAAATAATCAATATTGTTTCAAGGATTAGACGATTAAACATGTATGGTCTGTTATCTTGCTAACAATAAAGTCTGTTTTGTTTAGAATCAATTAGATATTCTTGATATATTTTAATGCCAAAAAAGAATATTATCTCGTTGCTATATACCTTTAAAAAAGGAATCTATAATTAATTAGTTAAAGAAATCTTATTATTTTATTTCCTATTAACAGGTTATGATCAATAAGATGAGTAAGTCCCATTACGCAAGGAACAGATCACTTATCATACGGAAATGTTAGTTATTCTCAATTTGACAAAATTTTAATTGTATGTAGTAGTTGTAGTAAGTTACCATATAATGGTTAATGATAAATAAAGCTTCGTAACAAAGCATTTTGTTCTAGAATAGTAAAACAAAAAGTTTTTGAAAATAGCTTGAATCTATCATGATATAGATAGAAGTATACGTAATAAAATAGAGTTTCACTTATTACATATGAACCCGGGTCATCAATTAGTGACCAAATGTTTGCATAAACAAAAAAAAAAGAGTTCAATACTGAAACTGCAATAGGAAAACATAAAACAGAACATAATTAAACATAGGTCCTCTACCAAACAGCAATGAACATCTATTGGTTCTCTGCAACCACCTCCATCATGACATTGTCATCGTCAGCTCTTTGGTTCTCCAAGAAATCATGACTGTGTAAATTCCACAAATAGTGAGTGTAGAAACAGAACAAAAGAAGGTAGTTTTTTGAATCATAAGCTAGAATTGAATCTTACATGTATCTTGGGACATCTACATCCGGAAACCTTGGGTTTAGGTAGAGATGGGAACAACCATGTTCACTCATTAAAACATTTGAACCTAAATTCATGGATGAAAGTGTTGTATAGTTAATAACAAATATAGACAGAAGTACTCTGTTTAGACTGATCAATACTCTTTTAGACTGACTAAAACCGCTAACTTGATACCTTTATATAAAAACACAAACACAAACACAAACAATAGTTATGAACTGTAAGGAAAACCTAAACAAAACCAATAGAACCAAATAAATTTCCCGGGTTTTAAAAAACAGAAGCAAATGTGGAAACTGCTAACATAAACCACTTATTGAAAACACAACTCCAAAAAGACAAAACATTGTTGGATGTCAACTACTTCATATTCTTGTTCTTCTGCTTAACATCAGAACCCTTGAACTATAGACAAAACAAATTATCCTCATGAAAGTTCTATAGAAAAACTTACCAAAAACCTCTTTGATTCTCCACCCTCGGAGAACAGCGACTATAGGTTGGTAGTTGTAAGTAATCTTACTGATTTGTTGAGCATATTTGATTACAAACAACTCACAGCACCTACCAACAGCACAGCACTTGATCTCCTTACCCCTATAGTATGTTTGAACAAAACTTTTATGTAAAAAAAGAATTTCAGATGATATGAAAATAACAACACTGGATTTTACAAACTTAATTGAAGTCAAACTTACTCATAGTCCACTAACTTGAAAGCCACATATCTTGACTCATAATCTGTCCCTCCATTCTGACAGACATAAGGAAACCGTTTGATGGTAGTCACAGCCTTGACAACACCAATAGCATCTAAGGACATGATATAAAGATAAAAAAGAGTTCAGTAAGGTTTTTATAATCTAAAACTGTCTAACATTACAAAATCTCTTACCAGTCACAAACTCTTTGTCCTCTTCCTGTGCAAATTCAACAGTTTGTGGGAAAACAAAATCAAAAAAACTGTAAGGACATTCCTTTGTAATAGGCCACATGGTAGTGTCTGCGATGCATTTGATTTCGACTGGGAAGCAAGAATATTTGGTTTTCTTCTCATCAGGACGCACAACCTCAAAGTCAGACATGCGATACCATAACCCTGGTTTCAATACAGCCAGGAAATTCCAGTGGTAATGGCGATTTGGGATGGTTGCATCGATTTTGTTTCCCTTTTGAAATCAAAAATTTTGGCATGAGTTTTAGCAAAACAAAGAAACATTCTATAAAAAAGAGCAAGAAACGTATAAGTCATAGAATTTTATACCTTCTCGTCAGCCAATATCATTCTGATCTCTGTCCTCCAAGAAGAAGTAGGTTCTTTCCATAAACTTAATATCTTCACATGCACCAACCATCTAGTTGCATGAACATTCAAATCAGAAAGATAATGATGAGGTTCCATATTTAACAGAATCTTTTAGAATTGAGGAAAATGTTTTTAGATTTAGGGTTTCCCTGTGACTACTTCTGTGGAGATCTTGTTATATATTTATGAAGAGAAGTTCCTGTGAAGATATATGAAACGTTTAAGACTAAAAAAACAATAAAAGTTCAATATTATCTATAAGTGATGATTACATATGGACTGACATTAGCATTGAAAATGGAAAAGTAATTATAACAATGATTTGATATATTTAGAGTTTCCATACTTCTCTCACCGTTTGGATTTTTATTCTCTTAACCGTATATTTGTTATTATTTTTCTGAAATATTAATATATTTACATTTGTGTATTTGGTAAGAGGAGAATATTTGTATGTTACCTTAATCTCCATGAGAATAAACCGTAAAAATTACATATTTGATTCATTTTGACAGGATTAGGTGCATTAAGTTTATGGTGCAGTTGGAAAATACATGCTGAAGAATACCATAAAAGTAAGTCTTTTTTTACTATATTATTTAATTTAGCTTCTTGGAACATACCGTAAGCATCATATATTGAATTAAGATGAAGGATTCAACTTAAAAACATAAAGAACCAATAGGAAAAAAAACAAATGAAAAAACTTATAAAATTAAGAAAAAGTTCTTAGAGAAATATCAAACCATAATTTAAAGAATTGTTTATGCAAAAACTCTTACAAAGTATCCCATAAATCAGAGATTTCTTATTAGCAACAGTTTAGATCTGTTAAGAAGTAAGATAATAACGAAATAATAACGAAATCTTTTTGTAGTTTAGTTGCTTTTGAATATATGAACCAAATTAAAATATAAAGGAAAAACAATAGATATGAATTGTAAGAAAAACCAATAGAAAAACCAATAGAACCAAATAACATTCCAAATTTTAGAAAAAAGAAGCAAATGTGGAAACTGCTAACATAAACCACTTATTGAAAACACAACTCCATAAAGAAAAAACATTGTTGGATGTCAACTACTTCATATTCTTGTTCTTCTGCTTAACATCAGAACCCTTGAGCTTGTCCAAATTGACTTTGTCTTCATCAGTGTTCTCTTCATTCTGCTTCACAGCAACACACTCGAGCTTGACTCCATCGACTTTATCTTCACTAGGACTCAGGACCCCCGCGATATCGCGGGGGAATATATTTCAAAAATTATTTAAAAAAATATCAAACGAAAAAATCATAATGAATTATAATAATTTTAATTTTTTTAATAACAAATCAATATATATTTTACAAAAATTATGATAAAGAAAACCCTCACAAGCATTTATTAAGTATATTAATATTAAAAAAACAATAATTTGTAACTAAAAAACTATTCCCAAGTGCAAAAAGTATAAGGGAGACTCACAAAAATGCCCCTTTTTCAATACCCCTTTTCAAAAATGCCCTCTTTGGCTGTCCATTTTTAAAAATACCTCTTTTTATGTACAAAATGACTAAATTACCCTTCTTTTAATAAAAGATATCACAAATATATAAGGAAATATAACAAAATTAGGTCCACAAAATACAAAATATTTTTTGGCGGGAAAAGTGATCCCACAATTTTTCCCGCCAAAACACTTGTAAAAACTTGTAAAACCTTTAAAATACCTTGTAAAATTTTCCCGTAAAATTTTTTCCCGCCAAAAAATTTTCCCGCCAATAAATTTTTTTTGCGGGAAAAGTGATTCCGCAATTTTTTTGGCGGGAAAAATTTACAAGGTATTTTAAAGGTTTTTTACAAGGTATTTATAAGGTTTTACAATGTATTTTAAAAGGTTTTACAACGTATTTATAAGGTATTTATAAGATATTATAAGATTTTACAAGCTATTTTATAAGGTTTTACAAGTTATAAGGTTTTACAAGTTTTTTATAAGGTTTTACAAGGTATAAGTACCTTGTAAAACCTTTTAAAATACTTTGTAAAACCTTACAAAACACTTGTAAATACTCTGTAAAACCTTTAAAATACCTTGTAAATTTTTCCCGCCAAAAAAATTTCGCCAAAAATATTGCGGAATCACTTTTCCCGCAAAAAAATTTTTTTGGCGGGAAAAATTTTTACGGGAAAATTTTACAAGGTATTTTAAAGGTTTTTACAAGTGTTTTGGCGGGAAAATTGCGGGATCACTTTTCCCGCCAAAAAATATTTTGTATTTTGTGGACCTAATTTTGTTTCAAATAAGGGTAAAATGGTCATTAAAAATTAAAAGAGGGCAAACTTAAAAATGGATTCTCAAAGGGGGCATTTTTGAAAAGGGGTATTGAAAAAGGGGCATTTTTAACAATTTCTCAAAGTATAAACTAATAAACCAAATATTACAATGGTTTGATAAATAAGCCAAAACGTTCAACGTCAAATAAACCAAATGTTATTGTGTTAAATTAAACGGTAACAACAATTCATTTAAATATATTTTAGTATTTAAATATTTTTAAAAAATATGACGAACTTATCCGAGAAACGCAACCGTAGATATCAAATATTCCAAAAACTGCAACGGTTCGTCAATTATACCAAATGTTGCAATAGTTCATCATATATATACTAAAGATAACAATGGTTCGTAACACAAAACCAAAAGTTGCAATAATTCGTCAAATAATCCAAATGTTGAAACAATTCAATTAAATAGTTACAATCTCATTTAAATATTTAAATACATTTTAGTAATTAAAAATTAAGAATTAAAATAATAATTTATGAAAAGTTACACCGAGAGACGCGGTGGTAGATAATTAAATGTTATAGCTATTTATAAAATAAACCAAAAATTGCAATTGTTCGTGAAATAAAATAAATATATAAACCAAAGGTTGCAATTGTTCGTAAAATAAACTAAATATTGCAATGATTCGAATAAGCGGTTTCAACTGTTTATGAAGAGTTACAATAAAAACGCAACCGTAGAAAACATTCAGAATGCAATTTATAAAAAAAAAACATAACCGTAAAATATATATTTTAATTAATAAAAACATTAACGAAAAATTGTGATAAAAAGACGCAACCGTTCAGATGTGCAAATGGTATTGATTAGATTGCTATTATATATAGATTAGTCTTCACACCCTTCTCTTGCTTTATCTTCACAACGTTGATTGACTCAAGACAAAGTTTCTTAGTTGTAGAAGAATTATCAGCTGGTGACAGAGAACTGTCACTACTCCTCTTAGAAGATGGAGTAGTAGTCTCTGAAAGCTCTCCAGAGTAGGTAAGCAGCAGGCTCCCCTGAGTCTAAACCATAATAAGATTAGGATTATTGATATATCGAATTCCTCTCAAATCATAGGGGGTAGGACCTCAGACAAAATTTAGAATATTCCATACCTGATCAATTGAATCATCTGGTAGATCTTCCTCTCCAACACAATCATTAGCAAGAACTCTGGATACCTTATAAGTATCCAGTCCATTCCACACATTTTCATTCTCAACACAGACCAAATACTGGTATGTCTTACCAGTCAGATGTCTGATCGCATCAGGTAGGTTCTCTGGGTCCTCAAACTCATCGAAAGATCCATCAAGGAGACTGTTTGCTGGACAGCCAACAATCTCAGAAGCCATACTATCAAAAAGCATCAGCTTCATCTCACCAGTTGAATCCATTACTTTAACATGTAGCTTGTACCTGTTGAGTTCATCGTTACACTTAGACATTTCAGTAACAAATAAATCATTAATATATCATTAGATTATGAACCATACCTTGCAACCACATTGCACACAGGTGATCGGCAAGAGTCACACCAGAATTGTGGCTTGAGAGAAGTTGTGACAACCTTATACACTTTCTTATTGCACTTCCTACAGGCAATATAATACCACGACCAATCTCTGTCAATATCATATATTGTACAGAGCACCTTAACCCTCCCAGTCTGAAAATAGGACCATTTAAAAGTTGGTTAGAATAAACTATGCAATCAAATTAGAATGTAAAAGAAAAAAAGAACTATTACATCAAACATCTCAGCGACTTCTTTGATGGTCTTCTTAGGAAACTGAAGATAGAAATCCCCTGTAGGCAGCTCGATCATTTCCTGCTTTGGCTTAGACTCAAGAAGAGTAAGAGCAAGCCCATCTTTTGGTAAACTTTCTTTGAAGGCAACAATCTCAGGGATGTCTGGATTGATCAAGATCTGAGATGTATTGAAAGCATTGGAGATACTCCTTACATCTAGAAAGCAAAACATAAAGAAAGTGTCATCAGTTCAATTTTTAAAAGATTTAAAAAAACTATAGGTATGATATTAATACCAAAACAAATTACCTTTGTAAGTCTTGATCTTAGCATATCTCACCAAACATATGACCATTTCACCAGCAGAAGCTTCACAGGCAGTGAAAACTTGTTCTGCAAATGAACCCCATAGAGTACAGGGTAGCCTTTCATCCCTAAATATTTTAATAGCAATATTAGATAAAAAAATAAGACTCTTTAATTTTAATGCAGACAGAGCTAATGAATGAAACTTACGTATGATCCCTCAGTTCAAAATCAATCTTCTTAGTTGGTTTATTTTGGACGTCGATAGTCTCCATTTCACCAACATTCACGATTTGACCAACAACATCTTCAACCAAAAGAGAATATCAAAACGTCAATATATATTGCATAAAGGATTAGATAAAAATGAAAATATAGGGAATATGAAAATGTACCAATCAAGTAGTTCTGGTTGAGACCACCAGTTAAAACATCATTGAAAGGAGTCAATGACAGGTAATAAGAATCAGACAATGGGTCCATCCTCACAACTCTTGTTTGAGCCATGAAGCCCATTTTGTAACGATGATCAGTTGCTTTGAACTGACCAGTTGCATAAGTCAATCCAAAGTTTTCAATAGCCTTCCACTCTCCTGGAACCATGAGCTTCTCAAAACGGTTGAGATGCTCTCTCTTCACAGACGCATGGATCTTCTTGCCCTACCATAGAAATAGAAATATATTAGTATATCATTAGACAACTTATTTTAATATATTGAACTAATATAGACATGACAAAGAATTCTTACTTTGACATCAGACAGAACCATGTCGAAAGTCTCACCAAACTTTGTGGTAAATGTCTTCCAGGTATGAAGGACACGGACCTGAACTCTCCAAGTGGTTTTGTATGGTTTGATGTCATCGAGGTAAGCAATTGCTTGAGCCATTTGTGATATCTAAATAAGAAGGATGCTAAGCTTAGAGGAATTTGAGTGATGGATTGGAAATGAGAATGACGTTGATATTTATAGCATTCTAGGATGCTAGGGTTTTTGGCTCCAATAATTTTTAAATCTAGGAGAATATCTTGGAGACAAAGCATAAAATCAAAGATACTATTAACAAAATATATTCGAATTTGGAATAGAATTGAATGATTGGCTATATTTAGATAAATGATGAATATTGTAGAGTTGGTTATGGTTAGGATTATATTTATGAGAGATAGTAATTACGATTTTTTTGGGATTAGGCAATATATGATCGAATTTGCAGTTATTATGAGAGATAATTACATCGAATTTGCAGTTATTATGATCGAATATGCTCATATTTAGATACCAAAAATGAACTAAATTTACAAAATAATTTGAACGGCTTAGATTGACTTATGTGGATGCTAAACCCGATTAAGAACTTGACTATGTGATTAAGAGTTAATTACTCCTAACCCACCCGAGTATTAACACGCGGATCTAAGAAAGTTTAATGAAACTTTATGACCAAATTGCCCTTGTCGATTTTGATTAACAAAGAACAAAATCCAAAATTGAAATTGAAATTGAGGCTAAATTTGACCATTTTCCAATTTGTACTTCCCTTTTAATAATAAGGGGATGTTTTGTTGTTTAAATACATAACAAACATGGGCCGAACGGAGAATCCAATGGTGATTATTGCGCAGTTTGCAATAAGGATCGTTGGATGGATAAGAGGAGACTCCGAAATTGTTTTGTCTTATTCTAAAGAACATAGGGAAAGAGATGGGAAAGATGTCACGCCACCTTGAGAGCACACAACCTACGAACTATAT
Organism: Arabidopsis arenosa; assembly: GCA_905216605.1. Lineage (NCBI taxonomy): Eukaryota > Viridiplantae > Streptophyta > Magnoliopsida > Brassicales > Brassicaceae > Arabidopsis > Arabidopsis arenosa. The sequence continues at coordinate 6,950,556 of LR999458.1, forward strand.
TTTTCCCAATTTTATTTTATCTTTGACTTGCTATTTCCCTATTTCGTTGATTGATTACATGGCTATATACTTTATGATATAAATTATGAGTGGATTATATGTAAAGAAATTTTCACAAAAGGGACAGAAATAAGTTTTTGTCTCACCAATTGACAAAGTGAACGTGACCTTTCACGGTTTGACAATTTGGCAATTTTCAGACAAAATTGCCCTCAACTACAAAGGTCTGTGCTTGATCGGTTTCTCTGGTTTTGCTTTATTATGTTTTAATTTTTTTTTTAATTCAAAACAATTAAAGTGAAGAAGAACGACGAAGGAGAGAAGAGGAAAAATCTGAGTTGAAACCGGCGAATTCCGTCTTCTAATCTTCTATCTAATCTTTCATTCTTTATCATTTATCCAGAGACGCTTCAAAATTCCGGCGAATTCCGTTTCGAATCCTCTTTAAATCTCTCATTCTACTTTGGTTTTCCCGAGACGAGCAAAAGCAAACAAATCTCCGACGACGAAGATACCAGAGTACAGATGACAGCGAAAAAAATGAAACTATTGAAGAAGAAGAGTCGGCGCCGCTCGAATGTAGTGAAAATTTCAGAGAAGAGGCAAGTGTATAGTTCACCGGAGAAGGTAATCGAGATTCCGAGTAACCCGCCGGAGCCGGAGAGCACAAGTATGGGTAAGTATCTGTAAACACTGAATTCGATTTTAATTGGGGATGGGGATTCAGGAATCCAAAATCTGAGGATACTGATTTTCAATCGAAGATTTAATCCCAAAGTGTTATAATCTTCTCGACTGAAGAATATGAATACGTCAGAATACAATGATGATGATGTACCTCCATCTTCTCACAAGATATTTGGTTTTCTATGTTACAGGAGGAAGAAAAAGCTGGCCCTCAAACTTCTACTAAAGAAGCAGATATGTCTGACTCTAAAATTGATGGACTTGATTATGGTATACCTTCTGACCAGGTATGTCGTGTACTACAAATAGTCAGATATTGTATTAGTGTACGTACATAAACATTTTAAATGTTTATGGTCTTTATTTCAGGAAAAAGTCAAATCTGATGGTATGAAGTGAGTTTCAAATATCTGAGGATGTTCTCCCCATAAAAGAGAAGAAATCTATTAAACGATGAGTTAGTTTTGATGAGGACGCTCATAAAACCGCTTCTACAACTGAAAATCTTGTAAGTTATAGAGGCTGTTATTTATAAATTTTGTACATATATCATTAAGGTTTTTAACATGATTTTAAATTAACTTAACATTATTGTTGTTTGCAGGAGGAACCAAAGAAGGATGCAGCTGTGGAAGGAAGTGATGCTCAAATTCATGATCGTGTACTCTCCACTAAATCAGTTCAAACAAAAGTAACTTATGTGGAGAATCCAGACCATCTTGATGGTTTTGGCTTAAATAAGAAAAGTTTGTAACTAACGAAATGGTTAGTTCGAAAGGGTGCAACGTTTGAGATACGAAATTATGTAACCGTCTATAACCGTTTGTGGTGTAAGGTATATGTACACAGACAAGATCAAAAACCGTACATAGTTATACGATGTCAAATATTAACGTACACAGAATAAACTTTGGTACACAAAGTACATACATAAACGTACACTGTCAACACGTCAACAAAAAACAAACACACAAAGCTAAATTGGATTCTTAAAAGTCTTATTGTTATGACCTTCTTGTCTACATCTTGTACACTGATTCGGAATAAGTCTTTTTTGTCTTTTTTTCTGAACTTGAGAAACAACAAAAGTTAACAACAAATCATGTATATAGACATAGGATAGATATAGTCAATAAGTGTACAAGTTAAAATGATATAACTTACCCGGTTTTCACCCCTAGATGGTATCCTTTTGCATGTTGGTCTCCCGAGTGGTCGTCTACTGTGTAGAGGAATAAGTATAATTTTCGATATATTTTGTGGGATGACAACATCCTTTGGATCTGCGATGGGTAGAATCGGTTCTTGAAAAGAATCGGAAAATGTTTGAAGGCTATACCACAAGCCAACAACAGTCTTTGGATTAATCCCAAACTGTAATGCAACTGCTAGACCGTGTTCACATGGTTTTCTTAACCTCGTGTACCTAAGACACGTACGCGTACACTCGTCGAGTACGACATGGAAATGCTCACCAGACTTGCTTGTAACCTGATAACTCCAAGGTCTCGACATCTTCAGCGAATTTCTCAAACTTAGGTAAATCTTGGAGAAAACGCTCATCAACCTCAAGCGTCACTAAAGATTTACACTTAGCCACTTTTTTCCTCCTGGCTGCGAACCACCGCATAAGGACCTCTCGAATGAACTCTATCATGTAGACAATCGGATATGATTTTGCTTTTGTTAAGACGTTATTTATAGACTCCGAGTTGTTGCTAGATATGATATTGTAGTGTTCCCCTTTGCAGTGAGCTCTTGTCCAATGCTCAAATCCAATTTCCTCTAAGTAATTTGGGCATCCAGGACTTCTGCCCCTTAACTCTGCAAATTATTTATCAAAATCCCTCACCCTATATGCTTTTGCGGCGCCGAAGAATAATCTCGAAATACCATACTTACTATAATACGTGGATATATTTCGCTCAAGGTGTACTACACATGCTCCATGATGAGCTTTCGGGAATACAACACTGAGTCCTTTGTATATAGAAGAATGCATGTCCGAGACAATCATTAAATCTTCACTGTCTGTCTAGTGTACGCACATTGGTGCAATCCATGTTGACACGTCCGGGTTGGATTCACAGTTGGCTGACTGTCACCGAAAATAGCACTGGTTTCTCCTGTACGTACACGTTGATTTGTGTACGTACACTCTGCCAATAGACGACTGAATTCCCCTGGCAGTTCAACGGTCGGTTGAGTGTCACATACGTCCTCCTCAGCATGCCAAACTCCATATTCTTCTACAATCAAATCATTCCACTTGTTGTACTCGTAATCTTCACCACTACCTTCACTGTCGTCTATAGTAGGGTCGAGAGTACTGCCCGCACTATATCCACCATTGTCATCGTCATCTTTATCAATGTTGTCGTCGCTGTCATTCAAGTCTTCCCCATCCACCTCTTCGTTCTCCTCATCCTCTGAATCTTCATTTCTTTTTTCGTCCTCTGCGTCATTTTACTCATCTACATCCGCATTAGTCGCATCCACATTAGAAGGCTCTACCAAGGTTTTTGGTGAGTTTTCACTCCCTAACCCAGGGTTGGTTTCAGAATCATGGCCATCCATCGTAGATATACTATTTGCCAATACCTTTACTTCCGTTTATAGTCGGTTCCAAGACATTCTCCTACTTGACTCATCGTCATCATCATCGTCCTCTTCCTCATCCTCCTTTTCCTCTTCGTCGTCCTCATCCTCTTTCTGTTTATCCTCTTTATTGTCATCTACTTCTTCTTCCCCATATACTTTCTCATTGTTTTCATCCATATTTAGAGCCTCCAATATGGTCTTTATTGGATTTTCACCCCGAACCATGTTAGTTTCATCAGCCAAATCCTCCATCATGCATACACTATTTACACCACCCTTTATGGATTGGACAAAATGACATGAACATGTTTACACTTAGACCTCCACTATGAATAAAAAGAATGTATCCAAGTTCACTTGTCTATGATAGTTGTACTTATCTTCCTGCAAGTCCCCACACATGGGACAACAACACAATTTTCTCTGTCACGATCACTACCTCGTCTCTCACCTACACATTACTACATGTTTACGTACATAATCACCAATTACGTACACCGTTCAGATATTTTGTCAGTTCTGGGTTCAGTTCTTATTTTTCGAATAGGTTTTGTTTGATTGTTTAGTTTTAGGTATTTTTTCAGCTGTAGTTCGTAAATGGTTTGAATGTTTTATTTTATGTTCAAAAAATATTTTAAACTTAAATATACAAATTATTTAGATGTTTATGTATATATATGCACACAAATTACTACCGTGTACGTACACATGAGTACATGATATTGTTAATCTCGAATTGTTTTCAACAACACGATTAAATTAAGAAATAAATTATTATTCAAAGTTAAAATATATGAAAATGGGTCTTAGAAGATAGAAAAAAAAAAAATTTAACTAAAAGTACAAAAATAATAAATCTATATAAAATTGAAATAAGAGAAAAATGTGAAAACAAAAGAAGGTGAATAATAATAATAATCTTATTATATTTTTATTTTTTTATTTTTTTTTTTTGTTTTTTACACTGTAGCTAACGAGAGTGTACTGTACATAACGCGTGTACTGTAGCTAACGAGATACTGTGTACGTAACCAAACCGTCTAACTAATTCGTCCATTGTGACTGTACACTGGTTTCGCTGGGAGGGTAAATTCGTCCGAAAATGACATAATTGTCAAAACATGAAAGCTCTTCCCCACTTTGTCAAAACGTGAAAGAAAAACATAGTTTTAGGGCCTGCCCCGTAATTAACCCTTATATGTATAAATAATAAAATACAGATGCTTCACGTAATTGTGTAACTTGACAGAGAGACACCTACATTAAAGGCTAATTTGCTGCCCAAAAAAAAAAAAAAAGAGAGACTAATTTGCATGGACAGGCTCGCAACAGCCTGAGCTCGCTCCATACACCCAGTGCCGTCCCTGAGCACAGCAAAGTGAAACAATTGTTTTGCGCCCCTAAAATTCTAGATATTTTTTCAGGAGCGGCCCTGCATACACCCATTGCCAAAGGGACTCATGTTAGATTAAAAAGGAAGAAATTAACTTAAAATCAAGAGATCTGAATAATTGGCTTGTTGATGCAATGCCGGACAAATCCGGTTTGGTTTCGGTTTTGTTGTGTTTTTTTTTTTGTTTTTTGGTTTTACCAGAATTTTTCGTCGGTGGTTCTCGATCTTCTGAAGTGGTCACCAAGCGATGGATTTTGAGTCTGCCGGATCTAAGGTTCCGGTTGCTCTGCTAGCGACGATCAACATATGGTGAGCCCTTCTTCTATACCGGCGAGATGCCAATTTTTCTGTTTTGTAACTAGATCGTTTTGGTTGTATGCTTTTGGTGCAAGCCCATTTGAGTTAAATTTTAATAAAATGTTATATTAAAAATATATATTAAACCATTTTATAATTCAACTTGGTTTTGGTTTAGTTTTCACAATATTGGATTGGTAAGTTTTTAATTCCTTTTTAGTTTTAAAATAACTTTAAAATATAAATATTGTTCTCGATTGCAGTTTTCAGTCCGGATTCCTTAGGCCCATAGAAACTAAGGCCCATATAAATTCTCCCGCGTAAAGGAAAATAAAATCAGAAAACTAATCTTCCCCGAAAAGTTTCGAAATCAGATTTATCCCGCCGGAGAGAAAATGGCCGTCGTCGCCACCGCCGAAGAACCGACTCAGAGACCTCTCACCGACAACGATGTCATTCGTTTAGCACAGTACCACCATTGTCAAACCGGATTCTCTCTCCCACCTTACCTTCTCTCACCATCTTCCCACGATTCTCTTCTCTCATACCTCAAATCTCGCTCTTCTTCACCATCTCCGTCGAAACCAGTTTCTGAGTATGTAATCGCTCTTCTATCTCTAATCTCACTCTCTCCGACTACTCCGTCTCTCTCGTCTCTCCTCGCCTCTCTTCTCATCTCCTACACACAAATCTTCAATTCCGGCAAAATCCCAAGCGATTCGGATTCCCTCAAGACGATTCAGCTCTTCGGTTCTCTCTTACGACACTTACACGTTAAGGAGGTGAAATTTGTAGTCGATTCGATCTTATCAGGTGTGTCTAGAGTTATCACTGTTGATGAAGCCCAGTTGTTCGATTTATTGCCTGTGTGCTTTGATTTATTGCGGAATTCGAGAGAAGATAAAGCTAGTGAAATCGATTTCGTTAATTCAGCGATTGATCGTGTTCTTAGTTGTGAATGGTGTAAAGGGTTGTTGACGAAAATGGTATCTCTAGCTAAGGAGTTTTCGTTTCTGGATAAAGGGAGAAAGAGTGAATTGGTGGAGAAAGTGTTCCTTGGTATTAAGTTAATAGACTTGCAAGATCTTCCTTCACTTGTGTATCAATTGTTGGTTCTTGCTTCTAAAGGTTTTTGCAAGAGGGAAGTGATTGGAGGTGTTGTTGGTTTTTTTGGATCTAAAGCTGAGACTAGAGTAGCTTCTGTTGTTAGACAGATAGAAGGAACTGTTCTTCTTCATGTGAATTTCGCAGTGAAGCAGGATCCTTCATTGGGGCTAGAGGTTGTGGCGTTAGTCAAATCTGATCTTAGGGCTTTCAATCATTTTACAGTTGCGGTTCTGTTTTCGGTTGCTCGGGTTAGAAAGTTTGGTGAGAATTCCTTGGGGATTTTGAGAACGGCTTTGCTTAATGCGTACAATGATTATCGACTCTCCAAGTAAGTAGTAGCGACAGAATCGTTGAGGATGTTTCAGGAATAATTTCTCTTACATGTTGAAGGATGTAAGGATACATTTTTACCAATGTTTTTGTTAATGATGTACAGAGATTGCAAGTGGCTACCTGGTGAGCTGAAGGAAGAGAGTTTCCTGCATGTCAAATTAGTTGAAAAATCTTTGCTAAGAGCGGTATGTTCCCCTGCTTTTTTATTTTTGGGCTTTAGTCCTGTCTATCATACCAGGACAGTCTTGCAAGCCGATTAAGAAATATATTTTGTTATATTGTTTTAGGTTAGTGAGTGCAGATATGGGAGAGAGCATGTGGTTCCAAGTGTTATTCAGTTTGGATTTATGTTGTTAGAATCTGTCGAAGAAAGTAGATCCAATGAGTTTGGTGATTCTAATGGTGTATTGGGTATTGAGAAGCTTAGCATTCAGATTCTGGGAACCCTATTTGAAGTCCATGATATGACAAGAAACGAGGTTAATACCTGTTTGATTACTGATGCCTTAATTTTTAATGCTTTTTAGACTGACATTCAAACTTTTATGCTAGTTCTTTGCATCCATAACTTTACAAAAGTTAGTTGAGTGACACTCAAATTTTACAGATAATTGAGCAATGCAAGTTTCGCATTCTTTCTTTGAAATGCGCAAAGAGCAAGCCAATAGTAAGGTCAGTAATGCTTAATGGATATGGTTGTCAACCATTTTCCCATGTGCTAAGGAAATCGAATTTGTAGGTTGTTAGGGTATCTTGTCCAGAGATACTCGCTTATAATGTTGGAATTTGTCCACCATCTCAAAGAGTTATTGGATTATTTCACTTTCATGGAGGGAAATATCAGCTGTCTTCTTGTTTCTGCTGTTATCCCGCTCATCAAATTCAGCCATGACCTTCAGGTAAATATATCTATTGCACATTCTATTTTGTTCTACTCTTCTTCACATCTGCTGCTGCTTCGGGTGTTTCAGCTTGTAGAATTGATAATACTCATCTGTTTGTATGCATTTTTCTGATCTATGGAATTGGGATAAAGAAACAAGCCGAGACCTCAGATAAAATTTAACTTGATGATGCAGGACTATACCATCTTGGTGATTCGCAAGGCTATGTTTAGAAGGGAAGATACAGTTCGTGTTGCAGCGACAAAGGTAATAACTGATCTTATACTTGCAGAGAAACAAGCTAAGAGAGACGGTTCATTTACTTTACAAGACTCATCAAGCCAAGCCAGTTCCAGTCAGCAGACTGAGATGAGCTGTATAGTGAGGGGAAACCTCTTCACTGAACTGAATGAGTTGCTTCAAAGATGTCTTTACCAACAGGTGTCTTTTTTCGTCCTTTATCATTGAAAGTTTCTTTCAAAATTTTTGAAGATCTTCTTAGAGCTCTTTGGTTCCTATATGTAGGCATTAGTGAAGGAAGTAGTTTATGATGGGCTTGTGAAGTTAGTCCTGATTGATCCATCAAGTGGAGGACATGTGTTAGACTTTCTTATGCCTCACTTTCTTCGTTTCTTCAGACAGGTAACTGTCAAATGCTTCATCCTCTCTCCACACTGACTATGACTCTTCAGTCTGGCTTGACAACACAGGAAAAAAGTTGCCATATCTTTTGAACTTCTCCCTTCCCTTGAATATTATTACAGGGAGAAGCTGTTACGAGATTTTTTCAACTTTAATTGTTGAATTGTTGATAGACACAACTACATACATGTTTTGACAACTTATGATTATACTGGCAGGACACAGATTTTCAGCTTGGAATCATTTCATGCATTAAACTAGAAGGTGGAAAATATATCATTGAAGAGCCCTTGGATAGGCTTCTCTTTTGTATCTCTTGGATTTTAGTCCTCCAGACACACAACAGCTCTGATAGGCCTTCCGATGCCGCGTGGCCATGCTTTGGTTTCTCACTTTCACAAGATAATGAGGTACTGTTACTGCTACAGAAGAACTGGTTTTGTGTTACGTTATAGAGCGTAGTTGTAAATAATAATGCTTGGGTACATTCAAATTTCATATGGCAGCAGCAGGTAGGGAGAAACATATCTCATGAAGTTTACTCCAGTGCTTTGGTGAAGATCCGAAACTTCTTACTAGGCAAGAAGTTAGAAGGTATGTTACAAATGATCGTTTTTAAAAAAATCATCGACTATTTTTTCATACGTGAATATGTTTGATCTGCTGTTACCTATTTTTGCTTTCAAGTCTGGTTTGTATAGGTTGTGTGTTAGACTTAGTCTAGTTTTAGAAGAGAAATACAAGCTGGAGATAGTGAGTCTTAGAACCAAAGGAGTATTTCAGTCTTGAATTATTTAAGCACTTGCTTTTCGTTTGCATTTTACAGATATTGTTGGGCAGTCTCAGGACACAGTTTCCGCATCTCTAGAAGACGATAAAAGAAAATCCTATTGTTTGATTATATTGGGAATCATTCAAGTGCAGCTAAATTATATCATAGTGGATCTAGAGAAACAGCCTGAAGGTAAAAAGGGTGCTATCAGAAAAGAGATTGTCGATTTGATTGATCTTTATGAATCACTGGAAAAAGACGTGGGGAAATTAAAACCGAGCAATATTGGCAAGAGGGTACGATTTAGCACCTGTAATGATACTGATGCGGGAAACACAAGTATCAGTGAAGAGCGAGAAAAAGTTCCCTTTTTGGCAACTTCAAGTATCTACCAGCTATTTCTACTTAGTTTCAAACTCTATAGCAGCAAATCCGTTGGTACTCTTTCAGGTTCGCAGGATCACATCCAGTCATCACCAGCCAAGACAGAAAAATCAATTTCTAAAATTTTCTCGTTCACTTTGCATGTGTGTGTTGGACACATAAGATCATCTCTTTACATGAAGGAGGGAAATCCACTTAAACCGTTGGTCTGTGGTGACATGAAAGTTCTGGGTCCTCCACTGCTAAAAGTAGTTTACCTGCTAAAGCCAGATCCACCTCTAGCGACCAGACAGACCAAAAAGGACAATAAAGGAAAGAAGGATGCTGAAGGAAGAAAACAGTGTCTACATCTGGCCTTACTTAGCTTGAAAGAGCTGCTCAATATATATTCAAGTGGATCTGGTTTGACTGACTTGCTTGAAGATTTGTTGGTAGTACCTGCATCCGAGGATGCTACTTTAGAAGAGTGCAGGGAAGCTTCAAGAATCGAAGACCCACTTGTAAAGAGCATCGAAATTTTCATGGAGAAAATCATGAAGCCCATGATCACGGACTTAATTGCGCAAAACTCTAATGATGTAGAGGTAAACTCCTTTAAACTTCCTGCAATTTCTCTTGAGTGCATTCTTTAACGTACAGGAAGCTAATACTATAATATTTAATTGCACTGTTCAGATTCTTTGTGACATAATGTTGAAGCTTGGGAACAATCTACCAGACAAATTCAAACAAAGGCATGGATCATGGGCTCATCAAATCTGCAGAAACTGTGAAACCTCTAACACCACTGTGGCGAAGAGCATTCTGAAACTTGCCATCTCTTTTACCACATCACCTGATGATCTATGCATAGCCGTGGAAGTGGCTAAGGAGTTGCAAAATATCATGGGTTTAGACAAATCTGATACGTTAGAAGTGTCTGAGTCATACATGGTCATAAACCAGCCAACAAGTGCTTCTGTAACTTCTTGCATATTGCAGTTAATTGATTCAGCAATAGTTGACATGGATTGGGCCACAAAAAAGCTAAAGAATTTCTATGTGGTCTCTCAGAAAAACATCCATCTCAACGATGATACTGAGAGTACAGTCGGGTTGGTTCTCGAGGAAGCCCTTTACTCAATGGCTGAGTCAACAGTCAGAATACTTTCTTCCTTTGTGTTGATGAACCTCAAAGGTGAGTATTCACTTCTCAGTTCTCACTGATCTGCTCCTTGCTAACATTAATTGAGCTTGTTTACTCCGTGCATTCGTGATCTGCAGACTCGCAAGCAGCGCAGTTTCTTAGATTAGCAGTTAGGTTTTACAAACAATTGGCACAAATTGTGAAGCTGAGGATTGCTCCCAAGGGCTGCAAGCAAATTCTTCCCAGCCTTAAATTTCAAAAACTCGTGGAACTAACTTGCAAGAGTCTCACAGTTCCTTTATATCCCTTTTTATCTGAAATGCAAAAGGTACATTCATATACTGATGTTTCTTCGTTATAGATGCATAATCGAAAAGCGTAACGTGGGGCTTCTTCTAAATGCAGGAACAACAAGAAAGTGTGAGTTCCAATTCCAAGGGCATAATCAATAAGATCAAACAGGAGAACAAATGCATTCCTGATTTGATATTCCAGATCGAAGACTGTGAAAGATACCTAATTCAGCTAAGCAAAGTTACTAAATTGAATTTGTTGAGGCATGCCAAGCGCAGCACCGCCAGAGACTTTAAAATCATTGAAGATGCAGAACCTCCTGCAGGAGATGAAGATGGTGGAAACCAGGAGGAAGAGACAGAGACGCAGAACAATAACATTGGCGTTAAAGAGGACGAGTTAAGACAAGAGTCAGATGATGATTCAGAAGAAATGTTGTCCCCCCAAAATGCTAGTTCCGTATCATCACCGGGCTTAGATTCGGATAAAGCAATAGCAGCAGAAACAGAAGAGGACGACGAAGAACAAGAACAAGAAGAAGGAGAAGAAGAAACTGGTGATAATAATCGTCCTAAAAAGATGGCTAAGAAGAGTTGGATTGTGGAAGATTCTGATGAAGATTCTGAAACATTTTAGGTTTCATATTTGTAAATAAAACTTGCAAAGCAGAGACATAAGGCATTATATTAATAGCTTTCAGGTTTCCTTAAACAGCAAGTCAACATGACAGGTAATCTCTACAAAGTTTTGTATTAGGGTTTCTAATGCTTCAAGCTTATGTGAGTCAAATGTTGATAATATAGTCCAAAACCAGTTTGATTATATAATTTGTATAATCTCACCATACTTGGATATCTAATAGTATTATGGGGAATATACACTAGATAAGTACATTTTTCTGGAGTCAAAATCAAAAGAACATTTTCTTATAAATTAAGTAAAGGACATTGACCTCTCTCTTTTTCTTTTTACGTAAACAACATTTTGATTGTTTACCATTTGACTTTCAAATTAAGAAGTGTTTTACGTGTGATTTTTTTTTTTTTTTTGACGTCTAGATTTATTATTTATTGCAAATTATGAGAACTGTTACATAGACGATTCTACAACGGACAATTCCTTCCGACCCTTATTAGATCCACGACAGACGACACTTCCTTCTCCATGCTCTTGACGGACACCTTCAATGATCCACGACCTGACGACACTTCTCTCTATGCGTAGAATCTTGGCGAACGGCTATAATTGTACTTCGCTGGAGATCTCCTGCACACTTGCCTCCTTTAATCTGCAAATTTATTAATAAATCACAATATCTGGGACTCGAACCCCAGACCTCTTGATGTAGAAGCATTAATTAACCCTTAGTCAACCAACGGGCCAAGGGGGCTTCCACTACGTGTGATTTTAAAAGATAATATATTATTTTATTTGATAGATATTTCGCCCCAAACACACTAGTATACCATGTCACGTTATTTTATAAAATCACACAACTTTGAAAAAAATGCATAAGAATCTTTTCGTCAACCTACGCAAAAATCCCGTTTCCCATCATTTTATCATTTTCCCATCAAAATTATTTACTTAATTTAACTATCACCCAAATTAAATGTAACTATCTGCATAATAACAATTTGTTTTTTTTTAGTTATTGTTGTAGACTCTATGCTACATACACTAACCTTTTGAGTATTTAGTGGTGTGTCTCTGGAAAAAGGTGGATTTTGCATTAAGAATGATGGTTAATAAGGGAACATGTGACCTGACCTTCATTACTAATTAATGTCTTAAAAAAACACTTTCACTAAAAATATCAAAAACCTTATCCAGAAGTTTTATGTTTGTAAATGCATAGTTGGGATTTCATTAACCCTAATATCTAAGCCTAGTAGGTTATAAAATTGATTACCAAAATCACAATTTCCTAAATATATTTGGAATTAAATTACATATCTGACGTATCTATGAGTTCATCAGCTTTTTTACAGGCTGTATAATTTAATTAGTCAGGCATGCAATAACTAAGAGCCATTTTTAATGAATGAGCAGGTGTTATGTGAGAGCAGTGCCTATTGCATTAATTTAAAGAGCATTGATTTGTTCAACTAAAATCCAGATTCTCTAATCTTTTGCATTAAATTAAGGAATTGATCACAAAACTATTAAACCCCACCAATATAACAATTAACACACTTTGAAAGTGAGAAAGAGACAGATAGGTAAGGGACCTCAGTGTCTTTTACAGTCGAATCCTATGAATGTGGAGCACTAATCAATTACATTTCATGGGACATATATAGGTATTATTACATAAAGACAAAGTAAAATGCCAAAATATATTTGCCCCACATTATTCCAAAACCTAAGAAAACTAAGAATCTTGTGAGTTTTGACCAATTGATAAATACTCTTAACGATCAACATCGTGTTGGTCAACACCAAAAGATTATTTTTGCTGCATGAATTTTATTTTATTAATCTGAAAATTTTATGGCAAAATTTTAGAAGTTTTGTCTTGATTTCGACCTAAACGTTCAAATTGTACATGAAATAAACTCTACTAGTCTCAACCACCTGAATGATCTCTTGCTTCTTTTTTTTTGTTTTTTTTTAAATCTTCTGATATTTCCATTAGGGATTGGACAAGTTTAAAAACACATTAGATGAAAGTTAATAATTTGCAGAAATGGATATCATTATTAAATCGTTTATACGACTTTGTAAGTAATTGTTTGGGATATTAACATTTAAGAATTTTATTTTTTATTTACTATTATTTCTATCGATGTGAAATTATATTTTCACATAACGATTAAACAAGTACAATCGCAATTACAATCACCCGCAAATTTATATTTTAATATACCGAAATTATATATATATATATATATTTTTCGAGTTGTGTCATCTCTTTTTTATGACTTTAGTTACATCAAAGATTGCACAAATGTATAGGATTGTTTTGCCAACATTTCTTACCGTTTCCTTTAGGTTAATATAAATGAATATTCATCATTGAAATTTTTTTATTTACCGAATGATATTTGAATTTCAGTGATCGTTTATGATCCTTACCATTTTGATACGTATAAACTTTTGGTGATTGTCACTTAGAAACGTACTTTCTGACACGAGAACCATAAATCCTTTTTCATCAGTATGGGAAAAAACATGTAAGATATTTTTGTTGACTGAATATGATAACATGCTAATGACATGTTTTTGTAGTACTGAATTATTTTTCTTGGACACTATACGAATTTCGAAATGATGCTTTTCCTTTATGAATAAAACAAAGTAAATGATCTAATAAAGATTCTATATAATCCATTTCTTCGTGTCTAGTGATGTGCATACATTCATACATTTGTTTTGTAGTCAACTTTAAAACTAAAGAAAAAGTGTGTAAGTTGGTAAATGTTTAGAGTTCGTTGAAATAATTAATCCTAAAAATAAATTCTTATAAGTTGATCTGACTATATGTGAATATAAATATTCACAAACTTATGTCGGTTAAAGCTTAAAGATTCTCCCCCACATTGAAGCTAAAATTCGCATGAAATCAAGAGAATATCTTTATTTATACTATATGATAAAAGAAAATATATAGTATTTATTACGTGTCCCTTTTGTTTGTCGGTTTGTGGATTAGATCAGTCTATCACTAATCACTTATTTAAGAGTTTCTCATCTTCTTACTATTTCTAATTTTTTTAAAATAAAGTTGCATGGTTGCGAGATTTTAATAAGGGTTAATTACGGGCCAGGCCCATGTTTTATGTTTTTCTTTCACGTTTTGACAAAGTGGGGGAGAGCTTTCATGTTTTGACAATTATGTCATTTTCGGACGAATTTACCCTTCCAGCGAAACCAGTGTACAGTCACAATGGACGAATTAGTTAGACGGTTTGGTTACGTACACAGTATCTCGTTAGCTACAGTACACGCGTTATGTACAGTACACTCTCGTTAGCTACAGTGTAAAAAACAAAAATAAAAAATAAAAAATAAAAAATATAAAAATATAATAAGATTATTATTATTATTCACCTTCTTTTGTTTTCACATTTTTCTCTTATTTGAATTTTATATAGATTTATTATTTTTGTATTTTTAGTTAAAATTTATTTATTTTCTATCTTCGAAGACCCATTTTCATATATTTTAACTTTGAATAATAATTTATTTCTTAATTTTATCGTGTTGTTGAAAATAATTCGAGATTAACAATATCATGTACTCATGTGACGTACACGATAGTAATTTGTGTGCATATATATACATAAACATCTAAATAATTTGTATATTTAAGTTTAAAATATTTTTTGAACATAAAATAAAACATTCAAACCATGTACGAACTACAGCTGAAAAAAATACCTAAAACTAAATAATCAAACCAAACCTATTCGAAAAATAAGAACTGAACCTAGAACTGACAAAATATCTGAACGGTGTACGTAATTGGTGATTATGTACGTAAACATGTAGTAATGTGTACGTGAGAGACGAGGTAGTGATCGTGACAGAGAAAATTGTGTCGCTGTCCCATGTGTGGGGACTTGCAGGAAGATAAGTACAACTATCATAGACAAGTGAACTTGGATACATTCTTTTTATTCATAGTGGAGGTCTAAGTGTAAACATATTTATGTCATTTTGTCCAATCCATAAAGGGTGGTGTAAATAGTGTATGCATGATGGAGGATTTGGCTGATGAAACTAACATGGTTCGGGGTGAAAATCCAACAAAGACCATATTGGAGGCTCTAAATGTGGATGAAAACAATGAGAAAGTATATGGGGAAGAAGAAGTAGATGACAATAAAGAGGATAAACAGAAAGAGGATGAGGACGACGAAGAGGAAAAAGAGGATGAGGAAGAGGACGATGATGATGACAATGAGTCAAGTAGGAGAATGTCTTGGAACCGACTATAAACGGAAGTAAAGGTACTGGCAAAGAGTATATCTACGATGGATGGCCATGATTCTGAAACCAACCCTGGGTCAGGGAGTGAAAACTCACCAAAAACCATGGTAAAGCCTTCTAATGTGGATGCGACTAATGCGGATGTAGATGAGTAAAATAACGCAGAGGACGAAAAAAGAAATGAAGATTCAGAGGATGAGGAGAACGAAGAGGTGGATGGGGAAGACTTGAATGACAGTGACGACAACATTGATAAAGATGACGATGACAATGGTGGATATAGTGCGGGCAGTACTCGCGACCTTACTATAGACGGCAGTGAAGGTAGTGGTGAAGATTACGAGTACAACAAGTGGAATGATTTGATTGTAGAAGAATATGGAGTTTGGCATGTTGAGGAGGACGTATGTGACACTCAACCGACCGTTGAACTGCCAGGGGAATTCAGTCGTCTATTGGTAGAGTGTACGTACACAAATCAACGTGTACGTACATGAGAAACCAGTGCTATTTTCGGTGACAGTCAGCCAACTGTGAATCCAATCCGGACGTGTCAACACGGATTGCACCAATGTGCGTACACTAGATTGTCTCGGACATACATTCTTCTATATACAAAGGACTCAGTGTTGTATTCCCGAAAGCTCATCATGGAGCATATGTAGTACACCTTGAGCGAAATATATCCACGTATAATAGTAAGTATGATATTTCGAGATTATTCTTTGGCGCCGCAAAAGCATATAGGGTGAGGGATTTTGATAAATAATTTGCATAGTTAAGGGGCAGAAGTTCTGGATGCGCAAATTACTTAGAGGAAATTGGATTTGAGCATTGGACAAGAGCTCACTGCAAAGGGGAACGCTACAATATCATATCTAGCAACAACTCGGAGTCTATAAATAACATCTTAACAAAAGCAAAATCATATCCGATTTTCTACATGATAGAGTTCATTCAAGAGGTCCTTATGCGGTGGTTCGCAGCCAGGAGGAAAAAAGTGGCTAAGTGTAAATCTTTAGTGACGCTTGAGGTTGATGAGCGTTTTCTACAAGATTTACCTGAGTTTGAGAAATTCGCTGAAGATGTCGAGACCTTGGAGTTATCAGGTTACAAGCAAGTCTGGTGAGCATTTCCATGTCGTACTCGACGAGTGTACGCATACGTGGCTTAGGTACACGAGGTTAAGAATCCCATGTGAACACGGTCTAGCAGTTGCATTACAGTTTGGGATTAATCCAAAGACTGTTGTTGGCTTGTGGTATAGCCTTCAAACGTTTTCCGATTCTTTTCAAGAACCGATTCTACCTATCGCGGATCCAAAGGATGTTGTCATCCCACAAAATATATCGGAAATTATACTTATTCCTCCACACAGTAGACGACCACTCGGGAGACCAACCTGCAAAAGGATACCATCTAGGGGTGAAAACCGGGTAAGTTATATCATTTTAACTTGTACACTTATTGACTATATCTATGCTATGTCTATATACATGATTTGTTGTTAACTTTTGTTGTTTCTCAAGTTCAGAAAAAAGACAGAAAAGACTTACTCCGAATCAGTGTACAAAATGTAGACAAAAAGGTCATAACAATAAGACTTTTAAGAATCTAATTTAGCTTTGTGTGTTTGTTTTTTGTCGACGTGTTGACAGTGTACGTTTATGTATGTACTTTGTGTACCAAAGTTTATTCTGGGTATGTTAATATTTGACATCGTATAACTATGTACGGTTTTTGATCTTGTATGTGTACGTATACCTTACACCACAAACGGTTACATAATTTCGTATCTCAAACATTGCACCCTTTCGAACTAACCATTTCGTTAGTTACAAACTTTTCTTATTTAAGCCAAAACCATCAGGATAGTCTGGGTCCTCCACATAAGTTACTTTTGTTTGAACTGATTTAGTGGAGTGTACACGATCATGAATTTGAGCATCACTTCCTTCCACAGCTGCATCCTTCTTTGGTTCCTCCTGCAAACAACAATAATGTTAAGTTAATTTAAAATCATATTAAAAACCTTAATGATATATGTACAAAATTTATAAATAACAGCCTCTATAACTTACAAGATTTTCAGTTGTAGAGGCAGTTTTATGAGCGTCCTCATCAAAACTAACTCATCGTTTAATAGATTTCTTCTCTTTTATGGGGAGAACATCCTCAGATATTTGAAACTCACTTCATACCATCAGATTTGACTTTTTCCTGAAATAAAGACCAAATAAATTTAAAATGTTTATGTACGTACACTAATACAATATCTGACTATTTGTAGTACACGACATACCTGGTCAGAAGGTACACCATAATCAAGTCCATCAATTTTAGAGTCAGGCATATCTGCTTCTTTAGTAGAAGTTTGAGGGCCAGCTTTTTCTTCCTCCTGTAACATAGAAAACCAAATACCTTGTGAGAAGGTGGAGGTACATCGTCATCATTGTATTCTGACGTATTCATATTCTTCAGCCGAGAAGATTATAATATTTTGGGATTAAATCTTCGATTCAAAATCAGTATCCTCAGATTTCGGATTCCTGAATCCCCATCCCCAATTAAAATCGAATTCAGTGTTTACAGATACTTACCCATACTTGTGCTCTCCGGCTCCGGCGGGTTACTCGGAATCTCGATTACCTTCTCCGGTGAACTATTCACTTGCCTCTTCTCTGAATTTTTCACTACATTTGAGCGGCGCCGACTCTTCTTCTTCAATAGTTTCATTTTTTTCGCTGTCATCTGTACTCTGGTATCTTCGTCGTCGGAGATTTGTTTGCTTTTGCTCGTCTTGGGAAAACCGAAGTAGAATGAGAGATTTAAAGAGGATTCGAAACGGAATTCGCCGGAATTTTGAAGCGTGTCTGGATAAAAGATAAAGAATGAGAGATTAGATAGAAGATTGGAAAACGGATTTCGCCGGTTTCAACTCAGATTTTTTCTCTTCTCTCCTTCGTCGTTCTTCTTCACTTTAATTGTTTTGAATTAAAAAAAAAAATTAAAACATAATAAAACAAAACCAGAGAAACCGAACAAGCGCAGTTACCTTTATAGTTGAGGGCAGTTTTGTCTGAAAATTGCCAAATTGTCAAACCGTGAAAGGGCACATTCACTTTGTCAATTGGTGAAAAGAAAACTCATTTATGTCCTTTTTCTGAAAATTTCTTAATATTTAACTCTATTCTAAGTTAGTTCCATCAACATTAAACTTAATGAACTCAAAAAGGTCTCAAATCAGATAATAAATACTAAACTTAATTAAAATATTTTACTAGGGGCTCCCATAGATATGCAAAAGAAAGCTCTGAAATACCCAAAACACCCTCTCGGCTTTACACGTTATTAAACAAAACGACAAAAATTAGCCTAAGGGTAAAAAAGTCAAAACAACACAATTTTTTTTCAGTTTTTGCTTCAGTAAGCGAAACCGCCTGCTCGGTTTCTCGGATCTCGGCGGTAACGCGACGGCGCAGTCGCCGGAGATTCAGATTTCTTCTTCTTAACATCCATTAACGAACAATACTCTCTTCTCAAACTTTCTTCTTCGTCCATAATTATCTGCTTCGATCTACACTCCACGCTACAAAACGCTCTATCACCTCTAACCAAAATTCAAAAAAAAAAACACAAATCAAGAACAAAGAAAAAAAAAATGGATTTAGCCATTATTGATGATGACTTACTTATACATGTAGATATCTTTAGCAGGAAGAAGTTTTCTTCTACAGAGAAAACAATGTTCAAGAAATCCAGAATCTTGATAACAACGACGGAGATTAGTCGTGTCCGTTGTCACGGTGGTGGTGACGATAACGTTGGCTTTGTTGACGACTTTAGGACTAATAATTAAGCCACCGTCACTGTTGAGAGTGTTGTTGTTGTTAGTCATCTCCAAAACAATACTTAGTCCCACCATTTTTTTTGGTTTTGTTCTCTCTTATCTCATTTCTTTCAGGTGTTAATGGCGAAAAGAAGAAGAAGAAGAAGAAGAAGATGTTTTTTTTTTTTGGATTCGCAGAGAAAAAAGTAAAACGTTTTTTAAAATGTTTATAGAAGATAGGTGGGACCTACAAGTGTACTACGCGAGGACGATTGATTTTGATTTCTTTTGCTTGATAATCGCCACGTGTATCCTTATATTCATTACTTGTGTAAACTTTTTTACCCATTTTTTTGGGATAAATGTTTACAATATTATCGAATTTTACTTTTGTCGTTTTGTTTTGTTTTTTGTATGCTATAGGTGAGTTTGTTTTGATGCGTGTCATCTTTTAAATTTCAGTGCTTATTTCATGTTTTTTCGTTTTTTTTTCTTATGTAGTTTTATCATTTCTAACTCTATTTCGTGATGCTAAGATAGTAGATTTACTTTGACCCCCAAAAAAAAAAAGATAGTAGATTTCTTGGAAGATTTGAAAATGTTTAACTCTTTTGGATCTAGTATGAATGGAGTGATTGATTCATCGTTGGGAAAAATAAATAATTTTCTCTCTTGTGATTAAGGTGAAAATGAAAAAAGATAAGATAAACTCTTTTGTATGATAAGAAAGAGATCATATAACCCCACATTAGTGTGTTGCTTTCTATTTAGTTAATTTTACAAGGCCGCCATGTACTTCTTTTTATATTAGTGGTAATAATGTGCTCGCTTATTCTAAAATATATATTTTTTACATCTTTGGATCGCCTTATCCATAACCTAATTCATACTACGTGAGGAAATACGATTTGCTGAAATCGAATTTTCATAGAAAAAGCCGTATAGGTAGACCCATACGGTATATTTTTTCATGTAACCATACCACATCTTTATTTGAAGAATATTTGGATTTGATGCAAATTAATTTTCTATAAATTTGATGATATACATCGTAGGGGTCATCGATTAGTAAACACAAATTATGAATTCAACAATTCCATAAGTATTTCTCAATTAAAATAAAATTATATGTACATTTTATTTTTAAACATTCATACTAAAATCAGTTAAATCTATAAAGATTGGAAAACTTTCTACTCGTACATAAGGTTCAAAGTAACATAAGTAAGCAAGTGATCTTCACTCTTGCTGTGGAAATGCAAAAGAAAAAGAGCAAATCTTTTCTCACTTTATGAAGAAACTAAAGTAACATTTTTGAAGGTTGTTTATACACGAATTTTGTGTCGGAATTTTCTATGGCCCATATGATTAAAAGGCCACGAGCAGATGATTTCATTTCCTAAAGACATGAAAGGCCCAAACTATAAACGTAAAATTTTATGGAAATGATTAACCATTTTCTGTTTATTATTGAATTAATAATAATAAAATTTAGTTTTTAACTCTTTTCCATA
Source organism: Arabidopsis arenosa (assembly GCA_905216605.1). NCBI lineage: Eukaryota > Viridiplantae > Streptophyta > Magnoliopsida > Brassicales > Brassicaceae > Arabidopsis > Arabidopsis arenosa. Next base: position 6,971,354 of record LR999458.1, read on the forward strand.
AACGTAATCATATCTGAAAAGACATTTCTGAAAATTTGAATATCTTTAAATTTTTTAAATCAGTTAATCATTTCCATTATTACAATGTGTTCTGAAAATTAGAGTACCAAATTAGTTCTGAAATTTGTTTACGCAAACAAGTATTGATTTTAACTACATAAGTCCAACAAATTTACGGATTATCTATTATGGATATATCTAATATTTTCATTATGTCCGTTAACAACTTAACACAGACGAATGTTCTCTTTCAAATAATGATGGGGTTTGTTGGTTTTAGATACAAGCAATTGTTGATTATGGAAAACATCACTCTTATTGTTGATGATTAGACTACTAAACATCATGACTCTAATGAACATTATTCAAATTTCACATGGACATTCTTGCAAACATGCATGATTCTAGTGAATATAATCTTTCAAACTTTTAATTTGGAATATATTAATGTGAAATTTCAAATTTTTTGTTTTGTTATATTTCCTGATAAGAAAATCTAAATTAAAATGTTTTTCTTAATTGATGTTTCAAAATTTATTGTCAAAAAACAATCATTTAATTTACACTTATTTAAAAAACAAATTGATGAAAATGAAATAAAGTTTATTTTCTTTCAGAACCATCAATGAATAAATGATGGACTTCCACATTAAAATTGTCTTTTCTCAACACATGATGCTACTTTTTAATTTATATGTATACGATGTTATATTCGTAATATCATTATGAAAAATGGTTAGTTTTGCAAATCACCCTATCATCTACTTTACACAAGTACTGCTCTATCTTGATGTCGTTTGAAGTGCTAATTACTGATTTGAAATTAAATCCTCTAAGATCTAACTATATGAATCAAGTTATGTTGATTGTTTCACATTAGCAAATCCAATTTCGAACGTTTTAAGTGAAATACACTAGTCTATTAATACATGAATCCAGTTTCGAAAGGTTTAAGAGAATAAACAAACAACTTTGATTCTTATTGAACTGAAACTTAACAGAATCCTATATTTGTTATGTTTTGTTTATATTTCTGTAGTTTTCGTATAATCGCTTGAGCCGTTGCATTTATTTAGAGAACGTGATGGGCTTACAAAAGCTGGGTCTTGCATTTTCTGCATCTGCTTCAATTTGGTAAAAAATATTCTACTAAAAACTATGATCTTGATTTTCTTTTGTTAATATATAACGTCAATATCATAATTTGATATTGGACAAGACACAACTAAATATTTCTAACAGCTTTTTTTTTTGCGTATAGTTTAAATTTTTGTTAATATATAACGTCAATATCATGATTTGATATTGGACAAGAGACAACTACAGATTTCTAATAGTTTTTTTTTGTTTGCGAATATTTAAACTCTTTACTATGATTAATTTATTTTGGCATTTCGATCTATTTCATGATGTACTCTTCTATATAGCATGAGTCCATGAATTATCTTTGTCAAGAGATTTTCGGTTGATCCTTCATCTTTCCAGCTCAGATCTCAAAGAGCTCTAGTTAGCCTCCAGTGTAGAAACCACCGATCGTAACAAATTACAATCCATCCATTGATTCCAACTTCTCCTCCTGTTGAACCTTTGTTGTACACAATCGTTTAAATCTGCCTTGTAAAACCTCCAGATGCTGCTCAAATTCATCATTGCGATAACTCTACGTATCGTACAACCATGAGATTTCGATCGAACCGTTTTCACCTCCCCAATGTTAAGATTTCAAGTTTCCGAATATAGACCCATAAAATAAGAACAAATCTGATATTCTAATTGATTACCAAAGTAGTAATCAATCCGAAATGAGAGATAATTCATTTCTTCCTCGATTGATAAACATTACAATTTACAGATACACTCTCTTCTTAAAATAAAACCGGAAAAAACCGGTCTGTTTCTTAAACCGGCTTAATCACCTGAAAAACCGGTCTTAAATAGGTTTTCTCCGTTTGCTTATATAATCAACATTACGTTTTTAAGCGTCCACTTCCTCCAGAGTCTTTCCTTGCTTCTTCATTATTAAACACTTTGTTTCCTTTGGAGGCTTCTCTATGTTCTGCATGTGCTTCCACGTCGACAACCACCTCACTCAAGTCATATGCTGACATGGCTTCGTCTTCATCCTAACATAAGTTTGGTGAATCGTATCAATACTTCCATCCTAGAGAATCAGGTTGTCTTCAAGTTTGAAAGTGGGAAACAGCTCTACAAACTCCTTTGAAAGCATCCACGAATTAGCTTCGGACCCACAAATCTACCATTGAATCAAGAACTCCCGAGCCACAATCCTTTTCGGCAACCACAATTCTTCCTCAATTAACTCTAGTGGTGCTGAGAATTGAACTTGATGATGGTCCCTCACCAATAGAAAAAACAACCAAGAAGTAAGATTTTAACTTTATTACTATCTTTCTTTAACTTCATTCTTACTAGGTGATTAATTTTCACATGCTTATGTGTGAGATTTTTGTACAATTCTTATTTGCATTTTGTTTTTGTTTGTCAACTTGTTAATTTCAGTTTTATTATTGTTGTAGTACTTTTTTGTATTTAAGAGTTTTAGAATTAGATAAAAAGTAACATAAGATGATTAAGCATTTTCAATTTGTAAAAAAATACACTTTCATATGAAATGTTGACGCTAAGTGATACACGAATCCAAAAGATTGAAAAATAGATTTTTTAATTTGTCACATAAGATGTTGTTATATCATCTCGTTAAAAGCGGATCATTGTTGCTAGTGTTAACATACGCTTCTATCAAGACAATAAAGTGTCAACTCAGATATGGATTCAAATCGTTAAACTTAAAATGAATGTAAGGACTAAAGATCCTTGTCTAAAAACTATTTACTGAATTATTCTTAGAAAAAGTTTAATATTTTAATTTCCAAAGAATTTTCTACAGCCAATACATCTTTTTCTACTTAATCAAAATTCAAAAATCGTTGATAAACTTCTAGCTATAAATCCATTATGCTCACACTTTTCATAATCTCTTACTCCCTCTGTTTTGAATTAGTTATCGTTTTAGAAGTTAAATTTTGTTTTAAATTAGTTGTCGTTTTCTGTTTTCAATGCAGATGCTTGACATATTTTCTAATTTTATCACTATTTTTTAAGTTTATCTATTGATGATATAAAAAAAAAACAATACTCTAATTAGGGGTAAAACAGAAAAATTGAATGTTTTCTTAATACTCATGAAAAAACCTTAAACGGTAACTATTTTAAAACAGAGGGAGTATTTTTTTTAGTAAGGTTTACTTTTGTTTTCTAATAATACCACAATACTAATTTATTTTTTATACTCAAAACATTTTTTAAAACCTCTTAGATAGACTTCTCTAGCTATTATTACCCTTAAAAAGTGTCTATTTTGTTTATTCAATTTTTTTAATTATTTACTAAAATTGCAATATTACAATTTAAAATATAACTACCCTAAATTCTAAGAAAACATTCTCACAAAAAACAATTCTAGTCTGAGATTTCGTTTGTTCATTTCTTCCACGATTAGTGTTTTAAGAAAAAATTTTGGGATTCTAAAACTTTGGTGCGACTACCTTTATCAGGTTTTCATCTTTTTTTTTTTTTTTTTTTTTTTTTTTTTTTTTTTTTTTACTAATAACTAACCTTCATTAATCCAAGAACGTCTTGGTACCGAAAACAACAATAGTGCCTCCAATAATGAGATACACCTACAATAGCAAAGAAACAGAGTACAAGAGCACATTACACAAGAAATCTCTCAAACCAAGTGGCCAAAAAAGACACACCATGAGGACCTAGACGCTGAGCTCTCGTAAGCGGATCCAAGTGACATCGCAAGATTCCTTTGACTTCCACAATTAGAGCAGAAACAGGTCTAGAAGAAGAGGTATGAAGCCGAGCATTTCTTTCTTTCCAAATGATATATAGAGAGGCTTGAAAGGCGAGTCTAAGAATCGTAGCCATATTCTTATCGCGGCAAGGATTCCTTAGCCATCTAAGACCATCCTCAAATAAAGAAGGTGGATTTACATGGGCCCTTGATGTAAAATAATACCAAACCTCCGCAGCGAAGGCGCAATCAAAGAAGAGATGTTGTCTAGATTCATCGTGAGCATTGCAAAGCAAACAAAGAGAGGGTACAGTGATACCCCAACTAATCAATCTGTCCCTCGTGTTTAGTCTATGCCGAGCCGCCATCCAACATATAGGTTTTCATCTTCCTTCTACTCATGGAAGAAAATTTAGCCTTCGAGATTAACTAATACGGAAGGTTTGGGATTCTGAATATAGAAGATTGATGGACTATGCCTAATATATGGAGTACTGTTTATAAAGAGACCCAAAATTAGGTAGATAAATTGAGTCTCGTGAGATTCTCTTGAAGAGGAAAAATAAAAGAAACGCAAATCTATTACTCCATGTTGTTCCATCCAGTCTATTCATGTGCCATTATAAAGTCAATTTGTCAATAAGTAAACAAAAGCAATAATTTCATTGTGAATTTTTTATTGTCAAATCCGAATCTTAACACATATGACTTTCTCTTGGTATTTTCAATATATTCCATTAATTACTGCTTGATTATTTATGGCGAATGAACTCAACCCAAAATGGGTCAAATTATAGTAACTAGTAAGCCACAATGTGGACAATATAATAACATATAGAATAATATATTTATGTTTCCACCATGGAGATTTCCTCAACTAATGTGGCATAATTATATCATTATGTTAGGGTCTAAAAAGCACATTGATAGATGACGGAGATGTGAATAACAAAGGAGAGGAATTAAGTGCTATATCTAGTGAGAAATGTCAAACTATGCACGGTTAATTTTAAAATAAGGGATATTATTTTTGGTATCAATCCACCTTTATGCTTTCAAAAGTTTGAGTCATTATTTATAGTTAATCACAATATATTCGAAAGCTATTAATTTATATAGATGGTTTATGGTTATATAACGAATTACAAATCACAGTTGAAGTAATAAATTACTTACTATATTTGGACATACACTATATAGATGGTAAATAACCAATTACAAATTAATCATTCTTTTGGTGTAAAACGAACTGATCACAAGACACAAACTATTATAGTCACTTATACGTGAATGGGAATTATGCACAAAAAGTCGTTTGCTTTGATTTCAATTAACTCAAGTGGGACTATGGGTGCAACAAAAGCAGATACTGATAAATATATCAAACTCAATATGTCGGGGAAAATAAAATGGTCGTGATTTATCAAACTAATTCTAGCAGGAAAAAAGCTTTAACGCAACTGTTTTTCATGCGAATTCTTATAAAAGGAAAAATAAATTCACATAACATATTTATTTCGTCATATGTTACATTATCATCATATATAATGAATTTAATATTATCATAAATAGTGATCAGTCTAAATACATGTAACATATGTGATCACAATGAACATTTTCACCAATGATTCTATGACGGTAGCTTTTTCTGCAACACACGGATTCACAATAGACGTACGGTTCTACTTATACCACAATAACGATGGACAACCTCTGGTATGTTTTGCATCAATAATCATGCAAGAAAAATGTGAATCTCATTTGATGTAGAAGTTTTAAAACTTTTGACCATTGGGTATCGGCCAAGGAAATTTCACATTCATATATAGCAAAACAGAAAATAATTTAAATCTTTTATATATATGAAAAGCCTTTCACTTTTATTTGACATACTTTGTTTTCAATTTCTTTCGAAAAATGGATTAAAGTTAATACACATTTATATTTCACCGAAGGAATTTAGCCAAATAGAATAATTGTTCCATATCTGTGTATCTAAATCTTCTTTTTAAGAGTTTGGTAATGTAAACTTTTTTTTTTGAATAAAATGTTGAATTATATTCAAAAGAAAAAATAACGTTTTACATCAGTTGTTTTTGAATATTCTGAAATTTGAATCAAAGAGAAAACTAGTAAACAGATATTTGGTTTCTAAGCAGAGATTTTCTAATGCCGGGAAGCGAACCAGGCTTGTAAGCCATTCTTGTATCGGCGGTAATGTAACCTTTTATTAATTGCAATTCAATGATGCTCTTCTTAATATAATAGGGAATATATGTTTGTTTTTTTAATGTAGATTTCTGTTTTAGTTGTCGCTCGTCCACCCTTTCACTTGGACCTTCTTACCATCTACCGGCAGCGAAAATGGTTTTCAAGAGAGTTGTGTGAATATAGAAAGAGTGGAGCTTGTGAACTATGGAAAGGAGCACGGAAAAATCGTCGTAGTCGTCGACCTCTTTGATCAGAACAAGGCTTTAGTGGACGTACCTTGAAGTGGCCAGTTGGTTTCCTATTAATATGCCTTTTATTTTTAGTTGAAGTTGTTGAGATGTTGTGTTACTGTCGGTAAATTCTAATGTTTAAGTGATGACAATAACACGTCCTATTTCGTTAAAAAAAAAAATTGGGGTTTTGTTCAAATCATCTAAACCATGTAACGATTTAATTTGAAGATTAAAAAACATATGTTGCCAGAAAAATAGAAAGGAATATTTTCGTCCCATCATCTTCAAGAATAATTTTGGATTCTAAAGTAAGTAATTAATCCATTGCACACTTTTTTATCAACATTAAATCTCTACCCGTTTAACTTATTGTGAAATACGATCTCCATGCACCATAAACTACGTAGCACTGCGACACATTCATTTGTAAGTTGTAACATTTAAATTTTTATTAACTTAGAAATCATATACAAAAGACGGATCTCACATTAAAAAAAAATTGACGGTATTATCACATATATAATCAATATGAATCGGTGTTAAAAAAAAATCAATATGAATCAATAGAAAACATAACTTATTGTGATGTATTATTTAGTAATTATGCATCTCATCGTATAAACCAGTTACAAAAATATCAAATGGAAGGATATTTATCAGCAAGCATAATTATTAGAAAACATAATAAATGAATAGTAAATGTACGATGAGTAGGGAAGCAAAAGAAGAGCGACGGCTTGCTGTTGGAGACAAAGTTCATACCACAAAACTAAACGATGTATTATAGAGCCATAGAGGAATAGGTTAGGCCTATGTCCATGCATGTGTTACGTGTAGATTGAAAGGGAATTGAGATCAACGGTGGAGATGAAAGTAAGAGGAAATAGTCACGTGCGAAAAAAGCAAAATAAGAGAAGAAGAAGATACAAGCGTCGAAAGGAGAGAGGATATGTTTCCTTTGTAATAGGAACATCACAACACTGGCTCTATTGGTACTTCTAGTGCACTACTTAGTTTTTTCTTTCACTACTTAGACCATCTGCATTGGGGGATCACCCCCCCTGATCTAAGCATTATTTAAATCCAGAAAAATGGGTTAATGGGCTTAAGATCAGGAACTGGGCTCTTGACCTGGATCTGTTCTTGTGGGTGTTGCGGGGTGACGTGGCATTTGGGCATTGGTTGGAATATTCAACATATTTGGAATAAATTTGGATAATAAACTATGTATTAATTAGATAAAATGTTTTTGTGCTTTTATTAAGTAATATGTTTGTTTGTTTATTGTTATTTATATTTTTAATGTTTTTTTCATAAATATTTAGTATTGTATTTTCACTTTTATTTTCAGTTTTTTCATAAATTTGGCATTTGCAATTTATATGTTATTTTTAAATGTTTTAATAATTGTAAAATCTTAATTTAATTTAGATTATTATATTATTAAGTCTTAAGATCTTACACATGTTCTCCCACTAATCAACTTCTAAACAAAAGATCTAAACACATGATCTTACATTATTTTAACATTATATTCTCTATAAGAACACCCTCACATGATCCCCCATTGATGATGCCCTTAGTTCCCCCACGATTTACACAATTTTCTTCTGCTCGTATTTACGATTTTGATAATTATTTACACATCTTTAGAAAGACCTACACATGCATGCACTAGATATATATGTATAACGCATGCATGATTCATGTGTGCATGAATTGACGGTAGGAAATATTAATGCATACATTACATTACATCTGCAAAAATCATATCTTGTGGCCAGATATCGACTAATTGGAACGGCTTGCAAAATCTATGAAAATCTGATTTTCCTACTTAGTAGATGAATTGTCATGCTTTGTTAGTAACCTATTTTTGTATAGTGTATTTATATATATAGTCCTTCAATTTTTATAATCATTTTATTTTGCCCCATTTATTTTAATGGTTTACTTATACTAAATGCACCAAATAACTTCAATAATAATTTAAATATATTCAAAATTAAAGAAAAAATCACTACTCAAATGCTAAAATTCATCAATAATTATTAATAAATAAGATCCTAGTAAAAAGACATCCATATTGTATTTCAATAGTTTATACTTTTAAAATTTATGTAATCAAACTTCTCATATATATTTTATTAAAACCACACATGGGCTATCTAATTCACACACACATATTGTTTTCGATTGTCATGATGATCATATTTCCACGTAAGCAGAGACAAGATGTAAAATGTCACTAGTTATAATTAAGGAGTGGAGTGGGAATAAGAAGGAAAAGGGGAAAAAAAGAAAGGAAAGGTATACATAATTTTCAAGTCGATTTTGGGTTGATAATTACAGTGAGAGGGAGACAAGACATTGCGCTATACCTAATTCTAACTAGTTTCATTTCTAGACTGATGGACCAATCATATCACTTTCTACTAATATCATTAGTTTGAGCTTTATAAGTATCTTTATCACAATTTATTTTAGAAATAAATTATGTATCAAAGGTTGTTGTTAGTTCAATGCATAATTTTTTAACCACACAAAGTTTCAAAAATATTCATAATAGTTTTTACTCCTTTATAACGATGCATGTACATAACATTTTTTTCACGGACGAAATAAAAGAGTGTTTCCTTCGAATAAATGCAAATTCGATACGTAATCAAGTGATGATAATCTATTGGTTTATCGTTTTTCCAGGCAAAATATTGTTTCACGGTAAATGCATGTAGATAACAATTGTATGTCCCTATATGATTTTCTGATAATCAAAGAAAATATACACTCAATTTCTTAACAAAATTACTTCTAGAAGATTTGATGATTAAATAAAGAGATAATCATAAATGGAACTTTGTACTAATTTGATCAGAATCTTGAGAAGAAATTTGATTTGAGTTTTGTTCTTTTTTTGTTTGTTTTAAATTTCCACATGCCTATACTTTCGTTTGTTTATGTGACGCTTTTGTACAACAAAATCAGATTTGGATTCGTACTTTTTTTAGGTCAATAAATTCTTTTGTTTAATTCTGACCAAAAATAAAGAAATACTTTGTTTAATAAAAATGTAGGATAGAGAGTCGTACTTTGATATAAAAAAATCTCGAACTTTGATATAAAATCTCTCATCTCAGTTAACTCCTTTATGCTCTATTCAAATTTAATCCTGTATTTTTCTCAATCTACAGTTAATTTGTATTTATACTTGTATATATTAGAGTCCACACAAAGAAAATGGATAACAAATAATGACATCAATATTTTGGGATCCCCACCATGCCAAACTCAAACTCCATGTTACAAAACAAAACAAAAAAAAATCTTTATAAAATGGCATCTTCTCTTCATATTTTTTTAAATCTCTCATCTCAATAAACAAACACTAACAATGGTGGTCGAAGAAGATTCACGTCTCATAAATCTCCAACACAAGTACAACCCGACAATGCCCGAGGTACTAAATTAAATCTAAAATTTCTATTATTAGTATACTTCTCTCTCAACTAGAGTCTTTCAAATATCTCCTCTCTTATTATTTAATTTTTTTATTTAACATTTTTAAAAGGTGGTGGAGGAGATGAAGAGAATTTGGGACATAAGTTTCCCGGTGGCCGCCATGAGCATATTAAACTATCTAAAGAACATGACCTCTGTCGTGTGTATGGGCCGCCTCGGTAGCCTCGAGCTCGCAGGAGGAGCCTTAGCCGTCGGTTTTACCAACATAACCGGTTACTCCGTCCTCTCCGGTTTAGCCACCGGTATGGAATCACTATGTGGTCAAGCCATCGGTTCCAAAAACCCTTCACTAGCTTCTTTAACCCTCAAGCGAACCATATTTCTCCTTCTCTTAGCTTCTCTTCCCATCTCACTTCTCTGGCTAAACCTCACGCCTCTAATGCTAATGCTCCGCCAACAACAAGACATCACACGTGTCGCATCTCTCTATTGCTCCTTCTCTTTGCCTGATCTTCTTGCTAATAGCTTCCTTCACCCTTTACGTATTTACTTACGTTGTAAAGGCACCACTTGGCCTTTGATGTGGTGCACGTTAGTATCCGTCCTTCTTCATCTACCCATTACCGCTTTCTTCACGTTTTACATCTCTCTTGGGGTCGCCGGAGTCGCCATCTCCTCTTTTCTTACCAACTTTATCTCCTTGTCGCTTCTCCTTTGCTACATCTACTTGGAAAACAACAACAACGACAAAACCAGTTCTAAGTCTCTTTGTCTTGATACACCGTTGATGCTGTCTGGTTCCAGAGACTCCGGTGAAGATGAAGTGTGGTCAACGCTGGTTAAGTTCGCCGTCCCTAGCTGTATAGCGGTTTGCTTGGAGTGGTGGTGGTATGAGTTCATGACGGTCCTCGCCGGATATCTCCCTGAGCCGAAGGTGGCGCTAGCAGCTGCCGCCATCGTGATACAAACAACCTCATTGATGTATACAATCCCAACGGCCCTCTCGGCCGCGGTTTCCACGAGGGTAAGCAACGAGTTAGGAGCAGGACGGCCGGAGAAAGCACGTACAGCGGCGGCAGTAGCGGTCGGAGCCGCCGTGGCCGTGTCAGTGTTTGGACTTGTGGGGACTACCGTGGGAAGAGAAGCTTGGGGAAAGGTTTTCACGGCGGACGGAGTTGTCCTCGAGCTGACGGCGGCCGTTCTTCCGGTGATAGGAGCTTGTGAGCTTGCCAACTGTCCTCAGACCATTAGTTGTGGAATCTTACGTGGCAGTGCGAGGCCAGGTATAGGGGCCAAGATTAATTTCTACGCCTTCTATGTAGTTGGAGCACCAGTGGCTGTTGTTTTAGCGTTTGTGTGGGGTTTAGGCTTCATGGGCCTATGCTATGGTTTGCTTGGGGCACAGCTAGCTTGTGGAATCTCCATTTTGACCGTTGTCTATAACACAGATTGGAACAAAGAGTCCTTGAAGGCTCATGACTTGGTGGGCAAAAACGTCATTTCTCATGTCGATCAAATTATTGTCAAATGCGAAGAAGGTCTACACTAACAGTTTTTTTTTTCTTTTCTTTTTGTTCTATATACCATCTCCATTTATGTCTCAATGATTTCCTTTTGTTTTTAAAACGTATACAAATATGTAAGTGTCTTCCTTGGACAAGGACACAATGTAAAACTTTATGAAACACAAAAATATTGAAGATTTTGCATTATTGAAGGGAGTGGGTTCATGGATTGGATGATGGAGACTTAGACCATCCTTATTGGGAGGTCCTTAGCTTAGTTCTTAGCTCATGAGTGATTAAAATTAAAGGTTGAAATGTTGATTTTGCTAAAGAATGGTTCTTAGTTAAGAGCAAAAAATTGGCTTAAGAGCAAAAAATTGGCTTAAGAACCAAAACTAAGGCCTCCCCAATAATGTTGCTCTTATATGATGCGATGGCTAGTGACCATGACGTGAAATATATATTGGGTGCATGAGTGTATATAGAGATACCGAACCACATGGAAAAACAAGAGCTAATTGGCCGGAACACATGTGCAAGCATGTGCATGTGTACCCATACCAAAATAGGCATCATATTAGTGTCCTTGTAGCTTCTCGCTTCTTTTCTCCCACCTTAATTATCTTTCACAACAACTATAGCTTTAAGCTCATACTTTCATAAACCTTTAAATGGAAATATATTATTCTCATTTTCATTCAGTTCAATCCAAAGTAGTTTTACATTTTGGTAATGCGAATAAGCAACTAGTATGCTAATGTGGTTAAAAATAGATTAAGATATTATAAATTTGTATATGTCATTGAGATTTAAAAAATGTGTGATAGAAATAATCATTAGCAGAGAAAACTAATTTCAACCAAGTATTTTATTAAATAAATTGACATCAATGATTTTCAATAGCATTATTCATTATATATGATAATGAATAAATAAGTTGCCTAATTTCATACCTGAAGCCGTTTCTTGTATTTGAATATAACTACGTACACATGGTCTTCTTCTTTTTTTTGTTAAAACTACGTACATATGGTTGTAATAGATTTTTTTCATGAATTTCTCAAAGAAGTCATGAATATATATATATATATATATATATATATAACGTAGTTCAAGATTAGTACTGAATACAGCATTAAGAAAATTTGTATGTGAAATTTATTTTGTTTCGGTTAAGATTAATTAATTAATAAGAAATGGTAAGTCTAAATATATTAGCCAATAAAATATTTGGTTGTAGTGAAAGTAAGCCCGAAGGAGATGGGTGGGGAGGGGATAAGGAGAGAGACACATTATGTTTTGTTTCCTTTGTTGTTAACAAATACTAAGACCTTTGAGGTTTGACGTTTTTTACCTCAAAAAACTTCATTACCTCCTCAAAAAACATCATTACCTTCTGTTCGTACCATAACGTGCCCTGCTTAACACGTTTTCCTTCATCTTTTTCACTGTTTTCTTTTGTTTACATCAACACTTTGGCTCGACCAATTTTATCTATAATAGTTACTATTAAAAGGAATTTGTTAAAGTTACTACTACCGATCTCTGGTCAATTCACGGCCGGGCCGGGTTTGCAAAAACGAAGTAAAGGCTTAAGCGTAAACTTGACACCACAATTATGAGTTTGTTATTGTTGTACAAAATAAAATCAATGGTGAAGCACTAATAAAACAACTTTACGTGTGAGCATTTGAGTGGATAGAGTTTGAAATGAAGATATAACCAGAACCTATAATAAAAAAAAAAAAAAAAAGAAGCTATACACGTTGATCTTTGTCCTCATGAACTCAAAGACGATTGGAATGGAACATTCTATTTTGCTATGGAACTTAAGATGCACGCTAACAAAATTGAGCAAGACAAGGCAGATGACATGCACTTGAGATGACTTTAACCATTCAAAAAAACGAAAAAACGAGAACACAGGGACTTGAAACATCCACAAGGCATAAGAGAAGAAGAGGAAAAGGGGAAGAAGAAAAAACTCAACTATATATTTTGAAGTTCCAATGTTCCATACAGGTCCGGCCCACCCATAAAGCAGCCAAAGCATTTGCTTTAGGCCACAAAATATAAGAAAGTTTTTAGGGCCACATTATTAAGATATGTGCTTAGTCTGGTGGTTATGTATTCTCTAAATTAGAGTTATGTCCCGAGTTCGAGTCGTCAAGACAAGACCAGAGAAAAATATCAGTAGAGAAAATCAAATAAAAAGTCAAGTAAAGTTTCTGAACATTTCCTAAAGCAAGAAAGCCAATAGTCTGAACACAAAATCAGTGAATACCCTGAATCATAAGTGACTCAACATATAGTATGATGGTTGTTTAATGTCGCCGGTTTAATACACCCTCCCAAGTCCCAATCAATCATGTCCCTATACGCACAAGCACAGGGCAAGCAGAAAGAAGCTTTTCAAATGCACTATCATCTCTAAACGAAGCAATATTGAGAGTCTTAAGCGCAGAAAGAAAAGCATCCTCAGGGAAAAGATCAATTGTAAAGCGAGTCCCCGCCCAGGTCCAACTTAACCACCGTCTTGCAAGTGAAGACCTCAAAAGGAAGTGAATACACTTCTTGTTTAGCTTTTATATCAAGTTTAAGCTCCAAGACACCGCGCTTACGACTGTTTACTTGAGCATACTGAGTTGGATTAACTACCTTTTTACATTTTAGAGACAATGTCCTTACGCGGGAACAGAGAGCCCTTTGATTCTCAAGTAATCATCCAACTCAACATTTTGTATGATGGTAAACAGATTCTGCCACTTCTTTGAAAGAACCAATGCGAAAGCAGCTTCCTTTGCCGAAATGAAAGATACGATGTGACAAATGATCCATTCCTTTGCTGACATAACAAACGAATACGAGAAACTAAACAAGTCACTCAAAATCAGATTGAACCAAAAGAGATGATTTTAACTTGGGCACATACCTTGAAATAGAGATGAAATCGTCGGAGAAGTTTTGTAGACGATCACACGACAACACCTAAATTAGGGTTTTGGAAATAAACTCACTGACTTGGTGAAATAAATACGAAAATTTATGGTTTTGGAAAATAAAACTGTTCGGTTTTACTTTATAAGCGGTTTGATTGAACCGGTTTTGAAATAAACCAAACCGAACCTTTGATTCGCAAGGCTTTGACGTTTGATAGCCGCTGTCCGCTGATGTGCACTACGGTGTCGTTTTTCTTATAATCTATATATAATAGCAATCTAATAAATACCATTTGCACATCTGAACGGTTGCGTCTTTTTATCGCAACTTTTCGTTAATGTTTTTATTAATTAAAATATATATTTTACGGTTATGTTTTTTTTATATAAATTGCATTCTGAATGTTTTCTACGGTTGCGTTTTTTATTGTAACTCTTCATAAACAGTTGAAACCGCTTATTCGAATCATTGCAATATTTAGTTTATTTTACGAACAATTGCAACCTTTAGTTTATATATTTAGTTTATTTCACGAACAATTGCAATTTTTGGTTTATTTTATAAATAGCTATAACATTTAATTATTTACCGCTGCGTCTCTCGGTGTAACTTTTCATAAATTATTATTTTAATTATTAATTTTTAATTACTAAAATATATTTAAATGAGATTGTAACTATTTAATTGAACTGTTTCAACATTTGGATTATTTGACGAGTTATTGCAACTTTTGGTTTTGTGTTACGAACCATTGTTATCTTTAGTATATTTGATGAACTATTGCAACATTTGGTATAATTGACGAACCGTTGCAGTTTTTGGAATATTTGATATCTACGGTTGCGTTTCTCGGATAAGTTCGTCATATTTTTAAAAAATATTTAAATACTAAAATATATTTAAATGAATTGTTGTTACCGTTTAATTTAACACAATAGCATTTGGTTTATTTGACGTTGAACGTTTTGGCTTATTTATCAAACCATTGTAATATTTGGTTTATTAGTTTATGCTTTTTGCACTTGGGAATAGTTTTTTAGTTACAAATTATTGTTTTTCTAATATTAATATACTCCCTCCGTATTTTAATAATTGTCGTTTTAGAAATTTTATTTTTTTGAATTGGATGTCGTTTTCAAATTTCAATGCAAAATTTCTTACTTTTTAATGTTTTATGACATCATAAAACATTAAAAAGTAAGAAATTTTGCATTGAAATTTGAAAACGACATCTAATTCAAAAAATAAAAATTCTAAAACGACAATTATTAAAATACGGAGGGAGTATTTAATAAATGCTTGTGAGGGTTTTCTTTATCATAATTTTTGTAAAATATATATTGATTTGTTATTAAAAAATTCAAAATTATTACAATTCATTATGATTTTTTCGTTTGATATTTTTTTAAATGATTTTTGAAATATATTCCCCCGCGACATCGCGGGGGTCCTGAGTCCTAGTAAAAGTAATAATAAAATTAAAAATCGGTTTCGAGTGGTTTCCTAATTTCCTCCACGACCGCCTCAAACCGCAATAATGAAATCGAACGGTTAATATTGTACCAATGACACGTGTTCTATTTTCTATCCATCGATCAAATGATTCAGAAGATTTTCAAAGAGAGAAACAAAATAATTCAAAATGCCAAATATCACAGCAGTTGGCGCTTTCTTCCTCAAAAAAAAAAACTTCAATCGACACAGTTTCTCTCTATCAATGGCGATCAAATTCGCATCACTGTTAACTCTCTTCTTCTTCATTGCAATCTCAATTTCACAATCCACAGGTTCGTTTATGTTACTTCTTTCTCTTCACTATCATTTTACTCGACGGGATTTGATTTTGAGTGTTTCTCTTATCGTAGATGAATCTGGGCTCCAGAAATTTACTTTCAGTTGGCCGAATGATAAGAACAAGTTCAAATCTGGTGAAATTGCTGAAATTTTGATCAAAGTTCTCGGAAATTTCGATAGCCATGGAAACGCTTCGTTAGGTCAGAGAGCTTTTAAGCCTACAGTTACTGTCAACGGGAAAATTGGGAACAGTTCGTACATTTCTGGGGTTTCGTTGGACCTTGGTGAAGATATTAGCAATTGGAAGATCTATTTTACTCCAATCATGGTTGGGATCTTCAATATCGTTATAGATGAAGAGAATTTCAAAGTTCTCGATTCGTCGCTCCATTTCGAAGTCGAACCAGGTTTGGTTTCTTAAATTTTGGTGTTCCTTAAGTTGTTTTGGTATCAGAAGATTACTAAAAATGAGTTTTTACTTGTTGTGAAGGGTTAATGTACCCATCTGTTAGTGTTGTTTCTTGGATGGGTCTTGCAAATGTGTTTGAAGCCGGGATGAATGCATCGATTTTGATTCTTCCGAAGGATGCATTCGGGAATAACATTTCGTTTTCCGGGAAAGAGATGGAGTTTCAGGGGTTTTCTTTGTCTCTTCTTAATGAAAATGGTTCAATTGCTGCTGGTGTTCTTAATATCACACACATTAGATGGATTGAATCTGGTTATATTTCCATTGAGTTTGTTCTTGTGACTTCTGGAAAATTCTTACTGCTTGTGGAGAAGGAGAGTCAAACTCTGAATGGTGTTCCATTACCTCTAGAGGTGAATTCAGGTGGTTTGGTTCTATAAACATTTTTTTTTCAGTTTCAGAACGTTTATCATGTGGATTTTAAGCTGAGAAATTTTGTCCATGTTTGTTGGTATTGTGCAGGACCTTTGGATGTTTCCAATTGTGTGAGTATATGGAAGTCAGAGTTAAACACATGGCAAATATTTTCCAAAATGGAGATCTTGTTACACCAGAAAGATCGATACGGAAACCTTGTCTCTGGATTCTACGAATTCGATGCTGATGTGGTGGAAATAGAGACGGGTTTGTCCATACCGGTAGCAGATTTCCAGTTTGAGTATGTAGAGCCAGGGATTCAGTTTATGTCTTTCAGCCTATCTGAACCAGGAAATTTTTTGCTTACTCTCTCTGATATGAAGCACAATAAGAGCATCTCTGGTATGCCATATGTGTATACAGTTTATATAGGTCAGTGTTTTCCGAAACTCTCCATGTTATGATGCTTCTTGGTGAATGTACTCCGCAACACTCTTCTCTTTCTTTTTCTTGACAGGTTATTGTGATGGGTCAAGAAGTATAGTAAATGGTTCAGGGATAAATGCTTCTATTGCTGGGGAAGCTCTTGGTTTCTCTATTTACTTGAAAGATGCTTATGGTTATCCCTCCTCAGTCCAACTGGATAGACTTCAGGTCCGAATCGTACTAGAGACTGATTCCTCATTTATTTTGCCAACTATACAACCAAGAGAGGCTCTCAATGGTACAAACACATTTTCCTGATTTTCTTACTTTCAATATTGGTTGATGTCTTCACTTGTGGCTTGTACAATGATTTACTAGGCACTGGATCAAGTCACCAAACTGCTACTCCATTGTACGAGAAACATGGCGGAATAGTAAGAAGATTATCTGCATATGTGCTTATCATACTCGATTAGGCCTAGAGACTTAATGGAGTTTCCTTCTTGCAGGCTTCAGGCAGCCTACCAACTCAAGCGAGTATTTTTGACGTAACTTATACTCCAAAAAGGAGTGGGATCTATAGAATTCTTATATCATCAGGAAACATAGTTCTCAATGGAGGCCAGCCTTTCATCAAGGAAGTATATGCAGGTATCAAACTCAATACCGTAATTTAGATACTTCCATATGTTGATAGTGTCTTTTAATTGGGAAATGTATGTTCTCCTTGTTTACTCTTTCTTCTTTTAGGTGAAGTGAATGTGGCAGCGTGTAGTGTGACCCAATTCAATGCAAAAGTGCCAAAGGAAATCAAGAATGACGTTGTGGTGTTGCTCTTGGATGGCTTCTACAATCCTGTACCATCACAGTCATCTCGGTTAAAGTTGGAGATCACCTCAGCTAATACATCAAGTTTCACTACATGGGAATTTGTAGATAATAATGATGGGACATATACTGGTAGCTATTTGGCCATGGAGGTCGGTACTTACCGAATGTGCATATCTTTTGACAATAAACATATCCAACCTTGCCCCTTTGATGTTAATGTGTATAGCAGTAAGTCCCTTACTTTTCTTCTTTCACCATATATGATTATTAGTTTGCATGTTTTTAGATTCTGCCATGATTTAGATGGATACTTTCCAAGAGCCTATGATGATCCAGTCAATGTATGGGAAGATGAGTCAATATCTTTCAATCCACTGGAAAACGACTATTTTGCTGGCGACAATGCGAGCATGCTCGGATTCTCTCAAGTGAGGAATGAATGTTGCATTTCTTCTATGTTTTGCAGATAGTTAAATCATTTTAAAGGTTAGAAAAATCTGTCTTTAAACTGTTATTTTCGATTGGCTTTGGAATGTTAGCCAGGTCATGGTTCTCTTCTGAGAGATGGCAACGTCCTTAGATACACACCAATCAAGGATTTTTCAGGAAATGACTCCTTTCTTTATACAATAGCTGATATCAACGGAAACTTAGCCGCAGCTACAGTATACATCTTTGTTCTTACTGCTCCTCCTCAGTTTGTCTCGTTTTCCGGCGGTTTGCAAGCAACTGAAGATCTAGTCAGTCCTAGATATGGGCAAGCATTCTTCATTTTTCTTGCTTACATAAGTTTTATCTTAATAATATTCCACTTCAGCTATAGTAATCCTGTTCTTGAATGTTATTACAGTGGCTTCTCTGGGCTGGAGATAAGCTACTCAGACCTGCTGGAGAACATTTCAGTAACGGTACAAGCACTTTCGGGATCGGTCATTTTGTCTCCCATGTTGATGCAGTTTAGACCTCCTGCAAGTGGAAGACTCTCTGTTAGCAATGGAGGTGAGGATGGAAAAGTCTTAATCTTAGAGGGACAAATAGGAGTTATCAATCCCGCACTTCAGTCGATTCAATATCTCGGGTATGTATGAAACCACGGATACTCTGTGGCATCATAAGCGAGTTTCAGATTTTGCTCATTTCAACTTTGTTTTCTTTGGTTCTGCCTGCCTCAGAAATGAGAATTTTGCTGGTGTTGATTCTCTTCGGCTGTCTACAAAGAACAAGAATGGGATCAATCATCTGGATGTTCCGGTTTTCGTTGAACCTGTAAATGATCCACCATTTATTAGTGTTCCTCAATATATAATGCTGGAGAGTAATGGGAGTGAGTCACTTATCTTTCACCCGGAAAGAGACAAGTTCAACTTCTCAGTTGGAGATCCAGATCTTGTTCATTTTCCCGGTAATGTTCACTCTTGATCACTTTCAAGCTAGTAACATTCCTTTTTTTGACTGATGAAAGCAAAATGTCAGGTGGTGTATCTCATTTCTTAGTAACGTTTTCCGTTGAAGTCACTGACGGGCTTCTGCTGACAAACTTACCGTCAGAGCTTATAAACTCAACAGAGCTTAAGTTCAAAAACATGTTCCAATGGCAGCCAATTCAGACTTACGCCGCCATTTCTAAACACGTGAATGTCAAAGCTAGTGGGATTAGGTTTCGTGGAACCATAAAGCAATGCAACGACCTTATGCAACAGCTGCTCCATCGCGTAAATTCCATTGTCGATCTTTCAGTTAGATGTTTTTGGTTCCTAATATGTACATTATCATCACAAATCTTGCGTAGGGAGGAGAGAACGGAGCGGTCTTGACCCTGAAACTAAGTGACATGGGGAACTACGGGTGCTTCCTCGACTGCACCGAGAGAATTTCATTGCCTCTTCACGCAGAAGCTCGAGTAAAACTCATTAGGAAGAGGCCCTTGAGTTCCCTTGGAGCCCACGGTACGTTTATGAAACACTTGGTAGTGATCCCATTCAGTTTGGTTTACTCTGTTTCTAAAAAAACTTTGCCAAATTATTCGGTATGGTTTGGTTTTGGTTTTGGTTTGGCTTCAATTAAGCTTTTTAGTTAGTTGATGGTTCTGCCTGGTTTGATTTTGTTTAGTTTGAGTCTGTTTAGTTCGGCACTTCATTTTAAACATGAAGATTATGTTAAGCGCATATTTGAACGTAGATGTAATAAAGAGTAAGGTGAGTGGTGTGGAATGGTCATTTTAGTTTTGCTTGGAAAAATGGTTTGATTGGATTGGTTTAGTTTCTTAGGCCTACCTTTGTCACTTGGTCTCGCAGTTCTAGGATCTGTGATTGTGGTGGAGTCACTCGTGGTATTCTCTCTCGCTACTCTGCTTCTGTTCTTCACTTGCAAATGCGCATTTCTTCTCGTACACGAGAGAAGAAGCGAACATTCTGTCGACAAGAATTCGCAGAAACCAACGGTAACTAAAAACTCATCTCTCAATGTATATTCTTACAGCCATTTGTATCCAAGCATAAAAGAGGTTACTCTCTCTTCTGGAGCAGGACAATGCCAAATATTTAAACTGCAATGTTTCAACAACAACAATCACTGGTTGTCTCCCAGAGAGTATCTGGCATCGCCATACGCAGCAGAGGTATGTTTTGGGGGAAAGTGGTTTAGTTGTATAGATAGTATCCATTCTTGGAAATGTAATGTGTTTTGTGTATTTGTTTGCTGGTATAGACACATAGGTGAAACTTCCGGCAACCAGAATAAGCAGTCGTCGCCAGCGATTAACATTTTTCCGTTTGAGCTAGAGAAGGCTAGAAGTTGATGAATCTAAGCCATCAGGATTACATACAATCAACCAATCTCCGGAAGAATCTCATGAAAGGCAGTGATAGCTTAGGCACAGATGCTTTTTGGTCATGCTTCTGTTGTAAATGCTCTCATTGATTCTATAATTACCATTTTGGTTAGCTACGAAATTTAATACCAGATAAGATAAGCAACAAGTTGATTAAAGATATTTCCTTTTTTGTTCCGAGTAGATTTATGAAAAGAAATGATTTTGGACTTGAAACTACAAATACAAAACATGAAACCAGAACTTAAATGTTCTCATTAAACCAAACTGAAGCAGAGAACCAGTTTGAGTTCGATCAATTTCCTTCATACATATATGGAAAACTGATCGAGGTCAAACCAAGCACTTCATTCATTACATCAATAAGACATATCTCTAACCAAATTCTACAGAACCAAAACATACATACAAATAAAGAAGTAATTAGAAGTTAATTTGAAAGAAGATGCAGAGAGATTATCTTCAAATTGCTGCAATAGTGTTTGTAAAGTCGTGGATAAAATCAGAGAATCGTAGATCATCTCCATCCAAACATCTCTGAAACACCAAATCTGAATCTTCAAGGCCCTCAAAATCATCAACAGAGACATGATCATCAACAACAGCTTCAGAATTGGTCAAAAGAGTTGCAGTAGTAGTCTCCTGAAGTTCCTGATGAGTGTTGTCCGAAAACCAATCATCTAGCGAGCTTTCAAAATTAGTCTCGAAATCAATGAGTTGATCAATATCCATCTCCAGATCATAATCCAAGTTTCCTTCAGGTAAAGCATTGTTGTTGTTGTTATCCATGTCTTGATCATAATCCAAGTTTACTTCAGTTAAAGCATTGTTGTTGTTGTTGTCCGTAACACAAAAACTTTCACAAATCGAGAGAATCTGATCATGTTCTTCAGTGATCTCGTTGAAATTTGCAGGTGATTCATCAGGGACGCAACAAATTGCAGAAGTACTGGACTGAAGCTGATTTAGGGTTTGATGATCTGGCTCTTGACTGATCTCATTGAAATTTTCAGGTGAATCATCAGGAATGCAACAAATTGCCGAAGTGCACTGAAGATCTAGGGTTTGATCATGAGTTCCGTGGTCTGAAACAATTATTCTCTTCACGTTGTTCTTCAGGTCCTCATGATCATTAACGAAAGCTTGGTTACTGACTAAAGCTTCCTCCGCACGCAATTCCTTGAGATTACTCAACAACGTCCACATGGAATCGATAGCGTCACTAAGCTCTTGAGGATTCTCCGATCTGGCAAGGCTCTCGTTATTCCACCAAAACCCTAACCCTAGATTCTTTCGAGTCAGGCAAATACCAACGTCCTCCCTCGTCTCTTTGTCATCATCCGGAACAGGAACAGGACGTTGTCCAGAGAGAAAAGCAGAGACAACGGCATCAACAGAGGAGTGACCGAAAGAGTAGAAGGAGACGTTGGATTCAGAAGAAGAAGGAGTCGCTAGGATAGCGATTTGTGCACCGGAGAGAAGACAAAGCTGAGAGGCTTTGCTAAAGAGACCTTCACGGCGTTTAGTGCAAATTGGCATGAGAGAAGTCTTCTTCGTAATCTTCTTGATCTCAATCTTCCTCCTCGTGCCTCCTTTTTTCACCATTCTGATTTTTCTCAAGTTTCACCACAGCGAGACTTAGAGAGGGAGAGAGTAGTGTTTTTTTTTTTGTTTTCTGCGTGTGGAGAAAAATAAGTGACAAGTCTCTCATATAAATAAGGAAACATATTATCCTCCTAAACCGACTGTGTATCAGTATCACAGCAAACTGCAAACCTATGTCGTTTTAAAACCAATTTGATTTCAATCCCTAACGGTTCACATAACTTGCTAAACCGAGTAAACCATCGAACATATTATTGTATGGGCTTAAGCCCAACTATCCACCAGAATCCTCCCCCTTTCTTTTTCTCTTATAAATAAATTAAAAATGTTCTAGAATCAAGAGTTGGAATTTTCCAGAGGAATATATTTAAGAGGGAAACACCAATTACAAATGCAATTAAAGCTCCAACAAGTTACCATGGAATTATACATCGGAGTCTCTATGACCAACATAACTATGATAGGACTATTAGGAAACATGATTTAGCTCTCAGCAATATGAATGAAAAAAAAACTAGAAAAGTTCAGATATTATTTTAGGACAAAACATACATGGCCATGATAATATATGGCAGCTCAATATATATTTGAGCTACAAAAGGTAATATTCAAATTGAATATGGTCTCAACTTAAGAAAAAAAAGGTTATTGGAAAAAAAAGGTTATTGGAACGTCCTATTGTTTATATGGTCTTCTAAAACTTTGAACATGTAGTTTCTGTGCTTACTATCACATAAGACCACCATTAAGAGTGGACTCTTAAAGAGTTCTTAACAAAATCTTAGATCAAAAATTAATGACAAAGCATGTAAAATACTAAGAAAGGTGCCTTAGTTAAGAGCCATTATTCCTAAGAGGCATTATTAAGAAACCCTTGATAATCATGCCCTAAGGTCCAACAACAAGACCTGGTTAACAAAAAGAGATTATCGAGCTTCTCATAATACACGTCAATGAATAGATTTTTATCACAATGGGATAGTTAGATAGTAAAAATTCCAATATCACAAAGAGTCAAAACAACTATGGAGACAAGCAAAATGTTTTAACATGATTTATCATCATACGCAAATACTCTTTACCAAGAAAGAAGAAGAAAAAATGTAACGAAACTAAAGAGAAGAGAAAACAAGAGCACATCAAAATAGAGATTGAATGATTCAAGTCCAAATCGAATGTTTGAACAAGATTGGCTTAAAGAACCACAACCTCCCTTTGCTCATGTACCCACAATTGCATCAAAGTAACAATGTTTTATTCTGGAAAAGTCTACTTTTTTACGACATTCAAACACAATAACGACAAAATCTAGAGATAATGATATGCAATGTATGTAATTAAACAATTCAATCTACTCTCTGAAAGTAAAGGATAAATGTATTAGTAATCAAGTAACCAGTAACCACTGATAAGTTTAGGATTTTCGATATACAATATTTAGTCGTGATCTTATCCTTCCAAAGATAGATTGAGTAAATACAAATTCAAAGCAACCTAAAGAAGGGATTTTATCAAAAAAATAAATAAGAGACTGCATCTTGAAATAAAACTGGAAGTGGTAAAGGAGTTAAGAGAAATGTTGATTATATTCTTTTAAAATTTAATTTAAAGATCTTTTTTTTTTGAAAATTGTGTTACGAATAATATTTTCTTGTCAAGGTTCGAGTTAAAGTATATGTAAATTATAATTTATTAATGACCTGGAAAATAATATTCGTATCAACTAAGGAAACGAGGAGAATCCGAGCATCTTCTTTGGACCAATGATTTGATGATTTCACCTACTCACTTTTGCTCTCTCTTTAGATTTAAAAACACCTAAAGAGGTACAAAATATTCTCAAGCATAGTTTGCGCTATAAGACAAGTCTCGAATGTATGTTTTTGGAATTTTTTTTTATGATTTTAGGTACAAGAGAAAGTCCTTTGAATTCATTAGAGCGCTAAAAATCTTCGATATGTAAACGAATAATTTCCAAGTAATGCTTTTCATAGTGATATTTCTTTGACATGTATCCATGAAAAAAATAACTCCATGACACCACAATTAAACCTCAATAAATTAGTATTATTGAACATTGATATTTTTTATTTTATCTATATATTAATTGAAATATAAAATAATATATATTTTTATTTACAGAAATGTTTGTTTCAAAATTTGAAACATTATAAAATTTTAGCGTGAGATCTTAGAAAGATACATGTGAGACAATTTGATCCATATATACAAGATTATATGCTAATTTTACAGTATTGACTTGTTAAATAAAATGTTAATAAAGACATTGAATCTGATTTGTTGAATATCTTAGAGTACTTTATTAAGAACATTATTTTTACTCTCGATTTTTCTTTCTATTCACCAATCAAAGACAAAAAAAAAAAAACAATAGTTTATCTAGATATATGCATCCATAATGCATATATAATCCATAATGCATCTATTGGGCAAAAGCAAACACCCGGAATGCCAGCGTTTCTGACTGTTTTTCTCTGTAGAACCCAACCTTTATGAATATGTAATCTATAATGATATCAAAATCATCATCAAATGCATAGAGCCCAGTGACGATTCTGACATTGAATGATAGGGGTCCACTTCTCATTCTCGATTCACGGTTTGTCTCGAACCATGTTTTCTAGGAGATTAACCACTGGTTCTGGAGGATTAACCACATGATCCATGAGGAAGATGTAGGTCTCTATTCTAGAAAATTTAAGGAAAAAATATTATAACTCTATAATTCAATTTTTTCCTCTATTCTATTTTAGAGGTTTTACAAATCACATCCCATAACAAATTTTTGTCGGTAGTGCAACATTTGTCCAGATGTAATATCAAAACAAATCTAGACAAATTTAGTGGTGAAAATAACATTCACAAATTGAAGTAAAGATTAATAGTCTAAATTTTCACCAAAATTGATTTCAATATTAAAAATATATATTAATATGACCATGATGTTGTCTTTAGCGTTCAAAGTTTATAGTACTTTTCACTATTTTAATATTTTTAATAGTAATGATAAAGTGGAAGATGATATTAGTCTGAAAAATAATATAAATTTTTTGATGAAGTCTTTTCTAGAGATGAGTTCCATTGAAAAGCTAAATTTAAGAAAAATTACAAAAAGGTCGGCACCAAAATCGGAATCAAAATCATTTTTGGGATATCATGCGACTTGAGAGACCACTTGAATGCTCACACCATGGCTTTATCATGGGTGAGATTGTCCTCGTCTTGGATCTAGAAAAATGAGACTTATCACACAAGCTCTAACTCGCCTTGAAATATGTTGGGTAGGTAAAACTCACGGCGTTTGGTGCATATAGGCATGAACGAGGTCTTTTTAATGATTTTGTTAATCTCAATCTTTCTCTTTGTTCCTTTGTTCACCGTTATTGTTTCTCAATTATACAGACTATACAGATTTTGAGAGACAGAATTGTGTAATTTGCGTGTGGAGAGAAACAAGTCACGGCCACTCTTTAGTATATATAGAATTTAGATTGCTATGATGTTGTATTTCATTACCAAAAAGGAAATAGGTTTCCAATTAAACCAATTTTGATAATGTAAACGGTAAACCTAATCTCACATCAAAACCGTTATTGGTTTAATTTAACCCAATTATGTATATAGTTTCCGGATTAAAGCCGAAATTTAACTTCAAATTCTTCCGTTTTACTAAACCGAATTAAACCATTCATGAGTGAGTCGGTCCACAGTCCAAAGTGAGTCTGATTATTTAATAGAAATGGGCTAAAGCCCACACATTTGCTCAAGCCTTGTCAATGTGAACCCTAAATGACCTTCTTCGTCGACCGACCTTTCATTTGGCGCCAAAATCCGCAGTCACTTGTTTCTATTTCCCGCTCCTCTACCAATTTGATCTGATCGGAATCTTTCGGGGAAGCGGATCTAATGGCGTCGAATTCGGAAGCGGGAGGTTCGGCGGAGTACGAAACATTGATGTCGATATCGGACGTAGAGTTATTGAAGAGGGCGTGGCGTAACGAGAAGGCGGCGCCGGAGATTCTTCAGTACGAAGGAGCTCTTGTGGATAGAGCCAAAGAACAGATCGAATTGGTGGTAAAATTTCCTAGCTTGTCAAACCCTAATTTTTTTTCTGGGTTTTCCAGAAAATCGAATTCCTTATTTAACTTTGTTCAGTGTTATGTTAGAGTTAGAGTTATTGTCTTGTCGCTTCCATTTTCAGTAATTGAAATGTTTTGTAATAAACAGGAAGAAACAATTGACGATTATGTGGAAAATGGCATAGACCCTCTGGTGGTGTCTCTTTATCAGATGGATTTGGACAGAGCCCAGTTTCTACTCAGATCCTATCTCAGGGTTAGGCTTCTCAAGGTGTGTGCTGTTTTTTCTACTCAATCTCTATTGCTACGAGTTTCAGATTAGCTGTGTGAGTTTATCAACGTTGATTCTAAGTGTCAAATGACCCTGCTTTTATGTCGTCTCCGATGGTGTTCTTTTGATTGTTGCAGATAGAAAAGTTTCTGTTTCACAACCTCAAGTCAGAAGAAGCTGAAAGGCGACTTTCTGAGCAAGAGAAGGTCTTTGCTACAAGGTTTGTTTACTTACTTGATTTTGAAACTATGTAAATGGCTGCTGTTGTGAGACATATTTTTGAATGATTACAATTTACAGGTGTGCTGATGATTTAGCAAAGCATTTCGAAGAGACTGTACTGCTTAAGTTGCCTGAGAATTATCAGTCTGTCCTCAAGCAATCCCTTATAAGTGAAGTGGATGATATGGGTACCTCCCTAAACCTAATCACTACCATAATCTAAGTTGGTTAAGCTTGTTTGTTATTATAGTTGAACAATCCCTTCACAGTAGCTAGAGTTGTGTGTGTTACTGATGACTATAATTGTGATCTTACAGTGCCGCAGCCGCATTTGGATACCTTTGTTGTTTGTAGAAGCAAGAACTTTGTCTCCCTCAATCTATACGAAGAGTGAGAATTCTCTTATTCCTCCGTACACATATATAGACAAAACCTTTCTGTAATCTAAGTGTGGGTTACCTATACTTTGGCAGAGGAGAGAGCCCTGAGACTGTGGAGATGGAGCGAGGTGATCTCTACTTCATACGTTACAAGATTGTTAAAGGAGCAATCGAATCAGGCCAAATTGACTTGATCTGAGCTATCAAAACCAAGATATGACTATGGGTTTTCACTCAAATAACATAGCATAAGTTTTGGATGGTGCTACCTTTGTTCAATGTTTATGATCTTGAGTTGTATAGTGAATTTTTATATTGTATGAGTTTCCTAATGTCTTGATAGCTTTAGTTACCATGTGGCTCATTTCTGTGTTTTTTTTTGGTCAACGTTTTTCTTAGAATGTTTAAAGTGATTTTAGTCCCAAATTGTACAATCTTTCTAAGAATCAAAGAACCATCTTTTGCATCTACACCCAATTTGCTACCTTTCAAATGTAATTTCTACACCAACTTCTACTTCATAAGCAATAAATAAATACTAATGGATAGAGGAGTACTGTATTAAGAGAATAAAAAGGATATTGCTATAAATCGTTAATCTAAATCTTTTGAGAGTATATATACATAGTTAACTCACAAAATTGCCATTAAATAAATGCATCGCGATAAAATTTTAGTTCTGGAAAGAAAATATTTATAAACCGTAAACGGTAAACCTTATAAGCTTTCTAAATCGTAAACCTTTAACCTTACGCCTGATAAAAATAACGGCGTTTTACCAATTTAAGATATATTTTTATATATCTATATTTAATTAACTCATTAGATAAATCATAAATACATCATTCTAAAATGTTAGTTTCGGAAAGATAAATATATATTTTTGACAAAAAAATATTGTTAGAAACCGTAAACCTTATGGCTTTCTAAACCGTAAACCTTATTGCATTTTAAAAATTTGAGATTTTTTCTTTTATTTATGTGTTAGATAAACGTTTCGTAGTAAAATATTAGTTTTGACTCACCAAAAAAAAATTTTATATATATATATATATATATTAGTTTTCGAAATGAAAACATTATTTTAATTGTTATAGAGAAAAAACATAAAAGTATTATCAGAGAATACAGTATTGTCTGATAGTTAAAATTAAACACTCACATTTTCCTTCACTTTTCATCTAAAAATCTTCATTTGTAGTAAAAATATCAACTTTGTAGTCAAACAAAAATCTTAAACAAAATATCAAACTCGTATCATCCCATTCAATACTTTGACTGACGGAAAAGCATAAACGCCGTCTAATATCATCTTAGATAGAAACAAATCAGTAAAAAAAGATTAAAATTAGGATTTAAATGGAATATTCCCTAAAAGATAAATCATAAAAGTCATTTATGGTATCACTAAAAATGTTGAAAATATTCAGGCGCGGCTTTTTTTCTTATTTTGTTTTCATTTAAAAAAAAAGTTTTAGCGCCGTTTATTGCCGCGCGTCGTTTCGCTCGTCTCTCTCCTTTTATTATTACTCTCTCTCACTCTTCCTCTCTAATCACACATCACTACTGCTTTTCTTCAACCTCTCTCTCTCAGAGACCGATTAGGGTTTTCGATTCCTCCAGAAGATTTCGTTTCTCAACGTAAGTTTTCCTCTGTCAATTTTCCTAGAATCTGTGTCGATTTCGAACTACAGTGATTGTTAAAACCCTAGATTCGGAAAATTTCCTGGGTTTTTTTATTGTTTGCGTCGATTTAGTCAATGTGATGTAGAAAACGCTTCGATTACGTAGATTCTTGTGAGAATTATAGTCCAATTGCGTTGTAGTGATGATTTTGTTGGTAATTTTTATTTGAAATTAGGGTTTTTGAAAATGGTGGAAAATGGGACGAAAGCTGGGAAGGGGAAGAAGAGAGCACTTCCGGAGATTCAAGAGCCAGATGATGTCTCGAGGAAGAGGAGACCAAGGCGAGCTGCAGCGTGTACGAATTTCAAGGAGAAATCTGTTCGAGTCTGTGAGAAATCTGCTACTATTGAAGTAAAGAAACAACAGATTGTGGAGGAAGAGATTCTCGCGTTACGGTTAACGGCTCTGGACACTGATGTTGAAGCTCGTCCAACCAGGAGGCTGAATGATTTCGTTTTGTTTGATTCGGATGGAGGTATACAGCCTGTGGAGATGTTGGAGATTAATGACATATTTGTTTCGGGTGCTATCTTACCTTCAGATGTGTGTACTGATAAGGAGAAAGAGAAGGGTGTGAGGTGTCCATCTTTTGGACGGGTGGAGAATTGGAGTATATCTGGTTATGAAGATGGTTCCCCGGTGATTTGGATTTCTACGGAGTTGGCAGATTACGATTGTTGTAAACCTGCTGCTAGCTACAGGAAGGTTTATGATTACTTCTATCAGAAAGCGCGTGCTTCAGTGGCTGTGTATAAGATATTGTCAAAGTCTTCAGGTGGTGATCCTAATACGAGTCTTGATGAGTTGCTTGCGGCGGTTGTCAGATCAATGGGCAGAAACAAGTACTTTTCTAGTGGTGCGGCAATCCAAGACTTTGTTTTATCTCAGGGAGATTTTATATATAACCAACTCGCTGGTTTGGATGAGACAGCCATGAAACATGAAACAAGCTATGTTGAGATTCCTGTTCTTGTAGCTCTCAGAGAGAAGAGTGGTAAAATTGACATGGCTTTGCAGATGGAAGGAAAACCATCTAATGGGGTTCTGAGGATTGATGGAGTTTCTGAGGTTGCAGAGAGCGAGGCCATGATATCTGATCAACTGGTTGATGGTGCTGATGAGGACAGAAGATATGCTAAAGTGTTACAAGATGAAGAGTACAGGAAATCCATGCAGCGGTCCAGAAAAAACACTAGCTCAGCTTCTGCTTCAAATAAGTTCTACATTAAGATAAATGAAGATGAGATTGCCAGTGATTATCCTCTCCCATCGTACTATAAGAACTCCAAGGAAGAAACAGATGAACTTATACTTTATGATGCTTCCTATGAGGTTTATGCTGAAGACCTGCCTCGAAGGATGCTTCACAACTGGGCTCTTTACAACTCTGATTCACGGTTCATATCTCTGGAACTTCTACCGATGAAACATTGTGATGATATTGATGTCACCATTTTTGGGTCAGGTGTGGTGACTGATGATGATGGAAGTTGGACTTCTTTAGACGATCCTGACAGCGGTTCCCAGTCACACGATCCTGATGGGATGAGCATATTCCTCAGTCAAATAAAGGAATGGGTGATTGAGTTTGGGGGGGATGATATTATCGCCATTTCTATACGAACTGATGTGGCCTGGTAAGCTTACTATCCTAGTATTTTGTACTCCCATGTTTCTACATCTTTTTTTCTTCTGTTACTTATGTATAAGGTATATACAGGTACCGACTTGGGAAACCGTCAAAACTTTATGCCCCCTGGTATAAACCTGTTCTGAAAACAGCAAGGGTTGGGATAAGCATTCTTGCTTTGCTCAGTGGGGAAAGTAGGATTGCTAGGCTTTCATTTGCAGATGTCACAAAAAGACTGTCTGGGTTACAGAAAGACGATAAAGCTTACATTTCTTCTGACCCCTTGGCTGTTGAGAGATATTTGGTCGTCCATGGGCAAATAATCTTACAGCTTTTTGCAGTTTATCCCAACGATACTATCAAAAGGTGTCCATTTAATATTGGTCTTGCAAGTAAATTGGAGGATAGGCACCACACAAAATGGGTCATCAAGAAGAAGAAAATTTTGCTGAAGGAACTGAATCTGAATCCAAGGGCAGGCATGGCACCTGTGGTATCCAAGAGGAAAGCTATGCAAGCAACAACAACTCGCCTGGTCAACAGAATTTGGGGAGAGTTTTACTCCAATTACTCTCCAGAGGATTCATTGCAGGCGATTGGTGCAGAAAATGGGGAGGATGAAGTGGAAGAGGAAGTCGAAAATGGAGAGGAAGAGGTTGAAGGTGAAAATGATGATGTCACAGAGGACACTGTACCAGAACCTGTTGAGGTTCAAAAGTCTCATACTCCCAAGAAAATTCGAGGCAGTTCTGGAAAAAGGGAAATAAAATGGGATGGTGAGAGTCTAGGGAAAACTTCTGCTGGTGAGCCTCTCTATCGACAAGCCCTTGTTGGAGGGGAAATGGTGGCTGTAGGTGGCGCTGTCACCTTGGAAGTTGATGATCCAGATGATATCCCGGCCATCTATTTTGTGGAGTACATGTTCGAAAGTACAGATCACTGCAAAATGTTACATGGTAGATTCTTACAAAGAGGATCTACGACTGTTCTGGGAAATGCTGCTAACGAGAGGGAGCTATTTCTGACTAATGAATGCATGACTGTACAGCTCAAGGATATAAAAGGAATAGCCAGTTTTGAGATTCGATCAAGGCCATGGGGGCATCAGTATAGGAAAGAGAACATCACTGCGGATAAGCTTGACCGGGCTAGAGCATTAGAAAGAAAAGCAAAAGATTTGCCTACAGAATACTACTGCAAAAGCTTGTACTCACCTGAGAGAGGGGGATTCTTCAGTCTTCCACTAAGTGATATTGGTCGCAGTTCTGGGTTCTGCAATTCATGTAAGATAAGGGAGGATGAAGAGGAGAGGTC
Source organism: Arabidopsis arenosa (assembly GCA_905216605.1). Classification (NCBI taxonomy): domain Eukaryota; kingdom Viridiplantae; phylum Streptophyta; class Magnoliopsida; order Brassicales; family Brassicaceae; genus Arabidopsis; species Arabidopsis arenosa. Next base: position 7,003,440 of record LR999458.1, read on the forward strand.
TAGAATTAAACTAAATGTCTCAAAGACAGGCTTTTTCTCCAACGGGATTGAATATTCTGTTGAAGATTTTGTCTATGTCAACCCTGACTCTATAGATGGAAAGGAGGGCAGTAAAACTTCTTTTAAGTCTGGGCGAAACATTGGGTTAAGAGCGTATGTTGTTTGCCAATTGCTAGAAATCGTCCCAAAGGAATCTAGAAAGGGTGATTTGGGTTCCTTTGATGTGAAAGTGAGAAGGTTTTATAGGCCGGAGGATGTTTCTGCAGAGAAGGCCTATGCTTCAGACATCCAAGAAGTAAGAACTATTTCTTATATCTGGTAATGTTTTAAGTGGTGAGGTTTCTTCATAAGTTTATCTGACAATACTTTTTCTCTTTCTTTTTGCAATTTCTTAAGTTGTATTACAGCCAGGACACAGATGTTCTCCCTCCAGGTGCTCTAGAGGGAAAATGTGAAGTAAGAAAGAAAAGTGATATGCCCTTATGCCGTGAATATCCAATATCAGACCATATTTTCTTCTGTGATCTTTTCTTTGACTCCTCCAAAGGTTCTCTCAAGCAGGTATATAGCTCTTCACTCTCGTTTCTGTCAATTATTTTTGTACCTACTAGTTTCTAAAGGAATTCATATAGTTTTGTCTATGATTATTGTTGGTTCCGATAAAAAGTTGAACTGGTTCTCTTAACTGTTTTGTAACAGTTGCCCGCCAATATGAAGTTGAAGTTTTCTACTATTAAGGACGACACACTTCTAAGAAAGAAAAAAGGAAAGGGAGTAGAGTGTGAAACTGAGTCTGAGATTGTCAAGCCTGATGAGCCACCTAAAGAGATTCGTCTGGCTACACTAGATATTTTTGCTGGTTGTGGTGGCCTGTCCCAGGGACTGAAAAAGGCGGGTATGTATCATCTCCTGTCAACTCTTAATCTTCCAAAATGCTTGAATAAGTTGTATTAATATTCATGCTATATGTAAAAGGTGTATCTGATACAAAATGGGCAATTGAGTATGAAGAGCCAGCTGGGCAGGCTTTTAAACAAAACCATCCTGAGTCAACAGTTTTCGTTGACAACTGCAATGTGATTCTTAGGTAAATAGCCAACAAGTTAAACGCTTACACTTTTAGTGAATATTTTGTGCATTGTGATCAGTTGTTGAGATTAATTGCAGGGCTATAATGGAGAAAGGTGGAGATCAAGATGATTGTGTCTCTACTACAGAGGCAAATGAACTAGCAGCTAAACTTCCTGAGGACCAGAAGAGTACTCTGCCACTGCCTGGTCAAGTGGACTTCATCAACGGAGGACCTCCATGTCAGGTATATATTTGAGATTGTTGCTATACTTGAGGAAAATTTTCGTTGAGCAAGTGAAAAGCTCTTTTTTTATTTTCTCGTTGAGTAAGTGAAAAGGTCTTAACCTGTGCAATTTGGCAGGGATTTTCTGGTATGAACAGGTTCAACCAAAGCTCTTGGAGTAAAGTTCAGTGTGAAATGATATTAGCATTCTTGTCCTATGCTGATTATTTCCGGCCAAGGTATTTTCTTCTGGAGAACGTGAGGACCTTTGTGTCATTCAATAAAGGACAGACATTTCAGCTTACATTGGCTTCCCTTCTCGAAATGGGTTACCAGGTAAAATCCTAACGTTATTAAATTAGATTGCTCTTTAGTAGAAGTTGGCATGCTATGTGAGCAATGGTTTGTGAAATACAGAAATTGATTCCAATCTGTTTAAGATGTTTTCCAGGTGAGATTTGGAATCCTGGAGGCAGGTGCATATGGAGTATCCCAATCTCGTAAAAGAGCTTTCATTTGGGCAGCTGCACCAGAAGAAGTTCTCCCAGAATGGCCTGAGCCGATGCATGTCTTTGGTGTTCCGAAGTTGAAAATCTCGCTATCTCAAGGTCTACATTATGCTGCTGTTCGTAGTACTGCACTTGGTGCCCCATTCCGCCCAATCACCGTGAGAGACACAATTGGCGATCTTCCATCAGTAGAAAACGGAGAATCCATGACAACCAAAGAGGTATGATAACACATCAGGAGGAAATATCTATACATAATATTTGTTAAACACAATGACGTGAACCCATTTGACTTTTTTGTGTGGGGAAATTCTTGTGTCTTGCAGTATAAAAATGTTGCAGTCTCATGGTTCCAAAAGGAGATAAGAGGAAACATGATTGCTCTCACTGATCATATCTGCAAGGCACTGAATGAACTAAACCTCATTCGATGCAAGCACATCCCAAAGAGGCCTGGGGCTGATTGGCATGACTTGCCAAACGAAAAGGTCAGTCTTATACATCCTGCTTCAGAAATTCCTTTGTCAGTTTGACTACGGGGAATCAAAAGAATTGCTTTAAAACTATAAATCAACCTAAATCGCTTTGTTTTACTATTACAGGTTAAGTTAAAGAATGGGCACGTTGAAGAAATGATTCCTTGGTGTCTGCCAAACACAGCTAAGCGCCACAACGGGTGGAAGGGACTATTTGGGAGATTAGACTGGCAAGGAAACTTTCCGACTTCCATCACCGATCCTCAGCCCATGGGTAAGGTGGGAATGTGCTTCCATCCTGACCAGGACAGAATCCTTACAGTCCGTGAATGTGCCCGATCTCAGGTAATAAAAACTCTTCTGTTTCCTAGTCAATCCTATAGCATCAGTAACATTCTTAGATATGGCATAGCACTTGTGATATGGAATGATTTTCGGATCTGAGTAATGTTAGCTTTATCGATATGACATCTTAAGTGAAATTGTGGTATATGAAAACTGCAGGGGTTTCCGGATAGCTACGAGTTTGCAGGGAACATAATACACAAGCATAGGCAGATTGGGAATGCAGTCCCACCACCATTGGCGTTTGCTCTCGGTCGTAAGCTCAAAGAAGCCCTACATCTCAAGAAGTCTCCTCAACACCAACCCTAAATAACACCCAAATTTGGCATTACGTTTTAAAATTATATTAGTCATTATGATCCTTCTCTTGAATGAAACTCAATAGTTGTTGCTGCTGATACTCTTTGATAAAGCCTAAGAAGCGTTTTTGTATATTCCACATTTCGGATTGATAAAATCTTATTATATCCTTTGGGTCTCGATTATGTTTGTTAATCAAGCAAGCAATGATGTCTATGGACTATGATTTATTTGCCTTGTGAATCGTGTAAAAGACTGATGAAAATGCAAGTTTCAATCATATTGCGTCGAAAAAAAGTTTGTCCAACATGTAAAAGAATTAAAGATAAAATTTTCCACGTGCTTTCTTGGTTGTTACTTGTTAATAATAATATAAATTCAACAATTGTATACACATATATAAAAATCCGAATAGATTAGGTAACTAAAAGGGGAAAAAACCCGAAAAAACCAGTCATCTATTTTTTTTTTGCCCGTTTAATACGTGTGTTTTTAAAATTGGAATAAAAATACCTCATTTAATTTCGGTTGTCTTTTAAATTCATTGTTTTTTAAAAATTGGTAAATTTGTACCTCCGATTTAACAGCCGTTAATGGACGTAACGGAATCATTTAACGGTGTTAAATTTTATCTCTTCGTATTTAAATATATATATAGAATCGGTTTGCTATATGTTATGAACATATCGTCTTGGCCTAGTGGTAAACCATGTTTTGCTAAACTCTCGAGTTGAAGGGTTCGAATCCGTCTGCATCCCTTTAATTTTTTTTTTTTTTTCCTTCATCTTCTTCACCTCTCTGCTAGTAATAAAAACAAGAAGAAGACAAAGAAGATTCTGACAACACTAAGGTTGTCGATAACCAGATTTCCCCGACGATTGTTAAAACTCCGGTTCTCTCGTTCTCTTCTCCGACTAGCCTCGATTCTATCAACGATGAAGTCTTTCGTACTCCTCCTGAGGATGCATCTCTCTCCTCTGCCACTGAATCGGAACCCAGAGTTAGGGTTTCGGAGATTAAACCTCGAGAAGGTCCGAATTTGACAACTCCGTCTTCTCAGGCCAAAACGACGCCTGTTTCTGCTTCACCGTCGGTTAATGTTAGGGTTTCAGAGTCAAATTTTGAACAGAGGGTAAAAGGGATCATAACTCTTTTTAAGTGATGAAGATTCTTTCACATATGGATTTGCAATTCCCAAGCATCGAATCAAACTGAACCGTACCTACCTCTAGCTTCATGTCGCGGTGCACTAGACTCGTAAATGACACTCAGCTGAAAAAAACGAAAAAAAAAAAAAAATTAGGGTTGGAGGTGGGCTCGAACCCGAGCAACAAGGGTGAAAAGAAGGGAGAGAGAATTATCCGTTACCACCAGACCAAGATAACATGTACACAACCTCTCGTAAACATATTCTATATATATTTTTAAAAACGTGTGGTTAAAATTTAACTCCGTTAAACAATTCCGTTACGCCTATTAACGGCTGTTAAGTCTCGGATTCGAAATTACCAAAATTTAAAAAACAATGAATTTAAAAGACAATCGAAATTAAATGAGGTATTTTTATTCCAATTTTAAAAACACACGTATTAAACGGCCAAAAAAAAAATAGATGGCGGTTTTTTCGGGTTTTTTCCCTAACTAAAAGTCTAAGAACACCTAAAACAGTTTATTATAGTCATCTCGCATCAACCAACGAAAAGAAACAACAAATAACGGGAGCTGGTTATTACCTTTAGCTGCCCAGTCACACTCTTTATGTATTGGACTCATCATATCTTATAAAACAATTGGGCCCATTAGGCCCACAAAACCAATCTAAGCAAGTATACTATAAACACACACACACCTCCCAAAACAAATCTTAATATCTTTTTCCTTTTTTGATCCTATAAAAAAACTTTATAAAAGGATAATTCTGCAAATTAGTGTTTTTATTCACGTGACCAAGTAAATAGGACCGGACATAGAAGAAGTGGTAGTGATCCTCTGTTGTCGCTCTATAGTAAGCTCCCGTAGACTCAAATACTGAACCGCCGACCTCGTCGTCATCGGCCGGTACGGTGTAGTCGAACCGCTCCAGCTCTCCGTCACGTAAACCGGACCCGATATCGAACCGGCACGAAAATTCCGAGCTCTAGCAATATGAACATCACTACGATCGTCAAACTCAAACTCATTGTCTCCGTCGTTTTCGCCGGAGCATCCTCCAACGACGGCGGAGATTGGCCATTTTCTCCACTTCAAGAAGAACAAAGCGTTCTTGCACCATAACCAACGCTTCTTGTTCTTGTTCTTGTTGTGAAGAGTGGTTCGGATCAAATCATCTCTCGAGATAGGTTTTTGAAGCTTGAACTGAAATGTGTCAATAGAGGAAGACTTTTGCTTCTTTGCTTCTTCCAAAACCTTAGTATTATACAAAAAAAAAAAAAAAAAAAACAGAGTTAGCTTTATATCGAAACCCTAAGAACAATGTGGAAAAAGAAGAGAACCTGAAAGTAGTGGATCTGGGGATCAAAACCATAATCGCTAAAGTGTTGAGATTGGAGCATTGGGAAAATAGGAGATTTGTTTTGGTTAGACATTGGTGAAATGAGTTTAGTATTTGAGTGTTCCAAGAGAAAAGGTGTTTTAGTGTTAGTGTTTGGTTGATTCAATGCTTCTTCACTCTCTTGTCTCTTTCTACCTTCTTTTTCGGTTAGTCTATATCTCAAATACTTTTCAATCTATATTTATTTTTATAAATGAAGACCCGTATATTAAAGAAAAAAGAGAGTAGAATTTGTATTCTGTAACTGATCACATGGGAATGGTTTCTTATTATTATACAAAACATTGTCGTAATTTTGACGATTTTTATTTTATTTTTTTGCTTTTATCTTTTGTTTCGAAAATCTCAAGATCCATTGAACATTTAATAGTACCAAGGAATTTGCATGGGTCCTTCTCATCATTTATTCTCTCACACATTTACTATGTTTATGTATTAACCATTAAGAATTTGAGATGACTTTCACAAAAAGCATATGACTTTTATTACACAAGACTTTACTCCAAACGAGTGGTTATTTAATACAAGGGCTAGGAGAAAATTCAGGATGCCAGAACTTTTAATTAAATGATTCTTTTAAAACTTTTATAAAAGATCTTTATATTCTTAGTGGTTCTCTAAAGTAATATACACATTGATTTATTAGTGGAATGGAAGAAGAATAAGAAAAAAAAAAACCCTGAAACTGAAAATAGTGGATCTCGGGATCGAGACGTTGAGATTGGAGAATTGGGAAAATACTGAATAGGGTATTTGTTGTTAGACATTGGTTAGGGGTTCCAAGAGAAAAGGTGTTTTGCTTGGTTCAATGCTCTCTTCAGTTTTTACTCTCTTGTCACTTTCCACCTTCTTTTTCGGTTAGTCCATTCCCAAATACTTTCAAACTCAATCTTTAAAAATGGGCATCCCGTTAGCTGTCAAAAAAAAATAAAAAAAAAAGGGCATCCGTAAATAAATAAATAAACTAGAATCTGTATTTTATAACCGATCACATGTAAATGAATTTAACTTTTTCTTAAGTTTGACGACGTTTTCAGGTTTTTTTTTTTTTTTTTTTTGGCATCCAGACTTTTTAAAAGTTCTACACGTCACATTAGATACATAAACGTATTATCTTATTACATAAAATTTGATGTTTCTTATAAGAATTTTGTATGTAACAAAATCCTAACTAGCGATTTGATTTGCGATATGTGTTAAGTCACTCAATTAGATTTTGATACATATAAAAAAACTAATATACAAAGATTTTATTATTAAACATGTGGCAAATTATAATTTACGAGATCGGTTCATATACCAATTATATATCAATTGATGTACTAGATTTTGTTATAAAAAAAAATTCATTCTCTCATTTCTCCTATTATTTGGATTTCAATTAGTTTTCATTTGTTTCCCTATTTTTTATTTTTTTTGTCAAAACTTTGGCGAGTGGATATATATTCTCTTATTTCAATTTAAATTGGGATTATTTTATATTGTTGAGTTTCTCTATTTCTATTTTTCCAAAAACCTTAATGGATTGATTATCTTGAGCATATTTTAGCACATTTGAATTTCTTTTCTTATTTTTCTTTCCATCTTTAAATTGATATATTGTTTTAAAAATAGATAACGCTCATAAAATCCTAAACTTTTCTAGACAATATTCTTTTTATTTTTAATATTTAAATTCTTTTAAACATGGATATCAACAAAAAAAACTATTGAAAATGATGACGGTTTAGGTGATTTTTTGTCTGTATATCCAACCACTAGGTGAAGTTAAAACATCTGATTTATCTCTAATTCTAATACTAACATAAAAAGTATCAATTAAAAATTTCAAAACAAGAATTAGATGTCAACTCTAGTACAATCAATTGCAGAAAATTAATGATATTGAAATCAAATATTTACAAACAATACAACTATCAAATTTTCAGATTTATTATAATATTGAAACTATCACTAAGTGGCTAATCTATATCTACTAAATCAACAGTCACTTTTTCAATAACTGCAACATTCTCCTTTTGACACGTTAGCAAACACACAATTTTTTGAGTTTTGACGAGCAACTTCATAAAAATAAATATTGTTTCTAAAAAATTACCCACTTTCCTCACGATCTTCTCCACGTCCATATGCAACCGTTTCTTTTTTTTTATTGATAAACTATTTATACGATTCCATCTTCTTTAAGATTTCCTAATTACGTTTCTCAAATTCTTTATCTCCGGCTCAATTTCCTTCTCTTTCACCAGTTTTATGCAATGTTAGAAATACCATTCTTCTTCCATTATTTTTGTCCACTTTCCATTCTCCAATCAGAACTCGTCATCAATCTCCCTTCTCATTTGAGATCAATGATGATGAGTGGTGAAGAGAACAAGAATAGGACGATTACGTGAAGAGAACTAGCGTGATTGGATATTCCGAGATTGATCAAGGCCATAACCAGTAGCTTATTAGTATGCTCACACAATTTGTCATCTACCATAAATAATTTGATTGCTTCGTAATAACGATATAACTTCTTTGTTTTTAACACAATACATATGTTTGATATTTCTCTAAATATTTTAATATATGCTGTAAATTAACATTTAATTTTCCCCTGCATAGCAGGGGGCATAACTCTAGTTATGACCTAAAGCAATCCCTATTGAAAAAATAATGACATTTTAATACTTTATGGACCGGGCCACATTAAATTTTTTGAAAGGCCTAAATTAAGAGCTTTTAGAATTTCTTTTCTTCTAAATATCGATTTTTCTTTAGAGCTTTTAGAAATTTTCCGAACTTTCTATATTTTGTCCGACCTTTTCATCAAACCTCATTCGTCGTATAAGGTCTCTTAGAACACTGTCATATTTTTGACTGACTTGTAAGTTTTATACGACACATTAGACAAAAAAGTATTATTTTATTATATACACTTTTATGTTTCTTATAAGAATTCAATGTGTAACAAATTCCTAACTATCAGATTTGCTACATGTATTAGGTCACTCAATTAAATTTCCATACATAATAAAAATTATTATATAAAGATTTTACTATAGTTCAACATGTGACAAATTATAATTTACGGGCTTCTTTTGTACATCAACTGATATGTTAGATTTTGTTTTAAAAAAAATATTCTCACATTCCTCGTATTATTTGGATTTCAATATACATTTCCAAATATTTGTTTCACCTATTTTTTTTTCAAAACTTTGACGAGTTGATATTCTCTTATTTCAATTTAAATTGGTTTATATTTTGGTTTTGAATTTCTCTATTTCCATTTTTTTTTCAGAAACCTTAATGAATTGATTTTCTTGAGCTTACTACCTTTTAGCGTATTTGAGTTTCTTTTCTTTTATTCTTAAAAGAATTTTCTATTTTGATAAGGATGGATATCTGATAGTCAATGCTTTCGGAATGTTGTTTTACAATATAATAAAGATATAAATGAATCCTCGACAAACTGCAGCTCAGAATTTGCTTGCTTGAAGGATGAAGCTTTCAAGCTTGAAAAACACCAAGGTATTGCTTCATATTTCACCTATGATTTTTTCATCACCTTATGATTTTGTTATTTCTTTTTCTTATTTGGTTTCATCAATATGAGATATGGAGAGATTGAAAAAGCTTATCTTTTGCTTACTCAATGTGCTTGAATGAGATGTACTAAAAGCTTCTCTTTTGAAGAGTTTGTCGACGTTGAACAATACATAAGAAATTGCAATGAGACACACTCCGCTGAAAATTGGGTAATATTATTAGTGAAATTTGAAAAAGCTGTAGAAGCCTCATATATGTGTCCACTACTCCATATCTACAGAGCATAAGCCTTTAACAAGCTTCAGTTTTTCAAAGAAGCGTTAATAGAGCTTCTACTAGTTATCTGCAGCTTGAGTTACACACAATGATAATTGAGTCTTTTTCGATTTCATATTTACTATTTATCTAACTATAGAGAAAGATTAGATTCATAATTTTATATACTAAATGATGGGATACAAGAAATAGTGTACACTCATCTCTATCTTATATCTAATACTATTAATCGAGAAGTACATTATGAACTTCACCTTAGAGTTTTAAAATATCTACAAAAATTTTTTTTAAGCTTTTCAAATTTAACGAGGAACATTTTTTTGAAAATTGACAACTGAAAGAAGCGGACCAAAAACGCATTTCTCAACAAAAAATATTTCTGAAGTTTTTAATCAATAGACTGCTATGTGTCAATTGATATATTGTTCTCTCACTATAAATCTATATTAGTATTTTTGAAGTACATTTTCTATCGGATGGGTTAAAAATTTATCTGAGATTTTTGGTATACGAGCCGGCACAAAATTTACTTCAAACTCTTACACCGAATATTCCATATTTTTCTTTGGATCGGGTTATAAGAAACTAATCTCTTACATCGAATATTCCATATTTAGCAATATAGATATAGATATTTAGAAGATTTGTTTGATTGTTTTTAATTCTTTTGAATCATATTATAATACACAAAGCTAAGAAAAATCTCAAAAAAATTTCCTGCATATATTGTGATTCGAAATTGTAAAAACGGACATATATTACCCAATTGATAAAAAAAGTGTGTGTTCAACCTCTCACCTCGGCTAAATATTTAGATAATGATTCAAAAGCATATTATAAGTAAGATCAAAATGAATCCAAATCAGAATGAACAGGGAGCTTAACTTAACAAACATCCAAATTTAAAACTTTGTATACAGTTTAATTCAGTCTTTAGTTAAACTGTTTAATTTTACCGGAAATATCAAAATTTAAATTTCTAAAAGTTATAAATATTACAATTGATATATCTAAAATCAATAAAAAGTTTATAATATTATAAACATTTAAACAAATAAAAAAAATTAAAATAATACTGGACGAATTATATTACGGGATGGGGTTATATGGCAGGACAAGTTTGAATCATAATTAATAAAAAAAGAAAAATATTATTAACTCGCCACTTCAATACGGGTTAAATCCTTAATTTATTATTTTTCAGCACCATCAATATTAGACATATCAAACCAGGCTGATTTAGATAAGATTGTATAAAACTAAAAATGTCTCACGGTATACAGTTATCTAATAACAATTGTAAGCTATAAAATATAAATATCTTTTAAAATGATACAATTTATAAACTTTTATATATAATAAATAATTATTAAATTTTAAAAATCACTACTTTAAAAAATAGAAAATAGAAATGAGAGCATAACTAACCTAATATAAAATTGTATCAAAATTTCTTTTAAATGATGGAAATATATACCCTAAACTGGAAATAGAGAACCCAAATATAATACCACAAACTAATATTAAAATGAATCAAAATCTCTTTTAAATGGTAGAAATATATACCCTAAATTAAAACTAAAGAACCCAAACATAATAACACAAATTCAATATTAAAATGAATCAAAATCTCTTTTAAATGGTGGAAATATATACCCTAAATTTTAAGAGAAATTGTTAAAAATGCCCCTTTTTCAATACCCCTTTTCAAAAATGCCCCCTTTGAGAGTCCATTTTTAAGTTTGCCCTCTTTTAATTTTTAATGACCATTTTACCCTTATTTGAAACAAAATTAGGTCCACAAAATACAAAATATTTTTTGGCGGGAAAAGTGATCCCGCAATTTTTCCGCCAAAACACTTGTAAAAACCTTTAAAATACCTTGTAAAATTTTACCGTAAAAAATTTTCCCGCCAAAAAATTTTTTTTGCGGGAAAAGTGATTCCGCAATTTTTTGGCGAAATTTTTTTGGCGGGAAAAATTTACAAGGTATTTTAAAGGTTTTACAGAGTATTTACAAGTGTTTTGTAAGGTTTTACAATGTATTTTAAAAGGTTTTACAAGGTATTTATAAGGTATTTATAACTTGTAAAACCTTATAAAAAACTTGTAAAACCTTATAACTTGTAAAACCTTATAAAATAGCTTGTAAAATCTTATAATATCTTATAAATACCTTATAAATACGTTGTAAAACCTTTTAAAATACATTGTAAAACCTTATAAATACCCTGTAAAAAACCTTTAAAATACCTTGTAATTTTTTCCCGCCAAAAATTTAACGCCAAAAAAATTGCGGAATCACTTTTCCCGCAAAAAAAAGTTTTTTGGCGGGAAAATTTTTTGGCGGGAAAAAAATTTACGGGAAAATTTTACAAGGTATTTTAAAGTTTTTACAAGTGTTTTGGCGGGAAAAATTGCAGGATCACTTTTCCCGCCAAAAAATATTTTGTATTTTGTGGACCTAATTTTGTTATATTTCCTTATATATTTGTGATATCGTTTATTAAAAGAAGGGTAATTTAGTCATTTTGTACATAAAAAGGGGTATTTTTAAAAATGGACAGCCAAAGGAAGCATTTTTGAAAAGGGGTATTGAAAAAGGGGCATTTTTGTGAGTCTCCCAAATTTTAAATAAAGAATCCAAATATAATATTTTAAATTTATTTCTAATTTATTTTGGTTGAATAATTTTTATATAAAAATTGTGATATTATTGAAAAAAATAAAGGGAGATTGACACAAATAGCCCAAAAAAGTTGTTTTTTTTCCAAAAATAGCACCTCATTTGAAAAGTTCCACAAATAGCACCATAAACTTCAATTTAACTTAATGAAAATATAAGATAGAAAATAAAAAAGAGAGCAAACACTAATCTAATATTAAATTGAATCAAAAATGTTTTTAAATAGTGGAAATATATACCCTAATTTGGAAATAGGGAACCCAAATATAATACCACAAGCTAATATTAAAATAAAAATCTCTTTTAAATGGTGGAAATATATACCTTAAATTGGAAATAGGGAACCCAAATATAATACCATAAACTAATATTAAAATGAATCAAAATCTTTTTTAAATGGTGGAAATATATACCCTAAATTGGAAATAGAGAACCCAAATATAATATTTTAAATTTATTTCTAATTTATTTTGTTGAATAGCTTTTATATAAAAATTGTGGTATTATTGAAAAAAAAAACTAGTGATAAAATTTTTAGATCAAAAACACTAATAATAAGTTAACTAGTGCTATTTTTGGAAGTTTATGGAGTGTGTGCTATTATTGTCAATAAAACTTGTTTTAGGGCTATTTTTAGGAATTTCTCAAAAATAAACTAGTGATAATAATTTTAGAACAAAAACTTAATAGTGAATTAACTAATGCTATTTTTGGAAGTTTATGGAGTGTGTGCTATAATTGTCCATAAAACTTGTTTTAGTGCTATTTTAGGGAATTTCTCTTAAAGGTTCAAGATATTTAGTTTGGTAAGTTTAGTTAATAAGAATAAGTAGTATATGAACTAAAAGTGTTTGGCAAAATAAACAGTAGAATTAAATAAATGAAAAATAAAAAGATGAGAATAATTGTGAGCTTGACACATAAGCACCAAAAACTCTCTTTTCATGTGTAAATGATATTTTTTAAAAAAATCAATTATCATTTTTTGTTCAGACTGATTTCTAATCATATTTTCCTTTTTAGAATTTACTAAATTTTAAACTAATTTTAAAATGTATCATTAATAAGATGTCAAAAAAAAGAATTGACAAAATCAAATATTTCTAAAAAAATTACGTATCCAGATTTATAAAAATAAGAAATATTTTCATCATTATCTCTAATACATTATCATTGAAAAGTAAAAAACTTATTAAAAATTTTAAAAGACAAACGAAAAAAATTACAAGAAACAAGAATCTAAAATTCAATAAAATCAAACTTGTAATTCTGCTAGTTCTTCACGTTGACCTCGAGGAACCGGTACCAAACTAGGAATAAAGGTACAATGATAAGACCAAGGATCAACCACAGAATCTATATGAATTTTACTGATCAACTTATTTTCCCCTAAAACATAGATCCAAGCCCGACCAATTTTGTCCCAAGAGCAAACGACAAGCCTTTTATCTTCAATGAAGTAACTTGGCTGAGAGTAGTATACTAGACTCGGCAACTTAGGACTTGACACTTCCATAAAGTTTATCCATTCAACATCTTCACGAGCAAGATTTGTATTAACCTTGTACTTGGTCACCCAAATCTCAATCTTCTTTGTTTTATGGCATTGCTTTAACAATGAAAGCCGATCTCCCTTAAAAACCCCGAGGACAAGAGGATCCTTAAGGGGGTTCGTCTTCTCACATGGTAGATTCCTACCTTTAATAAATTTCCCCCTCGAAAAGTCGAAGCATGCAAGGTGGAAGCTTTTATGAGTCTTCTCTATAGCAACCCAATACAAAGTACCATTCAAGGAAACACTATCACCAAAGGTTACATAAGAACTTCGTTCCTCAATGCCATCACCGGATCCGTAGTCTTTCCATGCATCGGATGCAAAGTCGTATATTTTGCACCAAGACTTGTTGGGAAGTCCCGTCGGAGAACAAGAAGCAAGGATCTTGTAATTCCTATCGACGTATCCTATGCCACTGAATTGCATAGGAGTTTGTTTTATCTCCGACGAGTCTATCCATCTACTCTGTCTCAACCACGGATTCCAAACCACGGCTCCTTTATTATCCAAGCCATATAGCAAGAACTTATCGCAATCAAGCAAGTATTGAGGTTCCTGATATTCTAAACCAGGAATATCTAATGTTAACTCACACACCTCTATCTTTGGATCGATGCTTACCGAATAAATCTTTGATTCAGTTGCTAAGATGAATCGAAACGTCATCTTGTGGTTGTTCATGAACGTCTTGTCGTAGAAGAGAACGTTCCATCGTTTACAAACGGTTCTGAAGCGAAAAAGAGATGTTGGTGGGACACGAGAGAGTATCTCATCAACCAACTCCCATGGAAGCTTCTCCTCATCCACCATTAGGGTCTTTTGTTTTTAGATCGAAACTTGTGGATTGACGACTTTACTTTAAAGGTATCCCAATTAGGGTTTGAAACCAATTGTTCACAAAGTATATATCTCTAAGTTGTTAAATATCCTCACGTGAGATTTACCTTATTCTCTTCATTCGTGTTTAATAATTCATTTTCTTTATAATTTCCTTTTTAAAACATTCTCTTAAGTCAAGTTTTTTTTTTTTGTTGGCATTCATTTTTAAAGTTTTTTATATCAAAAATTAAAATATCAAGTTTGAAATGTATAACTTAGCTACTCAATTATAACAAAAAATAAATATATTGAAATAGACTGTTACTTCAGTATGTAATGTACCCTTACATATTACGTTACTTCAGTGATTCGGATGAGAATTTTTGTCATGAGGTGGATCTAACTGTCTCTACACAGAGAATTCTCCGGGGCAACCGGTTAAACCTTCAAAGAAAGTTCAGGAGATGCAATCCCCTTCTCATGTTGGCGGAAGTCGTGGGTACCGTGGTGGCGTGGTCGTGGAGGCCGAGGCTAGACTGGTTAGCGGGCTACTTACTCACTCACTTCTCTCTATCTTATGTTGCTATATATTTCCATAAGGTTTTCCTAATTGTATGCTTCTCAGTTCTCACTAAACTCTTGTTTCAAACTATGACCGAACAAGTTTTTCAGTTCATATCTAACAAAGGATCTTGTTCTGAATAAAAGAGGATGCGTAATATTTTTGCATTCACGGCAATGGTATGGTATGGTCTCCAACGTTAAGTACTTGATTGGTTTTAAGACAAGACAACATAGCAATGATACCATACCATTACTTATCAAGTACTTATTCACCTTCAAATTTACTTTTTTTAAAGAGAACATAGAAAGTGGAAAAAGAAAATTCACCAATTGGAATCTACTGCAAATTCCCCATGTAAGGCACACGATTTGGTGGAATCCACAAGTTACCACGTAAAAACCTAGCTGGAGTAAATCGAAGAGCTTGCTTAGGTGAAAGCTTCTTAATTCCAGGCCACTTAACACGTTGGGCTTGGTCTGCCCCAGGCCCATTATTCTCATACTCAGCATAATAAAGCGTGTTGAGTGCAAAATCACCATTCCAAGGAAGCCATCCCGCTGGATCAATAATGTTGTCTATGGTTGTTCCCATTATTATGGTTCTTGAGAACTCCTTCCATGGCCTTCCAAGATATGCTTTGTTTATCGATTTTACGGGAAGGTACGCCGGTTCTCCGGTAATGTGGCAGTTGTGTAGCACTATTCCGCTGGATTCACGTACATCGGTCCGGCCTTGGGCTGTGATCATGCAAGACTGACCTTTCATGGGTTTTCTCACTACAATGTTACAGTTTTGTAAGACAACTTTTGCATCGCCGAAGATGAAGTCAACGGTGCCAGAGATTGTGCAATCACGGAAGAACTGACGATGTGAATGGACGTAGAGTGTGTCTTGGTAACCATCGATCTGGCAGTTGTAGAAAACGGCGTAGTCCCCCGATACTCTTAGGGCCACAGCTTGATGTCCTTCGGGACCGGCAGTGTTTTCAAACCCGATGTTCTTCGCCGTGAAGTTATCACCATTGATCGCTGTAACAAAAGTATAAATAATAAATTGGGTTAACTAGGCAAAATAGTAATTAAGGGAGACATATTGAAAAATAGCATGTTAAAATCGAAAATGTAAAAAACCGCTCACATTTTCATCAACATAGGGTTATTTTGCAAAATGTTCCCATAATCATTTTTACCAACTTGGATCTAAAATTTAAGTCATCTAATGTATAATTCTCTATTAAAATTTTGACTATGTTAATGGTTGAAATGTGGCTACTTTTAGGGATTATAAACAGAATTGGACTCACCAACAGTGGCAGTATGGTATGTCTTAACCTTGCCGATGTAAAAGTTGAGACTACCAGTGATCTTAGTTTTGGTTGGTCCATCACCAATAAAAGTGACGTGAGTCATTTTCTTGGTGACGTCAACTTTCTCGTTATAGACACCTTGCTTAATATAGATAACAAATGGCTTTTGGTTGGCTTTAGGCACAACATTCAAGGCCTCATTGATAGTCTTGTACTGACCACTTCCGTCTTGCGCCACTACCACATTAGCTTTCACACCTCCTTTCGTTGCCATGAGCTGTCGAGTGTTTGGTCCTACCCAACTTGGGATACCGTCTTCCGTAGATAAAAGTTTTCTTGCGTAGTTCCCGAGATCTCCGGTTAATCCTATCAACCAAAATGGCATCATTGTTCATTCATAATGCTTGTGTAAGACTTAGACATGTTACATGTATATCAAATGTACTAGTGATTAGTTGAATAGATTACCGGTGATGTTGAACTCTCCAAGAAGGTTAGAGATGTTAGTAATCATGGCAAGGCCATTACTTGTGAGTTCTCTAGATGTTTTAAAGATTTTGTGCATATCTTGGGAAAGGTTTGACTTAATCTCCTCAAAAGTATCCATACATGTTTGTTGATACGCTATGGAGCCACTAAGCCAAACACGAAGATCTTCGACAAAGTCCTCAATCTGAGTAATTGAGAACCCATCAAAGTTATCAAGACACTTCTTTAGATCGTCAGTAGCATCATTCATAAGCTTCTCACACAACTCCAAAGCCCCTTTGGTCTCCTTGTCGTTGGCTGCCTTGGCTTTCAGCTCCGCGGAAGCTTTCTTGATGCTATCTTTAATGGAGCGAATAGTGACGTTGAAGCCAAGTTTAATGAGGTCAAGAGGCTGAGTGGAGTCAGGAGAAGCTTTCATTAGACTGTTGACACAAGTCTCTTTGTAATCAGTAGGTGCACAAACTACTTCGACTGCCGTTGTGGTTGTTTTAATCTGCACAGGGGCAATTTTGTTTGAATTATCACTGGTGTGTCTTGATGTTATGATGGCGACAGCGACAACCATGATAACGAGCAAGGCCGTGATAACCCCAGCAATGATGCATTTCTTCTTTTTCAATTCACTATCAACCCCCATTTTTTTGTTTGGTGAATTCACAATTTCAAGAGAACAAAAGAAAAAAATTTAGTTGGAGGGGCTTAGAGCCCCTTGTGACTCTGTTTTGGTTAGAAGGAAAGAGAGAGAGAATAGTGGACTTAATAATATAATGCAAGAAGCAAAGTGCTATTGTTAGGATTTATGAGGCTGTGAATTAAGACATCAATGTCAGATTTTCTGTCATTAGGGGTTTGTTTTCCCAACAAGTTAAGGTTTTAGCTCTTGGACCGTTATAACAAGGTTTGTGTCTTTACCTCTAAAAATAGTAACTATTGTTAGATCTTTAGATGCCAACCAGTAAATTATTTGTTATTGATATTAAGAAAACAACCAAAACAGCATTAACACAAACAAGTCCAAAATCAAACCACTCAAGGAAACAAAACCCAACAACTTTTATTCAAGATAATACAAACAAAAGCTCTAGAGAAAGTGCAGCAAATAGAATCCAACCCTGTCATGCTCAGTTCTCATCTGTTGCCAGCGGGATTGAATTGGCCTGTAAACCAAAAAAAAAAAGAATTATGTAAGTAAAGTAGATGTAGACATCAAAAGAAGAAGAGTGGGTTACACTAACCAAATCACGAAACTTCAGAGAGTAAAACATCTCTAGGTAACGTCGTGTTTCTCTCCTTTCGAGCTTAGACACATGTTTCCAGAATGCATAGACTCCAGCCAGCGTAAGCAACCTCTCTGAGTACTTCTTCCATGTGTACCTATACAAGCAAAAACCCTTATTAAGCCATCATCTTGGTGAAGCGATTAGGGTTCTATTGTTGTGTTTGTCAAGGAAAATGGGACAACCTTTCATAGATTCGCTTGAGCCCTCCTTCAGAGATTTTTACCCAATGATTTGGATTGGTGTTACAGGTCTCAAAGAAGCTGACCAGGGTAGCTGCAACCTGGTCTGGATGATATGGGTCAATGTGGAACCCCGAAACTCCATTCTCGATAATCTCTGCGGGTCCACCATGACAGGTAGCAAACGTTGGGAGCCCACAAGTCATTGATTCCACAACTGTAAGCCCAAATGCTTCATAGAAAGCAGGCTGTGGTGGAAAAAGAGAGAGAATAGATGGTCTGTTAAACTAACAAAACAATCCAAATACAAGGGAATTTATCTCATGTTACCTGAACAAAAACACCTTTTGTGTCTGCGATATAACGGTATAGCTCACCATTTCGAGCACGGTTCATTTGAGCAACTATCCACCTAAACTGACCATGTAAATCATACTGCTCGATCAGGCTGTGCATCTTTTGTATCTCAGCCATTTCCTCTCTATCCCTGGACTGATTCACGTCGATGTAGCCACCAACTACAACAAGATTCGCAAGCTCTCTCAGCTTGCTATTCTTGGCATAGCACTCAACTAGCCCAGTCAAGTTTTTCACCCTGTCAAGTCTTGCCATGGAGAAGATGATTGGCTTTGATTGATCGCTCAGTAAACCACTGTATAAAAACAAAAAGATTGAGACATGCAAACCAGTCCAATATAATGTGGTTGCTTGAGTTTTTTTGGTTTTTGTTTATCGTGTAATTGTGAAATCAGAATTGTTGTAAGAGGACTTACACATGCTCATCATTCTGTTCGGCGCTAAAGAGGAGTTCTTCAATTGACTCATGAAGGGCAGTGAGTCTTCTTTCCTTGTCAGAATATGGAAAGTATATGGTCATATCAGCTCCTGGAGAGACTATATTGAACTTAGGATCAAAGACATCGATTCCATGAACAACTCGGTAAAGACCAGGCATAGTGAAAGCTGTGTGGCTCTCGTATTGCCCAACATTGTTCTTGCTGTAACAAAAGCAAAACAGTTTCTGTTGGCATCAAACCACAATTCCAGAGGCAACAACATGCAGTTGAATATCAGATGACTTTTTTACCTTCCCGCAATCTCTTGGTATGTGCTGGTGATGATGAAATCGGCATTATTCATGGCAATTAGATCTGCAGTGAACTGACTTGAAAAATGATACTTATCTTCATGGTTTCTCCAGTAAATGTCAGACTCGGGGTACTTCGTTTTCTCTAAAGCATGAGCAATATTACACTGCATCCCAGATGGTAAAGGAAAGATCAGAACAACATTTTACAAGAGTTTTATCAACAAAACTGAATTTAGTATTACGAAGAGCATAAAACCCATCAACCTGTATCACGCCTAGCTTACTAGCTAACAAAGAAGCAACGAGATTTCCATCACTGTAGTTGCCAATGATGAGATTTGGTAAACCCTGCAACTCCGCAGAAATTTCATTTGATGCATCCTAGTCACATAGAAGTAAAGTATTAGCACTACATAAAAGAAAAGAACATGCATACACAGCTGAAGCGTATTCTCCTACCTGATACACACAAATTATATTAACTTTGAGCTAACCCCATCTAAGTGAAGAAGCAAGAAGAAACTGCAGAAGTTATATAGAAATCTAGATACTAATTAGTGCTAACCTCTGCAAAAGTCTCCAGGTATGGCCAGACATCAAACCTCGAGATCCACTTGCGAAGAATTCCCTTCTCAGTCCTAAATGGTATTCGCAGAATATGTGCGTGTTCTGTACCACTAACTTTTTCTAACCTCTGGTTGCACGTTGTTCCTTTTGCTTCGGGTATCAGTCTTGTTACCTATATAAGCCAGCACAGAAACATAAACTTAAACTGGAACTTGAATAGCAAATATTTTTAAACACGAAGAACGAAGTAGATGATAGTGAGCAAGCAAATATACAATGAGAATCTTTGGAATAACTTCCAGTCCTTGCTTCTGTATCCTAAGGAGCATCTCATTTTCCAATGCACGTACTTGATCAAGAATGTACACAACCTGCAAATCATAATAGTAGAGTATAAGTTAAATTAATAGAGGAGCACCAAGTTCTAAGATATGGAAGTTTTTTTTGTTAATAAGATGATATGGAAGTTTCCTACTAAATCTACCTGTCCACCAGTATCAGGCAGACCCAAGACATTGGCTTGGCCAAAGTAACCATGCGGAGACAAAATCACAACATTGAACACCATAGGAATCCTTCCTAGGAACGTCTCCAATACAGAAGGATCAGGTGCCTGGAGTATGTCCAGAAGGAGATGCACCATTTCTGAAACCTTCTGTGCTGTGTCGCCCCATCCCCTTTCAAATCCCATTCCTTGCAGTCTTCACCAAAGTACATAACCCATATAAGGAAAAATGGTAACATAATCTGCTAGCTAGCAAATACGAAAAATCGGATATGCAGAAAATGGCGAAAGATCTTACTCAAACTCGAATTCAGAGTATGGTGTAGCCAGAGGAAGTTTAGAAAGGAACTCCTCAGCCCTTGCCAAAGCTCCCTGAAGTATGGGGATATTCTGTATTCGATCATTCAGCATCATGGGCTGCATTAAACAAAAAGAGTACGGTGTTAGTGTTCTATACTAATTAGTAAATTACAAACTGTTTATGGCAACTAAATTCAAGTGTAGAAAAAACTAACACGGCCATCATGTTTGTGAGTGCGGAGAAACTCAAGCAAAGGCTCCATGCTTTCTTTGTTACGGAACATAATTGAAGAGAGGTGACGATTGAGGAACTGAACCCCATTCCCAATGGATGATGAACGAGTTGGGCGAGGCAATGTTGCGTTGAACGGTTCAAAATCAAGCTCAAGAAGATAATCTCCATTGGCACTGATGAAAAAGGTTGAGACTTTAAGCATCCAAGCAGAGAAGTATACACACAAACTTTTCACAGAAGGATTTACTTACTGGCCATTAACGAGCTCTTCCTTAAACCGAAGATATTCAGAAACAGTTAAATGATCTACACTCAGCTCGTACACATTCACACGGACATATTCCCTAACACCAGGCCTGGGACGAATAGCCAAAGCAACAAATGGAGGCAAAACTATGGCTTCCTGGGTGGAAAAAACTTCTGTGTATTACACATCAATAAAACCTAAACCGCAAGATATATGAACATAACATAGTCATGAGATTCACCTCTGCAGACTGCAGAACTTTCATGAATGGACTTTTGTTAAGATCTTCAGTTGTTCCATCAACTTTCACAGTCTTAAGGAACTCATCAATCAGCTGGTGAGACTGCAATATCCCCTTTCCCTGAGCTACATATCTAAAGATAACAACCAAAACCATTACTCATGACTTGAGACCAATCAACAACACACATGCATATATAAGCAAGACTCAGGGACAGAGAGAGGAGAAAGAGTGTTAAGGAGGAGAACCTGGAGAAAAGAGAGAGGAGCTCATTGCGTTGAGCAGAGATGGCGTCATGAACCCATTCACGCATAGTCTCGAACCTACCAGTCGGCATGATTTTTTCTCAGAGGCAAAAACACAAACACTTACAAGGCAAACCCAGAAGACCCAAAAGGAGAGGAATTTGTAGAGGAAACCACTCAAGCATATATATACGGGATCGAATAAAGACGCCATTTTTAGGATCACTGTAACTTGGTGAGAAGTGGCGAAGAAAGATCGACACTTGGCGGCAGAGATAACAAAAACCATGGGCGAGTTTCTTCAACGTCACCACCAGATAACGCTTTGATTCTACTTAGAGCGTATCGCCCGTTGTGGTGGGCCTCCGGTGATAGCCACGTTCAAATCGGAGATCGCTTGCTCTGAATTTTACGCTATAGTTCGTTAACACATAAGAAGAAGAGAAGACGCGCCAAAATGGATCAGTTTCTTTGTTTTTTTATTAATGCTTTTCCACTTCATCTTTAGTTATCTTCATTTTTATCTACTTCGTGATATATAGGTTTATTTTTATTTTTTTCAGCACTTTACATAGGTTTTTAATGGGCAAAAAATACTCTACTAATCTATATAATAATAACAACTAGGTAGATCGTATGTTATTTATTTTTATAAATAGTTTTATTTATAATATTTTATAAATAGTTTATAAATCTTATGCTATTTATTATTATAAATAGTTTTATTTATTATATTTCCAAATGAATATATTTTAATATATAGAGGATGTTTTATATTTAAAATTAAAGTGTATTTATAAAAATTCAAAGCATTAAATATATAGGAATTTTGAAATATCATATATGGCTATAATAGAGAATTTTTTATTTTTTATTTACAAATAATAGAGAAATTTGAAAATTTAAAATTAGAAAATTCTAGATATTAGAATAAAATGAAGTGTGTTTGGTTAGTAGTTTAAAGAAGATGAAGACGAGGAAAAATGTGTTTGACAAATGTGATAGTAGAATTAAGAAGAAAAAAAGATGAAAAAAATTGTGGGCTTGCCACATCAGCAAAAATAACCTACTTTTAATATATAGAGGATCGTAATAAATGTTTTTTTACAGTTGTGTCTTTTAATCACAATCTTTCGTTAGTTTTTTTTTATCATTCTAATAAACTTAAATTATCATTTGTTAGTCAATCATAAACGATTCTGTGTGAAGTCACGAAACCCAGAAACCAACCTTTGTCCAATTAGCCGCCGTAGTTAAAGAAACCCATAAAGGTTTAAGCTTTCTTTAACATAATAGGAAATTTTTTGAGGGAAGATGAGAGGTTTAATTGTACTCGGATTTGTTCCATAATTTTCCAAAAGGGAGAAGAAAGCCATCATATTTTTTTCTTTAATTATTTAATTAATTAATTTAATTGTATTCGGTTTAGCTTAGGTTTGATTTGGTATAGTGTCTTCGTTAGCTGGTTAAGCAAACAGTAAACTGATAAAACTAAGGTTTATGGGCTAATAGATCTCCAACTATTAACTCGGGGAGACTTATATATTAAACTTTCGTTTAGGGGAGAAATAGATATATAAAAAAAAATTGGGAGATAAATAGAGGATCGTAATAAATGTTTTTTTACAGTTGTGTCTTTTAATCACAATCTTTCGTTAGTTTTTTTTTATCATTCTAATAAACTTAAATTATCATTTGTTAGTCAATCATAAACGATTCTGTGTGAAGTCACGAAACCCAGAAACCAACCTTTGTCCAATTAGCCGCCGTAGTTAAAGAAACCCATAAAGGTTTAAGCTTTCTTTAACATAATAGGAAATTTTTTGAGGGAAGATGAGAGGTTTAATTGTACTCGGATTTGTTCCATAATTTTCCAAAAGGGAGAAGAAAGCCATCATATTTTTTTCTTTAATTATTTAATTAATTAATTTAATTGTATTCGGTTTAGCTTAGGTTTGATTTGGTATAGTGTCTTCGTTAGCTGGTTAAGCAAACAGTAAACTGATAAAACTAAGGTTTATGGGCTAATAGATCTCCAACTATTAACTCGGGGAGACTTATATATTAAACTTTCGTTTAGGGGAGAAATAGATATATAAAAAAAATTGGGAGATAAATAGTTCGGGATCATAGTTTAGGGTCTATCATAATTGATGCGAAAGTTCCCGTGAAAAATAGCTTGTCAGCCCTGTTAAATATAATGAATATTTTTTAAAAAATATACTGAAAACTAACTTAGACCAATGAAAAAAACAAAAACAAAAACAAAAAAGTGTGTATAGAATAACTTATTAGATTTTAGAATTTGCAATAACTAATATACAATTGTCTTTAAAAATGTCTAGAACATATCATTTATGTATAAAAATAAAATACTTTAATTTTCTCATCATCCCTATATACACTCATGTTAGTCAAATTCTCTTAACTTGAACATATTCTTGGTTATTTCTAAAGTTCACTCTCAAATAATTAAGTCATACACTAGTTTGCTTCCTTTTTTGGCAATTTATTCTTATAATTACATTTAAAAATATGTCATCAATGGATAACAGATTAAACAATGGTTTGCTTTTTTTGCACAAATTCTTGTAAAATGAATACAATTGATCGCCTAATAGACCTACGTCTATATGCAGCCGTTTCAACAATTTTCAATACGATTTACTAAGATTATTTTTATTTTGTATGAGAATCTAGAGCATGAAACAAACTATGTATTTTAGTCTTGGGTCTACTTTTTTGAATTCCATCCTTGGGATGAGTAATAATTGTATGATCCCATAGCTCTTGTTATATTATTGTGGCAAGAAGTATGATAATCGCTCCAATGTATATAAGAAAGTGAGAAATAGCTCGAAATATTGTTAAAATATTGGATAATAACTGATATATATTTATATATGATTGATCATAACACCATGTGATTACAATCAATTACAAAGCTAAAATAATCTCATTAACAAATGAATATGAAGATGTAAAGTGTGTATATAGATAACCAAGGTACTCCAATGAGAAACATGTCAACACCTTTTTAACCAAGGTATTGATGTATAGTTTATGCTATTGGGTGGGTTGGTTGATTCATTTTCAACCTGTCTCACGATGGCAACCTTCGAGCGTTCCACATCCTCTCCTGTAAGGATTTGCTTCTTGCTTCTTGCATGTATTAGGGTGAGCTTTGTCACAATGTATAGCATGATCTCCATGATTAATACCACGATAACTTATGTATCTTGTGGCCTCAACCTTGGTTGATGCAAGTGCCAAAAATAGTACAAGAGCAAGAGATAGAATAACCTTGATACTTTTTGACATCCCCATATTATTATTTATAAACAAATAAATAAATTTATAAAAGGAACCCCGATTAGGAGTTCAATTTATGGTTCAATTGGCTCTGTGGGATTATGAACAAGCGGTAGTTGATGTTTATATAGTAGAGAATAGATGGATTTCAAACTTGGTTATATTTGGATGATAATTGGTAACCACATAGATTTTAGTAAATGAATGTTTTTTTTAGAGTTCCATAATGTTTATCTTGACGTTAGTTATTACACAAACTATATTTGAACAAAGATATACGTCTATGCAAAACATAAAAGGAAAACAAGTTTCTAGTTTGACAAAAAAAAAGTTTCTAGAAAATTATAATACATTTTCTTTTGTTCGAAAGAGATTAATTTAGGTTAGAGAATTGTATCGTTGTGAAATAACTATTTAGATCGACAAATATGTCTCTAGAAAATGTTTTCTTTTGAAATATATTATAAATCCTCATTTGCCGATTATATCTTTCACAAATACAATATTTCATTTTTAGTATTTATATGAAGTAAATTAAAAAACCAATCACATTCGTATTTTTAAAACGAAATCAAAATTGTATGTTTAACTTGCTTATGTTAGGTTCTCCATTTGTATTCCTCTATTATGTATGTAATGTATATTTTTTAGTATCATATTTTGTATTTATTTGTTTTACTCAACAATACCATATATGTATATTTCTACTGTTTAGTAACGTTTTTCTAGATGACCAAATATTAAAAGAAAATTTCAAAACGCTTTCATGTGTTGTCAATTATAAACGTTCCAGAAAATTCAAATTGGTGGAAAATGTTTTACATGTTGCTAAAAATTTTTGCGAGAAATTTTTACTTTTTATTTATTTATATTAATTAAATTAATAATTTATATTTAATATTTAATTATAGTGTATAGTGATATTTGTGAAAGTTTACAAATGTGGTGCTATTTTTAGAATAAAAACATATTTTAGAGCTATTTTTGTCAATCTTTTATTTTGTTGCGTGATTTAGCAGCACCATTAACTTTGACTCTTTGAGACCAATACTTAGATGATAAAATATTTTATAATTTTTTAAAATAATTTTTGTACATTTTACAGAAACTTACTAAAAATTAATCAAAATTTCTCAAAATGAACATATTTTATTTAATCTTATATAAAAAATACAAAAGCAGATTCATGTTTAGTTTTTGAACATATTGAACATTTTTGGTTTTAATTTTAACAACCTAATGGTTTAAAAAATTTCATTAAAAAATAGATTAGTCGATTGTTAAAACTTCATACCAAAAAAGTTCAATAGATTAGCCGATTAAGTATACATATATTTCAAAATAAATTATAAACTTATGCCCAGTAATAAATTAGAAGTGGGCAGAAAAACTTTATCCAAAAAATTTAAACCGAACTGTAATTAAGTGATTCATTTTTGTTTCGTTTTTTTTTTCCAAAAACACGTTCGGCTATAATTATTTAAAATATTTTGGTTTCGGTTCGGTTTGTTTTAAAACCGTAAGATCATTCGGTTTTTTTATTTATAAATTATTTATTATTATAATACCATTTGCTTGGTTAGCATTTAATTATTTTTGCAATATATTTTCCCTCCTCTTTGTCATATAAGTTCCATGAATAATTTTTTTTCAATCTAATGAGTATATCTTTTAAGTCACGTTGTATCAATGCATGTTGGAGAAGAGGAAATAAAACTCTTTAAAAGATGATATATTTCATAATAATATTTCTACATTATCTGAAATAATTATTGTTTGTACCTAGGTTGCAACAATAATAATATACGAGATTTTGGGGGGGGTGAACGGAGCTAGTCCTTTTATTAACGATATAAGCGATCAAGAGATTACAGAATGTAAGTTTTGCCGCGGCGGTTATAGACTATCCGCCGAGCCGAACACTTAACGTACGAAACAGAAAGACAGAATACGAAAACGAGCAAAGCGGCGAAATTCGGGCTAGGCGACGATGTCGGGCTAGGCAACGATTTCGGGGTAGGCAGCGATTCTTCTTGTCTGCTAGTTAATAACCTCTGGATCGGATCCCGTTCCCAATAATGCTTCTGGCTATTTATAGGGAACATGAACCCTAAAATTCCATCTGTCTCCTCTGTAAATGACGCTTTTGCCCTTCCGGGCTTAATGGGCTCTTTATAGTGATCAAGGCCACCATCTTTATTGGAAGGTGCTTAACTTGGCTCTTAACTTGGTTCTTAGCTCAATTAAAGGTGCAATTGATGATTTTGCTAAGGAATGGCTCTTAGCTAAGCACCAAAAATTGGGTTAAGAACCAAAAATTGGGCTAAGAATCAAAACTAAGCACCTCCCAATAATGTTGCTCTTATAAACTTGTGGACATCTGTTTTGGGGCCCCTAACATATAGAGGGCAAAGCCCATGTCCAACAATTATAAACAAAATCTAACCCTAACACTAATTTAAATATCGAGTAGAAGAAATCTTTATTCACCTAGACATATAATGAAAGTAACAATCTTTTTGTTTTCGCCAATGAAAGTGTAAAAATGTAAAAAACAATGGGAAATAATAATTATTCATATTAAAAAAACAAAATACATTCATTTCTCTCAGCCCTAAAAAGCTTCACGCCGGTTTGTTTCTCCGCCGTTGTACTTCTTCTTCCTCTTCCTGGGTTCTCTCTTAACAAATCTCCGTCGATTCATTCCTCCCAGGTAAGCTTCTTCGACCAATTTTGCTTTCGCATTTAGTGGACCTAATTGTTGCTGCAACGTAGAAACACTAATTTCGAATTCTGTGTGTGTTGTTGAA
Source organism: Arabidopsis arenosa (assembly GCA_905216605.1). Lineage (NCBI taxonomy): Eukaryota > Viridiplantae > Streptophyta > Magnoliopsida > Brassicales > Brassicaceae > Arabidopsis > Arabidopsis arenosa. The sequence continues at coordinate 7,031,159 of LR999458.1, forward strand.
TCTGAATCTGTATTTGAGTTTTTCGTTTGTCCCTTTCTTGTGTAGAATCAGATTCAGTGAAAATGGCGTTTTGCAATAAGCTAAGCCGTCTTGTGAGGCAGAGTGAGAACGCTTCCATGATTGGATCTCTCAGGTCTTTCTCTGCTGAAGCCACTCACCATAGATTCCACCAAGAGACTCACAATTTTCTTGAGCCAGAAAACTATATTGGTAGCTGGGAAGCTCCGAGTGATCCGAAAGATGCAGAGAGAAAGCTTGCTCAGCTTAGGAGAGATTATGCAAAGAAAGTTAAAGTGTATCGTAAAGAGTATATTCATGAGATTGAGATGCTTCGTGTTGAGAAACAGCGTAAGGATGAGGCTAGATTGCTTGCTGAACGAGCTGCTAATGAGGAGAGGCGGCTATTGAAGGCTGAGGCTGCTAAGGTTAGGGCTGAGGAACGTAAGATTGCTGATGAAGAGTTCAGGCAAACCCTGGTACATTCTTTTTCTCTGTTCTTGGTACTTTGTTTCTTGAAAGAAACCATGATGGATGTTTAATCAAGTAGTTAGTTTAGTATGAGATGATTCTGAGTAAATAGAGGAATGGGTTTGTCTGGCATTTGGTGAAACTAAGTGTTGTTGTCCTCTTGAAATGTGGGAATTTTTCCTAGTTCAGGGCGTAGTATAACGTAAAAGGGTGTTTGTGAATTGAAGAGAAAACTTTTAAGTTAGAGCTGATGGAGATGTATGACTAAAGAGCTTTTGGATAATCGTTGCTTATTTTGATGAATCCTCTAATCATCATTGTCTCTACTGGTTACAGCTTTGGCATCATACCTGTTAATCAAACATTCAAACATAAGATAGATTTTGATGCTTGATCTTGATGCTTTCAATGGGAATTCTTTTGAGGGCAGTGAAACTTGTTAGTTAGAAGCGTCATTTGTCTGAGTTTTTGGTAGATGAAACACTGTACACATACACTTACCAAAGTAGTATTCACTGAATCATATACTTGTGTCTGCAAATTAATTGCGAAGTGTACTTCTCCCTGGTTTCTGATTCTAGTTTTGAGTACCTCGTTTCATTTCTCTCGGTCACAACCTCAGAGCAGTAATGGTCATAGTGTTTTTCTTTCAAGTTGTGAAACCGATTCAAGAAATGTTGAATTATAGACCGGTTGTTGTGTTTAATAATATGTAGATTAAAGAAAGAGCAGAAAAGCTAGAGATCTGGAAGATGATGGGCCAAAAAAGGGAAGAGAAGATCAAAGAGAGAGAGAAGCTACTACGTGAGCAGAGTTCAATATGGATCGAGCCAAAGGAACTGGAGAGGAAGATTACAGAAGCCTTGGTTGACACCGCTGTTCTCTAAACCAAGCTTCTCCTCGGAATCTTTGTTTAAGAAAGAATCACTTTAGTCCTTTTGTTGAAGACAAACTCTTTTCTTCTTCAAACAGAGAACAAAGCAAAGGCGTTTATAGCCTTTTGCATTAAGCACATAATGAGTATTGGGATAAAGTTTAAAATCAGGTCTTGTGACCAATCTCTTGTTTGTGGTTTTGGACTTTTGGTGTCGTAGTATCCATTAATAAGAACTTCTCTTTTGTGATTGTTATCAATAGAAGATTGTTTTTGGTTAACCATATAAATCTGTCAATTGCTTTGAGTCTTCCTCATTGGTTAATAATACCTCGCGAGATATGAGCTTAGGCCCAATAGTTAATTTGAGTAGGAACGATTCTCTGAATGAAATTTTTGCATCTTATTGTTGTTTTTATAAGCAGTAGGTCATGTTTTTTGCAGATCAAGTAATCTTAGATGCCTTGGAGTTGTTACCTGTGGTCGCGTAACGAGCTTTGGGATTCTCAAAGCAGTTGTGAAACTCCCATTGCTTGAAGAACTCGAGGTTACATACTCGTTCTCAGGAGATGATTTGAAAGCTGTAGGCAAGTCTTGTCCAAATCTGAGGACGTTGATGATAAGGCAGTTGAAGCCTAACCTCAGGGGTTACTTGGACTTGGACTGTGATGATGAGATTGCTCTAGCAATCGCTGAAACAATGCCTGGTCTTCGCCACCTCCAGCTTTTAAGGAACGGATTATCAAACGCCGGTTTAAACGCCATTCTTGACAATTGTCCGAAGCTAGAACATCTTGATATACGCAAGTGTTTCAACGTTAACCTTGTGGGGGATTGGAAGAAGCAGTGTTACGATAGGATCAAAGTCTTGAGACATCCTAATGACTCGATTCATGAGTATGATGCCGTTAATTCCGATACTGAAGATGAAGTTCATTTGTATGATGACGTTATTTCCAATACTGAAGATGAAGAAGGCCACGATTACTCATATGAAGAAGGCTACGATTACTCATATGACACCGATGGGTATGTCTCCGACATGTCAGGTGATGTCCACTATCATTCTTACTCGTATTATGACTAGATAAGGATAAGCGGTCCGATCATTTGAAGAATACAATTATAAGTTCTGTTGACAAAATAGCAGTGGCGAGACTGTTAATGAACTCGTTCCTTGCTCTTTTCATTAAGTCGTAAGTAGTTTCAGTGGACGTGTGTCTCTTTGCCTCAGTGTAGCTTTTGAGTTTGTAAATTCCTTGTTACCATGTTTCTTTCATCGCAAGTTCACAAACTCTTATAAGAACATCGCCTTCTTGTCCGGTTTAGAAGGATTAGATTAATAGTATTAAGATTTTAGAAACCTCCAAGCTTGATAGACCACTTTCACTCAACTTGTGAACCACTATTGCCTTCAGTATTTACGGTTACGGGTCCAGACCCATAATGCAAATTTAAAACGATGGATTTACTATTTTTCAGCTTTCGATTTTAGCAACCTGCAAGCAATGTTGAGTCTTGAAGAATTTAGGATAATTGGGGTTATGTTGAGTTATAAATTCATTTTCCTTTTTACAAAAGGTTGGGTTTTAAGTATATTTTTGTTTTAAAAAATGTATATTTTGTTTTTAAAAAGAAAACCATAATATATATATATATATATGTATGTATATTATATATATAAAACTGACCTTTGAATTCACAAAAGAAAACAGAATCTAAGAAATGAATTTATAAATACCATAATATATACTTTGATTTGTGGTGTTTATGGATATATAGAAACAAATTTGGCATATACTTTGAATTTCATAATATATGTATATTATGAAATTCCAAGGTCATATATTATGATTGTCAAAAAAAGTGTATATTTTGTTTTTAAAAGGAAAACCTACCTTTAAATTTATAAAAAAAGAAAATGATTGCCAAAAGGAAAAAGGGAAAAAGGTATATATTGTTATATTACCAAAATTTTATAACAAAATATAGCACAAAAAAAGAATTGTGGTATATTTATAATATTATTTTGTGGTATATTTTGTTATATTACCAAAGTATATACCAAAATTTTAGTATATAATTTTTTGTGGTATATTTTGTTATATTATTTTTTTGGTAAAATTAAGTTAGAATTTATTATTTTAATTGTTTATTAAAAATAATTAATTAAAAAAAATTATTGAGAAGACATTTTTTTTCTTTAACATTTGTTTGGGTCAATATTGGGTTAGAGCATGATTATAGGTAGTCTCTTAGAAATTAATCTTAGCAATATTTAAGTAATTTATTTGTAAAAGTGATTGTTAAGAGTTGGATTTTTTGAGTTAAGATTTTTGTGTGATTAATGGTAGGCTCTTAACATGTGGTTCTTAGAAAAAAAAATATTAATATAAAAATAAAATTTATAATTATAGAAAATTTAATAATTGTTGCAAATTAAAAAAAAATTAAAACATACATGAGATATAATTTATAACAGAAATAACATAAAACACAATTGTTTTAAACTTGATTTCTGGAATATTTTGTTCATATATGCTCGACCAAATCCTTCTTCAATTGTAGATGCATACCTCGATCACGAATTCGAGTTTTAGTGGTCATCATATCGACGAGATTCACGAATTCGAGTTTTAGTGGTCATCATATCGACGAGATTTGAAGGCATTTCTGTAGAATAGGTGAAATCCACCCGTGATTCCTTTGTAGTTTGCGATCACACATATTTTTCATTTTTGTCTTGTGGATTATTTAGATTCGGAACCCATGCTTTCTAAGTATAATACAACAGTGTTGACATTTGACAATTGAAGTTCAACATCTAAATTGAGCAACAAAGTCTGAATTAAAAATGAATACAACCAAAGTTCGTTGTGCTCGTTAGATAAATTGGAAATACTCTTTCATGTATTCGAAAGCTCGTTTCTTATTCAACAAATTAATAATCCAAAGCTAAATGATACATATGAGGGTTTGATCCCTTCTATAATACCATTTATGATTAGATCAAATCTAAAAACTAAGGAAAGAGAAGAACACTTCAGAAAACAAAGAAGAAGCTAATTTTAAATGTCAAATATAATCAAGAAATGAACACTCTTTTTTTCATGAAAGTTGAATTGGTCATTGGTACTTAAACAAACTCCGACCACATAGAACTCACAAAGGGGGTTGAATGTGAAACATTATCAACTTTCACTCATTTTCTTGTTCGGCCAGAAACTTATTCCTCTTTGGTTTCTTTAACCGTATTGGGACGTCTCTGTGCAAGTGTTCTCTTAGTGCTCTCGAGGACACCAAAGAAGATTGAACCTCCAATACCTATCCACAACACTCTTGGCCCAATACCCTATAAGTCAAATCTCGTGTAAGAACTCTACTCTTAAACCTACTCAGTTTACAATTGACTTTCTAAAGGATTCTACTCGAAACTTTGAAGTTGTGTGTGTGTGTGTACCTTTAAGAGAGCAGGAGCTCCTTCCTCCCTTACAATTGTTTGAACACAGTCAACGATTCCTTGATATTGTTTGGCTGATCCCTGAAAAATGTCAAAGAAGGGCAATAAACTATAAGCAGCTTCTGCAAATTTATGCAACATAGCAGCCTCCTGAAGATGAAATGCTGGAGCTTCCATACAGTCCTCATATGATTCAAGAAACTGGCTATTATTCTGCAGCAGAGTAAGGCCTGAATAGACAAAGATTAGATAAGGTTCACACACTGAGATTACTTAGCAAGAAGAGTAGAGACAAGAGACCACAACACGAAGTGTACATCATAGCATATCAATTTAAGAGAAGAGAAGTCTCTGGTTTGACTTATCAATTTTGGAGATCAGTATCATAATTGATAAGAAGAGAACAAAATTGCAATCATAACAGAATCCACAAAACACTAACTAAGACATGCATAATCTCAGAACCAATTCTGCTCGTTACACAACCCTCCTGATTCTTAATAACATTCTCTAACACTAAGTCAACTCCCATCGTCAAATACTTGATTTTTAAAGAAGAAATTCACAATTGAGAGAGAGTGAAAATTGAAAAGAAAGAGAAAAGTACCTTTCTTTGGTGGTTGTTCTGAGTAGGAGAATCCATAATGGTCATAGCCATGAGTTCCTGAGTAGTACCGACCTTAAACATGGCGGCGAGTTTGACGCCGGCAGCGAAACAAACGACGAAGACGGGAAATAGCTGACCGGCGCTGTCGCAACCTGAGTCGGAAACGAGAGTAAGAACGCAGCCCGAAATAATCACGACGAAATTGGCAACACCCAGAACCATAATCGTTCTCCTAACTCGAACAATTTTTTCTTTTTGTTATGCTTTACTTTTCTTCCCGAACTTGACACGTAACCGTATCTTAACACTCAAAATAAATCTTAGCTAAGGAACGTTCTTAGCTTATTACTGCATTAACTATTTAATTTAAATCAATTAAATACCTAAGATTCAGCTAACATCCTCCCGTTAATGATGCTCTTAGAGCTGAAAAATCAGCCAATCCAGTTTGTTATCAGTAGAACTGTAGAAGATTGTTTTCCATTCTACTTTGAATTTTCCTCATTGGTTTCTCCTAATTCGCGAGACGTGAATGTTATGAGGCTAGGCCCAATAGTTATTTCGAGTAATGGGCTTATATAAGCATGAAATATTTTAATGTAATGAGGAACAATATCTACTTAACATTTTTGAAGTACAAATTTGCTCTTTCCAATCGGGTCGGATTTTAATTGATTTTGACCCGGAAATCTTTAATTCAGATCCTTCCATATTTGTTTTTTGACCCGATTATTTTTTAAATCCGAATCATTCCTTATTTAATAATCCATACATTAAATCCAAACGACATTTAATCCCTGATTTTTCAAGATATGGAACGTATATGTAGTTATAACAAACTGATATTCACAAAGAAATTTGTTTCCTATTTTAATGCTACATATTTGATTAGATTATGTCAATGAACAATAAATCAATATTTGACAATCAAATTTTTTCCTATTAAAATGTGGATTAAAGATTGCATTCTAACAAATAAAGATTTAAAAACTTGATCGTAACAATATTCATCATATAAAAATGTTATTGTTTCCTATAAATATGGTTTCATCCTTTAGAAGAAATTGAAAAGATGCTATATCAAACAATCACACTCATATTTCACCAAAAAAAAAAAACAATCACACTCATAATCGATGGTATATACTAACATATTCTTTAACTTATTGCTAAATCCTACTTCACTATTTTGGAAAATGCATTAATTTGCAAATATTTTCTACTTGCTCACCAAGATTTTCTCTCTTCACTTGAAGAAAACCCTACATTCATCTCTAAACACTATAAATACAACCTCACTCACAACATCTAAACTCACCACACACTTTAGACTCTCTTCTATAGCAAACGCAGTCAAAAGTGTTCTAAATCAATAACCGGTAGGGCTCTTCTTTGTGCTCCCTCTGCGAATTAAGTGGCAGTAGCAATAGCTAACAAGCACATAATAAGAACTATACCATTCGTATATAGCGATAGACCCATGTAATTTAGTAGGATTATAATTGTTAATTTCTTTGTTATATGTTTTCTTTTCTTTTGTGTATGTCTTGTGTGTTTAGAGTTCTCTTTTTATGTTAATGACAAGTATTTGACCCCGAAAAAAGGTAAACGTTATCTAATCAAATTCTTTTTTATATCAAAGTTAGTTACTACTTACTACTGTATTTTTTTTTCTTAAGGAGCTGTACAAATTTTTTCCCCAGAAAAAGTTATCAGCATCTCAAACAAGAAAAAATAGCACTAAAAAGTAATATCGACTAATAAATATAACGAGTATCCAAAAAAAAAAACGCTTAATGGTACGATGTATGAAATGTTACCATTTTAATTTATTAGTCCAGATCTCATATCCCCTATATATTAATAGAGAAACATTTTTTAAAAAAAACCTTACCATCATGTGTTATTAACAAGATTGCCACGCTGATGTGTCGCTCTCACAATGATTTGGCTTCTATTTAGATAATTACCCAAGATTTATTAGACTATTTACAGAATTTGTCATTAGTCTTATACATCCATATTAGCCCTGAGACGGATCCGGATATCCGGCATTCCCTCCTATATATATGTGTCAACATGTCTAACCTTAACTTTAACGTTTGTAGAAGGTGTTGGACCGGATCTCGGATATCCGGTTAACCAAAATTATGATATCCGGATCCGGATCCGTTATTAACCGGATCTACATTTTTCCTATCCGGATCCGGATCCGGTTGTCTCGGATATCCGGTTTTTCGGAGCGGATCTAAGCGGATCCCGGATCTAAGCGGATCCCGGATCGGATACCGGATCCCGGATATTAAGTCCCAGGCCTAATCCATATATCCCATTAATAATTAAAAACATACACTTTTTGTTTATCTTATATTACTATATTTTTATATTTATATTTTTCTTTATATATATTTATATAAATTTTCTTTAGCGGATGGGTAAACAATCTTTTTATTTATATTTATGTTTATATTTAAATGATAAAATATATACATTTGGTTCAAGAATCTCGAATTCAAAACTACAAAATCTTTACATCTTTCATAATTTTTTTACTTAAATAAATAAGATAATCTCCTTTCTAGCTATATATATTACGAATACTTAAAATCCTATTTTTTGGAGGAGTTCTAACTTTTCGAAGAAAAACATTATAACCACATTTGTATATAAACCAAAATATGACCACATTATAACCATTTCGTAAATAATTCATTCATAATCTAAGAATCTTAGATTTGGAACACTACAAAATCTTAGCTTGGAAACTATCAAATCTCATCTTTGCTAAATTTTGGATTTCTTATACTTATTAAAAAAAAAAAAAAATTCTTTTTATACTACAAAATCTCGAAATCTTTAAAACATACGGAAAGACATATTGCCATAAATGGTAACATTTCGTCAATACTTTTTTTATCACGTTGAAGCTTTATTCAAGGTTCAAATATTTCACGGGTAAAACATATTCTTATATGAAATAGTCCCAAATTTGAATAAAATAAAAAAAAATTTGTAACATGTTTCGTTTTACACAAACGGATCTTAGATCCCGGATAATAATTTTACTTGAATCACTTCATCCCGCACATAGTGCGGGTTGTTATCTAGTGTTTAATGTTTTTAAAGTGTATCTGATTTTTTTTGTGTAACTAAAGTCAATAAATCAACGATTAATATTGTCCACAACAGACACATAGCCAATATACATAATTAAGAGATTCGAGCAGCCTCTCTTTATACATATAATTAACACCTTACTTTTCAAACAGTTAATCTATATTAACATTTTTGAAGTACAATTGGCAAAAATCTTTGGTCTTTGAAAGTATTTGCTCAAAATGCCATTGACGGATCAAAATTGAAATCGGATCATAAATTTCCAAAAAACTTTAATGGATATTCACACCAACAATTACCATTGATCTCGCTTTCCATAACTAAATCCGTTCTTGGTACGATTTTATTTATTTATCAACCACACATTAATTAACAAATAACTTCATGATTTGTTACCCAATCTGGAGAAACAATCTAGAGGAAAAGATTTTACAAATGAGACTTGAGAATTTGGTACGATTTTTATAAATAAGAAAATCAAATATGATGATGTAATGATAATATAACAAATTTGAGCTAATTTCTTAAAACATATCTACCTAATTTAAACATAAATATATGATTTATTCTTTCACTTTTATTTAAATTAAACGAATAATTATAAAATATATTAGTTAATAAAAATTAGATACTTAAACTGTATAAAACGTTTAAAATATTTATAATATTTAAATTCTAAAAAAGTTTATAATATTAATAATATAGATGAACTCTATAAAAATTAAAAATATATAAGCAAACTTTTAAATTGAATCGAACTATACGTCTATTAAATAAAGTATTATTGAACATACAAATAACAAAATGATGTTTAATTGCATAGGACGGAGTTGTGTGGTTGGACGGATTTGGGTCGATATTACTATGGGACGGTACACCACGGGTGAAATCCTAAAATTAACAATTAAAATACAATTATACAATTTTAAACACTAAAAACAAATACAACTTAAAATTTAAATTTTTTAGTTACAAAAAAATCGATCCGCGGTATACAACAAAAAATATTATACACAACAAATTCATCAGTTTATAAAAAAATCAAATAATTAATCCCGCGGTACACACCGCGGGTCATATCCTAGTTGTAATTTTACAAAAGGAGTCGAAATTAACTTCACTTCTCTTCGCCGTCGTCTTTGTCATTTGCCTCCGGCGATGAAGAACAAAGAATATCATAGAAACTGGGCGGATCTTCCACCGGAGCTGACGTCTTCGATTCTTCTCCGTCTTAACATACATGATAAACTCAACAACGCTCAGAAGGTATGCAAATCGTGGCGACGCGTATGTAAAGATCCATCGACGTGGACCAAAATCGAGACGCGAATGTCAAAAAATTTCGATGTCTGGAAGTACGATCTCGAAGCCATGTGCCGTCACGCCGTTGATCTCAGCCGTGGCGGTTTGCTGGAGATCAACATTGAAGACTTTGGGAGCGATTCTCTCCTCTCCTACATCGCCGACAGGTTCTTTCAAATCCCTAAAACTCACAAGCAAAGCAAAATTTGATGAAAATTTCTAAATTGTTGACTTGATTTCAATTGTAGTAAGGAAATTAGGGTTTGAAATTGCCCCAAATTGTGTTTGTTCCATTGTGAGTATCATGCTATTTGCAGATCAAGTAATCTTAGACGCCTTGGAGCTGTTAACTGTGGTGGGATAACGAGTTTTGGGATTTTCAAAGCAGTTGTGAAACTCCCATTGCTTGAAGAACTCGAGGTTGTAACGCACTCGTTTATCTCAGGAGATCATTTGAAAGCTATAGGCAAGTCTTGTCCAAATCTAAGGACGTTGATGATAAGGCAGTTGAAGCTTCAAGGCATGGGTTATGTGGACTGTGGCGATGAGATTGCTCTAGCGGTTGCTGAAACGATGCATGGTCTTCGCCACCTCCAGCTTTTAGGGAACGGGTTATCAGACGCCGGTTTAAACGCCATTCTTGACAATTGTCCGAAGCTGGATCATCTTGATATACGCAAGTGTTTCAATATTAACCTTGTTGGGGATCGGGAGAAGCAGTGTTACGATAGGATCAAAGTTTTGAGACACCCTAATGACTCGATTCATGAGTATGATGCCATTGTTTCCGATTACTCATATGACAACGAGGAGGAGTATGTCTACGACATTTCAGATGATGTCGGCTATCGTTTTGACTCGTACATTTCCTCTTTACTGTAGTGTAGCTTTTGAGCGTGTAAATTCTCTTGTCATAGTAAGAACAGAATTAACATGTTTCTTTCAGCGCAAGTTCACAAACTCTTAAAAGAGCACTGCCGTCTTGTCCGGTTTAGAAGGATTAGATTGATAGTATAGCTCGAGGTCCTAATATTCATGGCTGAAACAGAATTTGAAAGCTATAGGCCATTCTTGTCCACGGCTAAAAAAGACATTGAAGCTAAACAGTTTTTGCTACAGGCGCTCTCGCAACAAATAAGATGATGATGCACTAGCAATTGCTGAAAGCATGCCTAACCACACGACTTGAGTAATGAGTACTATAACCATTGATTTGATCATTCGAATAGGTTTGTTGTTCTTACTTTAGAGTTGACAAAATGTGTGGTTGTGTCTGACGTTGTTTGTCGATGCTATTTCTCGTTAATGTTGGGATGATCCCTGGTTCATACCTTTTGCGTCGATGTCGTACTGGCACAGTCCCTCATCTCGATATGGACGTTCACACTATAACCATTGATTTGATCATTCGAATAGGTTTGTTGTTCTTACTTTAGAGTTGACAAAATGTGTGGTTGTGTCTGACGTTGTTTGTCGATGCTATTTCTCGTTAATGTTGGGATGATCCCTGGTTCATACCTTTTGCGTCGATGTCGTACTGGCACAGTCCCTCATCTCGATATGGACGTTCACACGATTTTCCTCAACGCGATTGTTATTGATGTCAACGTCTGCAAAATCATAGTCAATGACAATGTACTAGCAATGTTGAGTTCGAACCAAATCCGGCTAGAATTCGATGCTGTTTTTTAGCAAGTCTTAAAAGAATTTAGGATAATTGGGTTTATGTTGAGTTTTTGGTTATATTCAAATGTTAATAATCACTAGCCCATGTAATATTTTATCTTTTTCAGAAACATTATTATCAAAACTAACTGATGTCAAAAAGTAAAAACAAAACTTAACTTTCATATCAGTGGTAACTTTGAATATGAAATGAAAATAGAAATAGAAAACATAAGAGGAAAAAAAGAAGGCCCAAAAGTGACAGGCTGGCAAATTGGAAGATGAATAAAAGTGGTACCCATTTACCATTCAGCCACATGGCTTTGTGTCTTCTTCCCTTCTTTCCCCACACTTTCTTTTCTTATATTGCCCTCATTTACCATATATATTCAAACTTTACTTATATTAATTCTCTTGTTTTTTTTCTTTGAATACTCTTTTTTTAAAATATATGTTTTGAATTTCAAAAGTTGATCTTCTTGGCAAAAAAAAAATATATGTGGATATTTTTGGGTACTAGTTCTTAAAAATTTAAGTATACATACAAGTCTCCTAATATAGTCCTTCAAACAAGAAATTTAAATAATTATTCATCATATTCTTTGTTTTGTAACTGAAACACTTATTAGATTCTTTGTTTTGTTAGCTTTATCAACATGTCTACTAACATTTTGTATCAAGAGAATTTTGGTAAAGTAATAGGTAATTTAGGAAAACTAGATGTTAAGTTGATAAAATAAAAATAATATAATTAGAAAATAAGATTTTAACTGATAAATATAATAATAATTAATAAAAATAATAATTTATTTAGTGACAAATTCAAGTTGACCGAAATGTTTTGTCCACTATAATCATTCACTATTCATATAGATTAAATACTTTCAAAGATAATCATTCATTTGTACGCCAAATTTTGTTTATGAAAATTATCTACAATCCAGTGTACACTAAATATTATGTACGAAAATCATCGAATAAGGTTTTTATAGATGATATTTAGTATATAATTGGTGGTTATAAATCTCCAATTTATTTTTCAACAAAATTAATTTCTATTTTTGTGTTGATTTTACCGAATTATATCCAATTTTATAACTATTATGTAACGTCAATATAATATCGAGACTCTATTTGACCCGTAACTAAGTTGAAATTTGTTTTTGACTAAAACATATAAATTATAAAAATTGTATTTTCTCCAGTTAATTATATAATAAAATCTAAATTTTATACATAAGTTATCAAACAAACTATACATGAAAGCAAATCAACATGTCCAACTTTTTCTCTATACCTAGATATATAATTAAACCATATGCAACGCAATAACTTAATAAGATAGATCTTAGAATATAAAATTTATTAAAATAATGTTCTTTTTTCTTTTTTCCAACAAAAATTAATCATTAACCAACAAATGACCCTAGAACTAGTATAAGAACAGATCTTGATGAAGACCACAATTCAGCTTGTTTTTCTACTGTTTGAATATTTTCAATTTTTTAATATCTAAGATCACTACATCAGTTGCCCCGATAAATATGCCCTAACACCATCACATCCTACTGACGGCGACAAAACAATGAAAAAGACATAATAAAAACAAAACAGTAGAAAAATCATACACTAAAATTATTTTCTTATCGAAAACCTTTTTACAAAACGAAAACCAAACACATGCACTCTCAAAGTAAAAGACAAAAATATCGATTTCAGACAACCATTTCTTTTTAATTTCTCCATCTTTTTCTTCATGAAGAGAGAAAAAAAAAATCGTTTTCTCTTTCTCTCCGGTAGTCCTGTCGGCGATAATATACGTTACGATCATTTTTTCCACGGTTTGTAGCCAAAATGATATTAATTGGTAATTAGTGGAAATTAATGATAAAATTAATAACGTTAATTAAAATATACTCTTTTTATTTTTTCCATTTACCTTTTATTGTTTTTCCCACTTGCCATGTTTTCTATATTCTCCTCCATTTTTTTTTTCTTAATATGCTCAATAATTTATATAAATTCTTAAAATGTAAATATGCATAAAAAAAGCTGTCATTTGGCGTTAATTTTTTTTCTACCTTATTTGCTTCTTTTTTCTGTTTAATGGAATTATTTTATACTATATAAATAAAACATAATTCGTTTTTTTAATCATTTATACTTTTCTCAATAAAAAAAAAAGCTTGTCTGTGTTGTTGTTCTCAGTGGTCATTCTTCTTTCTTTTCACTTCTTCTTCTTCGCTCTTCTTCTCCTTTCTCACTGTCGGGTTCCATTTGGCGCGAAAAGTTCTTCACTTTTTCCAGCTTTTTTTTGTTCTCTGACATCTTTTTTTTTGTTAGAAATAAAGATGCCAGTAAGTACACGTCTTCTTATTAGTTTAGTTCTCAAGTCTCATGTCCTTTTTTTTTTTTTTTTTTTTTTTTTTTGTAAGTCTCTTGTCCTTCTCTTACTCTCTTGTCCGAAATTTCTTGATTTTCGATTGTGACGAAGCTTTAAACACGAACCTAGTTCGTTAATGGTTTCTGGGTCTTCGTCATTTCACTGGATCCGTTAGAAAAATAATTCCCTTTTGTTATCTATAGATTCCCGATCTGAATTTGATGCTCTGAGTAAGATTTTTGTTTCTTGTTCAGGTGGCATTAGTTTTGTTGTTGGCATTGAGCAGTGTGATTCTGATTAATGGGAGAAGTTACGGCATCGGAAACGTATGCGATCTTGGTCGGAGACCGAACGAGAGACCACACAGTGTCAAAATCACTGATTTTGGAGCTGTGGGAGATGGGGAAACGTTGAACACAATTGCGTTTCAGAATGCTGTCTTCTATCTAAAGTCTTTTGCTGATAAAGGTGGTGCTCAGCTATATGTTCCTCCGGGACGGTGGCTCACCGGAAGTTTCAATCTCACCAGTCATCTCACTCTCTTTCTCGAGAAAGACGCCGTCATACTTGCCTCACAGGTCTGTGTGTGTCTCTGTGTGTGTGTCTGTGCCTCTCTTTGTCTAAAGTCTTGATCATTCTAAAGACTAGAGATCAGAGTTTGCAGCTTAGCTGTTTCATTAAACTTCTGATTAGCTTCAGAGATCCCTGTCAATTTCTTGATTGTTTTTGAATCAAATTCCATTCATGTGTAGAAACCTCAAATTTGGTTCAGTAATTAGGCATTGTGGCTTAGGAATACCTCTGGCTCCAATTGCTTAGGATGATATTGTACCAATCACTTAGCAAGATTAATGGGAATTATAAAAGGATATATGTCATTTGGTTGGTTTTCAATAAATCAATACTTTTCTAGCAATGATACATGGTTCTGCATTGTTACCAGTAACATTTGTGTATTTGTTTCTCATTTTGTCTCTTTTTGTTGTTCTTACCTCTACCAATACTGTATGAAGGATCCATCGCATTGGCAAGTCGCAGATGCCTTGCCGTCATATGGGCGGGGTATTGACCTACCAGGGAAGAGATACATGAGTTTGATAAACGGTGACACGCTACATGATGTAGTAGTAACAGGTTCTACATGTTTTGTTTCTTTCATTTCATTTTGTTTGTTAATGCTAAAATAAAAACTCACCGTTGTATTCCATATTCATTGGCTTAGGTGATAACGGTACGATAGATGGGCAAGGTCTTGTTTGGTGGGATCGGTTTAATTCTCATTCTTTAGAGTATAGTCGCCCTCACCTTGTCGAGTTTGTCTCTTCCGGAAATGTCATTGTCTCAAATCTTACGTTCTTGAATGCTCCGGCTTATACTATCCATTCGGTTTATTGTAGGTAAACATAGTTTGAAAATGCCCTTCTTATAATTATACCTCCTTTGGTTTTGAAATCTTTTGGTAAACTCTTGACTCTGGTCACTGATGTTTTGCAGCAATTTATACATTCATAGAGTAACAGCTAATACTTCTCCAGAATCTCCTTATACCATCGGCATTGTCCCGGGTTAGTTGTTATGATCCAGACATAGGTGTTTGAAACAATTGTTGCAGCATTAGAATCTCAAACTGTTTTTATTTGTTTTCTATTTTTTCAGATTCTTCTGAAAATGTATGCATCCAAGATTCTAGTATCAACATGGGGTATGATGCCATTTCTCTTAAAAGTGGTTGGGACGAATACGGTATTTCGTATGCAAGACCTACTGCAAATGTCCAGATAAGAAATGTTTACCTCGGAGCAGCTTCTGGTTCATCCATTTCCTTTGGTAGTGAAATGTCTGGTGGCATATCTGATATCGAGGTTAGTGATGTTCACATACACAACTCGTTATCCGGGATTGCCTTTAGAACAACAAACGGAAGAGGCGGTTACATTAAAGAGATCGATATCTCCAACATCCATATGGTTAATATTGGTACTGCGTTTCTAGCCAATGGTAGCTTCGGTACTCATCCGGATTCTGGTTTCGACGCTAATGCTTTCCCGCTTGTGAGTCACATCAGATTACATGACATTGTCGGAGAAAACATAAGCACTGCCGGATATTTCTTTGGAACCGAAGAGTCTCCTTTCACTTCGATTTTCTTATCGAATATCTCTCTGTCGATTAAAAACTCCGATTCTCCTGCTGATTCTTGGCAATGCTCATATGTTGACGGTTCTTCAGAATCCGTAGTCCCTGAACCGTGCCCCGAGCTGAAGAGTTTTGATAGTTCCTATGGTAGAGCTGAGGCCTTATGAAACCAAACTTCATTAGAAACCTCATTTCGGATCGGTTGGGCATGATGATTCATATTTGTTAAGATAGCAAAAGGTCAGATTCTTTTCTTTTCCTGAAAAAAAACCACAGTGTGTAGAAGTTACCTGTTCCAAATCCCCATTGTTGGTGTTGTCCCTGTTATTTGCAGCTTGTGAGATTAATATATCTTGTACAGGTTCATTTCTTCATTCATGTGTAACCAAAGAAATTTTGTTCAGTGGAGATTCTTCACATGACTTGAGAAAAGATCTCTCATCATCAGTTTTTTTTGTTGATTCTTTCTTTGCACATATCTTTTGTGAAGCTTTCTACTTTCATGGCTTGTTTTGGCGTTCTAAGTTAGACTCCTAACTATCAAATAAGCAAACAAACAATACTTTTATAGTTGATCAAAGATTCACGTTCGAGAAAAGGTTATTTATGAAAAGTAACACCTAAAATTATTTCCACCAACTCTCTTTAATTAAAAAAAAAATCTTATGAAAATTATAGATTTATTATAGTATTTAGAGTTTAAGAAAAGCCCATTTGAGGGCAAAAGTGAAACATAGAAACCCTAATTTCTAGTTGTAGCCGGCCTCTCTCATTTTTATAGAGATCACAAGAGGAAACACTGAAGACAATGGCGATGTCAGATCTTCCAAGTGATTTGTTAGAGGATATACTAACAACAAATTAGTCTTTGCCCTCGGATACCACAAGGAATTATGCGATATCTACAAAGTCTTGAGGATTTTGGATCTTCCAAAAATGGGATTTTCAGAGTTAGACTTGTATGAGTTTAGCTCTAATTCATGGAGGGCTCTTAGTGAGGTCACCCTGGGCTGCATCTTACAGTCTAGTGGGGTTTCTTTTAAGGGGAATACTTATTGGATTGCTTTACAAGTCAAAGAATTTTTACTACTAAGGTTTGATTTCACAAGAGAGAGATTTGGACGTCTGAATCTTCCCTCCTCTCAGTGTCTTGGCTACCAAGTTTTGGCAGTATCTCTAGTTAGAGAAGAGCAATTTTCGATTTTGCAACAGAGGAGGGATACATCAATGGTGGAGATTTGGGTGACGACCAATGATGAGATTAATGATCAGACCAAAGTCCTGTCGTAGACCAAGTTTTTGGCAGTGGATTTAAACACTTACATTCACCGTAAATTAACGTGTGATGTAAGTTTCTTCATTGCGGACGAGGAGAAAAAGGTCGTTGTATGTTGTGACAATGGAATTGTATACGTTTTTGAAGAGAATGGTGACTTTGGAGAAGTCTATATCTCAGAAGAATTCGACTCAGTAGTCTAGATCCAACAGTAGTTATATCCCAAGCTTGGTTCAAATCCAACCTGGAGGCAATAGGCAACATTACTACTCTAGAAAAACATTCAAGCCCAGTAACGAGAAAGTAAAAATATTATCTATGGACAAGCTAAGCTCTATTAATGTATTTTTCTCTTTAATGAATGTAAAATTATATTCACCAAAAAAAGACTGTTTTACAATAAAGGAAACATCAAGCCGAAAAACCGAGAGAATTTTTGGAAACGATTACATAAAGAACCTTAGTGTGGGATTGGAACCAATATCGCAGTCCGCCTTCGTAGGTGGGAGAGCCTGTCAGGTGCTTAGCCGGTTGTCAAGGTATTTCGAACATACTAATCGATCAGCTTGGCTAACTTGGAGGCCGGCGTAATAGCTGGGCCTAGTTAATAAAAGCCCAGCCCAATAACAAAGAGCTGCTTCGTCAACTCAAAAACCATTCGCTTACCAAACCACAGAGAGACACACCTCTTCATTTTCCAACCATCTTCTTCTCTTCGCCACACCCGTAAATATTTACTATTTATTGTATTATTATTATTATTAAATAACTAATTTAGTGTATACCACTAGAATTTTATTATAAAAATTAAAATTCCCATTTTATATTATCAAAAATTTCCCCATTTCTTCATCTTCCCCAATCTCTCTAAAACCCTAGAAACTCACTTCCTCTCAGTTTCCTCAACTCTCTACTTTGTTTCATCAAGCAAAGTCCCAAAAGAAGCAATCTTTTACTCTCTTCTCTTCTTTATTTTTTCTGGGGAGAAAGAAATTTCACTTTTTTTTATCCGATTTTGCTTCATCTGGGTTTTGGATTTTTGCGATCGATTTTGAAAATTAGCAAACAATGTCGGGTTCTGGAGGAGTTTCAATCGCACGTACAGCGATCCGTGGTGAGAATCGGTTTTATAATCCACCTCCGATGAGAAGGATGCAGCAAGAGGCGCAATTGCAGCAACAGATTAGGGAGAAGCAACGTCGTGATGATGAAGAAGAAGAGCGAAGAAAGGCTGTGACTGTTGTGGCTATGCCTCCTCCGAGGACTAGGAAAGGTCTTGGTGTGTCGGAGAGTAAGAATCGGGTTGTTGTTTCGGGTTCGGAAGTATGTGCCGGTTCTTCTGATTCTTCTTCCGGGTCGGGTCGGGTTCTTAGTGATGGGTCTAACTTGGATCGGTTCTTGGAGCATACTACTCCTGTTGTTCCTGCCCGTTTATTTCCCATGGTAAGACTCTTGGGTCTTGATGCTTGATTCTGTGTCATTTGTGGCTACTTGAACTTGAGATTGTAGTGATTGTTGTGTTTATAATCTCTGATTGATGAGACTTTTGGTCATACTTGGAGTTGAATTGGGAAGACTTTGAGTTTATTGTTTGATCTGGAGTAGAACTTAGTGCAAGATGTGTTTTTTTTTTCTGTGGTGTGAGCATTGCTTATTGCTGCAATTTGTTTTTTTTTTATAGAGGAGCAGGTGGGAACTTAAAACCCGCGAATCGGATTGCCATACGTATTTTGTTTTGGAGGATCTTTGGGAGTCATTCGCAGAATGGAGTGCATACGGTGCTGGTGTTCCTTTAGAAATGCATCCTCTAGAAATGAATGGGAGTGACTCCACTGTGCAGTATTATGTGCCTTACTTATCTGGTATTCAGTTATATGTGGATCCGTCGAAGAAGCCTAGGTTAGTGTGTTTGAAATGTTAACGGTTTAGTGCATGACAGAACTCTTCTGTTTTCCATTTGACGGTTTTTGATTATTTTCTTTTCAAACAGGAATCCAGTTGAAGATAATGAAGGAAGTAGTGAAGGAAGCAGCAACAGTAAGGTCGAGAAGTTACCTAATCATGCTAAGAATTTGCCGAATGCGGTGGACTTGAGTGTCAGTGAACTGAATAGAATTAGTCTGAGAGATCAATCTATTGCTGGCTCGTTGTCTAGTGGAGAAACGGAGATCAGCAATCCGCAGGGACGATTACTATTCGAGTACTTGGAGTATGAACCTCCGTTTGGCCGGGAACCTCTGGCTAACAAAGTAAATGTCCTCCTAAGCAAAGGCAGTTCTTTTCATTGTTTACTTTAAATGTTTTCTAATAAAGTTTTCATACACACCAGGTCTCGGATCTGGCGTCAAGATTTCCTGAGCTAATGACATACCGGAGCTGTGATCTTCTTCCTTCAAGTTGGGTCTCTGTTTCATGGTATGTTTCATGTGAACCTTCCTGAGTCTTGACTCTTGAGATCGTTACATTTTGGAATATATGGAATGGATTTGAAAATGTTGCTTTGTTAATTTGTTGGTGTGTAGGTATCCAATATACAGAATACCGGTTGGTCCAACACTACAAAATCTCGATGCCTGCTTTCTAACTTTTCACTCTCTCTCAACAGCACCTCCTCAAAGTAAGTAACCGATGACTTAATGTAATGCAATATTGGCTTTTTGCCCTCGTCCTTGTGATCTCTTACTCAGTGGTTGTGTATGTATTGGAGCAGGTGCTATTGGTTGTAGTGATTCGGAACCATCCACAAAGCTACCGTTGCCTACTTTTGGACTCGCATCTTATAAGCTGAAAGTATCTGTATGGAACCAAAATAGAACTCAAGAGTCCCAAAAGATCACTTCTTTGCTACAAGCTGCAGATAAATGGCTCAAGCGTCTGCAAGTTGATCATCCAGACTACAGATTCTTCACCTCTAACAGCCCACAAATGAGGTGAAATGAAAGATACTTTCTTGACCATCGATTTGGCTCTGGTCTGATCTAAAGACCCATTATCTGCTGCTCTTACTTCACATATAAAGTCTCTCTTACACTGAAGAACCACCAAATAGTGGCTAGACTCTTGCGTGTTTTTCAGGCGATTTAAGAGTCTCTGCTGTTTCGTTTCCAGAAGATGCTTTGTGAATTGTAGCCTAATCTTCCTTTTTCTTCTGAAACTTAGTCTTTTGCTTTTACCCTGAATAAGGATTTGAGGAGCCCATATAGTGAAATTTGCGAGGAGTGTTTTTGTAATGTTGAGATGCAACACTTTTTGTGATACAATTTGATTGCTGAACTGAAACACAGGTTTGGCTTATAAGTCTTATACTGAAAAGTTTTAAGCTTTGGCTAATTTATAAGTCCTGAGCAGAGTGAAATAGTACTTATATATCTTCTGAATTCTGATTATGCACATAAAAGATACCCCAAGAACATCCGATTACAACATACTCAGCATGCCATTATGCTTGCTACAAGGCTCTGCTACATACATTGAGACTAATGTATGATTTCTTGATACATCATTACAATATAAGATATCTAGAGAGATTAGAACTTGTCTTCAAGCATGGTAGACCAAAGCATGCCCCGCACAAATTCGCTCTTTTTTGCCTTCTCTTGATCTTCGATGGAAAGTGATACTTGTCGTACGTTCCTGTAAAGGAATGATAAAAACAGGCTCTGCGTGAAATCCAACCAAAGCGACACATTTCTTAAGAGTACAGTATGAGATTATACCTTTTAGGGGTGTCCTTAGGTGAAACATTTGCTAACGAGTCTCCTTCAGCGATGGGTATAGCCGCAGGAGGTTTAAACATAAAAGATGAGAGTAGAGGATCAGAATCTATATTGGAAGAGGGAATGAAAGTGGAAGATCCTCCAAAAGACTGTAAGTTAGCTTCTCGAAGCTCCTTTTTAAGTGTAAGATAGGCAGAGCTATATCCACCTTTACGCAACCTTCTCCTTCGCTGCACGTAAAATCTCTCACGTCAAGGAATACACAAAATGACACTTCAAACTCTACCAAAACCGTTAAAGAGAATATCAAAATTTTCAAAAGGATATCTTAAATACGCTCCCGTGTTGCGTTGTTATATGCCCAACAATGTCCAATCCCACCCTCTTTGTGCAGACAGGACAAACCTAGGAACAAAGCAAAAGCAAACTGTTTTTAATTTAACCAATTAAACACTTATGTTCTCACATCAAAGATAGCACATAAGAGAACCTAAATCACTTTCTAATTTAATAGCCCTTCGAGATTACAATGCTTAAGAAACCAACCACTTGCATTTCAAGCAAGCTTCAAGATTTGGAAATCAAACCTAAATATAAACCTAATCAATCTAAGAATCATGGAACTCTAGTAACACTCAAATGTAAAATGCGGATGATCATTTAAGCACTCTGTTCTCACATCAAAGATGACACATAAGAGACCCTAAATTACTAATTATATAATCTTCTACAAATGGTAATTACAATGGCTCACTTGATTAAGCTAAACAATGGGTTAAAAAGCAACCTTTTTCCATTTCAAGAAAGCTTCGAGATTTGGAAATTTAAACCTAAACACAAAACCTAAGAATCATCATGAAACTCTTGTAACTCAGTGAACATTACCCCATTCTTAGCCTCCACAGGATGGTTCACATCAATATGACAACAAAGACCAACAATATCAAACTCATCTGCACAAAACGGACACATAAACTCTGCTTTCAAATCGTCCTCTCCTTCAACATCTCCCAAATACAAATCTGCCTCAAAAAAGAAGTGTTTTTTCATCATTAATTCACAACAAAGGATGAAACTTTACATATACAATCTAACTTACAAACCTGATCGAGATTGGTAACGGCGTGAAGAAGACGATGATGAAAACACGGGAGGACAATTGATCCATGAATTCGAATCCATTTCCACTTAATTGTTAAAGATTACGAATACAAAAGCAGACAAATTTACAGGATATATTATTGAGATTAGGAAGATATTGAATCTAATTTAGCCAAACCCTAGAAGTAGAACGATGTGATGGAGAGAGAGAGAGTGGAAAGAAAGAGCTGTGACCAGAACTACTACTGGTTCGGAGTTTGTTTGTGTATTTACAGTCTTGACCATACCGAAACTAGTGGTTGTGTTTTGTACTGTGTTTATTATGTTTCACTTTTCACACGTGTGACTTTTGTGGCTCGTGTATATTTTTTTTTGGTACGAATCTTAATTATTTTGTACGCGTGTGAGAGAATAACTCAAACCTCTCCCGTGATTTTTTTTTTTTTTATATCCAAAGTTTTGCTTTTAGTAGAAAGAAAAGTGGATAGCAAATGAAATTGAAATGAACCACTATTTGAAATTTTTGTGAAAAAATAGTAGCAACCATGGTTTTCTTGATTTTGTAACCTTTTTAATTATGCTATTATAAATAATTGCTCTTATTATTACTGTTTAATTTTTGGCAATGGTTAATCTACTGCAATAATTTACTAGATCATCACCCGTACTACAGTACGGGTTGAATTTCATTTATTACAAAATTTATAAATTTTATGTTTTAGAATAAAGTTGTGATATATTATAATAGTAAGTGAAAAAATAATATTTTTTTTGTCAGTCCCTATCTCTATATAATATTAGAATGAATATATTTTCCTTTTTCTATAATATTCAATTATGGATATTTTTTTTTAAGATATGAAAAGGGAAAATAAGATTATTTTTTAAAAAAATTAATATTGTTTGAACAATGAGTTAATTTATGTTAACAACCACAAAATGAGAGTGCATATAATTTAGTTAAATCAAAAATCAAAATATCATAAATGAATCGCATCTAAAACGTAGATTATTTTGAATTACTTAAGAAAATTAGCTATTATTTTGAATTAATTTAGGAAATTATTTTTTCAAATTCTGATTCATTGGTTATGAACATATATTTGGTATATAATAATATCAAATTCAATCCGTGTGTGGAGTCTATATTTTCATTTTACAATCCGTATGAAAATATTGCGCCACAATCTATTATTTATTATTTTCAAAATTGCTTGCAGAATCAAATTTTCAAATATTTAGACGTGTCAAACCTTATTTAACTCATCTCATCATAAAATCTTAAAATGCCGTCTGTTATAAGGATCATAACTTTCTACCATATAATACATTACATTTAACCCGCCGCTTACTACAAATATTTTAAACATATCTTTTTAGAAAATCAAATTAATGTATTTATAATTTTTTTTTATCTTTTTAATCTATTAAATATTTATGATATTCTTTAATATATTAAATTAAACTATTTTAAAATGTTCCAAATTAAAATCTTTAAAAATTTTATTGTATTATGTAAAATTATGAATTAAAAAAAATGATATGAAATTAAATATAAATATTCAAATAGTTATAAGGATCATAACTCATTTCATCATATAATATATTATATTCAACCCGCCGCCTATTATAAATATTTGTTTCAAAAAATCAAAATAGAGTATTTATACTTCATAAATTTTTGATCTATTAAGTATTGATGATATTAAAAAAAAAAAGGAATATATTACTCAAATATGAATTTTTGACCCGTTAAATTTGTTCTTTCATACATTGAATAATTTATATTCGTTTTTAAAAATTCAAATCTTGGTATATGCGGAAAAAATTTTACTTTTTCTTATTATATAGATGATATAATGATTTATTTATTTATAAAAATAAAATCATATAAAGATGAGAGGTGAAGTATAATGATTAATAACAAATTAATATGGTAAGTTAGATATCAAATCTTATATGTTCATTTTGATTGGTCATTATTTTTAAAGAAATTAATAATAGATTTTCATTTTTATAATTAAATTAAATTAATTAAATTGCATAAAATAGTATTTCACTTGTTTATCCTTAATGAGTTGAATTAATTTACTCTATAAAATTTTATTTCTAATGGCATTCTTAAGTAAATTCTTACAAAGGGGAAGGTTAATTAAGGGTAATCCATAAATTGTACTCCCCAAATAATAGTATAGGATACTAGAATGTATTTTTTTTTTAATAATTTTTGGCAATGATTACCCCATTTACTCAAGGATAATTATTATTTTTTATTTTATTTTTTTTTGACCAAAAAAAAAATTATTATCCTTGAGTAAATACGGTCATGTGGGGTACTCATTTCTATGTTTATTACTCTCTCTATTTTAAAATATAAGATGTTTTAAACATTTTATTTTGTTTTATATAATAAGATGTTTTACAAGTTTATATGCAAATTTAAATACATTTGATCATTTGTGACCATTTATATTCTACAGTATTTTTTATGATTGGTGAGATTTGTTTTTAACTAAACATAAATCATATTTTTTAAAAGAAAAACAAACTACCTAAATATGTATGTTTTTACCTTCAACATCTTATAATTTGAAACAGAGGGATTAGTATTGAATCACTTAAATGAACCCCCAAGCCATGGATCACTATCCAAACTCCCTCTGAGTTCCCACGTATGCTAGTTCTTTGAACCCAGTAATATCCTTTAGTGTATTTGCGTTACCCTAGCTTACATTAACCATTTATTCTCAGTCATTTTACTTTTACCCTAGTCAAAACTAAACATTTTTCATAGCCATGTCTCATAGTCACTTTCAAACTCAAGTTCCGTTACTAATCTGACCGTCTAGCCCGCATGATAGTCACATA
The DNA here is from genome assembly GCA_905216605.1 of Arabidopsis arenosa. Classification (NCBI taxonomy): domain Eukaryota; kingdom Viridiplantae; phylum Streptophyta; class Magnoliopsida; order Brassicales; family Brassicaceae; genus Arabidopsis; species Arabidopsis arenosa. Next base: position 7,056,132 of record LR999458.1, read on the forward strand.
ATCCGTCAAATCTAGTTATCCATCTAGTAAAACCGATTTTAATAAAATCTAAGAAATTTAAGAACGCTTAACTCCTAAATGTCTAGACCGCTTTTTTAAACACACTATAGTTTACTTAGTCTTTTCTAAAACTAATCCAATAAGTGATATATGTTATGCTGACCGACCGGTTTAAAAACCAATAATCCAATACAATGAGATTAAACCATAAAAAAAGATTTACTAACTCTCTAATTCAAAATAAATTAACCGAACTGGTTTCCTTACCGGTTTAGAATCATTAACTTTGATTGGTTTACTAATGGGAATTGACTTTGAAATTTCTTCAGCCTCTTAGTTCCAAAATCCAAACCATAAAGTTCAACTTAAAATCAAAATCTAGGATGGATAATGTATGATAGTGTTTAGTGCACCGGAAATGTTGGTCAATTCCATTGATCGTAATTCGTAAAGAACAAATAATGTTGAGAGCTTCGGAAGGTCTTTTGACCTTGACTTTGACCATATCTCATGTTAGAATCTTTTGAACTATATCCTAGAGCTCAAGATATCGAATGAAGGTTCTGATCAAAACAAGTTTTCCACGGTTCAAGGAGGATCACACGTATTTTTCCTACACGTATTTATGACTTTGGTTTTATGTTTTCGGATATGCTTTAAAATATTTTGTACTCTCTGTTTTTTGTTGGTTCTGCTTTTGGTTTTTGTTGAGAATCAATTTTTTGTTGGTTCTGTTATATAATAAAGTTAATAGGAAGTTTGTTTGTTTGTCTTTGTATTAGAATTAATAAATTAAAAAGAATAAAATACAAATACATATAAAATACAAATATTTATAAATCCAAATAAAGAAGAAAAAAAGGGTAATATAAATTCGGGTACCCACACTCGCTCGGGTTTTTTTTGGGCTTACCCATAAAAACCAGAAACCCATCGGATTTTTTTAGTTCGGACTTTTCGTGGACGGGCTCAACTCGAGTTCGGGCTGGGCCGGGTTTTTTTACCCACGACTACACTCCTAAAGTAAGGAGAAGTGGGAGAATAGTACAAAGACTAAAGGAGAGTCAGCTAAAGTGAGAATGAAAAAAGAAAGCAAATCATAAAAATTGTGGAACCAGTGGTGGCTAACGACGATGGAGAAGGTTTTGGTTTACATAAGTTTAATTTTACATTAATATTTGAAAAAGGAAGATATTGTTCTAAGGAAATTTTATTTTAAAACTTAGTGAGTAAGGCTCTTTAGAGGCTCTTAAGAATTTTAATTTTTTTCATAAATTAAAGTATGATATTACCTGATGACTACTTAGTTTTATCCCATCTTTTTAACTTTTGTTTCTGTACAATCTTTTTTCTCTATAAAATATATAAACATATCACTAAATGATTACTTCGACACCCCTTATGATAAATCCACTAAAATGTATTAAATCAATATTCAAAAAGGAACAAAAAAGAACAACAATTATATAAAACAAAATTACAAGTTTTGAATTTTGTGAATCAATAAGTAAAATTTGGATAGCAATTTAATTATGGCACTCTAGTCACTTCTCTATATAGAAATTTTGTATTTGTGAGTGTTCTAAACTGAGTGGTTGAGTTTTTATCGCATTATGTTTAGTTAATTATATAATTCATAGCTAGACATACATTGGTTGAGTTTTTACCGGACAATGTTTATAGCTTTTCCAAATCCTAATATTCCCTCCTTTTTTACCTCTGTTCAAATGTGGATCTAACTATGTAAACTAAATAAATAAAGAAAAAAAAACATAGATAATCCATTCCAATTTCGAAAATCTCAAATTATAATCATGAAGAACTTTGCAAAAAGGATATGAAGATCGTGATAACAGTTTTGTTAAAAAGAAATATGTGGTGACGTGTTATTTTAGAAGCCATGTTTAATTGTTACAATTTTTTTTAACCCATTTTAAATTTTTAATTGTTACGATTTTAATTTAAACAATTGTTACAATAAATTCTGTTAAGATATTATAAGTTTGGGGTTCATCTTCTATTTTTTCTCTTATAAAATGAATAATATCCTTGTAGGATAATATCAGAATCTTTTTTAGTTAAAAAGGCCGGACACCTCAAAAAAACACGCAGTGTTTATATGCAGCCATCAAATATGGCTGAGAAATTGGAGCACCGTGGAGTTATGGCTAATGACGACGGTGATGGTCCATTTAGAGATCCACTACCAAACTTCTCCGATATGTTTCCAAGCAACTTCCCTGAGGGTTTGCGAGTGTTAGTCTTCGATGAAGATCCATCGCATCTTCAGATGTTGGAGACAAATCTCCAAAAGTTTCAATACCAAGGTATAGCTTGTATATTTTGATCAGTTTAACCATTTTCGAAGTTGATCTAGTGGTGTTATTTTTATTAAGTCTATATTCAAAGCTGGTCTAATGCCCCTTTTCATATAATTGTTGTTGATGTCGACAACAAAAAAAAAACCCTAAAAAATTTCCCCCAAATTTTGACCTATATTTGAGGCCCGATCCAAGTCATGACATGCTTTGGACTAGATCTGTCCATATTAAATGGTGATGTGTATTTTTGCAGTGACTTTTTTTTTTCCAACGAGTTTTTGCAGTGACTACATGTAACGAAGAGAACAACGCTTTGTATGCACTCCACAACCATAGGAATAGGTTCGACATTGCTATAATACAAGGAAATAATCCAGACGGTGATATATTCCGGTTTCTCTCGGAGATCGGATCGGCAATGGATCTTCCAATCATCAGTAAGAATCTCATCATATTTGACCAATAATTTCAATAATAATTGACCTAAGCGTAATTTCGAAATGCAACAACAAAACACACTTTTTTTTTTACCGCAGTAATATCTGAAGACGAGTCAGTGCAATCGGTGATGAAATGGATGATTAACGGTGCTACCGACTATCTTATAAAACCGATAAAACCCGAAGAGCTACGGGTAATATTCAAACACTTGGTAAAAAAGGTGCGAGAAAGGAGGAGGAGTGTGGTGACCGGAGAAGCTGAAGAGAAAGCAGGAGGTGAGAAATCATCCTCTGTGGGAGATTCCACCATAAGAAACCCTAACAAGATAAAAAGAAGTATGTGCCTTGATGCAGAAGTCAACGAGGAGGATCGTCATGATCATAATGATCGTGCTTGTGCTTCTACCTCTAAGAAAAGACGAGTCGTGTGGACCAAGGAGCTTCACAAAAAGTTTGTCGACGCCGTGGAATATCTTGGACTCGATAGTGAGTCACAATTGCAAACACTAATATTTTTTTTATAGATTTGCGATTTATTATATATACCTCTCTCTCTATATATATAATAAATATGTGAATATATTGGATATTCATGCAGAAGCTGTTCCCAAGAAAATTTTGGAGATTATGAATGTTGAAAACCTCAGTAGAGAAAACGTAGCCAGCCATCTTCAGGTAACGTTTCTTCTTGTATATACTACACATAATTGTTCAACAACCAAATTAAATCCGTTAATATCAACATCTATGCTTTTATGCTCTAACACCTCCAACCCATTTTTTAATTTTTACTTCAAAATGGAGTAAATTCTACTCAACCTATTTCCCAATTTTTAATTTAAAAAGGATTCATTCAAATATTATATATATATATACATATATATATACTGTATATATATATATATTTAGTTATTAAATTTTAGAATGACCCTTTATGTCAAAAACCTGGTTTATGTATTTAATTTTTTTTATTGATTAGGTGGTGGAGGCATTGCCTTATATACGAGAATATATATTAAACCTACAAGCTAAATTACTAAACTATACATATATTATTTCTTAATTGCATATTAGACCCCATATATCCTAATACCCACTTCCCCCCCCCCCCAGCTTAAGCAAAAAATCTTGAAATTCCTTCCATCTAAAAGCTTTTGTAAGAATGTCGGCAAGCTAAGCCGTAGTAGAAACGTATTAAAGAGCAATAACTCCACGAACAATCTCACCACAAAAGAAATGACAATCCGATTCCACATGGTTTGTATACTCATGAAAACCGGATTCTTACTTAGGTGAATCGCAAATTGATTATCACATTGTAAAGGAATAGGGGTGGAAAAAAAAAATCAACGCCAAGAGTAGTAAGTAATTCCCGCAACCATAAGATCTCACATACCGTATCGGCCATGGCCCTATATTCAGCCTCAGCGGACAACCGAGATACCACATCCTACTTCCATTTTTTCCAATATGAAGTACCAAAAATTCCGGGTTGTTTTGGGTACTAGTCCGGGTTTGGATAATACTAGAACCCGAAATAACAAGATACTAGCTTTCATTTGAGTATTTTTCAATAACGGATTCATATTAGGATCGGGTTTTTTCGGTTTGGATTTCGGATTTTTGCATAGGCCTATTCTCCATTTTGGAGTTGGAAATAGAGTGTGGTCAATTAGGTTTTTGCTATAAGGGTGTGATTGGTGACATGAATTACGATGTATATGATTGAATTATGAAGATAACTGAAAAAGGTCACCAATCCTGAGTTTGGGATTAAATTTTGTTGAGCTATGAGTGACTTATTTTTTAAAGTTATTGTCACACCCCGATTTCAGGAATATGGTGGTGCATGCGGAGAGGTTTGAAAGAATTGATTTGACCACCTATATCACCAAAATGCACTTATCTTTTCGGTCAACTGTCTTGAGAGAACTCTAAAGTTAAGCGTACTTGAGCTGGATAGTTTCAGGATATGTGACCTTCCGCGAAGTGATTGTCGGAACTGTATGAGTGAGGACAAAACACATGAAAATATCATGTGGTGATTTGTAGGATAGGTAAACAAGTCTTTAGGGTTGGAGATGGTCTAAGTCTTAGCACGAAGACTTTCATAAATATCACAAATATGGTGCTTTTAAAAAATTATCACAATTTACTGTTAAATCTAAAATCTATTACTTTTAGACCTTTTATCAGGTAGTTACAGACTTTTTATAAGAATTTAATATAGCCATTATATATAATAATGGTCCTTATGAAAAATTTCAAAGATTTTTCAAAAAGTTTATAGTTTTATAAGATCTTATAAACATATAAACGCATATCCATGTTACATAAAATCGTACTTTAGAATCATTTTTCTCATAGTGATATTTTTTTGAAAAAATTTAAAAAGAGTTTTCCAAAATGATATTTCTCAAGATTTCTTTTTACAATTTCCATTTTTTTGTTGTGGTCAACAGAGGTTTTTAGATGATTAAAAATGTAACCCATATTTTTATCACTCTACTATTTTTATTTTAGTATTTTTAGATTTCTTCTGTTAACAGTCACATCAATTTCTCATTTATAGACATTTTCCATTTTTTTAAATTGATATGCTATAGTTCCTGATCTCTTACATACTGTTTTAATTGATTTGCAGAAACTGATACAGACCATATTAAGATATACTTAGTAGTTCTAGTTTTGTATTTGCTTTCTAATCTTTCTTTTTTAGGAACTTTAATTAATAATGGGTAGATTCAGCGAGGTCATATTTTCATGCCTTTTAGTTCTAGTTATATTTTCAGCGAGGTCAACTAATCAAACTACACCAAATTTAAATATGGTTGACACAAAATTTACAGTAAAACACATTTTAAAATATTATAAAAAAATCCTTATTTGGTTATTTTAATTTAATAAATATATATTATGTCGTATTAATTAATTTTCTTTTGTCCTTAATTGGGTGTGTAGAAATACCGGATGACTCTGAAGAAGGCGAATGATGAAAAGATTAAGAAAGAGGAAATGAACAAATCTTTAATAACCCCGCAAGAGGGAATAATCTATGTTGGAGAAGTTCCATCAAACTTCTACAGAGGAGGAAATGGTCATTTCCCAACACTTCATATCAACAATATTCCTCAACGTTCTTATGTGCCGCAACATACCATGAACCCTAACGATATCAACACACAGCTCATACCATCTCGCGGACATCATTTTGATCATAATGTCGCTAGAAACGTAATAATGAATCAACAATACCTTCATCACCATCAGACCTCGGACTTCATGTCACAAGAGAATTATGGTAATAACTTTACCGAGGAAGATTTAGTGGATGCATCAAGCTATTGGTACGCACCGGAGGATACTTCTTTGGAAACGAGGAACGTTCATGAAGTTGTGCCATCGCAGGTTCCTTCTTATGATGAACCACGTAGTTCCTTTCTTGATCAGGTGATGAGGCTTATGTTTCTTATGAGTATTATGTATATTGAATAGACATTATATTTTATTCATATCTTTGTGTTTTTTTTTGTGTGTGTGTGTGTGTGCTTCGTATACAGCGACAAAATGGAGGACTCAGCTACAATAATGGTTGGTCCGTAAAAAAAAACAGACAACCCTAATCTTACTTGGTATGATTAGATTCTATTCTTTTTTAAGATGAATCCAAGATTGGGATTTGCAAGAAGGGATCAAGATGGGGTCAAGATCGGGGCCAAGCATGAAGACGGAAGATGATGTACGTTCTACCATTTCTTTTATCTTATTAATATATTGGGTTTAGTGTTCAATTCATATTCTAGTTCTAGGTGACTCCCTAGGATTCTCTTTTCTACATTCTTGTGTTAGCATTGCATTGTTTGCGACAAGTTGTTTGTTTTTTTCGTCATTCAAAATAAGAATTTGCAAAAACAGAATATTTTCTAAGTGATTTCATTTGTTCAATAAATGAGTCGTATTTCCTCCTCCAGCAGCTAATAATGTGGTCTTCGTTGTCCACACCGTTAAACTGAACGCCCATTACTTGCTTTCTACACGAAAATATATCAAGAAAAAACATCCATAATGAAAACGTGATAAGAATATGCGAAACAATTATGTTTTAGTCAATTACGCTTGAAAAATGATGTTATGAAACCATCAAAAATAGTTTCGAAACTAAAGAGATTATTGACCTAAAGTCCAAAAAATAAATTGGTTAAAATATCAAAATATATTGATTACATTTCATACGTTTTGATTAAAAAAATTTTTATGAAACAAATGTTTACTTAAAGACTGTGCAACCAAGAGATGATAAAAACGACTAAAACAATCCAAACTAGCAAAAAAAATGTGACTGATAGATGCAATCTTAAGGTAGGATCTTTGAAGCAAATTAAATGTAAACAATCAATGACTACGCATACATTTCCACTAAAAATATAACCAAACCAGAAAAGAGGCATTGTCCCGTAAGAACAAAAAGAGACAAGACTACGATCAAACAGGTTACAAAAATTAAATTACAGCCTCTTATAAAAAAAAAAATCTCGAATTACTTAATCATCTATTTCATGCAACATTAAGAAAACAAACTATTATGCCATGAAAAAAAAAATAATATCAAACATGCCACAAAAATCCATAGTTTGGTTTCGACTAATATCCAAAAGCGTAAATTTGTTACCTTTCAGGATTCAATATATCGGTCAAATATTTCGTGTAGAAAAGTCGGTCACTGAATTTCAGTCCATTGCTTTATCCGAGATGAATTTGCCGAATTTTCTTATCGAAATGCTTTCTCATCTCCATGATTAATTGGACGTTACAACAAAAACCCACATAAAAAATTTGATTGAAAAAAAGTGAAAATGGTTAATAGAAGTGTTCAAATGGGAACACCCGCGCAGCCGAAACTAATTAATACCACCACACGGCGGGTGTTAGTTTAAAATTTGGTCCGTTAAGAAGAGGACCTCCTATATGGACAAGTAAATAAAAAAAATTAAAAATATATTGAAAACAATGTTCAAGAAAGCGTTAGACACTAAGCGGGCGGTGATTCATTGCCTAACGCCTAGAACACCTAATCAGAGTCTAAACGATTGTAATCGGTTTAGGCGTTGACAACATAACATAATATAAATATAATATTATAGATAAAAATTATATAAAATTATCTATTAGAAAAATAAAAATATTAAATCGTAAACAAATATTAGACAAAATATAATTTAAGTCATATCAAATCATATATATGAAGCTAAAACTTATAATTTAAATTTATGGAGTTATAAATTAGAAAAATATATTGAAACGAAACTTACGTAATTTTAGACGGTCGAAAGGGTCGTCTAGGCGTCACATGAACGTCTAGCGCCTAAGCGGACGTAGGCGACCGCCAAGACCGTTTTTTAGAACATTGAATAAAACAAATCGTCGCTTTTTAGAACATTGAATAAAACATAATCTATGAAATAGGTAAAAATAGTTTAAAAAACAAAACCACAATATTGAAATTGTTATCAGACTTTTTAAAAATCATTTCTTTTTTAAAAATCCCATGGGAAGGCCCCCGAAACGATGCACACTCGCGAAGCAAATACAATTTTTCTTGTCACCCACGAGCTTTGCATATTGGGACTGACCCACAATAGATCAGTTTTATTAGATTGTCTCGGAGCGGGTCTAACGGTTGGACCAACCCACTTTAACACATCTATTCATAGATAAGAAAGGAAATCTCTCAAAAAAAAAAATCGCTGAACTTCACAAACTTAAAAAAAATGAAAAGAGAGTATGCAAAATTGGGATCCAAAAACACCTTAAACATTCTTAGATTTGGGACTTCAAAAAAACACTATAAACGTTTCTTAGTTCAAAAGCCAATATAAGATAAATAATTAACTACAGTTTGTGATCATAATCATTTTGTTCAATCATCAATATTGGACGCATCCTTTTTCTATCATTGCGAAAATTTACATGGAGATTGTAAATTCCGCAGATTAGTTTTTGTCCGACGTATGATCTTTCATAAAAAAAAACGAGGATGGAACTAAGTGAAATAAGGTTTAAAGATAGGAGAGGCTATTGAGGGTTTATATATAAGTCTTTGAAAGGAGAACATATTATATAGATGCTCGAAGAATTTAAATTTATTAAGATTTTAAGAGATAATTTTCTTGATATTTTTATATATATTATAGATCACGCTAACAAATCTGGTAAAAACAATTTGAATAAGTAAATATTGATAATTGTACTACAACCTAAAAAGTAGTCCTGGGCATATCCGAACCCGAATCCGAAGTTTTTAAATATCCGAACGGGTTCTAAACTTCACAACCCGAAAACCTTAACCCGAATCCGACCCGAACAAGTACCCGAACATATCCGAAATATATGTACATAGTTATAATTTAGTAGTAATATTTATACTTGTAATAACCTAAGTGCCTAAATTATTCGGATATTAAGATATTTTCGGGTGTTTTAGCTACTTCTGGCTAGATTCGGATAAAAAATACTTGGGTTTTAGAGATTTTTTGAGTATTTTTTAATATTTTGCATAGAATCGGATACACATTTTTTAATATTTGGATACTTCGCGTAAACCCGAATCCGAACCCGAAATACCCGACCCGAATTCAATCCGAATTCGAAGTTTTAAAATACCCGAACGGATCTTAGTTTTCTACATCCGAAAAACCCTACCCAAACCCGACCCAAATATCCGAACGTCGAGGCCTACTAAAAAAGTTGATAAAGTATAGCAAAATTAAAAAAGAAAAATTTGAATATAAAAATTCCCGGTCAAAAGGATAATTTTCTTTTCTTTTTAATCCAATTCTATCTTAATCCCGTTATAAGAATCCAAATCCCTACATAGTTTCAGGGAAGGTAGAAAGTGATAAAATATAAAAACATTATGTATCTGACGCGTTGCTACCAAGCTTTTATAGTATATATACAAACTCTCTTGTACTCTCTTATTTCAGCTAGAAAACTCTTTCATCCCTAAATTACTATAGAAATGTTTTACGGCTAAACGATCGTTACCAATGACCTAATGAGTAATGTGTTGACTATACATATTCTTTCTTGTTTATCAAAAGATAAATATATTACCTAAATTACTATAGTAATGTTTTACGGCTAATAAACGATCGTTACCAATGACCTAATGAGTAATGTGTTGAGTATATATATTCTTTCTTGTTTATCAAAAGATAAATATATAACCTAAATTACTATAGTAATGTTTTACGGCTAAACGATCGTTACCAATTATGACCTAATGAGTAATGTGTTGAGTATATATATTCTTTCTTGTTTATCAAAGAAAACATACAAATATTTATTTTTCTGATATACACGAAAGAATATATATAGTCAACACATTACTCATTATTCTTTCTTAGTTTATGCCAACTATGGCACATGTACTTATAGTTTTAAAAGATTTTATGGTAATAATTTCCTAGTTTTTGTTTCATGGACTGCTTTTAGAAGTTTTTGGATTTGATCGTGACCCAGATAACTTAATGAGCAATGTCACCTACCACTTAGTGTAGGAGGATCCAAAACCAGAAGGATTCAAACTCTTAGAGCTTTATTATGATAGATAAATATGCGCATAAGTATCACATGTTTTCTATTTTTTTCACTGTGTTCCACTTGAAATGGTAAAGTTTCAGAAAATGCTAAATTCTATCCTCAAATTGTACAACTCTCTGTGTTCAAAAATTTTTGGTGTTAAAAGGCAAAACAAAAATCTAGAACATTGCATGGTTTTACAAATAACTGCAGCCGTATAGAGTAAAGATCAGTTTTATTTTACAAAACAAATTAATCAATCAACAAAACAGAGTATAAATAAACCCTAGTAAAAAGCTTATAGCAGAATCATAAACGTCGCAACATAAAACATTATAAAGAACAAAACCGTGATAGCCCCATTTCGTCTGCCACCACTAGCCATCGGAAGCAGATCAGGAAGCAAACATTCCTCGCCGTTAAATATCACTTTCGCCGGAAACCCGTCACGTTCCGCCACATTAATCCCCGGCGTGAGTTTCTTGCTGAACTGTATCACGGATTGTTGTTTACCTGGAATCCTAACATTCTTCTTCTTTGGATCTTTTTCATCAGCCTCTGCTACAAGATAATCCAGACCAGGAAGACCTTCCATGAAAATGGTGTTGTTGACACCTCCGTCCACGCTTAGGAGACTTGCGTTGAATGAGTAGGCTTTTTCAAACCCTAGAAGCGCCGGTTTTTTCATCTGAACCGCAAGGAACCAGTTGGGGAAATCGATTTCTCCCCAGTTAAAAATCGTGATCCTCACGGTCCAACCACCTCTGTAATCTGACGCCATGTGCCAGTTAATCGATACACCGCAATTGTCTCCACACGGCATCGGGTTAGGTAGGGTTTTGTGTTTGAGTGCGTTCCAAGCAAGCGTTAGAGCTGTTCTGTTTTCGAAAGGTAAGAGAAGAGCTTCTGGAGGGATGAGAAGAGGCGGAGACTCGGCGCTGCAGGTGCGTCGCGTTTCGGAAACGCAACCGCAAGCACAAGTGTTACAAGGTATGATTGAGTCGTTGAAGAAAGCAGAGAAGGAGACGCAACATTTTGGTATCTCGGTTTTGGCTTGCGTGATGTTACATACGATCTGCCAGCTGGCAAAAGATGATTTGTTGGTTGGCATACCGCTCGGATCCGGATAAAAAGTCGGGCTTACCCGAACGGGAGGCCCGCACGAGTAATCGGGGTTTAACGTCCCTTTAATCCTCCAGTTCTGCGGTGGAAAAAGCGCGGATCGGTTGAAATCAGGAGGCATTTTGGCAACTTGCATCGTGAAGACAGAGACTGATTTGGAAGGGTCCATGATACGTGGTAAGATGGTACCATTTCTGCAGCAAGAAGGTATATTGCCTAAAGTAGTGTCATCTTTTTTGGTCGGAGGCAAGTCTATGATGATTGGTCGTCTCTCACATGTGAGAACGTCAGCGAAATCTAGACCAGTGTAGATTAGAGACTGAGGACCGAAGATACATTTCGTGGCGTCCACGACCGTTGGATATGCACCTTGCATTTTTTGTATGAACTCGTCTCGCATCCAATCGAAACTAAGCTCCCAATGGTCGAGCCGGCCTAGTGGGTTGTGGTTTTCCATGGTTACTTCGGTTAGGTAGTTCTGGTCGTAGGCTCGGATCACGTCGTACATTATGGTCAAGTCTCCGGGTTGTCGTGGGAGGAATTTGGTGGTGATTGTTGTGTTGACTGTAATGTTTGCGTCTCTCTTGCAGCACGTCGTTAGCTCTCTTTTACCTAATAATGTACATAAAATTAGTTAGAGTTAGAAACATATTATTATTTTCACTTCAAATTTTACTGCATTGTTTTATGATAACTTGATTGAATTGTAACAGTTACCAATGTTTTATAAATCAGTCGTCTATGTGACCAAACATGTTACGATATTTAAATTTTGATCAAATCCGTAAAAAGTCGGTGAAAAAGAAGTTACATGTGTGTTTTTTTTTCTGAATTAAAAGAAATTGTATATGAATAATATTTTAGGAAAAAAGTCTACAAGTTTCACATTCAAGATCATTTTTGTTGCTTAAAAATCAACTTTTCTTTACACCAGTTTAAAATTCATTTTTTTTTTTTGTATTTTAAAACAAGTAAAATCTTCAAAACATGAATTTTTAAATCAGTTAAAATCCGTAAACCAATTAAAGAGATTGTCTCACTTGTATTCAAATTTTGAACATTAACAATTACCTTATCAAATGTTTTAAAACAATAACTATAATTAAGAAAGAAAAAGAAAAAAAAGAGAATTGGTTGGAGTAATTACTTTGAAGAGTAGGCTCAGGACAGAGCCAACCATCGTTAACAAGCGATATGTTGGATGGCAAAGGAATCGCCGGAGGAGCCACCATGAACTGAGTCCCGACAAGCTCAATCTCAGCCGTCATTTGCTTCAAGTCTCCAGCCGTTTGAATGGCCGTTTTGAGGTCGGAGACGGGATAGCCACCGAGGATGGTACCATTGCCTACCAAAGCAGGAAGCTCCGTCCCGTTGACTATTAACGCATCGGTGGCAGAAATAAGGATTTCGTTGTGTTGGAAACCAACGAACACTCTCCATTCTTTTAGCTCTTCCCGGCCATTGTTTAGAACCGTAAGAACTGACTCGAACCGATAAGGCTGATCAGTTGTGTCGTTTGGAGGGATCTTGCGACCGAGTATGAATTCATAAGAGAGAAATATTCCGTTGCAAAGATCTGATGGCGAAATCGGGGCCGGTGCCGGAGCCATTATTGTCGGAGGAAGCTGAGACATAGACGGTGGAGTAACGGTAAATAAGAGTAACACTCCGAATAAAACCGGAAGGAGAAAGCCCATTGTGTCGTTCTCAAGAAAACTAAACAAGAACCCAAATGGTTTTTGTTATGTTTTGTTTATTTGAAACAAATAGTGTAACGCGAGTCTATAATCATAGGAGGTTGTGGTAAAACGTTGTAGGATACTAGGATGCACGTCGAGAGGTTTTGAGTGTAGAACTCGTGCCACGCACGTTGGTAGGTCGATTATGAAGTAGAGAATGTAATGATAGAGTCGTGGACGCAAATTAAAATTATTATTTTTCACATCATCGGCATGACACGATCATTCCAACAATATGCTAATAACATATATATCTCTAAGAGATATAAGATATTATGGATCCTCCCAGCCAAAACTCGCAAAACCTGTATATTTTTGAAATCGATTTATATTTTAGAGTATGATCCAGACGAATACAGCTGCAAGGTAAGCCTGTATTGTTTCAGATTTCTTTTTTAAAACAAATTAAAACTGTTTTTTTTAATTTAACAGCAATATGTTTTATATCTAAAAATCTAAATTAGTATGCACGTCAAAGTAAAAAATTGAATAATCTTAAAATCAAAATCCTTGCTAACTTACCGTCTTCTAGATATAAAATTCAATAATATATACATCCCATTTTCATACGCATTGAAGTTATCCTAAAAGCCAACCAATGTAACAATATATAAATAACAAAATTGTTAAATTAAGATTGAAACCATGTGTAGTCTTGCATTAAACAAAAGTACAAAACTAAACGTGATCGATGAATGAGTGGAAAGTTTGAAGCACTGCCAGCTACGGCTTTGCCTCGAGTAACCAGAAGTGAGCAAGATTCCTTCTCTGTTAGCAGCGTGTGGAATTTCTCCCCATAGATACAGTTGTGGATCCAGTGCGACAGATTTGAGCTCTGTGGTGACTTTTGGTTGCAAAATCTCGTACTTCACCAAATGTCGTTAGCTCAACTGGTAATTATCCTACGCGAAACTTAGAGGTTGCCGGTTCTAGTGATGCTTGGGACGAAACTAATATTACATGCTGTTGTTTCGAGTATTGGAAAATTACGGGATTTGCCCCAAAACCTTCTAGTATTAAAAAAAAAAAGAAAAAAAAATCTCGTACCTCCTAAAACACTATTTGGGCCGGAGCTGGGTCGGATATGCTTAATCGTATATCTTAGAAAACTCACTATCATGCTGAAGTTTGCTTATAATTTTTCCTTTTAAAAAATCAAATAATAAATTGCCCAAATATATTTTTATGCTAGAAACTTCGAATTCTAGGGCCGTTCGAGTGAGTCGTGAGTGACATCACATGTTACAGCTTGATCAAGTAACCCAAGCCCTCTAACCCAACCAGAGTATAAGCAACATTTTACCAATTATCACCTCCTAAACTCAAACCAACATTCAACAAAAGTAAATAAAGAAAACAATTATTGTAGAGACAGACCATTGATCTTTTGTCCCACTCCCTCAACAACTCTTGTGAGTTAATTGCCACTACCTAAATTGTAAATAATAAACTGTATCTTTATTTTGGTTATTCGTGTTTTAATGCTCTCGACGTTTTTACGGCTTATCTTAAGGTCAAACAATGAAGATCACGTATTTATAAATTTCCACCTTCTCAACTAAACAAAGGCGAATATTCTTTTTATCGATTATTTAACCTCTTAGAGCATCAGCAAAGGCATAACCGAAGGGATATATGTTAAGACGGTTTTATAATTAAAAAAAGCTAAGAGTTTGTGTTTAGAAATAAAGTTAATAGACTTGATTATTGGTAGAGGCGCCTATCCTCTCCGTCAAAAATTCCTAACCAACAATATCCTCCCACGTGGCTCTCACACCCGGGTGTGGGATAACACTCGACTTACGTCTCTAAACTAACTATTCCCTTATTTTCTTATATTTTATTACTTACACCCAACGAGAAATTACCCCACTGTGGGTGGTCTTAGGAATACAGAAAGATATGTGTTGGAGCAAAGCTGGCCATAAAATTGTCTTGCATGTGTATTTAAAATTTTCCAACGGTGTAAATTCACAATAATTGGAATAATATATTCTGCTTTAACGACAATAACATGTGTATTATAAACTAATACAATGATTCAAAAGATACAAGTAGCCGTGAATTTAGCTGATTAATAGATTACATTACTAAATAATTACTGTATTGTTTGACCATTAGTCGTGAAACATGACAGAATTAGTTAATTAACGAAAAATGAGAAAAAAATAATTGTATTCTCAGCGTAAATAAAACCCAACCGACAAAATAGTGTTAAATTGAACTAATTGAGTGTAAACCACTAAAAGAGCACATAGAAAGTAACAATTCTTTATTTCTGAAATCTGAATAACGAGTAATTAATATGTTAATTATCAAGAACAATTAAATACAAATTGTCAACAACAAAAGAAAAAGTTAAAACAGATCGAAGAAAGTTAAAGATATTGATTTGATCCAACATCATCTTGTTTTCAATGATCAAAGATATCTAAACATTTATAGATCTACCGATCTACCACATTTATTCCGACCTTTTCTTCATAAATTTCCGGCGAATTTCCGAATATTTATCCGTCACACTAAACAGAGAAAGACTGCAAAAAAAGTAAAAATAATTGAACAAGAACTCATAAACCGATCTGAACCAGAACCTGGTGGTGGAGTATGATAGTAAAACGGAAAATAAGGGACGATCGGATTCGGTGGAGGCGGCGTAGGATAGTTTCCTGAATACGGCGGAGGATAGTAATAACCTTGACCACCGCCACCGTAAGGTGGAGGGTATTTGCTGCCTCCACCCGACTGAGAAGGAGGAGGGTAATAGTAAGAGCTACCGCCACCGCTACTGCCGCCGGAGCTTGGAGGAGAAGGAGGTGGAGGACATGCGGTTGTGGGGGTTGATGGTGGTGGAGGAGAAGGCGGCGGTGGAGAAGATTGGATGGGACTACATGGATTGTCGCATGAAGAACACATTGTACAAGAAACAACCTCGTCTTTAGATGTTACTATCGGTACCACTGTCGGTGTCACTGACATTAGCAGTATAACAACAAGTGTAGAAAAAGTGTATAAATGGTTTGTTTCCATTGTCAGAAATTGGATTTAGAAACTTAGTTTTGTGTAAAATATACAGAGGAAGAAGATGAGAGAGCCAGAGAGGAGGGAGAAAGAGTAGGAGTGGGAAAGAAGAAGAAGAAGCACGTTCAGAGAAGGAGTGTTCTTCTTTTTATCGATGGCTTTTAAAAATAATTTATAAATAATTATTTTTAGCATTAAAAAGGTCTTTAATAAAGAAATAATTAGTGAAAATTCGGTGGAGTGTTTTACTAAGAGTTTATTTTATATTTTAGATTAAATTCTGGTTCGTTTCTGATAAAATACGAATTATGGAAATTAGTAGAGATAAATTTATTGGAAATTTATAGAATAATTAAGATTTTTTTATTCATAGTTTCGTATGTGAAATATTATTGTAATATTTGTGGTGCACATGCCCGGCGTATGACACAATCAAATGACTTAGCGTATGACACAATCAAGTGAAGTCATGGCTTAGGGCATCAAATAAAAAGGGGCATATATTTTAGAATTTTTTTTTTAGGGTCTTATATGTAAAAAAAAAAGTTATAAGCTTTTTTTGAGAAATAAATTGGTTGGGCTTTCTTTTCACTATATTTTATGGGCTTTATGCCTTTAAATTAATAAAAGATTAATTAATATGTTGTTAATGAATTTTTTTTGGAAAATTTTGGCTTAAAATAAAATAAAACCCTAAACGTTTATAAAAATTTCTTTTTCCATTGATTCAATTCATACTTTTTCTTCGGTGTGCTTGGCTGCTTGCAAGCTTGATAAGGTATGTGAACTTTGCTTAGATTTGATTAATCAAGTAAATATTTAAGTGACTAAGTTTGAAGATTATGCCTTCCGTTCATAATCAATCTGATAGTCGACATAATCAAGCTCGACTACGTGAGTTTGATGAATGATTTTGCTGGTAAAAGTCTAAATAGAGCTATATTTAGAGAATATATATTTTTTTCTTTACAAACTTCTTATGAAATTAATTACTGTTTTTTTTAGTTTTGTATGAGTTTTATTTAATTTTATTTGTGATGCTAGAAAAATTTTTTTTTTACAAAAGGCATGATTTCTTTTAGTGGCATAGGGCATTTAGATATACTGCACCGGTCCTGGTGGTGCATGTAAAATTATTCGTAGTAGACATTATTGTTTTGTTTGTTTAAGCGTGATATTTTTATCGAGGACTTAGGAAATAATTATAAATAATTTTGTTGTAGAAATCACAGAAAAAAAAAGTGTTTTAAAAAAGAAATGAATAGTGATTGCAAGAAAAAGTTGACACGGACACGTTAACCTTTTAACCGAAGGTCTTGTAATAAAGCACCGGAAATACGCGGATGTCGGGGGCAAATGCGTCACGCACTCTCCTAAGTCGTTGAAT
Source organism: Arabidopsis arenosa (assembly GCA_905216605.1). NCBI lineage: Eukaryota > Viridiplantae > Streptophyta > Magnoliopsida > Brassicales > Brassicaceae > Arabidopsis > Arabidopsis arenosa. Next base: position 7,073,743 of record LR999458.1, read on the forward strand.
TACATTTATACCCCTGGTCCCGTGGCGATCTCGTGGCGGCTGCGTCGACGAGCCAAGTAGGGTTGGGGAAATAAAAGAGAATCTTCTACAAAAGTCATTATAGTGGGGCTTGACTCTTTTGCAAGCTTTCACACGTGGACGTATCTTATTGGAGTTGTGGTTATGACGTGGCAGCTTTCGAAGAGTAGACGTGAAGATGACGGAAGTCCCAACTTGACGTTTTTTCTTCAACAAATTTTCTGGTTTCGAAAACAAAATTATGAGAAATTTTTGTGAGTAGCTCTAAATTCAAAACTCAAAAGTGCTTAAGATTTGAAGGAGTTTTTCTGTGTGTGTGTTTTATAGAGAAAACAAAAACAAAAACATTCCTTCATATATACAAAAAGAAAAAAGTTCAAAGCTCTACTAATAAGCTTTTTGCCGGCCAAAAACAAAAGCTCTACTAATTAGCGTTGTGACTTCAAATGTAAACATGATATTTGTTCAAAGTCACGCCCATTATTTTACTGTGTATCAATTACAATAAGTAAATATTGGATCGTCATGAGTCATGACTCTAAACGGCGTCGAGTTGTGAATTACGTTTTTATTTATTTCATATCAAATTAATTATTATGTTTGATATATACTATTTTTTAAGTGACTTTGACTCTCAAACATATGTGGTAGTTATACTGTTCCCAGATAACACTATCATTCACAATTTTAAGCAAGTACACAACTTATCAATTACATCGTTCTAACACCTAAATAGCTATTGCTTGATTGCCATTCGGGCATAAGTTCATGTCTTCCAGTAAATCCAACTTGCAAACTTTCTATCAGCAGTGAAAAACATGGAACATACCACATGGTCGGATGTTATGTCCCGTATTGAGAACATATGAACATTGAGAAAGTAAGTCACGAAACCTAGTGGATAGGTGTTGAGAAAATATTTTTTGCATTCCAATAAGAACTCCTTTTATCAAAAATATCATAATTCAAGAAAAATCATACCGCTAAAACGACTGCTTTAGTTAAAAAGTTTCCAATTTATTTTAAATATTTTAGGTACCTTAACTAAAATGTACCAATTACAAAATCTGAGCAAGCTTAGTTTATAATCAAACTTACCAGGCGATTGAAGATGGTCACACCATGCTTATGGTGATCTCATGATTAAAGTTACTCTGCTTTTTAAAAGGTGGATTTTTTTATTTGCTTTTGTGACTTAAATCAATTGTTAATGCTGAAACATTTTCATATTAAAAGGAAAAAAACTGGAAATTCATACAAAATCCTAAACTAATCTCTAAAGTTTGCAAAAGTATGTGAATTTTGCAATGGCTAAGAGAAGATGCGTTTGGCGAGAATTTAACTCTTGGCTTAACTTAGATTCAAAATAGCAATTCACCATTTCTGCTAATTCGTTTAAAGACAACTTCTATATTTCATTTGATTGTTGAGGAACAAAAGGTTGGTTATAAATTAAACACGGTTCAAGTGAAGATAAAACCTTGGGATTTGGTCTTGCGCTTTTATCTAATTTAATAAGAAAATCAAACAGAAACGTATTAATTCAAACAATATATGCTAATGTTTCTTATCTTCATATATTCATATGGATACTATTTTCTTAATACTGAGCCAATGAATAGCCCTAATGAATAGTTGAGAAGGACACATGAATGAGATTAGGATTCTCATATCATACATTTAAACTCCTACATTTATGTTCTTATTTTTTAGTTGCTGCTCATTTATTGGATTCTTGAAATCATGTGTGCTTTTCGAAAGAGAGCGATGATTCGATCATATTTTCATGTCTTTCATAACTCATTCGGTCATATTTTCAGCCAGCAATGAATGCATAATTAAATAAAACGCAGAAACACTACGACTTTCTTTGTTTGCAAAACACCGAACAGAGGGGTCTAAATAAATACAACTATTTAATAGTACATCTTATTACCTATATACGTAGAATGATCTTTCATAATATACAGTTATACACTGTCGCTAATATCACAAATAGAAGACAATTTTCTTAAAAAGACGACTAAAAAGCAAAATGATACCAAATAAACCCATGATTCACATGTGCCCAAAGATCAAATTTGTCCGGACAATCGTGTTGCGTTGAACCGCCAAGACGTCGCAGCCTCAAAAAGTCAAAAGTCACGAGTTACTCATTTGGCCATGCAAAACAATCTTCTAAATTTGTTATGAAAAATATAAAAGATCTAATGCAGTTTGGGAAGAAGAAGAAGAAATATTAGCTGGATTGCACGTGTCTTTAATAGAGTGTTACGGGGCCACCAACCTCTACCATATTCTCTGCACCTACCAAATCACTACTCCCTCCGTATTTTAATAATTGTCGTTTTAGAATTTTTATTTTTTTGAATTGGATGTTGTTTTCAAATTTCTATGCAAAATTTATTACTTTTTAATGTTTTATGATGTCATAAAACATTAAAAAGTAATAAATTTTGCATAGAAATTTGAAAACGACATCTAATTTTTTAAAAAAGAAAATCCTAAAACGACAATTATTAAAATACGGAGTCGGTATAATTAATCTGGTACATTTACTCACCCGTCGCTCCATTTATAACCAATTAAACCATGTAAGAGATCATATTGGTACGGAGGGTTTGGGTTTTATACAAAGTGAACTAAATACCATCGCAGGACATATATACGATAGGCATGAACTTATATATATTTTGTTGATATTTTTATTAGAATGTCTCACATTGCTTGGGATTAAGATCTTTGGGCACTATATATAGAATGTGGCAATCCTTAAGTCTTGAGCTAGCTTTTGGGTTAAGTTAGGCCACATTCCTAATAATTTTTTTTATCAAGAAATAAATTTGAATATCCATCCGTATATAAGACCGTGCACACCAATGTAAGAAAATGATAAAAATTTGGAGGATACTGAAGCTCCATGTTTTGTAGAATACGTTGGTCGTGACTCGTGTGGTGTACTGGTGCGGCGTTACGTGTTAGGAGCCTTGTTCGAAAACACGGCCTCCGCGGCCGCCTAAGCGCCGGTTAAGCACTCGGCGGTAGGTAACCGTCGGGATTTGTCCAAATCGGAGAATTAATCGGACAACAACAATTTTTTGTATTCTATGGTTAAATATTCTATGATACATGTCAGATCTATCATATTTGTGGAAAAACAAGAACAAAAATGAGTTAAAAATGATGCAAACGTATGAAAAAATGAGCAGCCGCCATTATTAGGGTTAGAAACTCGTGAAGCTCTGTGAAGAAGACGACTGTAGAATGTCTGTTTTACCTTTCATTAAAGGATATGTTAAAAAGAGAGCAAAAATGAGATTTGGGGACTCGAACTCAAGCGTGTACGTGCATTTTATCAGATGAAACCACTACACCAAGCAGAACTTACATTCTTTGTCAGCAAATAATTTATATATATCCATAAAACTAGATAAAAGCCCTAAAACTAATCCCGATTAATTTCCGTGTAATCTCTGATTAACCGATTAATCGCTAGGCCAGCTCGAACGCCCGACTAACGCCTAGCGATTTTTTGAACAAGGGTTAGGAGTCGTTGTGTACATGTGCGTGAATGGAATTGGGCATTTCTTCCATTTTATTGGGCCGGGTTTTTTTCCGGCCCAAGTACAAAAAAGCCCAATAATCCTATTGGAGTTGCGATTTAGAACTGTACTACAGTAATGAGAAACACCACTCATCACCGGAATTAACAAAAAGAGTTTGAAATTTTCAGAAGCTTACTTGCAAGATCCATGGCCATCTTCTATTTCAATCGGATTCCCATTTGTCGTCTCCTCCGATTCGATGGGTTCTTCTCCGTTTCCATTGACCTGATTTTGGTTTTACGGTACTGGGCCGGCGAATCAATCATTCCCCAATTCGTATTCTTGTTTCAGTAGGAGCTTCTCTATCATGCGGAATTAACCCTCATGGAGATGGTATTCGCTGACTTCAAATTCGCGTGAAACGACAGCGTTTAGTATTTGGTGGTCACAGTTACCGTTTGAGTGTTTTTGGTCATTTGTTTGGCAGAACTTAAAGGTTAGATCTTTCTTCTGAAATTATTTCATTATTAATTGTTTGAACCATATTAATTTAGTTGTTCCAAACTCTAATTATGACTGAGGTTTTATTCTTAAGAATGAGGAAACCGTAGTGACTAATTCATACAATTCGATATTAGTTGAAGTTGATAATGCTAAGCATGCCACAAGTATGTCATTATCATATGAATGTTTCGCCACACAAGACTTTTTTGACTTTGTAAATATATATATTTTGTAATGCAACTTGGTAATCTTCGATGTCAACCTGTAGTTTTAGTGCTTGTAAACATGGAGATATATCTGGAGAACATCAAACTGGCGCAATGTTTTTGAATCTCTGATTATTATTTATCTTTTGGTCTCAAACCAAGGGAAGGAAAGGTGTTCATGGGTGAAAAACTGATATTGGTGATGTTACTGTTGGGACAGCTTCATGGATTCAGAAGCTGTATTGAGAAAGAAAGGAAAGCTTTGTTGGAACTCAAGAATTTCGTGATGTCAAGGTGTGAAGAACAGGAGCACGAATATGTCCTCCCTTCTTGGACTAATGACACAAAGAGCGATTGCTGCCGGTGGGAGAAAATTAAGTGCAATCGTACAAGCAAGCGTGTTATGAGCCTTTCCCTTTACAAATCTTACTTTTCAGAGATTTCTCTCCTAAATCTTTCTTTGCTGCATCCTTTTGAAGAGGTTCAAAGTCTGGACTTATCAATGTCCAGATTCAACGGATTGGTTGATGATGTGGAAGGTATATCATCATGCTTTTCCCAATGTCTCTTTCTTACCTTTATGGTCTCTATTTGGAAGCATTTTTCCCTGGAATAAAAGGTTTGAATTATAGATTCGTGAAAGTTGATACCGTTTAAAACTATCCCATGTAGCACATTGTCATCATTTTTCCATCACTCATGTTTCCTACTGCGTGCAGTTTTTAATTCTCATAATCTTCATTGGCATGTAGATTAGACTAAAATTGTAATGGAGCTTATCATAGTTATTAGAGTTTTCGTATACTTTGTTAACAGGATTTTATTTTGCAGGTTACAAAAGCCTAAGGAGATTAAGGAACCTGCAGATTCTGAATTTCTCTTCTAATGAATTCAACAACAGCATCTTTCCCTTTCTTAATGCTGCTACATCACTTACAACTCTTTTTCTTCGGAATAACTATATGTATGGCCCTTTTCCCGCTAAAGGTATGTTTCTCCTTCTAGTACACCTACTTATTGCTGATGTACCATTGGTTAGATTGTTTGATTTTTATGTAGTATGCGCTACAATTTGCTGTCTCTTTATTTTAGTTCTTAGCATTCTAACATTCTCTTGGATCCTTTCAGAACTTAAACACTTGACAAACTTGGAACTGTTGGATCTGAAAGGAAACTTCCTTAACGGCTCCATGCCTGTAAGAGGTAGCATTTACGTCAATAGTGACTGTCAATAGAAAAATGTCTGTCGTTCTTTTCTAGAGTAGAACTTTTAACACATTTAACCCTCTACGTAGTTATTGAAATTAGTTTATGCCATCTTTAAGAACATCCATATTAATTGTAGGTGTCTTTGCTTTTGTTTCTTTGTTTTGTGGCAGAGTTTCCTTACTTAAAGAAGCTGAAAGCTCTAGATCTAAGTTCTAATCGAATTTATAGCTCAATGGAATGGCAAGGCAAGTTTGCTCAAGTTTTAATTTAATTTTATTTTATTAAGAATGGATGTGAATCCCTTTTTATTTCTTTTCCCAAGATCATTTTTCAAGGTATATCCTTTATGTCTTTACTTTATTTCAGGATTAAGGAATTTGACTAACTTGGAAGTCCTGAGTCTTGGTAGTAATAATTATCATAGTCCTGAGCCTATACCAATAGAAGGTGATCTGTCTTTGCTTCACCTCCAAGATTATCAATATGGGCATTATAACTTTTACGTCTGAAAAGTGTCTCATGAATTCTCGGGAGGAATACAACTACTCTTATTATTCTCATCATCTTGTTGTTTTCCAAACTTTCGTTTTCGCAGTGTTTTGTGAATTGAAGAATTTGCGGGAGCTTGATCTCAGAGAAAATTAATTTGTTGGTCAGCTCCCTCTGTGTTTCGGTAGCTTGAACAAGCTACGGTTTCTTGACCTCTCATCAAACCAATTAAGTGGAAATATACCACCCAGTTTCAGTAGCCTCGAGTCCCTCGAATATCTATCATTGTCAGATAATAGCTTTGAAGGCTTTTTCTCGCTCAGTCCACTTGCCAACCTCACAAAACTCAAGGTGTTCAAAATGTCATCAACATCTGTTATGCTCCAAGTAGAGACAGAAAATAATTGGCAGCCGAAATTCCAACTAAGTGTTGTTGTACTACGACTTTGCAGCTTGGAGAAAATCCCTAACTTTCTCATGTACCAGAAGAACTTGCGTCTAGTTGATCTATCCGACAATAAATTATATGGAAACATTCCAACCTGGCTGTTGGAGAATAATCCAGAACTTGAAGTCTTACAGTTGAAGAATAATTCATTCACTATCTCTCAGATGCCTACAACAGTGCATAATTTGCAGGTTTTGGATATTTCGGAAAATGATATCGGTGGATTGTTCCCTGATAATATTGGTCATGTGCTTCCGAGTCTAGTACATTTGAATGGCTCCAATAATGGGTTCCAAGGGAATTTTCCATTGTCTATGGGTGAAATGAAGAACATTTCATTCTTGAACCTGGCTTATAATAATTTATCTGGGGAGCTACCTAGAAGCTTTGTCACAGGGTGCTTTTCATTAAGAATCCTGCAGCTCTCTCACAACAAATTTAGCGGCCATTTTCTTCCAAGACATTCAAATTTCACTTCATTGTCCGTCATAAGAATCGATAACAACTTATTTACAGGGAAGATCGGTGTTGGTTTGCTCAACTTGGTTAATTTGTTAGTACTTGACAATTGACATGTCCAACAATTTCTTAGAAGGTGCAATACCACCTTCGCTTCTGGTCACTGAAAATCATTATTTTCTAGACCTCTCTGCAAACCTATTATCTGGAGCCTTACCATCACTTGTTGGTAGTATACTTTGGCCAAGTTTTTTCCTACACAACAACAACTTCACAGGGCCAATCCCGGACACATTGTTGGGAGGTGTCCAAATACTTGATTTGCGGAACAATAAACTCTCTGGGAGTATTCCGCAGATTGTAAATACCCAAGATATGAGTATTCTTTTGTTGAGAGGTAACAACTTATCGGGATATATTCCAAGGACTCTGTGTGAATTGAGTAACATCAGACTTTTAGATCTTTCAAATAACAAGCTCAATGGCTTCATACCTTCATGCTTCAATAATTTATCATTTGGACTGGGAGGAAACGATGATAAACTTGACTACTTTGATTCAGTTTACTCTTTAGAGAACTTTTACTTGGGATTCTACAAAACCACATTTGGGGTTGAGGATTTCACGTTAGACTACATTACTCATCTGAATATTGAAATCCAATTTGCAGCAAAGCACAGGTATGATTCTTATACTGGAGCATTTGAGTTGACTGAAGGAACACTTGATTACATGTATGGCTTGGATCTGTCAAGCAATGAATTAAGTGGTGTTATCCCAGCAGAGCTTGGAGAGCTCTCTAAGCTAAGAGCTCTGAATCTGTCTCGCAATTTCTTGTCGAGTCATATACCGGATAGCTTCTCCAAACTGGAGGACATTGAGAGCCTTGATCTTTCTTATAACATGTTACAAGGAAGCATTCCTCACCAATTAACCAACCTCACTTCTCTTGCTGTCTTCAACGTCTCTTACAACAATTTATCAGGCACCATTCCCCAAGGAAGGCAATTTAACACCTTTGATGAGAACAGCTACTTAGGCAATCCTCTTCTCTGTGGACCGCCAACCGATAGAAGTTGTGAAGCTAAGAAGAATTCAGAGGAAAAAGATAATGGAGGAGGAGAAGAAGATGACAATGAAGCTGATATTGACATGTTGGTCTTCTATTGGAGTACGGCTGCAACTTATGTGACTGCACTGATAGGCATTCTTGTACTTATGTGCGTCGATTGTTCTTGGCGTCGAGCATGGCTCCGCCTTGTTGATGCCTTCATTGCCTCTGCGAAAAGTAAGTTGTCTTAAAACCATTTCAACATAGTTCTTGGATAATCCTTCTCAAGCAAAACCAGCTTCAATACTCTGTTTTTTTTTTGTAAGTACATATGTGTTTCAGATTTTACTTGCTGGGACAGAGGAATATAAGTTGATGCTGGTTGTCTCTGTTTCAAACGATTCGTCTATGTTTTGTTAATGATCAAATAATTAATAATTTTAAGATATAAAAAAATCTGGTTTAGTTTTAGTATAGTGATATTGGTATAAATGGCGATTGGACTTGATCTAAAGAAAAAAGAAAAACATTTTTCAAGCGGCCAGAGAGACCAAGATCTGCGTTACCTAATTACAGGACACATTATTATTGATATGGTTTTAATGTTGACAGCATCATAATGATGATTATCAATTATTATAATGATATGGTTTTAATGTTGACACACTATTTGTGTCAATCGCCCTAATGTTATTATCATTAATATGTGTACAAAAATGATTATTCCATACTTATAGAATTGTTTGATACCCACGGAACTAATGAAAAAAAAAGGATAATTCCACTGTTACATTACCAAATTTAAATACCACGATTGATGACTGGAATAAAACCTAAAATCTGGTAGCACAATCTGACATTAACAGAAAAATAAAACCAACGTTTTATAACCCGATCCAGACCGTAAACTGGACTATTTTCTAGGTTACTAAGTTATTGGATCAACCGGATTCGATTATAGATCAATTGATTAAAATTTGTTTGATGTATTTAATATTTATAGAGATTATATAGTTTTATAAATATAAAAATAAAAATAATCATATCATGTTTAACAAAAAAATTAAATCTAACAATAATAATAAAATAATGAAATGTTTTAAATCTAACTTAAACCGTAAATAATACTAGGATAGTAGAATAGTGAATATGAAGAACTGAAAAAGTTCTAAATATAACTAAATTATGAATTGTGAATACACTAGAAGTCTAAAACTATATATTTTTTTCAAAAAATAATTGATTTTTTTTTAGCTCATATCCGGCCAATTTAACCAATTCATCGGATCGCGGATTATTAGCGAGTTTTCCTAGATTTTTTCGGTTTTTAAATTATCGAATATTAGCAATAAACTTAAACCGAACAAATATTCGTATCGGAAATTAATCGGTCAGATTAAACGGTTTGGATCAGATGTTAAAACACTGAATAAAACATTAGAACTTGACGAAATTTTGAACAATATTTCATTTTAAATTGTAAAATAAATTATATAACTATTTTTGACTTGACAAGAATGTGTGCTTAACAGATAGGCAAGTCCCATTCCTGTCCTAATAAAGACAAAATCAAAACACAGCAATTATTTAAAAATAAAATAATATTATAAAAAAAATGAAAAACTAATAAACTACTACTACCGAACATGTTTTTCTTCGTTCATCTTCTTACAATTTCCAAAACTTTTTTTGAATACCACCAAATTACATCATCGAGTCATCGAGATACCCAAAATTCTTAAAGTAAAAAAACACAAAAAACCAAACAATTTCTAACAAAAAAGGGAAAAATCTCACATTTCATTTTGTTAGTCATCATCATCATCATTGCTCTCCAAATTCAAGAAAACCCTAATCATGGTGAGATCCAGAAAAAAACCACTAAGCGTAAACAGAGCCATAAGAAAGAGCCATGAGTAAAACAGCGGCTTGTTCTTCTTCACCAAGCTTCCGTCGTTGCTTCTCCACCGTTGATCTCTTCGTCATCCCAAAATCCATCAACCTCTGTTTTAACGATTCACCCAATTTAGGGTTTCCGCCGCCGGAACTTGATTTCTTTAATTTCTTATTATCCTCTGTTCCTCTTCTCTTCTTCCTGTTTCTGATCCCACATGCGTTACACAACGACTACACAGAACAAAAAGCGAAACATATCAGATCAGATCAGAGATCAGAGATCAGAGACAAGATCAAACTCAATTTCCCCCCAAAATCAGAGTGAAATTAGGGTTTATGTTTGAACCTTAGGACCAGTAGGACCACCACGCCAAAGAGGGGTTTTGCTTGTACCACAATCAGCACAAGTCTTCTTCTTGTCGTTAACACTAGTTTTGTTCTGTTCGATCATGTCTTCTTCAACTCTTGTTTTCATGGTTTCTGAATCAACCAAAACCTGAAAATACAGAGCGATCAGTTTATTATCAGATCATCATCATCATCAGAATCTGAATAGAAGAAGAGATCAGAAGCAGATCATTTTACCTTCTCACTGTGATCTAGCATTCTCTACTTCCGAGATCGTCTAAGTGAAATGGATATTTAAGGATTTGATCAGAGTCGGCGCCGCAATCGGGAAAGCTAGGGTTTGAAAACAGAGATCAAGGAAAGGATCAGAATCAATCTGGTTACTAGGGTTTAGAAGAGATCACGATTCTTCGCAAAAACATGCAGAGAAGAGAGTGAAGAAGAGTGTCAGAGAGAGAGAGAGGCTTTGTTTTTGAAAGAATCGAACCGACAGAGACAATGATCAATAAAACCAAACCCATGATTATAAATTGGTTCGGAATTAAACCCTAGGATTTTGGTTATTAAATGACGAAAATGCCCTTTTATTCATTCTCTATTATCAGAAGAAGCCACCCGCCAAAACATGGATTTTTTTGAGGAAAAGGTGTTTTATGATTTGGTGAAAAGAAAAAATGGCGCCACTTTGACCATTGTGTGATCAGATACGGCAAAGAGTACGGTTTCTTCGAGTGGTCAATGATGATGATTCACATGTATTTTATAGTAGCCGTTTCCAATTTTCCATAATTCTTTTTGTATCAATCGGAAAAAATTGCAAAGTTAGCAAAAAAAAGGTTTTAGAAATCTCACATCCCTTACATACAAATTGTCCCTGTAACACTTGCACATTGAAAACTTGGTTAATCTATAAGGCAAAAAAAAAAAACTCAGTAATTTTTCAATATTAGATTTAGATGCATTGGTTATATGATTATGTCACTAAAGTAAATGATTAAGTGGAAGATAGTGCAAAATTGAGATACTAATGATAGAATGATTGTAAACTATAAAGAGAAAGAAACAAACAATGAGAGTGGTAGGGAACTAAACCATGTATAGATAGGATTCAGATTCAGACCATAAATATATCATTTATTATGCATAGTTCCAAATAAGATAGTGTGTAATGTTGACTAAACAATTTCCTGGTCAAAGTGACAAACTGACAATACTCGAAAATAGGTTTTTAATATTAAAGACATATCTTTAAATGTAGAAAAAATAAGATTTTGTGCTTTTTTAGAATGGGTTAGAATAGAATAATTCATTTTGAGGTTTAAAATTGATTGAGAAGAAAGAAAGGGACTTATTTGTCTCCCATTGAACCACATACTTACATTTATCTGGACCATCTACTAGGTGTGAAGCATTTGAACCTAAACTCTATATAACAGGATGGTTCTTGATGTTGTGTTTCCTCTGTTTTCACTGTTCTAGTTGACAAAAAGAAATTATAAAAAAGAGGGAGCCTTTTTGCTTGTTTTTGCAGTGACTTGTGCCGTAATTATTACCTTTATGGTTCAATTCCTATGGAATGTGCCTCACTGCCTTACCTAAAATCTATGTAAGTCTTTGATCTCAAGTTTCTTGTTTATTAAGGAAGTAAGAAATGCTACAGAATGTTTGACTGTAGCTCTGTTTGCGCAAATCGCTTATCTGGAAACCACATTTTCTTGTATGATTCAACCGTTTTCTTTGTTTATCTTATGTGATTACATATAAAGCTAAGTTGTTTTGTTTATTTGAAGGATTACAGAGTTCTTGAAGCCAATAAATTATCTGCAACTATCTCTAAGGAACTAGGGGAAGTTGTAAACCTAGAAGGATTGTAAGCAAGAATCTGTTGTTATCAGACTTTAAATAACTTTTTCAATCTATTTCTTTGCAGCCGTTTCAATGATAGTCGTCTTAACGGATCCATCTCTGAGTTCAGGAACGTCCTTTCATTCTCTCGCACAGAGACTGGCATGCAGAATCGATCTCTTCCTGCCCCGTCAAAAAGACGAGAATGTCACCCTCAAGTGAATCTGAAGGACTGTGATCAAAGCTGCATCCAAGTAATCTGTTTCTGGCTGTTTGGTATACAGTATCTCAGCAGGAAAGGTTCTTCTAGGAATGGTAAAAATGTTGCAGTTGACGAAATACTTAGAGAACTTCTCTGCATCCAATGTGGCAGATGTGACAATCAGATGAAGGTCAAGCCTACGTTTCATCAGTGTGGATTGTCCGCTCGTGAGCTTCGTCAAGCATGATTACTGAGTATTGAAAGAGGTTTTCATCTATCAGAATCTCCCTAAGAAGCATACCATCAGTCATGTATTTGATCACTGTATCTGGTCCAGTACAATCTTGAAACCGAATCATGTACTCAATTTCAACAAGTTTACACAATATAAAGATGAACAAAAGTTGACTCCAACAGGAACTGGAACTTGGTTCTCTCACAACTGCAAAACCAGATCCATCACCTTGGAGGTTGTTGTGTCTCCTCATCATCTTCTTCTTCATCCCAGTATGTCTCCAGAATCCTCAAAGCCTTCTCGTAGATCTCATCGCTTTCGTGTTTCTGCAGGTTCTCAATCTTTTCCACCCCTTCCGCGGCATCAATCAGTTGGAGATAACAGTTCACGTCTCCTGTGTTCTTTTCCGCCTCTCCGGCCTTCAATATGTTTTCCAAACCATCCAGACACACTGAGTTGATCATTACATATGAACATACCAGGAGATCACATAAAGGTTTTACGCAACCCTGCTCCACTAAGTATCTGAATCACACCAAAGGAGTTCGTGACTTCATGATCAATAAAAAGCAATGCAAAGTAAAAAAAAGAGAGAAGACAAGAACATACTTGATTTGATCATGAGAACCACCTGAGGTTGCATATGATATTGACCATACAGCTAGTTTCTTCATGTCAAATTCAGCATGTTGAGCCAGATTGACCAAGGTTGGAATCAAATTTGCATCAATTACTGACTGTTAACATCAGTGCAAAAAAGACAAATAGAACACAATTAGTAATAGCAACAGAAGGGTTAAATTTGTATATGTTCTGCAACAAAAGCTTCTCACCTGAAGTTGTTCTTTAAAGCCTACAGTGATCCTTATAATAGTCCAGAAAGTGTTTATCTTTATGTCTTTCTCATAGTCTCGAGTAAACAGGTTGGCAAGAATGGGTAAAGCACCACAATTGATCACAATCTAAAGAATATGTTCATAAAGGTTTATTCAGAGCCTAAGCACTTTGTTGTTTGGTTACAAAATCTAATCGTAACAATGTAAACAAGGAACATATAACAAAGCAAGCACTGCATCCTCTCTACTAAACATTCTAGAGAAATTGTGATAACTCCACAAGGTGGACAACATAAAGTGGAATATGAATTACATACTTGGCTCTGGTGATTATTTACAGCAACTATAGTCCCAATGGTATGAAGTACAGGAGCAAGTACAACTGGGGAAGGGTGTCTGCAGAAGAAAAAATTGTCAGCCTTCAGTATCCAAACATGTCACAATAAAGGATCCTGAAAAATACTAACCGGAGAACTTCAACTAGTTTTGGGACAAAACCAGCTTCAATCACACTTTGGATTACATCTTCTGAACCATCACACAGATGCGCAATTGCCAAGCAAACATTACTCAAGACTTCTTCATCACTTGAATTAAGATGTATTTCAAGTGCAGGTTTCACCTGTTAATCAATGATTCATATGTTGAAAGTATTGGACGTATACAAACAGAGGAAACAGAGAGAGAGAGAGAGAGAAGTAAGAAGACCTCGTCAAAGGTAGGCGGAGGCATGCCATGACACAAGTTAGACAAAGTCCGAGTGGCAATTCTGAGCATCGACAAGTTAGTATCCGTGTACAGCTGACTCAGCAGTGGCTTCAATACCTCACATCCAAGAACGTAGTCACGGTGTATCGGATAATAAGCAAGATTACCCAGTGCCCATATAGCCTGCAAGAATAATGTCAAAACTCATATCTGTGACAAAGCATTCATACATATCTACTACATAAGTACAGTCCTTACCTGCTCACGGACATAATCTCTAGAAGAAGCAAGAAGCGTGACTAAAATTGGACCAGCATCGTGATCAACTACCACATCCGGTTTATAAGCAGCAATGATTGTTAGACCGCGAGCTGCTTCACACTAGGAAAGATCATTGAATATATCGGAATCAAAGATTACACTGATAATCGTAAATATTAATTTGATGGGGGTTCTTTTTTTCTTCTAACTTGAAGCAAAGGGCGCTTGTCATTGCGAAGAAGGTAAACGAAACGAGCTACAACTTCGGTATTAAGAGGGCTGTTTCCTTGCATTGCTGGACAGATCACAAGAGCACAAAAGTTAAAGAAACATTCGAGTTTAATGATAAAAGACGAATCTTTCAGATTGAAATCAAGAAAAGTAAAGAAAGTAAACAGAGGAAGTTTTATATACCATCTGATAGAAGCCTGGTGATCTTGGTGGCGGATTCAAGCTGTATTGAATGATCTTCCGAAGAAAGGCCATCGAGTAAACTCATAGCTTCTGAAACTTCGTGTGACATCCTTTAGACGAAGCTTGGGTTTCAAGCAACGTGGCTTTCTCTCTTCTCCGACCTCTCCAGAGAAATTTGCAAAACTTGAAGAGAAACCCTAGAAATCTCAACTGAGATGTGAAAGAAGCAAAGAACTTTTGCAATTGAGAGTAAGAATCCAAACAAAAGGAGCGAAAAACAGAGAATGAATTTAAAGAAGCGAAAGAAAAAAAAAAAACGGTTTTCTAATTATCGTTATCAGAGAACCGGTTGGTTTGATTTAATTTCCTAATTAAATTGATTCAGTTTGGTTTTGTGTTTAACACCGGTTTAATATAACCCAAACTTCAAACTGTTAGGCGTATCGGTTAGGATCAGATCAGATCAATCTCGAATTTCCCCCAAATCGGAGTGAAATTAGGGTTTATAAGTCTACTTACCTTATGACCACCACGACGAAGCCAATGATGGGTTTTGCTTGTGCCACAATTAGCATAAATCATGTTGTTGTTGTTATGTTCGATCATATCTTCTTCAGCTCTTGTTTTCATGGTTTCTGAATCAACCAAGAAGATCTGAAACAAACACAGAGCGATCACCATTATCGAAAGAGAAGAAAAGATCAAAGCAGATCATTTACCTTGTCACTGTGATCTAGCACTCTCTAATTTCAATAGAGATGAATTTTTAGGGTTTTAATCGAAGCTTAGCGCCGCGATTTGGGAATCTAGGGTTTAAAGAGCAGATGTAAAGGAAAGTAGTAAGTAGAAACAAAAGGATGAGAATCATTCTGGTTATTAGGGTTTAGAGAAGATCACGTCTCTTCGCAAAACATGCAGTCGCAGAGGAGAAGATAGTGAAGAAGAGTGTCACATAGAGAGAGATTTTGGTTTTTAAATGACGAAAATGCCCTTGTATGACTGGTCTATTATCAGAGGAAGCCACCCGCCAAA
Organism: Arabidopsis arenosa; assembly: GCA_905216605.1. Classification (NCBI taxonomy): domain Eukaryota; kingdom Viridiplantae; phylum Streptophyta; class Magnoliopsida; order Brassicales; family Brassicaceae; genus Arabidopsis; species Arabidopsis arenosa. The sequence continues at coordinate 7,089,449 of LR999458.1, forward strand.
ACGGCGAAACAGAGGAATTTTTTTTTTTTTTTTTTTTTTTGATTCGCGCCACTCACTTTGACAGGTGTTTGATCAAATACGGAACAGAGTACGGTTTCTTCAAGTGGTCATTTACCCTCTGTTGAAGATGATAAGGAAATGTTCATCAATAACAATCTCGACCCAACATGTTGCATACATATGATATATCTTTTGACGGCGAATAGAGAAGCGAGACGGCCAATCCTCCAGCCAGTAGCGAAAATGTACAGATAGACGATTCTATGACATGACACTGTGACATAATGCACATAGCTATCATCATAATCCCGACTGAGCCAGACATATTTCCTGCTCCACAGTTGGTATTGGCTGTTGGAACCGGAACGTAAAACGACCGCACTACCACAACGCCCACAACCAAGAACGGTGCTGCAGAAAGTAACACCACCACGTCCGATTCGTCTTTCCATGTTGACCACGAAGAACATAATGTCGGCCAAAAGAGTTCGATAATGAACCTAGCTAACCAACTCACAGATACAAACAAGCCTATCCCGCGATAGACCCATCGCGTATTCCAACAATTCACTCCTTTGACTATTAATGTTTCTTCACTCATGTTTGATCGACTATTTGGTAGCAACAATTCACAAGAAATCAGAATCAAAAGGATGATCCTATTATATTCCAGTTACTTCTCATATGAAGGATTAAACTTTCTCTAGTCCCTCACTTTTCTTTTAAAATAGATTTTAGCCCAAAGAAAAAAGGAAAACGAGCAGCTGTCGAGAATTAGGGTTGCGAAAAGGAAAAAGGATGGAAGTTAAAAAGATAGTTTTACCCTTACTTCAAGTTAAAACGGTAAAAAAAAAAGAAGGAAATCTAACAATTTGATGTTGTTGGGCTAAAATCCATCACCTTGGAGGTTGTTGTTGTGTCTCCTCATCTCATATTCCTTATTTATATGAGACTGAGAGATAGAAGACTTCACTTCAATTATCTTTCTCCACACTGAAAATTGAGAAAATCAGAATGGTGAACAGAGGAACAAAGAGGAAGATTGAGATCAAGAAGATTACAAAGAAGACTTCTCTCATGCCAATTTGCACTAAACGCCGTGAAGGTCTCTTTAGCAAAGCCTCTCAGCTTTGTCTTCTCTCCGGTGCACAAATATCCATCTTAGCGACTCCTCCTTCTTCTGAATCCAACGTATCCTTCTACTCTTTCGGTCACTCTTCTGTTGATGCCGTTGTCTCTGCTTTTCTCTCGGGACAACGTCCTGTTTCGGCTCCTGTTCCGGAGGATAACAAAGAGATGAGGGAGGACGTTGGTATCTGTTTGACTCGCAAGAATCTAGGGTTAGGGTTTTGGTGGAATAACGAGAGCCTTAACAAATCGGAGAATCCCCAAGAGCTTAGTGACGCCATCGATTCCATGTGGACGTTGTTGAGTAATCTCAAGGAATTGCGTGCAGAGGAAGCTTTAGTCAGTAATCAAGCTTTCGTTAATGTTCATGAGGACCTGAAGAACAACGTGAAGAGAATAATTGTTTCAGATCACGGAACTCATGATCAAACCCTAGATCATCAGCCCACTTCCGCAATTTGTTGCATTCCTGATGATTCACCTGAAAAGTTCAACGAGATTACTCAAGAGCCAGATCAAACCCTAAATCTTCAGTCCAATACTTCTACAATTTGTTGCGTCCCTGATGATCTCGTTGTACTCGATGATGAAGAGCAAGATCAGATCCTCTCGATTTGTGAAAGCTTTTGTGTTACGGACAACAACAACAATGCCTTACCTGAAGGAAACTTGGATTGTGATTCAGAGATGGATATTGATATTGATCAACTCGTTGGTTTCGAGACTAATTTTGAAAGCTCCCTCGATGATTGGTTTTCCAACAACACTCAACAGGAACTTGAGGAGACTAATGCAAACTGGTTTGACCTCGATCAGTTTTCCATATATGTATGAGGGAAATTGATCGAACTCAAGCTGGTTCTGCTTCAGTTTTGGTTTGTTTAATGATAATGTTTTAAGTTCTGGTTTCATGTTTTGTATTTGTATTTGTGTTCTGGTTCTCTGTTTTGTGTTTGACTTATTTGTTTGTTAAAGTCTAAACTCATGTCATTTGTTTATAAAATCTACTCGGATCAGAAAGGAAATATTCTTTAATCTATGGCTGATCTTATCTGCATTAAATTTTGGTAGATAACCAAAAAGGTAATCAATGAGCATTTACAACAGAAGCATGACCAAAAAAGCATATGCATGTGCCTAAGCAATCCATGGTTTTCTTCCATGAGATTCTTCAGATTCATCAACCTTTGAGGCTTGTCTTATTCTGCTTGCTGAAAATTCCACATATGTGTCTATACCAGAAGTGAGAATTACCTTTTTTTGTGTTTGAACACAAAATGGTTATAAGAAAACACAAGAGAGAGATAAGGTTTTGGTTACCGTTGGTTTCTGCAAATTCTTGTGGGCATAATGTTCACTTCTTCTCTCGTGTACTAGTAGAAATGCGCATTTGCAAGTGAAGAACAGAATCAGAGTAGCGAGAGAGAAGACCACAAGAGAATCCACCACAATCACAGATCCTATAACTGCAACCAAGTGACATAAAGGTATTAGAGATGTGTACCAAACCATTTTTCCAAGCAAAACTCAAAATGACCATTCCACCAATCACCTAACTCTTTATTACATGTACGTTCAAATATGCGTCTAATATGATCTTCATGTTCAAAGTGAATAACGGAACTAATAAACTAAACAAAATGAAACAAAAAAGAACCATCAACAAACTAAAAAGCTTAATTGAAGCCAAACCATAGTTCTTTTGGTTTTAATGAAACAGAGTAAATCAAACTGAATGGAACCACTACCAAGTGTTTCATAAACATACCGTGGGGTCCAAGGGAACTCAAGGGCCTCTTCCTAATGAGTTTTACTCGAGCTTCTGCATGAAGAGGCAATGAAATTCTTTCAGCGTAGTCGAGGAAGCACCCGTAACTCCCCATGTCACTCAGTTTCAAAGTCAAAATCGCACCATTCTCTCCTCCCTACACAAGATTTGTGATGATAATGTACATAAGAGAAACCAAAAACATCTAACTGTGAAAGATCGACATTTTGCTTTCATCAGTCAAAAAAGAGATTGTTACTAGCTTGAAAGTGACCAAGAGTGAACATTACCAGGGAAATTAACAAGATCTGGATCTCCAACTGAAAAGTTGAACTTGTCTCTTTCCGGGTGAAAGATAAGTGACTCACTCCCATTACTCTCCAGCATTATATATTGAGGAACATTAATAAACGGTGGATCATTTACGGGTTCAACGAAAACCGGAACATCCAGATGCTTGATCCCATTCTTGTTCTTTGTAGACAGCCGAAGAGAATCAACACCAGCAAAATTCTCATTTCCGAGGCAGGCAGAACCAAAGAATCTGTGGTTTCATATATACTCGAGATATTGAATCGACTGAAGTGCCGGATTGATAACTCCTATTTGCTCTTCTTGAACCTAAACGGTAGCCATTTCTATCAATGCAACACAACTGCAGGATTAGGAAAAATTCCTCTTGATTAACATTTACGTTCAGGTACATAGCCTATTGCTGCCGATTCCTTAAGTGAGTCATAGTTGCTTGTATGCAGCTGAGTTGTTTGAATACAAGACATATATTACAACTTACTACGTCTAATGATCAAGACATATCTAAAACCTAGTCACAAATATGCCAAAGCTCGAGATCAAACTTCATCTGTGTCCCTCTATATGAGAGTGATTAAACAAACATATACCCAAATGTTCTAAAGAGATTATATAATCCACTTGGAAAGATGAATAGTAGTCAAAAAGTTTCATACACGTCAAGAATACCGATGTATAATCCATCTCTGATAGTCTCAAAAACTTCACAAAACAAAACTGTAGTTGAATCCTCCAACAGGAACTGGAACTGAAAGACCAGATCATCATCACCTTGGAGGTTGTTGTATCTCCTCATCATCTTCTTCTACATCCCAGTATGTCTCCAGAATCTTCAAAGCCTTATGGTAGATCTCATTGCTCTCGTGTTTTAGCAGGTTCTCAATCTTTTCCACTCCTTTCGCATCTTCAATCAGTTGGCAATAATAGTTCACGTCTCCTGTGTTCTTTTCCGCCTCTCTGGCCTTCAAAATGTTTTCCAACCCATCCAGACACACTGAGATGATCATCACATCTGGACATACCAGGAGATCACATAGAGGTTTTGTGCAACCCTTCTCCACCAAGTATCTGAATCACAGCAATGGAGATTGTGACTTAATGATCAATAAGCATGAAAAAGTGTTAAAGAGAGACGACAGGGATGTACTTGATTTGATTAGGAGAACCACCCACGGTGGCATTTGAAATTGCGCATACAGCTTCTTTCTTTATCTCAAATTCAGCATTTTGAGCCAGATTGACCAACGGTGGAATCAAATTTGCATCAATAACCGACTGTTATCATCAGTGCAAGAAAGACAAATAGAACACAATTAGTGATAGCTACAGAAGGGTTCAAAGAGGTTTACTCAGAGCCTGAACACTTGTTTTTTTGCTTACAAAATCTAGTCGTAACATTGTAAACAAAGAACATATAACAAAGCAAGCACATTCTAGAGACATTGTGGTAAAAATAAGCTTTCCATAGATTTATCGTTTTGATAAACGATTAGTCCACAAGGTGGACAACATAAGTGGAATATGAATTACATACTTGGCTCTGGTGATTATTTCCAGTAACTATAGTCCCAATTGTATGAAGTACAGGACCAAGTACATACTTGGAAGGGTGTCTGAAAAGGTAAAAAACTGTAAGCCTTCAGTATCCAAACATGTCACAAAGGATTCTGAGAAATACTAACCGGAGAATTTTAACTAGTTTTGGGACAAAACCAGCTTCAATCACACTTTGGATTCCATCTTCTGAACCATCACACAGAAACGCAATTGCGCAGCAAACATATCTCAAGACTTCTTCATCACTTGAATTAAGATGTATTTCAAGTGCAGGTTTCACCTGTTAATCAATGCTTCATATGTTGAAAGTATTGGACGTATACAAACAGAGGAAACAGAGAGAAAGAGAAGTAAGAAGACCTCGTCAAAGGTAGGCGGAGGCATGCCATGACACAAGTTAGACAAAGTCCAAGTGGCAATTCTGAGCATCGACAAGTTAGTATCCTTGTACAGCTGACTCAGCAGTGGCCTCAATGCCCCACATTTAAGAACGTAGTCACGGTGTCTTCGATGATAAGCAACACTACCCAGTGCCCATATAGCCTGCAAGAGTAATGTCAAAACTCATATCTGTGACAAAGTATTCATACATATCTACTACATAGGTACAATGCTTACCTGTTGACGGACATAATAATCTCTAGGATAAGCAACAAGCGTGACTAAGATTGGAACAACATTGTGATCAACTACCACATCCGGTATATAAGCAGCAAAGATTGCTAGACCGCGAGCTGCTTCACACTAGAAAAGATCATTGAATATATCGGAATCAAAGATTACACTGATAATCGTAATATCAATTTGATGGGGGTTCTTTTTTTCTTCTAACTTGAAGCTTAGGGTAGTCTTCATAGTGAAGAAGGTAAGCGAAACGAGCTACAACTCCAGATCGTATCAGATCTTCGATATTAAGAATCCTGTTTCCTTGCATTGCTGGACAAATCATACGATCACAAAACTTAAAGAAACATTCGAAATCAAGAAAAGTAGAGGAATCTTTCAGATCGAAATCAAGAAAAGTAAAGAAAGTAAATAGAGGAAGTTATATTTACCCTGTGATAGAAGAAACCTGTTGATCTTGGTAGCGGATTCAAGCTTTATAGAATGATCTTTTGAAGAAAGGCCATCGAATAAACTCATAGCTGCTGAAACTTCGTGTGAGATCATTTAGACGAAGCTTGGGTTTCAAGCAACAGTGCTTTCTCTCTTCTTCGACCTCTCCAGAGATATTTGCAAAACTTGAAGAGAAACCCTAGAAATCTCAGCTGAAATGTGAAAGAGGCAAAGAAATTTTGCAATTGAGAGCAAGAATGCAAACAAAAATAGTCAAGGAGCGAAAAACAGATGAATTTAAAGAAGCGCAAGAAAAAATTAATATCGTTATCAGAGAACCGGTTTGGTTTGATTTAATTACCTAATTAAATTGATTAAGTTTGGTTCTGGGGTTAACACCGGTTTAATCAAACCCAAATTTCAATTTGTTAGGCGTTATTGGTTAGGATCGGATCAGAAAGATGAGAAAATTTACCCCCAAATCGGAGTGAAATTAGGGTTTATAGGTCTAATTCACCTTAGGACTACCACGCCAACGCCAATGATGGGGTTTGCTTGTACCACAATCAGCAAAAGTCTTGTTGTTGTTCTGTTCCATCAATTCTTCAGCTCTTGTATTCATGGTTTCTGAATCAACCAAGACCTGAAACAAACACAGAGCCATCATTTTCAACAGATCATCTTCACTGGAATCTAAATAGAAGAAGAGATCAGAAGCAGATCATTTACCTTCTCAGTGAGATCTAGCATTTTCAATAGAGATGAATTTTTAGGGTTTTAATCGAAGCTTAGCGCCGCGATTTGGGAATCTAGGGTTTAAAAAGCAGATGCAAAGGAAAGTAGTAACGAAAGGAGAAGAGTCAATCTGGTTATTAGGGTTTTAGAGAAGATCATGCAGAGAAGAGAGTGAAGAAGAGTGCCACATAGAGAGAGAGACACCGCAAGCGCAATGCCTATGATCTGGTTTGTAATGACGAAAATGCCCTTTCATTCATTGTCTATTATCAGAGGAGCCACCCGCCAAAACGGCGAAATAGGAAACTTTGAGGAAATCTTTTTTTTTTCGCGCCACTTTTGCCGGTGTATGATCAGAGTACGGTTTCTTCGTGGTCAATGGTTTCACAAGTATATTTGATCGTAGCCGTTCAATTTCAAGATCTCTACCAAATTTTAAGATCGTTGCCGGGAACAAAACAATTAGCCATTAGGAATTTGTTGTTATTTGAGGCTAAGTTTTCTTTTGTTTCTTTTTAGTTTGTTTATTTTTTACTCATAAGACATCTCCAATAACCTCAGAACGTCACAAAACGTCAACGAAACAAAAGTAAACATCAAACTTGAAAAATGGAGCAAAAGCTCTTCTATCGACTCTGTACTTTCAATAGACGAACCAGTGACGGAGAGTTCAAAATGTCGCCAAGAAAAGACAAGATCCATCAGCTTGGAGGTTGTTGTGTCTCCTCATCATCCTCTTCATCCCAGTATGTCTCCAGAATCTTCAAAGCCTTCTCGTAGATCTCCTCGCTTTCGTGTTTTTGCAGGTCCTCAATCTTTTCTAGCCCTTCCGCACCTTCAATCAGCTGACAGTAATTGTTCACCTCTCCTATGTTCTTCTCTGCCTCTCCGACATTCAAAATTTTTTCCAATCCTTCCAGACACGCTAAGATGGTCTTTACGTCTGAACATACCAGGAGATCACATAAAGGCTTTATGCAACCCTGCTCCACCAAGTATCTGAATCACACCAATGGACATTTTGACTTTATTATCAATAGAAAGAAATGCAAAGTAAAAAAGAGAGAAGACAAGAACATACTTGATTTGATCATCAGAACAACCTGTGGTCACATTGCAAATTGCCAATACAGCTACGTTCTTCAAATCCAGTTCAGTATTTTGAGCCAGATAAACCAACTTTGGAATCATATGTGCATCAATAAGTGACTGTTATCACCAGCGGAAAAGAAAGACAAATAGAAAAAGATTAGTATATGGTTTGCAACTACAACAATTAATTACTGATGAAATCGTAAAGCAACAAAAGCTTCTCACCTGAATTTGTTCTCCAAAGCCTGAAGTGATGCTTATAATCGTATTGAAAGTATCTATCCTTATGTATCTCCCATAGCCTCGAGTTAACAGGTCGCCAAGAATGGGTAAAGCACCACAATTGATCACACACTGAAAAATAAGTTCAAAGAGATTTATTCAGAGCATACGCAGAGCACTTCGTTGTTTGGTGACAAAATCTAACCACAACATTGTAAACAAGGAACATATAACAAAGAAAGCACTGCATCTTTTCTACTAAACATTCTAGAGACATTGTGATAAAAATAAGCTTTTGACAGTTTAATCGTTTTGATATCTCCACAAGTGGAATATGAATTACATACTTGGATCTGGTGATTATTTGCAGTAACTATAGTCCCAATGGTACGAAGTACAGGAGCAAGTACAACTGGGGAAGGGTGTCTGAAAAAGAAAAAAATTGTCAGCCTTCAGTATCCAAACATGTCACAATAAAGGATTCTGAGATACTAACCGGAGAACTTCAACTAGTTTTGGGACAAAACCAGCTTCAATAACACTTTGGATTACATCTTCTGAACCATCACACAGATACGAAATTGCCCAGCAAACATACTTCAAGACTTCTTCATCACTTGAATTAAGATGTATTTCAAGTGCAGGTTTCACCTGTTAATCAATGCTTCATATGTTGAAAGTATTGGACGTATACAAACAGAGGAAACAGAGGGGAGAAGTAAGAAGACCTCGTCAAAGGTAGGCGGAGGCATGCCATGACACAAGAAAGACAAAGTCCGAGTGGCAATTCTGAGCATCGACAAGTTAGTATCCTTGTACAGCTGACTGAGCAGTGGCTTCAATACCTCACATCCAAGAACATAGTCACGGTGTCTCGGATGATTAGCAACATTACCCAGTGCCCATATAGCCTGCAAGAATAATGTCAAAACTCATATCTGTGACAAAGCATTCATACCTACTACATCAGTACAATGCCTACCTGCTGACGGACATAATGTGTAGGAGAATTAAGAAGCTCGACTAAGATTGGACCAGCATCGTGATCAACTACCAGATCCGGTTTAAGATCAGCAATGATTGTTAAACCGTAAGCTGCCTCATACTAGAAAAGATCATTAAATATATCAGTATCAAAGATTACACTGATAATAGTAAATATCAATTTGATGGGGGTTCTTTTTTTCTTCTAACTTGAAGCGAAGGGAGCTCGTCATTGCAGAGAAAGTCGACGAAACGAGGTACAACTCTAGATCGTATCAGATCTTCGATATTAGGAGTAATGTTTCCTTGCATTCCTGAACATATATAAGAACACAAAATTTAAAGAAACATTCGAGTTTATTGATAAAATTAGAGGAGTCTTTCAGATTGAAATCAAGAAAAGTAAAGAAAGTAAACAAAGGAAGTTTTGTTTACCCTGTGATAGAAGAAACCTGTTGATCTTGGTAGCGGATTCAAGCTGTATTGAAGGATCATCTGAAGAAAGGCCATCGAGTATACTCATAGCTGCTGAAACTTGGTGTGAGATCGTTTAAACGAAGCTTGGGTTTCAAGCAACGTGGCTTTCTCTCTTCTTCGACCTAGCAAAAGCAATTTACGAAACTTAAAGAGAAACCCTAGAAATCTCAACTGAATGTGAAAGAGGCTAAGAACTTTTGCAATTGAGAAAGAGTCTAAACAAAAATGGTGAAGGAGCGAAAAACAGTTAAAGAAGCGAAAGAAAGAAAGAACAAAACGGTTTTCTAATTAGCGCTCGGCAGAAAACCGGTTTGGTTTAGATTTAATTTCGATTAAAATACGGTTAAATCCAATTAAATTGAGTCAGTTTGGTTTTGGATTTAGCTCCGGTTTAATCAAACTCAAATTTCAATTTGTTAGGCGTATCGGTTAGGATCGGATCATCAGATCAATCTCGATTTTTCCCCAATTCGGAGTGAAATTAGGGTTTATAGGTCTAATCACCTTATCACCACCACGACGAAGACCACGATCAGTAAAAGTCGTCTTCATGTTGGTCTGTTCGATCATATCTTCTTCAGCTCTTGTTTTCATGGTTTCTGAATCAACCAAGACCTGAAACAAACACAGAGAGCGATCAGAATCATATTCGACAGATCATCTTCGATCACCCGAATCATAAGCAGATCCTTACCTTCTCACTGTGATTTGATTTTTTTTAGGGTTTTAATCGGAGCTTGCTGTCACAACCTGTTGAGATAAAATGTAGAGACGAGAGTGAAGAAGAGTGTTAGAGAGAAGAGAGAGAGTCTCAAAACGAAACAAAGTGACTCCATGAAGGTTTAGATGAAATAGGTTTAGGAGCGATGGTTTAATCGGGTTTATTAATTATGCTAACCGTTAAAAAATTGAAATCGAATTGGTTTGGCTCTTAATTAGGTTTTATGGAAACGATATCGGTTTAGTGTTTACCTGGTCGAAATTGGTTTAGGAGGATGATGGGGTTTCGATATTTCCTTATTTAAATGAGCGATAGTGCCTTCAGTACTTGTCACCTATCTTCTATCTTTCTCCACACGCAGAAACAAAAACCTCTCTCTCTTTCTCTCTCTTTGAAGTCTCTCTGTGGTGAACATTGAGAAAATCAGAATGGTGAAAAAAGGAGGCACGAGGAGGAAGATTGCGATTGAGATGATACAGAAGAGAGATTCTCTTAGGGTTACTTGCACCAAACGCCGTGAAGGTCTCTTTAGCAAAGCCTCTCAGCTTTGTCTTCTCTCCGATGCACAAATCGCTATTTTAGCCACTCCTCCTTCTTCTGAATCCAACGTCTCCTTCTACTCTTTCGGTCACTCCTCCGTTGATGGTCTTGTCTCTGCTTTTCTCTCCGGACAACGTCCTGTTCCTATTCAGGAGGATAACAAAGCGACGAGGGAGGACGTTGGTATCTGTTTGACTCGCAAGAATCTAGGGCTAGGGTTTTGGTGGAATAACGAGAGCCTTGCCAGATCGGAGAATCCTCAAGAGCTTAGTGACGCGATCGATTCCATGTGGACGTTGTTGAGTAATCTCAAGGAATTGCGTGCGGAGGAAGCTTTAGTCAGTAATCAAGCTTTCGTTAGTGATCATGAGGACCTGAAGAACAACGTGAAGAGTATAATTGTTTCAGACCACGGAACTCATGATCAAACCCTAGATCTTCAGTCCACTTCCGCAATTTGTTGCATTCCTGATGATTTACCTGAAAATTTCAACGAGATTAGTCAAGAGCCAGATCATCAAACCCTAAATCTTCAGTCTAGTACTTCTGCAATTTGTTGCGTCCCTGATGAATCACCTGCAAATTTCAACGAGATCACTGAAGAACAAGATCAGATTCTCTCGATTTGTGAAAGTTTTTGTGTTACGGACAACAACAATGCTTTAACTGAAGTAAACTTGGATTATGATCAAGACATGGATAACAACAACAACAATGCTTTACCTGAAGGAAACTTGGATTATGATCTGGAGATGGATATTGATCAACTCATTGATTTCGAGACTAATTTTGAAAGCTCCCTCGATCATTGGTTTTCCGAAAACACTCATCAGGAACTTCATGAGACTACTACTGCAACTCTTTTGACCAATTCTGAGGCTGTTGTTGATGATCATGTCTCGGTGGATCCAAATCTGTTTTCTGATTTTGAGGGCCTTGAAGATTCAGATTTGGTGTTTCAGAGATGTTTGGATGGAGATGATCTACGATTCTCTGATTTTTTCCACGACTTTGCAAACACTATTGCAGCAATTTGAAGATAGTCTCTCTGCATCTTCTTTCAAATTAACTTCTAATTACTTCTTTATTTGTATGTATGTATTGGTTCTGTTAAATTTGGTTAGAGATATGTTTTATCAATGTAATGAATGAAGGGTCTGGTTTGACCTCGATCAATATTCCATATATGAGCGAAATTGATCGAACTCAAACTGGTTCTGCTTCTGTTTGGTTTAATACTATAATTTGAGTTCTTCTTCTATGCTTTGTATTTGTAGTTTCATGTCCAAAGGTGCAAGCTTTTAATTCCATGTCAGAGGTTTTTTACATTCTAATATCAGCTAGTGTGGGATCTCATCAAGTAGATGAAGACTTTTAACAGTTGGATTTTTTTTTTTTTTTTTTGGTAACATTTCAACTGAAGTTGAATCCTCCACAAGAACTGGAACTTGGTTCTCTGACAACTGAAAAACCAAGATGATCATCAACTTGGAGGTTGTTGTGTCTGCTCATCATCCTTTATATATCATCCCGTATGTTTGCAGAATCTTCGAAGCCTTCCTGTCGATCTCATAGCTTACGATTTGTACCAGCTTCTGAATCTTTTTTATCCCGTCCTCATCTTGAATCAGCTGACAGTAACTTTGCATGTCTTCTATCTTCTTCTCTGCCCATGCGGCATTCAAAATGTTTTCCAATCCATCCAGACACACTGAGATGATCCTTCGATCTGGACATATCAGGAGATCACATAAAGGTTTTATGCAACCCTGCTTCACCAAGTATCTGAATCACACCAATATATTGAGATTGTTACTTGATATGATCAATAAAAAGCAATGAAAAGTAACATAGAGAGAAGACAAGGACGACATACTCGATTTGAGCATAAGAACCACGCAGGGTGGCATTTACAATTGCACATAAAGCTGTTTCCTTTATGCCAAGTTTAGCATTTTGAGCCAGATTGACCAAGATTGGGATCAAATTTGCATCAATAACTGACTGCTATACATTAGAGTAAAGAGAGACAGATAGAAAACAATTAGTGATAAATTTGTTTTTTATGTTCTGCAACTACAACAATCAAAAACTTCTAACCTGAATTAGTTCTTTAGTGCCTGCAGTGATGTTTGAAATCGTCGAGCAAGCTACCCTCTTTATGTTTATCCGATGGTTCCGAGTAAGTAGGTTGGCAAGAAAACGTAAAGCACCACAATTGATCACCAACTGAAAAATAAGTTCAGATCAGAGGTTTATTCAGATCCTAATCGGAGAGTAAAACAGAGAAAATTTTACTAAATCTAATCGCAACATATAACAATGCATCCTCTCAACTTATATCGGTATAGTGATATAATCATTCAAGAGACATTATGACCAAGAAGTGTTCTACAAGGTACCATAAATGGAATTTAAAGTACATACTTGGGTCTGCTGATCATCTACATTAGTTAGATTCCTAATGGTACGTATTGCAAGATAAATCACAGATGGAGAACCGTATCTGCAAAAGAAAAAAACTGTCCGCCTTCATTATCTAAACATGTAGCAAAGGCTTTAAAATTTTGTTTTGGAGTAAGTACTAACCCGAGAAGTTGAACTAGTCTTAGGACAAGACCAGCGTCGAAAAAACTCTGGAAGGTTTCTCTTGAACCATCAAACAGGTAATAAACTGCCCTACAAGCATGTGACAAGACTTCTTTATCATTGAAATGAAGAACTTTTTCAAGTGGAGCGAGAGCAGCTTTCATCTGTTAATCATGTTTCCATATGTTAATGTATACAAACCGAGGAAATAAAGACTGGAGATAGAGAGAGAAGCTAGAAGACCTGGTGAAATGGAGGCCGAGGCTGGCCACAGCAGAGCGTTGACAAAGTCCAAGCGGCCATTCTAAGCATCATTATATGCTTATTCACATGCAGCTGAGCCAACAGTGGTCTCAATGCACCACACCTTAGAACATAGTCACGGGATTGTGTTGAAGCACTAGCGACATTACCTAGTGCCCCTGTAGCCTGCAAATTAGGTATAACATCAATTAAATTTCATCAAAATTTCAACTCATATCTGGCATTTTTATCTATAAGAAGTAAAATATTACCTGAAGTTGGAGATAACCAGTAGGGAAACGAAGAAGGTGGACAAAGATTGGAACAGCACCGTGATCAATCAGCACTTCGGTGTTCTTTTTAGAAATGCATACTAGAACTGAAGCAGCAGCAGACTAACGATCATGGAATATCAGAATTAGAGGACGATATGACCAATCATTACAATATAAATATTCATGGGAACTTTCTCTCCTAACCTGAAGCTCGGTGTTATCTTTGTTCGCAAGAAACTCAACAAAACGTGGCACAACTTCAGATACTACTATCTCATCGATAGGAAGGTTTTCCTCTGGACAACAAATATAAGAAGAAAGAAACTTAAAGAAACATTCAAGAAAAGTAAAGAAAGTAAACAGAGGAAGTTTTTATACCGTGTGATGATAAAAATGCGTTGAACTTGGTAGCGGATTCAAGTTGTCTTGAAGGATCATCTGAAAAAAGACCATCGATCATATCTTCGACCACCTACACAATCAAAAACTGCATCAAAACGAAACCCAAAACCAGAGATTGATTACTTGTGAGACACGTTTAGACGAACCTCATCTGTCTTGGCTTTGGGTATCCGCGACATGGCTTTCTCTCTTCTTTGACCTCTCTTCCAAGAGAATCGCAGTTTACAAAACTTGAAGAGAACCCTCGAAAAAATCTTAACTGAGAAGTGAAAGAGGCAAAGAAATTTAAGCAAGAATGCAAACAAAAATGGCCAAGGAGTTTAAAGAAGCGAAAGGAGAAAGTAACGATTTTCTAATTATCGTAATCAGAAAACCGGTTTGGTTTCATTTAGTTTCGATTAATACCCGGTTTAATCAAATTAAATTGATTCAGTTTGGTTTTGGGTTTAACTCCGGTTTAATCAAACCCAAATTTCAATTTCTTAGGAGGCGTATTGGTTAGGATCGGATCAGAAAGATCAGTGATGATTTCCCCCAAATCGGAGTGAAATTAGGGTTTATAGGTCTAACCTTAGGACCACCACGCCAACGCCAATGATGGGGTTTGCTTGTACCACAAGAAGCCCAAGTCTTGTTGTTGTTATATTCGATCATATCTCCAGCTCTTGTTTTCATGGTTTCTGAATCATACAAACAAACAAACACAGAGAGCGATCAGCATCATTTTCAACAGATCATCTTCACTCGAATCTAAATAGAAGTAGAGATTTAATCTAGGGTTTAAAAAGCAGAGGGAAATGGAAGTAGTAACGAAAGGATGAGAATCAATCTGGTTTCTGGTTAGGGTTTAGAAAAGATCACGTCTCTTCACAAAACATGCAGAGAAGAGAGTGAAGAAGAAGAGTGTCACATAGAGAGAGATTTTGGACCCAATGCCTATGATTTTAGTTTTTAAATGACGAAAATGCCCCTTTATTCCTTGTCTATTATCAGAAGAAGCCACCCGCCAAAACGGCGAAACAGAGAAAAAGGTATTTTTTTGGCGCCACTTTGACCGGTGTTTGATCAAATACGGAACTGAGTACGGTTTCTTCGAGTGGTCAACTTTGTGGTTTTAGTAATGATCAAATAACACACATACATACTTTAAAGAATTACTAAAAATCTTTGCATAGTAAAAATTGTTAATGCTAATTAACCTCACAAAACCCTTGTTTATCAATGGGTTCTTAAGAAAATCTTAAGATGATCTTAGTAATTTTTTAGTATTATTACTAAGAACCAAAGTTAAGATTTACCTCTTTTTGGCTCTTAGGTAAGCAACTCCTGAAGGTTTTCTCAGATTTAGAGAAAAGCTTGAAGAAGATGATAAAAGGATTTGCTTTCTTATTCAACTTAATCCAAAAGATACATTGCTTATTGCTATATAAAGAAAAGAGTAATCACAGAGAATATGACGCGTGTCCTAGCTGCACATGATTGCTCCGGATCCCAACGCGTTAAATCTGTTACTCAGGTGTGTTTCATGACGTAGCCCTTCCGTACCTTGAACACGACAAGTTCGTGGTACTCTGCTTTTGACCGTTGCAGAGACTGTGGGAATGGGCTTCTCATGGACCGAAATCTTTGAACCTTGTTGGACTTTAGTCGGCCCATCTTGTCTGTTTTGAGGCTGAGGCAAAACCTCTGTTTTAGTAAGAAGGTCCTTACTGTTAATACTCCCCCGCAAACTTGGCGTCGGTGGTGAGCAGAGACCAAGTTTGAAGCGAAGATCAAAGAAGGCTTGTTGAGGTAGAGATTTGGTGAAGACATCTGCTAGCTGATCAGTTGCAGGAATGTGCTTCACAATAAGAGCTCCAAGAGCAACCTGTTCACGGACATGATGAAAGTCCCGAGCAAAATGTTTAGACTTGGAGTGCAGGGCTGGATTTGCTGTAAGATGCACTGCTGAGAGATTGTCACAGTACATTTCAGGAGTAATAGGTTGAGCTACTCCAGTTTCACGCAACAAAGAGTTCAGCCACATTATTTCACGAGAGGCCATAGACATGGTTCTGTACTCCGCTTCCGTAGAGGAGTGAGAGACTGTGGGATGGCGCTTTGATGACCAAGATATAATGTTCTCACCAAGGAACGTGCAGAACCCACCAGTACTCCTGCTTGTGTCTTTACATCCTGACCAGTCACTATCACTGTACACTCTAAGGGTTGAATCTGTTGAGTTTGAAAGATTTATTCCCAACTGAAGTGTACCTTTAACATAGCGAATGATCCTTTTAAGCAAGTGGAAATCATCTTCTGATGGAGCATGCATCTTCTGACAAACAAAGTTGACCGCAAATTGGATGTCTGGTCTTGTCAGTGTGAGATACTGAAGTTTTCCCGCCAAACTTCTAAAGTAAGTAGGATCCGAGAAAGCTTTTGACTGATGTGAGAACTTTCCCGGTTGTAGAGGAAGTGGTGTTGGCATGGGAGCGCAATCCGCCATTCCTGCTGAGACTAGGAGGTCTCTGGCATACTTTTCTTGATTAAGAAACAAACCATTCTCATGAAAATGTGCTTGAATACCCAAAAAATAGTGAAGAGGACCCATGTCTTTCATCCGGAAGATGCTACTCAGACTCACCAGTAGCTGTTCCATGAGCTTTGTGTTGTTTCCTGTTAACAACATGTCATCCACATAGAGTAATAGGTACATGATATCCGGTCCTTTGATGTAAACAAAGAGAGATGGATCAGGATAACTGCAGGTGAACCCAAACTCAAGAAGAAACGAGCTAAACTTGTCAAACCAGGCCCGAGGTGCCTGTTTTAAACCATAAATAGCTTTCTTAAGCTTGCATATGTAGTCTGGCTTACTTGTGTCTTCAAAGCCTGGTGGTTGAACCATATACACAGTCTCTTTCAAGTCTCCATGTAAAAAGGCATTCTTAACATCTAACTGTTTGATGTTCCACTTATTGATTGTAGCATTGTGGAGTACCATTCTGATTGTAGCAGTTCGAACCACAGGGCTATATGTTTCAACAAAATCCACCCCTTCTTCTTGCTCATATCCCTTTGCTACCAATCGAGCTTTTAGTTTATCTAGAGAACCATCAGCACACAATTTAGTTTTGAAAACCCATTTGCAGCCAAGTGGTTGAATATCTTCTTCTGGTGGAACCAAATCCCAAGTTTTGGTCTCATGCATAGTGTCTACTTCTTCAGTCATAGCACCATTCCATCCCGGGTCTTTAAGAGCTGTTTTTACTGTTTTAGGCTCCGGGTAGTTACTCTTGACTGTATGCAGAGCATAACGAGGATTTGGCTTCCTTATTCCATCCTTAGCTCTCGTGATCATGGAATGATCATTGTTTGGAGCTTGATTACTTGTTGGACTTATCAGTGGAGGAAAGTCTTCTTCAGAAAATATTGAAGTAGAAGGTGATGTTGCAGGTGTTGTTGCAGGTGTTGTAGAAGTTGTAGGTGTTGCAGGTGAACTTGGACAACTGTTGATCGGAGTGGTATGTATGAGCTGCAGAGACGGGCTACAGAGAGGTACAGAGACGCTGTCGCCAATAGAAGCAGCATCTAAGGCTGTCGTACGCTCAGGACATCCCTGTACCACTGTAGGTATCGGAGCAGTAGAGTCAGAATCATGTTGTTGAAGTGGAGTAGGAGTTTCTCTGTTTTGAGGAGACTGAGGCAAACTCTGTTGCCACGCAGATAGGAGAGCAGAGGTAGCCGCAGGTATCAATGAAGCATACTCTTTCTGAAAAGGGAAGTGGAGTTCATTAAACAATACATGTCTGCATATGTAAACCTTACCAGTAGGAGGATAAAGGCATCTGTAGCCTTTATATTTCTCATTGTATCCTAAGAAGACACATAGGAGAGATCTTGGATCAAACTTGTTTTCTGTATAGGGTCTTAAGCAGGGATAACAAGCTGAACCAAAGACTCTTAAGGAGGTATAGACTGGTGGCTTACCTATAAGTAGCTCATAAGGACTTTTATTACCTGGTAGGACTGAAGAAGGTAAGAGGTTTCCCAAGAAAGAGGCAGTGAAGAAAGCTTCCACCCACAAGTATTGAGGAACTCTACTCTGAAACATCATAGCAAGACCAAGTTCAGTGATGTGTCTATGCTTCCTCTCGGCTAAACCGTTTTGCTGTGGGGTGTATGGACAAGAAATGAGCTGTTTGATCCCACAACTTGCCAAATGAGACACAAACTTTGTGCTTGTAAATTCACCACCACCATCACACTGAAAGTTTCCAATCTTTGTCATGAAGAGATTTTCCACCAATTGTTGAAACAGTATGAAGATAGAATAGAAGTCAGACTTTAGCTTAAGAGGATAAAACCAAGTGAATCTTGAATAATTGTCAATGAAAATGACATAATAACGAAATCCCTGTGATGACACAATAGGAGATGGTCCCCATAAATCACAGTGGATGCGTTCAAGAGGTCTACTAGAGACAAAATCTGAAGCAGAAAAAGGAAGTTTACAAGTTTTCCCCAACTGGCAAGCATCACACAGACTGGAGCTTGATTTATTCATTACTATAGCTTTATTTGTAGATAACTGATGAAGAATCTCATTGTGAGGATGACCCAGCCTTTGATGCCAAATCCCATCGGTTGTAGCTTGTTGTCTTGATGAGTAGAAAGCAACAAATTGAGGGTTTTCCAACACATAGAGGTCCTTAGTTCGATTTCCTCGTGTGAGGAGCTGTTTGGTCCGTTTGTCCTTCACAATAACACCATCAGAATCAAATGTAAAGGAACAGGGGTAATCAGATGTGAGTTTTGAGACTGACAACAATGACTTGGTTATATCCGGACACACAAGAACATTCTTTAATGGTAAAGTAGTACCTTGCATAGTAGGAAGAGCAATGGAACCAATGTGTGTGATCGGAAGGAAGTCGCCATTACCTACTATAACTCCATCATCACCTCTGTATTGTTGAGCATTCTGAAGTTGAGCAGCTGAGTTGGTAATGTGGGCTGTAGCAGCTGAGTCTGGTACCCATTCATGGCCTGAGGACTGATCTGACAGCTTCATAGTGGCCATAGCCTGATGAAAATCATCCATCTGATATGCATGATCAAACCTCTTGTAACACTTGAACGCTGAGTGCCCATACTTGCCGCAAATTTGACACGTTGGACGTTCTGAACCAGAGTCAGAGGAGTGGTTAATCTGCTGGTGAAACCCACGGCCTCGAGTAGAATAGCCACGACCCTTTCCACGAGATCCACGGCCATAACTCTGACCTCGTCCTTGATTGTATGAGTTACCATCAGCAGCAAACGCAAGGTGTGGAGTAACAGCAGCAGTTGCATTGTAGCCTTGAAGCTTATCATCAAAGTTAATCAGCTTATAACCTGCATCCTCAAAGCTTGGTCCAGGAAACAGATCCATTGAGTTTTCCAGATAGGTAGTTATGGATTCATACTCTTGACCCAATCCATGTAAAACCCCATAGATTTTTTCTTGATCAGTAAGAGGACACCCAATAGAATCAAGTTGATCACAAATAACTTTAGCATCAGACAAATATTGGGTCATAGTCTTTCCTTGCTTAGACAAGTTATTCAAACGCCTCTGTAGATCTAACTTTCTAGTTGCTGAAACACGATTAAACTTTTTGCCTAGGGTGAACCATACCTCTTGAGATGTGTGTAGACCGTAGACAGCGCGAAGAGCTTCTTCTGAAAGAGATCCAAAAAGCCAGGTAAGAACATTCTGGTCATTCCTTACCCATTTGAGAAACTCCGGATTTGGTGTCTCCGTCACCGTGTCGCCGTGTCTCACAGACGTAGTAGGGTTAGGTCGAGCAGTAGCTCCGGTTACATACCCCAAAAGCATCTGGCTTGAAAGAAAAGATTCGAACTGCGTCTTCCATAGAAGATAGTTTTTCTCAGTGAGTTTTAGAGTCACACAGTGAGTGATGTTTACTGCGGAAGGTGAAAAAGGAGTGATAGAGCCTTCCATGGCTCTGATACCATGAAGGTTTTCTCAGATTTAGAGAAAAGCTTGAAGAAGATGATAAAAGGATTTGCTTTCTTATTCAACTTAATCCAAAAGATACATTGCTTATTGCTATATAAAGAAAAGAGTAATCACAGAGAATATGACGCGTGTCCTAGCTGCACATGATTGCTCCGGATCCCAACGCGTTAAATCTGTTACTCAGGTGTGTTTCATGACGTAGCCCTTCCGTACCTTGAACACGACAAGTTCGTGGTACTCTGCTTTTGACCGTTGCAGAGACTGTGGGAATGGGCTTCTCATGGACCGAAATCTTTGAACCTTGTTGGACTTTAGTCGGCCCATCTTGTCTGTTTTGAGGCTGAGGCAAAACCTCTGTTTTAGTAAGAAGGTCCTTACTGTTAATAACTCCCTCAACTCATCTTAACTTTGGTTCTTAGTAATAATACTAAAAAATTACTAAGATCATCTTAAGATTTTCTTAAGAACCCATTGATAAAGATGGTCTTAAGTAGACACCAGATGCTGCATCAACTCTAAAAGCCCCAAAATACTTCAAAAAACACTAAACAATGTGGAACTCCGTGAAAAATGGAGCCACTGCTTTTATATCAACTATGTACTCTCTCAATTAACAAACCAAGTAAAGCCTAATGTCATCAAGAACTTGACACTTGACTCACTCTTTGAGTTTGACCCATCATATGTGCATGCCTTTCCTTCAATGTCAGGTTTTGTGGGATCTTAACGAGTAAAATCAAACTGGAAGCCCGGTTGAGAACAACCATCATCATCATCATCATCATCATTATCACCATCAGTATCACCACCTTCCTCTACAAGCCAGTATGTTTGCAGAATCTTCACAGCTTTCTTATAGATCTCATTGTTGACATGGAGCTGCAGGTTCTCGATCTTTTCTAGCCCTTCCGCATCTTCAATTATTTGACAATAAGAGTTCACGTGTCTTGTGTTCTTCTCCACCTCTCCAGCCTTCAAAATCATTTCCAATCCATCTAGAGACACTAAGATGATTCTTAGATCTGAACACACTAGGATGTCACATAAAGCTTTTAAGCAATTCTGTTCCACCAAGTATCTGATACACACCAATGGAGATTGTGAATTGATGATCAATAAGCATTAAAAAAAGTGATAAAGAGATAAGACAGGAATGTACTTGATTTGATTAGGAGAACCACAACCGGAAGCATTTGAAATTGCCCATACAGCTTCTTTCTTTATGTCAAATTCAGCATGTTGAGCCAGATTGACCAATGTTGGAATCAAATTTGCATCAATAACCGACTGTTATCATCATCAGTGAAAGAAAGACAAATAGTACACATTTAGTGATAGCAACGGGCGGTCATATACAGATATGTAAGTTTGTTCATGTACGTGAGGAAGCAACAAAAACTGCTCACCTGAATTTGTTCTTTTATGCCTGCAGTGATGTTTGAAATCGTCCAGCAAGCTTCCCTCCTTATGCCTCTCGTATATTTTTGAGTAAGCAGGTCCGCAAGAACGGGTAAAGCACCACAATTGATCACACACTGAAAAATAAGTTCAAAGAGTTATTTGGTTACAAAATCAAGTACTCAAGCAACATATAATGATATAGGATAACAAAATAAGCTTTTGATAGTGCTATTTCTTTGAAAAACGATAAATTCACTACAGGAAGTGTTCTTGAAGGTTCCATAAATGGAAAATGAATTACATACCTGGGTCTGCAGACTATTTCCAGAAACTATATTCCCAATGGTACGAAGTGCAGGAACAATCACAACTGGAGAAGGGTGTCTGCAAAAGAAAATATTGTCAGCCTTCATTATCCAAACATATCAGCAAAGCGTTAAACTTTTATATTGGATAAGTACTAACTGGAGAAGTTCAACTAGTCTTGGGACAACACCAGCCTCTATCACACTTTGGATATCTCCATTTGAACCATCAGACAGATTCGAAAATGCCCAGCAAGCATCTGACAAGACTTGTTCATCATCCGAATGAACAAGTCGTTTAAGTACAGGGAGAGCAGGTTTCACCTGTTAATCATGTTCACAAGTTAAGTACAGGCAGAAGTATACCAGGTCAAAAGATATGATGATAGTTAGTATACCAGGTCAAAGAGCGAGAAAGGCTTGCCACGGAAGAAGTTTGATAAAGTCCAAGTAGCATTTCTAAGTATCGACAACGTAGCAGGCTCATTCAGTTGATGCAACAGTGGAATAAATGCCCCAGAGTTAAGAACTAAGTCACGGCACTGTATTGAATCACCAGAAACATTACCCAGTCCCCATATAGCCTGAAAAATTAGGTGTAACAACAAACTTTTCAGAATTTGAACTCACATAGATAATCCATTCATATTCAAAGAAGCACTATACCTGATCACGGACATCATTATCAGGGGAAGCAAGAAGCTGAACAAAGATCGGAACAGCGCCGTGATCAATCACCACCTTGGTATGCTCAGATGTTCCAGAAGCAATGTTTGTTAAAGCCCAAGCAGCCTCAAGCTATAAAAAGATCACAGAATTCAGAACCAAAGATTACACTAATCATCAAAGATGGGAACTTTTTCTTCTAACCTGTAGCTTAGGGTAATCATTCTTCTTAAGAAACTCAACAAAACGTGGCACAACTCCAGATTTTATCATTTTATCGATAGGTGGACTACTATCTGAACATATATAAAGAAACCATTTGAGTAAATGATAAAGTTCGTATCTTTTCAAATCAAGATCAAGAAAAGTTAAAGAATTTTACCCAATGATAGAATCTTCCTGAACCGAGTCGCGTACTCAAGCTGCAATGAAGGATCATCCGAGAAAACCCCAGTAATCATATTCGCTATCTCCAACTACAACCATCACCAGAGTTCTAATCTAATTACCCAATTCGAAACCATTCGAGTAAAAAGATAAAGGTCGTATCTTTCAAAACCTAAACTTCACTAATCCAAAACCAAAGATCAAACTCTTACCAAACTCTCAAAGGGATCGTCGGAAGCAGGAGGCAAAACTTCACTAACACCGTCGCGGCGTTTCTTCATCAAGCTTTCCTTGCGTTTGTTCTTACGAATCTCGACTAAAAATTCTTCTCTTCTTCGTCGTCCTTCTTCCGCATCTACAGAGACCTTGTAACGGCTTCGACGGATCTCTGTCTTCGCGCTCGGTCGCAAGGACATAGCTTTCTCGATTCTTCGACCTCTCTAAACCAAATTTGAATCAACTCCCAAAATCGAAGAGAAACCCTAGAAATTTCAACTGCAAAAGGGATTTGCAAAGTGAAGAGACGAAGAATGGTGAAGAAGAAGCAGCGACAACAGTTTCAATTTAAAGAAGCGGGAGGGTTTTCTAATCATCGTTTTAAATTATTTAACCGTGATTAAACAGTAAATTAAATCATTAATAATCTAAATTTAAGATAAAGTTTACAATAAAACGGTAGGAATGCTATATATTAAGGGGTTAATGAGGTCCAAATTGAAATAACTAGTCAATAATTATTTCTCCATAAACTAAAAATTCTTACCATATTGCAAACTAAACCGAACTAAACCGTGAAAATGGTAAAGTACTCGTTTACCGACGATAAAAAGAACCAACTTTGACCATATTTGCAGAGTTACTCGTTAAGTGTAGTGTAAACCGTGGAAACTGTGTAGTGTTTTCTCCGGCGAAGGAAAAACAACTTTTTTCCGGTAAAATCACACAGAAATTCATCTGCAAGCGAGCTCTTTCCCGCCTAAGGCAGGTAAAAATCGTTATTTACTTCATCATCACAGTTCCTAGATGTCTCGTTTTCTAGGGTTTATCCTTTTGATGGGTTTCTCTTTTATAAAGCATTCAACTTTATCGCTCTTACATGGCGTATTATTATGATTATCTTATGAAATTGAGCTATAGAGTTTCTGAATTCACTAATATGGTTTTGGGTTTTTCGATTCCTTTAGAAAGCATTCTCCTTTATCGTTTTTATTGAAATTCTTTTGAAGGTTTTGTTGGTGGTTCTACTTATGGATACAAGAAAGATTCCAGTGTTGTGTTATTGGAATGGTTGTATAAAAGATGGGCCTGATGGTCCATACTATGAAGGATCAATTCCAAGAGTTATTAGAGTGGAAAGCAAAGTTGATTTACCCAAATTGTTGAATCATCTGCATCGAGTTACTGGATTTGAAAAGGGGAAGTTTCAGATTGGATTGATGTGTAGGTATCCTTACATTGTTCAAAAGTCTATGGTGAAGTATGTGCGTATGCCTATTGTGGATGATTGTAGTTTAGAGACTATGCTTGAGGTTCCAAGTTGTCATCCTTCTATTAACAATGTGGAGTTGTATTTAGAAGTCAAACCGGTTCCTGATGAAGGTATTGGTCCTGTTGCTAGTTCCTTGGCGAATCAGGTGACCCGGAAGCGTTCTCGGCAAGAGGATGGTAATATCGATGCAGATGTAAATGTGAGAGATAACACATTAAAAACTCTGCAGGAGGGTAACAGTAACGGATGGATTGAGGAAGATGAGAGTATGGATGGCGGTAACTGTGGAAAAAATGGTGATAATGCAGGGGCTGTACAGAAGGATTCGAATATGAAAAATCCAGTTCCAACAAAAAGCTTTAGTAAGGATGGCGGTAACTGTGGAAAAAATAGTGGCAATGCTGGGGATGCGCAGAAGGATTCGAATATGAAAAATCCAGTTCCAGCAAAAAGCCTCATAGATAATGTCTCAGAGGAGATGATTTTCTCTAGTTCATGGCTTGATGAACGTGAGTTGCATCTTGGGATGGTTTTTCGAGATAAATATGAGTTGGAGAAAGCAGTGAAGTTGTACTCTAATAGAAGACAACGAATGTACACTAAATACGAAAGTGACTTTTCAGGTACCTATGATTATAAGTGCAAGACTTACTGCGTATGGATTCTTAAGGCTGCTAAAACAAACAACAATGGCATCAAGATAACAGAATATGTAGGTCCACATAGTTGTAAGCCAGCAAATGTGAGCTCAGATTTTCTGGCAGGTGAGCTCAAAGGTCTAATCAAGGCTCAGCCCTCACTCTCAGTTGCAGAGCTAAACATGTGGGTGAAAGAAGAATTTGGTTACACAGTCTCGAGCACTAATATGTGGGATGCTAAAAAGAAAGCGATCACTGCAATCTTGCGAGATTTGGACAACAGTTTTAATGTATTGCCCAAGTTCATGGCTGCCCTTAGCTCATCTAACAAGATGGTCTTGGAATGGCAATATGATCTTTTTCCTGATCGCAAAGATGCAACCTTTCGTTCCGTGTTTTGGGCGTTTCAGCAGTCAATTCAAGGGTTTCCTCACTTGAGACCTTTGATCATAGTGGATACAATAGACTTGAACGGTAATTACCCTGCAAAAATGTTGGTTGCAGAGGGATTTGATGCTGAAAACCGGCTTTTTCCACTTGCGTTTGCGATTACTACCCAAGAAAGTTTGTCAGCTGATACCTGGCGTTGGTTCTTTGCTTGCATCAGAAATAAAGTGACGCAAAGGGAAGGCGTTTGTCTTATAACAAGTCTGAATCCTGACATAGTTGCAGTTGTTAACGAACCTGAGTGTCAGTGGGCGCAACACCGGTTCTGTCTTAGGCATATGTGCTTTAAATTTTATGACGTTTTCCATAACAACCTCATGACAGAGTTGGTTTACAAGGCTGGGTCTACGATGGACATATCAAGTTTCGATTATTACTTGAAGAAAATCGAAAAGATGGACCCAGAGGCTCGAAAATGGTTAGAAAAAATGCCTCTGCGTCGATGGGCTCTGGCTTACGATGATGGCGGGATTAGGTTTGGGATCATGACTGCAAACACAATCTTTACGACTTATGGTTTCATAAACAAAGCTCTGCATTTTCCAATCACAACTTGCATCTTGCTAATCTTTGATGACCTGGCAAAGCTTTTCAAATCTCGTCATGGTCTTCCCACAGATTCATTGAACGGAAGAGACCTATTCGCTAAACATGTCATGAAAAATCTTGAAGAGTACAAGGTAGCTTCTCAAACACATGATGTATTGCCATTAGACCAGACCGGAGAGAGGTGTCAGGTCACGGAAATGATGCAAGTTGGAAAGAAGAGATTTGTTGTTAATTTTAGCAACCGGGTTTGCATGTGTGGAATATGGCAACTTTGCAAGTATCCGTGTTCGCATGTGTTAGCAGCTTGCAGGAGGATGAACAGTGACCATTTGCAGTATGTAGATGACTGTTACAATACAGAGAGTTCACTTCGAGTTTACGCAGCTGATTTTAATCCGCTTCCAAGTGTCTCTGATTGGCCAGAAGCTTCTGAAGTTCCAAGACTCTTTGCTCCTGGAACTCGTCCTCCATCAGTTGTCCGGCCAGTGACAACAGAGCTATCGCGCAACGACACAGCTACAAGTAAGTTTGTAATAGGCAGAAAACGATCCACTGGTCAGATAAAAGCCTGAAGACTGAGTGGGGATCAGACTGAATTTGAACCTAACCGAACTAAATCATGAATATGGTTATGTATGCTATCTGATTTTACATTGATTTTAGTTTGGTCTGGTTTGAGTTTTGGGGAAACTTCAGATTTATGAGAACCAGGCTAAAGTTTGTGGATCTTGAACCAGGTAGAAATGATTTTCATCTGTGAGTTATGCTAACCGGTTTAATGTAGGTTTTTGGGACGGTGTATAAAACTGGTTTGGTTCAGAGGTTTCATGTATTGATTGGACAAAGTAGGTTTTGGTGCGGAGATGTACTTTTGTATTGCTTATGTAAGAACATTGTTTTTCTCGTATGATTATGTTAACTAGTATATCTTAGCTACTATACATTGTACACTATACTATATGTGCAATTTGCTTTAAAGAAACAAGATATTCCAAAGACGTCGACTCATCTCTAACCGTAGCAGGACCTTCTCGAGCTACCGTAGCCATCCGATTAGTCGGAGATCTTGGAGGAGATGCATAAAGAACTGATGCCTCGAGGATTTCTCTATGTGTATTTTGAAGATCCTTAGAGATTCTATGTGCTTGTAGAGCGGTTAGGTAAAGTCCCGTGGCTAGAAAGACGGTTAGAAGTGAGAACACTCCGGCCGCTGAAAACAAGCCTTGCCGGATTACTAGACAAGTAGGTTTTGGCTTAGACCAGTTCTTTAGATGTCCTGATTCCACACTAAGTGCAACCAACAGTAGAACCTCTCCAACACCAAAGCAAACCCTTATAGGAACAAAAAATAATATAATTACAACATTATCATTGACTTAAGCTATGGTCAGTATCACAAATAAAGTAAAGAAACAAAATGGAATAAGTCTACTTACCATGTTGAGACGAAGAAGAAGGCAGCTTGAAACGTGAGCCTCTTCGCAGGAACAGAGTCAGGATCCCACTCAACCAGAACCAGCGGAGGTGATGAGGTAACTGCGATAAGTAAGTACATGTGCAAGCCCACCATCGCCACCGCTAGTCCCACGAACGCAATCGCACCGCACAACAACGGCGTTTTCCCGCTACCGTTATACACGCACGTTTTGCTTCCCCATGTCGCCTACATGAAATTGGGAATCATTGCCAACATATTTTGGACCGGCTATGCGACGACCGTAATGGCATGATGACTAAATATAACCATTGAACCATATGGTAAAAGTATTTAAAAAAAAGGTTTTGTTTTGATTTTATCAACTATATTGAGCTAAGTATGCTTGAGGTTTGAGTTACAATGTTTATATTATTAGTTTTACATGTTATCCATATGAATCTATATAGATTATTGATTTATTTTGAAAACATAATCAAAATATAAGAGAAATTTAATGTATATACGTCCATAATAATGTACCTGAGATCTCGTTGCTTCGGCATAGAGGCAGAGAACAAAGCAGGAGAGGCCAGAGATTATAGTCAAAACCGCGATGAAAATTCCGGTTTTGCTGCTGAGATCTGTGGTTTTAGGGTTTGGAACAAGATCTTGATGGGTAACAGCTCGTACTCTTGCTCTCGACATGTCTCTCGTCAATTTCTAATAGATAGGAATCGAAGTTACATGTTTTGAAAGTTATTATACTTTGATTTGTTTTACATCTATATATGAGAGGCATTGAAAGTTGGAAGAAACGAATAAAGTGAAATATATTTGATAAATAAATGAAAAAAGGAGAGAAGGATAGAAGAATTGCTTCAGCCAAAGGTTGCTTAAAGGCCAAGATTCGCAGGTTCTTTCGGATGTCTTTTGAAAAATACTATACTATTTTGGTATAGTGTCCTTTAAAAGATGATGTGTAAAATATATAATGTGACGAGAGTTCGTTAATGGAGCTAGTTGGATGATTCTTTTCATAGAATGTACACGTACGTATATAAGAACATTGTTTTCTTCTTTTTATTTTGTGTTCATACAAGAACATCGTACCATTCATTATCTTGAAAGTAAATAAAGATAAAGATAAGGTGATGAACTTTTAAAAAAAGAAAGGGTGATGAACTTTGTTCGTGAGTGTTGTCTTATTTCAATGTATTATTTATTCAAATAATCATGTGAGGCGTGTTATTTTCAATAGAAGCCAAAAGCTTTCATAATCAATAGAGAAGCGGTTTCTGATACTCCATTTCAAAAGCATAGACGTATATAGCGAGAGAGAAAACGAGCTCGTGTCGCTGATATCTTAGCGTCGAATTTAATCAACACTACTTGTCATCACCTTAATTTTAGTGTCTCGCCGATGTTGTGTTTGCCGTTGTGATAGTATATATATATATATTGAAAGTGCAGATATTGTCGGAACACTATTGAAGCTGTTGGAACAAGATCGAGATTGAGTCTTTCTAGTGTGAAAGCAAAGAAGGCCACGTGGGTCGTGGGCCATTGTTCAAGTTAAGCCCAATTGCTTGTAGAGACTTGAAGTGTGGCTTAAGTCGTCTAGGGTTTTTGGCACTTGATATAAATACCAAGAGACGGCAACATGAAGACTTGCGCGTCTAGGGTTTATCGAGAGAGGCACACATGTGTGTGACGTCGCCCCATCAACAAGATAGAGAGATCTTTTGATGGTTTTGTTGAGAAGCTATACTCGTCGGAAAAGACAATAGGAGTAGTAGTTTTCTTTCATTGTAATTCTAGAAAAGAGTGGTGGATACCATATAGCAATTGTAGGTTGCAGCCTTTTCTAGTGAATGGTTTCTGGACTTGGTCCCGGGGATGTAGGTTAACCGAACCCCGTTAACAAATCTCTTGTGTCTCATTTACTTTATGCACATACGAACTCGTTACACTCTCTCATCATACAAACGTATAGATCTAGCACACATATAGTAATTACATATATATGTATTTTTTTTGTTACTGACACTGGTCGCAATAGCTTTGAAAAGAACATGTTTGTGTGTTGAGTGCTCCAACTTATCAAACGGTTCTGCCATGACTCATGGTATTTTCCTGAAGAAGTTTGTAGTGTCGTCGTAAGACTTAGATTTTTTTTTTTTTTTTTTTTTGAATAGATGTTAAATTATATTCAAAAAGGAAAAAAACCAGTTTTACAACTTAATGCATACATTTCATGAAAACAGTTTTTAGCAAAATATTAGTCTTGGCCTTGTCTTGAGCTAAACCATAGTTGCAGTCCTCCCTCGTACGTTGATATCCCCCCACTGCGAATTGTGCTTAGTCTATTGCGGATGTTTTTGTCGATGAACTTGACTAGCTTTCCCGTCGGTGAAGGTTGTTCACCGTGCCGCCTAGCATTTCTCTCCCCCCAAATCGAGTGAATAGTGTTCTGGAACACATACCTTAGGATAAATACTCTTGTTTTCTCCTTTTTCGTCTCACATATGTGCTTTAAAACCTCCTTCCAGTTCACCGAGAACCGGTCTTGAAGAATTCCTTTTGCAACCTCCTACTCTTTGACACAGTCTCTGTTTTTTTATTTCCTCCTCAACCTGATTCAACAAAGCTGATCTATGCCTCCTTCTTCTCGGCATGGCTAGTACCTCTGCAACTGTCGCATTTTTTGGGATACCAAGGTCAATGTGACCGCGTTCCCCTAGTTTCTCCTGTAGACTACCAAGTGAACACCAAACATCAGACCAAAAATAAGTGTTCTCACCATTCTTTACCGCAACCTTATAGAACTGTTTTGCTTTGTCTCTGTATTTCAACAATTTTTTCCAAATCCAGGATCCACATGATGTATTGTCCCTCACTGTCCAGAAAGAACTGCCCCTTATTAGGCGTTTCTTAACCCAATCCACCCAAAGAGAATCTTTTACCGATAATATTCGCCAAATCAGCTTTAACATGCTAACTTTATTAGCTTCTTCTATGGAACGCAGACCCAATCCACCTTCACTTTTTGGTGTACATACTTCCGACCATGCCACCTTCACTTTCCGTAAGACTTAGATTTTGAATTTAATATACCTAAATTTGTGCTATATATGAGTTATGAAAGTTGAGGTTTCCATCGCCAAAGCACAAAATTATGATGTGAAAATATTGGGTTTCAAATTTTACTATACTCAAAGTTTATGACTGGTCCAAGGTATAAGCAACATAAGCCATGGATTAGGATCCAAAATTTTTATGGACTATTGAGATTTTTGAATTTTTTTCAAAAAGTTTTTTTTTTAAAAAAAAACTAAATTAGATAGAGTAAAAACTGTTGATCTCCCACCCCCCCCCAATAGATTTGCATTAGTTATTTTTTATAATAATAAATATATTTTGTTTTCTAAAAAATTATTGTTAAACATTGATATTATTTATGATAAATGAGTTTCAATAACATTTTTTAATCAAAGTTTCAATATTTCTATGCTCATGCTCATAACTTTTTAGTCAAAAAAGAAAAGAGCTTGTGAAAATATGTCGTTTGAAGACCTACTTATACTCGCATCAAGATATTGATCATCGATGATCTCCTTGGTACATATAGTTGTGTAATTATAGACAAAAACATTCTTGAGTATTTTGGTAGTTTTATTTGAACTCTTCGAGGGTAAATTAAAACTTCACAAGAGAGAAAGACAAGAGTGTGTGAAAGTATAATAGGGTAAAATCTAATTTGAGTAAAATACTAGCTGATTTAAATACATTTTTTTTTTTTTTTTTTGCTGATTCAAATACTTGATCCTAAAAAAATTTATTAGCCAACAAAAAAGTTTTTTGCGTCAACTGAAACAAAAAAGTTAGACAAACACTTTAGGAGTTATACTTAGGCGGTTCGTTGAAACTTGAGAATTTTAACACATAAAAGTATAAACATATACTTCTAAAATTCCCAATATATTCATCATTATTTCAGAATATTCACATAAAAAAAAAAAGAACAAACAAACATTATAACTAGCAACAAATTCGAAATCACAAAAAAAAAGGCATAACGTTCTGCAAACTAGAAAGTACATCTCAGAACTCTCTAAACACACTCCAACAAGCTACTACATAACTACAAGATCCACTATAACCAAACAAAACACTAGACTTTACAATAAAAAGATCGATGTTTTATTGGGTTTCTACGCCTTCTCATGTGCGATCCACTTGCTCGGTAGTATCACTCCAATGTTATCTCTCCAATGTCTGAGAGATCCCAGAGATCATCACTTTGACAAGTCACATCACCTTGAAACTCCCAATCAAGCAACTCCTCATCAATCCCAAACCCAACTTCTGAAGAATTACATAGACCAACCCACCAATCTTCATCATTATTTTCATTCGAAGTCGAACTCAAAACACTTCCCTCTCTTTCCTTTTCCACCTTCAGATCATGATCATCAACCTTTGTAATTCCTATGTGACCAATCTTTGTCTTGTTTCCTTGTTCTTCTTCAAACAAACCGACACAACAACTACTATTGTCCCCACTCTCACAAACCTTTTCATCATTTACTCCAATCACAGGCTCTTCACTAGTACACTCCCATACACAACCACTCAAGAGCCGTTCTATCTCACCATCCAACCACTCATAAGGCCCCAAAGACTCTCCTTCGAAATTATCATTTTTCTCTCCCTCACTGATCTCACTCTCTAGCTCTTTAGGTTGTGAGAAACATTGCGAGGCCGTCACCATTTGCTTGTGTTTCTTCATGGATGACCTACTAGTTCTTCCTTTCTTCTTCTTCTTGGTCTTGTTATTGTTCTTGGCTCCAGTAGACGAAGAACAAGATTTCTTCAGGACTAAATCGTCGACGACTAGATTGTGTTCATCTCCGGAAACGGCAGTGAAGGCGTAGATTTTGCGGCTGAGATGTGAGTTCCAATAGTTTTTAATTTCGTTGTCTGTTCTTCCTGGTAGATGTGTTGCAATAAGTGACCATCTATAAGAAAATAGTCACAGTCACACACGTGAGACTATATAAATGAATTTAGACAAATCAATTAATTATGTGTACAGTGTACACACTCTATACAAGTTGGCTTTTCAGTTTTCATTAATTCAGTACCAAATGTATTATAACAAAATGTATGACGTCAAAAAAATTGCATAGACTTATAACTAATAAATGGTTGGACTGTTCCAACTAGGCATGGGCATATGGATAACCCGTTCGGGTTCGGGTAAAACTCAATCGGCTTCGGGTTTAGTGGGTATTGAGTTTACTACCCAATAGGGTAATTCTAAATATTCGGTTTTGGTTTGGGTCGGGTCTAGTTGGGTTCGGGTCGGTCTGAGTAAAAAATTTTAGACCCTATAAATACCCAAAAAATATGGGTACCCGTTCGGTTTGGATATTTTATATGTAAAATATCGGATTTTGTACGTAAAATATCGGGTACCCGAAAAAACCTTAAAAATTTGTTTAATTTTTATAAGTTTAGTTATATTTGAATACATTTTGCTAAATTTTTACAAACATAACAAATAATTTTTGGATAGTTTGGTTGTTTTGGGTATTTAAGTGTAAAGTTAATTGACATATTTAGATTTATAATTGTAATTCTAGATAATTAAATCATATTAAAATTAAATATAATTAATATTTTGGATATTTAGGCACAGTAAAATTCGAATTTGGAGCTATAACAATGCGTTAACTCTATAGAATCATTACCACTTTGCCACTCATTGTTACAGTGACCAAACTGGCCACAGAGCCAGTAACAATCAAGGCCGTACACAAAAATACACATGAGACAAGACTAATTAGAGAGGTCAATTCCGTTGGATATATAGCAACATAATGCCAAAGCTTTTTATTGACAAAAAGTCAAATTGGATATTCTCGTATATATATTATTTTTTAAAGGTTGGACCATTATTCCAACAGTGATATCAACCGCTGAAAAGTTACGATGGTCACAAGATATCATTCATGGCAATACATTTGATAAATTTTGTTTCTTATTTTATTTTATTTTTGGACCGTTGGTTCGAACTCTGACCATTTCTATATGTTTCTTAAGTTGACATGACATGCATGTAATTGTACTGTGTACGTGACCCCAGCATTCACTATTCAGACAGTGGCAAAATTGTAAATATAACAAAATTATGAATCACATATAAATGAACGATTGTGACGTTGATTAAATTTTCTTTAATACCTGTTGCCGAGAAGGGAATGCAACTTGACGATTATTTCTTCTTCGTCGGCCGTAATATTTCCTCTTTTCAGGTCTCTTCTTAAATAGTTTATCCACCTTAATCTACAGCTCTTTCCACATCTCAACAATCCTACACATTAATTTTCATTAGAACATATATATAAATAGAAAGCAGTTTTCTTTTCTATTAATATAACAACATAAGTTTTGTTACTAGATTTGTACATTTTTCATGTTTCTCATGCATCAACAACTCGAAGAAACTAGTACTTTTTTCAAATGTTAAAATCTAAGCAATTACTAGACTAAGAGATTTATCGACGATGAGGAGAGGTAATTTGGATATATAAATATGTATATACCAGCTTTCTTAGGCAAAGATCGCCAAGAACCTTCACCATTGGTTTGAATATAGTTGGTGAGAATCTCATCTTCCTCGGCGGTCCATCGACCTCTCTTCAACCCGATTTTCTCACAACACGGAGCCCTTCCCATCGTTTCTCTCGATCTCTTCTGTCAAAAAGAGAAAGAGAAACTGAAGAAGAGAAAACACTTTTGGACCCTTGAGTGGGAGAGTGAGGTAGTGAGAATAGAAGAAACCATCCAGGTGATTAATATAGAGAGGACAAAAGGGAAAGAGAGAGTGAGGTTTTTGAAAACGATGTCGTATAGGTGAAGGAATGAACCACGTTGCGGTGGAATTAAAAGTTATGTATTGTCCATCCTAAAAACCATCGGCACATAAGACACTCCACGTACCTCTCCTTCTAACCTTTGGTCCCTCTCTACCCTTTTTCCGTGATTACAAGATATTTATTACTATGTATACTTTTATACCTAAAATACGTACTTGCATTTACATGTACATGTACATGTAGTGTAGCTTATATGCATATACCTACTTGTATATGCATTCAATGAGTGTGTCTACAACATTCTTTTCTTCAATTGTTCACCTCTTCAAATAGGTGGTAAAAATTATTTAATTACGTTGAAATGAAAATGCATTAAAAAAAAAAAAGAAGAAGACTTATTATTGGTAATAAAACCTCGATCATATTAAAAAAAAAAAGGTTAATTTGAGCCAGTCGTTAATGTTTTAGAATAAAACATGGTCGATCGTGATTGTTTGGAGAGAAAAAAACGATTGTGTTTTACGTTCTCTCCAAAAAAAATTACGATTGTTAGATTAACGGTTTTTTTAGTATGATCATTGTTTTATTTGTAATTTTTTTTAGATCGTACGAGACTGATCTTGCATATTTTGTCACTTGGAGGATTTTTTGCATGTTTTTTTCTAAGTTGAATGGTGTTTAAGTTAGTTTTCAAAAGTCAAAAGATATATATACTAGTTCTACATATTAATTAATTTGGGAATTGGGAGTATAATTAATAAACTAGGTGTATACTATTTACATTATAAGATATTTGATTGAAGCCTTAGAGTACAATTATGAGGCCGTTTATGTATCTAGATTCGGATCAGAAATGGCTAAGACGAACACATTAATGCCAGTACTGTATAAATCAGAACACTAGTCTATGAAACGAACACGTCTAATGAGTATTAGAGTCGGTCACAATGGCTACGTTAATGTGGAAGATCATGGACCATATTCGTAAGTGGGCATGTTTTGTTTTGTGGTAGGCCATAAGAAGTTGTTGATTTCTTGACAAATGAAAAAAGAAGTTTTTGATTTAATTATTACATGGGCAGGTTAACTTCGGCACCATCCAGAAGGTAGTAGGAATATTCCAACGACTCTCTTTTTGCTTTGTTTTTTTCAATCTCGTCATGTAAGTTGATTCTATATACAGTTTTTAAAAAGTGGTCTATATAAAAAATCAACCCTCCTAAATATAAGTTGAAAAGTCAATAGATAATAAATTTATTAGTCGACATAAATGAAATATGTCGTTAGTTCAAAAAATTAAACTTACTAATAAATCTAACATGAATAAACAAGTCGATAAAATAGAAACTGTAAATCGATGAACAAAAACATTAAGTCAATAGTTCAAAAAAACCGACTTTGTTATAAATCAATTGGCCAAAACATAAGTTGACTGTTTTTAAATACGCTGATGGAGAAAAAAAAATTAAATCAAAAGAAGTAAAAAACTAAATCGATAGTTCAATAAATCGAATTTTTTTAATAAATAAACATATAATGAGATAAGTCTACCAAAAAATATCGAGGAAAAAAATTATAAATTATTATGTTTTCTTATAAATTATATAATTTTGAATTACTTGAATTTACAAATCCAAATAATATTATCAAAAATAATTTTTACTAATTTTGGTTTTTCAAAATTTAGACTATGACACTCTACACATATTAAATAAAATTTCTTAAAGTTTTTTTATTATACGAAAATTAATAACGAATTTTGGTTAAATTTAACTATTTTAAAATTAAATAATTTTTTGAAATTAATTTTAAATAAATATAAAGGGTATCACGGTAAATTTTTAATATAAAAATATAGTTTTCAAATGACTATTAAATTTGGTGTATTTTCGAATTTTATGAAAAATTTAGTATATTTATAAATTTTTACTATATTTTATATCTTGTCAAAAGATGGATTGTTTCTACTTTCATCAAGTGTTGAAGATCAGTGTTGTAGTAACGTTTTGGCTAAATTGACTTTTATTTTCATCTAATATGTGATATTTAAATTAATGGTAAAGCTGGAGGGAATCTTAAATTTATTCCACTGGTTTATTTGCATTTCTCTACTAATGATCAAGTGTCTAATTAAAATTCAAGTGTGAAGACAATACTGGAGAAGAAGAAGAAAAAGGATTTTAGTGAAGTATGCTCATGGAATTCATTTCTTTTCTTCTCAACACCAAATGGCTTATACTGGTCGAGCCTTAAAGCAAAGGGTTTTTATTACATCAATTATTCTTCTTTTCTTTTAAAATCCAAAATCGATTAGTATATTTATATTCAGGATTTCAGCTAATTTTTTGGTTACATGTTCTTCTTTTTTTTACAACTAACCGTCTTTTCTTTTGACTTCATATTTTGTTATTTTATTCAATTTTTGATATTTCTTTACAATTTTTTTCTCAAAGTTCCCAATTTTTATATACACCCCACTTTCTCACGATGCAACTCTCCCACAATATATATAAATTTAAAATAACTTGTTGGTATCTTTCACTATATATATTATTTTAAACCATAGATAATAATTGTAATAGTTTGAATCTTAAATTTAATATTTAAACAAAAATATAATCAGAATAGTGTGATTTTCTTAATACTTATTATAATCGACTGAATATATGTTTTCAAATAAGAAATTAATTAGGAAAATAAGTAGAAAAGCGCCCGAGAGTCAAGTTGCAAAGTCACATTTTGGTTGCTTTTGGGACTACGACATGTTTTCAAATAAGAAATTAATTAGGACTATTGCCTCTTGTAATCTTAATTAGAACGTCATCTGATCAAGGCAGTCCATACGAACTGCTCAAGGCAGTCCATTCTCTTCAAGTATCAAGTTGATTATGAGATCTACAAAAAGACAATGCGAGTTAGCCTAACATATTGGGTATAAGATCGAGTAATGTATAATGCTTTTAATTTAGTTACACATCACATTTCTCATTTTAAAAATTAACACATCTTATTTTCTTTCCTTGAAACAAAATAAGCTTTTAACAAATAAAAATATTAGGGCTTTTTCATAAGCATCATTAAGAAGGATTAACTTAAAATT
Source organism: Arabidopsis arenosa (assembly GCA_905216605.1). Lineage (NCBI taxonomy): Eukaryota > Viridiplantae > Streptophyta > Magnoliopsida > Brassicales > Brassicaceae > Arabidopsis > Arabidopsis arenosa. The sequence continues at coordinate 7,126,837 of LR999458.1, forward strand.
GACCCAAATATGAAATATATTAAGGTATGTGTATATGTATAAATGGACTGAACGTAGAAAGAGTGAAGGGAAAATGATGATGATATTACATATGAGCCGGTCACGTTAACATCACGAGTCACTTTAGTAACAACGAGCAAAAGCATTGCCATTAAAGGCATTGCTCTAAATTCTTTTTGTCCTTTGTCTCTTCCTCTACCTCTCTCTATCCCCCATTTGCCTCTCTATTCATCGTAAATTTCATGCAACAATCCAATCTATTGAATGTACACCGATTCTAACTCATTAAAATAAATTTATTACTTTGCTGGATTTATATACATGCATACGCTATACGTGTATATATGTACTAGATCTGGACCCGCACATTCGTGCGGGGTAAATTTTATAAAATTACAAATCTTAAAACTTTTCAACTAAAAATAGTAGAAAATTATATAAAATGTGGAAATATTATAGTTTTGATTGATATACAATAGTGTTACAAAAACAAATTTATTTTATGTGGTGTATTAATAGTTTGGTGTAAATGGATAAAATTATGGTTAGTGAAGAGTTGTGTGTAAATGTTTTAAAACAATAGTGTGTTAACCATGGAAAAACACATGATAATTTTTTAATTGTTGTAATAATAATTTTCTAAATTAATCTTTAAACTGATTATATTATTATATGGTCTGACAATTTTAATGTAGTGATACATATGTTACATATGTTATATTTTATGTAGTGGGCAACATTTTAAAGTCTACTAATAAAGCCTTATTAGCCTAATATATATTTACTGATTTTTTAACATTATTATATTTAATTAAAAATAAATCAAAACATGAGATGAAAGTTTGGATTGTCTAGGGCTTATGAATTGCATTCAAATCACAAAATCTTTCGAGATTTTGACGAATCTAAAATCTCTAATTTATTCGAGGAATATTCTATATTTCAAAATACAAAATATCTAGTTTATATTATATTTGGAAAATATAATAACTGTTTCTTAAAACATTGGAATAATCAAATTTTCTTTTTATTTCTTCCATCTAAACTAATCAAAATTAATTAGTATAGTTTTATTATGGAAATTTTAAAAATCAAAAATAAACTATGCTTTGTTATTTTTCAATTATATTAAATTGGACTCTCGCTTCCGGAAATATCTAACATTACCTTGCCAAATTAAATAAGTTAACATATCTACAATTTCAAAAAAAATTTCTTCCATTAATCAGAATTTATTAGTATATTTTCTTAAAGAAATAAATTAAAATCGAAAATATATGATGATATTAAATTGATTTTTTTTGTTTTCCGGAAATATTTTAAAATATATTACGAAATTAAATAAATTTACATATATACAATTTTGAAATTAATAGTTAGATTTTTTATGGAAACTACTTTAAAAGATTTCTATAAATCTTGGGTAGTTATTAATTTGTTTATTTTATGGGAACTACTTCAAACAATTTCCATAAATATTGGGTAGTTGTTAATTTGTTGATTTAATTTTGGATTTTGTTTTATATAAAAAACAAATATCAAATGGATATTATATTTTTTTTCTTTTTCAAATTCAAATATACCAATGGCATTCTTTGTAATTAATCTACCAAAATAAGGTTACTTATGTTTGAATGATTCCCAATTAATAGTATAGATTACTTTGTATTCCTGCAAAAATCCCAAGTAAATATACGATATTAATTACTAATTTTCTTACAAACAACATACACTAGGCGGATATGCAGGGCCCGCGTATGGGGTGTTCTTGTGGAGCAAATGTAACAGGCCAAAAATTTTTGGGGTATATTTAAGGTTCCAAATTTTTTTTTTAGTAAGAAAAAAGGTAATTTTAAAATATTTTTAGCATGAAAAAGGCCCAAATATTTTCTTTAGTATGAAAAATGCCAATTTTTAAGAATTTTTTAACATGAAAAAGGTCCATTTTTTCTTTTTTATATGAAGAAATGGCCAATTTTTAAAATTTGTACAGAGACTCCAAATTAGTTGAGCCGATATGTATTTATGTGATAATACTGCGATGGCATTAGTACAAACCATTGAGTTATAATTTAAATCATATATGCATGTACATATACATATTTTAATAAAACAAGAGTTTATGTTTCGTTTTATAACTTTTTGTATGAAGCCATATACTTTCTTTATATATATATATATATATATATATATGAAGCCATATACTTTTAGTCCTCTTTCTATATATATAAAAATTGGTAAGATCACACTTATATATATAGAAATTAGGTATATATTCAAATGTTTGATTTGGGTCCACGCGTAAGGGGACGTTGGTATAAATAAAATGGTATAAATACGGAGGTTATAATGGCCATGCAGGTCCATAAGGATCCTGCGATCCTCTCACCAACTTACATAAATCTGCCCTTTGATATAAATACGCTTTGTTTTGCATATGAGCACTTGAGTAATAATCACCCAACCGATCTCTTTGACAGGTCCTGCATGTAACCATATACATATACACTTGTACCCCGTAGCTCTAGAAAGCAAAATTATATTTTCTTCAAAATGGAACTTCTTTAAGTTGAAATTCTCAAAACTAAAATTTTCAATAATAATAAAGCCAAAGATCAAGTGTTTATGCTTTCTAGACCTCAAATCTACAACTTTTCTTTGTTTATGTTACAAATAATTGCTGCCAACAATTCTTTTATGGATGACTTAGGTAAATAACAATTATGATCATATTGAGTATGGTTGTTATTCATTTATACATGTATTAACTTGCTATGCTTTTTTTTTTTCTTTTTGTCTTCAACTTGCTATGCTAACAAAATCCAAACAGTTCATTCCGTATAGAAATTAGTAACATGACAATTAAAGAAAAAATGTAACATTTGTTGTACATTCACGAAACAAGTCAGGAAAATAAATGAATCGGAAAAGAAAGAGTCTATGTAATTAAGTCATCGATATTTGTTTATTTTTTCTTTTTTGGAATGAGACAGATATCTTGATACGACACCGATATTTATTTTTTATAGTCTACTAGATATTTTTATAGTATGTTTTAATTTGTTGATATTTATTGGATTACTCAAATTTCTATCATATTCTCTCCACAAAATACACCCATTTAATTATTATTTGTTAAAATAAGAGTAAAGCACAACAAAAAGAATTAAAAATAATAATTAAATGGGTGTATTTTGTGGAGAGAATGAGTTGTTTGATGGGTAATTGGGTACACATATTAAAGAGCAAATTAAATATCACATTTTCCCTTCTAAAGGCAGGAATCGCCATGCAAAGGCCAAAGCTATATATATAGAGCGGTTCACATAAACTCTGATTAATTGACAAACCTTATTTAAACATGATTAGCCTTACTTGTAACTTATGGTGTCTTTCAGTTTCAGGACATTTCTACATCTAAAGATCAATTTGATCTTTTGATTTCAAATTCATATCCTGCAAAACTAGTACCTTTTAGCAACAACAAACAAACAAAAAAATCCTGCAAAACTAATGGAGAAGAAATAGATAGAGAGAGAGAGAGAATATGTCGGTAATCAGTATGGCTGTCAAGCCACATCACGGTCATATGAAAATTGAAAACCGTACACAAGTTGGATCTTTTGCCCATTTCCAATCAATATTGGGCTTTAAATACGAAGATTTGTTCGAAATATAATACTAAGAAATTCGTATATTCTTAGACCATCTCCAAGGAGACGCCAAAACACCAAATTTGGTGATAATTCAACTCCAACAAGATACTATATTGGACGGCATTTCTATTTTTTTGGTGTTTTGTGAACAGTGTTACACCATATTTGGTGTCATACTATTCACAAAACATTAAAAAGATATTATTATTTTATTTGTGTTTTTGATTTAGTTTTATATTTAATTATTGTTTATCAATTAAAAACAAATATACTATCAATATTTTGTTTTTTTGTTTTGTTTTTTTTATCTTTAATAATATGAACTTTTAATTGAAATTAATATGAGATAATAATTTACACAAATTTTTTAAATAATTCAGAGAATTAGAACAATGTAATGTATTTTTATTATTTTAATTTATCGATTTTAATTTTATAATAATGAAATTTAAATAAATCAGTTTAAAAATAAGTAGTTTATCAAATTATTAAAAATAAAGAAAATTTTAAATTTAATAATATAATAATAAAAAGTTTTGTTTTTGGTGTAATATTTGGCGTCTATGGTTGGAGATTAAAAAAAAAACTGGAACACCAAAACACCAAATTTGGTGTTGTAATTTGGTGTTTTGGTGTTACATGGTTGTAAAAAGATATTATTTGAACACACACACACAAAAAAAACATCTACAAGACTACAACTATTCTTTCACTAGGTTAAAAAAATTTATAATCACACTAATATAACTAATAGAGTTTTCTTAAAAGAAAATAATTACATCATATCAATAAAATTTACGAGTTACATGCGAGGATATTTCCCTTTTATACATCGAACAATTAAGTTAATTAATAAGTTTTTATTTACCAAGATTACTTATCTAAGTAAAACCCATAATTAAATTAATAAACTCCCTTTTTATTTTGTTCTTTAGGAACTGATTGATTTTATTTAATAATTCCATAATTGTTGAACATATAATAATATCATGGTATGCGCGATTGGTTTACTAATTGCTATATTGCATTACTTTAGCCGTAATAAACTTGAAATTTCGAAATAATCTAATGTAATTGAAATATTAGCATACTATCAGTGGAACACCTTCCAAACTATATTACTTGGAACTTTTCTATTTCAAATTTCTTAGAAGAACAATGGAAAACAAAGCTTGCAAATATCAACAAACGAATGGCTAATTTACAGAGACAGAAAGTAAAACACAATTTTACAAGAGACTTCCAAGTGACTTGTCAGGCAAGGAACCATGTGAAACTAGCAGCGTAGCATAGAGAAGCTGATTCCATGAATCAGGAACTCCAGGTAAGCACCAATGGCTACAATCTTGAAACACTCCAGCTGCAGGAGAACTTCCCCGGGGGTCGGCGGGTTGTCTGTAAACCGACGGATGACCATCGGTTCTGTACCAAGTCATCTTCGTAATGTTCATGTAAAACACAGGCGTTTTCATATCCGAGATCACCGATTCCACAACTTTCATCATCCATGGATACACTCCTGTGTACGTTTTGTTCTGTATCGGTCTTGTTTCTCCATCGCATTGTCCTCCATTGTTCCAAGCCCCTTTTCTGCAGGTAAAACTCAGATCAACACTAACCCTAAACACTGTTCAACACATTGCTTGGAGTGAAAGAAACCTATTCATACCTAAAATGTGAAGAGGAATAACCAACGAAGAAGACTCTGGTTTTAGTACTGTTGATATTGAAATCAACCCAATCAGCCCATGTATGAAGAGCTTTTGTATAAGCTTCTTTCACTTCTAATCTTTCGTAAACTCGATTTCCTTCCTGGAAATAACCTTTCCTGAAAATCGAAAAACCCGTTAAGAGCTACGAATCGAAAACAAAGAAGAAGGTTTATGTTCATAGTTCACATACCCTTCATAGGTTTTCTGGTGAGTCCACCAGTGACCAGTGTTAAATATAACAATGTCTGCGTTTTTGTGTATCTTCTTAATCGATCGTTGAATCATATCGATTCTCAGTGTCTCTCTTCTCTTCCCGTATACATCGACAACTTCTGATTCTTGAACGAGGAATGGTGATTTGACGAAGTCAATAGAGCATGCAAAGTCCTAAAGAAGATATCAAAAATTCATCACCAAAACTAAAATAATCCAAAAAACCAATGGGAGATTCTGTTCTGTGATACACTTACTTTAAACCTGAAACCGTAAAAGCCTTCGTTATGAAGATTACTCTGTTTTCCAGAAACCCTAGAAACTCTGTTTTTGTCTTCCAATGTTGACCTAAGTGAACAAACCAGAGACTCCCACATGTTTCTATTCAATGAATCTCCAACAAAAACAACTCTTTTCCCTCTCAGAATCTTCAGCATCTTCTTCCCATCGAATCTAAACAACCCCAAAACAGAGTCACAAAGGGGAATGGCAGAATCGTAATTAACTCTAGAACAAGAACTAACCTTGGAATCGAGCATCCATGAGGTTGCCATCGATGACGGAGAAACTCCGAATCGGGTCGACCATTTTTGAAGCAGTTGAATTTATCTTCAACGAAAGGACAATAACCAGGTGAATAAACCGGTTCAGAATCGTCGAAGACCCAAGTTCCATCAAAAATGTCGCAAGAAGTGAGTTCTTTGGTCTCCGAATCAATCTTTGGCTCGTTGATTCTTCTGGGAGAAATAGAAGCGAGAAACATAGTTGTGTCTGAAGCAGAGGAAGAAGAAGAAGAAGGAGAAGAGAAGAAGTTTGCTGCTGTGAGAAGACGAGAGGTGAAGCTAGAGACGATGAGTGATGGAGAGAAGTCTGAGAGAGAAGAAGATGAGAGGAGGAAGAGGGAGAGGAAGAAGAGAGACGTAAAGAAGATCTGTGTTGTTGATGGATGTTTCGTGAGGAGGAAGAGATTCTTTAGATCCGCCATTGAAAGAAACGTCGATGATCTTGTTCTTCGTCGTGTTCTCTGTTTTAGTGGGAGAAAGAAAAAAGAAAACAATTATGATCTGATCTCTTTGGAGGGAAAAGAGAGATCCAACGGTTGGCAATTAAATCGCTTTTTTATTTTTATTTTACTGTGTTTCCGTGTTTTATTTTATTTATATTATAATCAGATTCCTATATGTAAAATTCCGATATATAAAACTATTTAAGTGTGTTCTTATGTGTGAACTTGCAGAATCAAGTGTGCACTTAAATTATAAATTTTGAAATAGAAAACTGAATTACAATGGATTGTTTTGAGTTGATGATACTTGATGAACCATACTTAGGTTTACCCCTGGGGTGAACCTTTAAATTCACCCAACAGATTATAGCCAATCGTTTTGCCATGTCATTACTAATACTAGAGAATTAAAAAAAAAACACAATTAAAAAAAAAAAGAAATCAGAAAATAGATTTAGGGTTTAGGGTTTAGGGTGTTTAGGGTTTAGATTTTACAATTAAAACGAAATTAGATGTCGGTTTGGGTTGCCAAATGAGTGGTTAAGGTTTAGATTTTATAATTAAAATGAAATTAGATATCGGTTTGGGTTGACAAATGAGTGGTTAGGGTTTAAATTTTACAATTAAAACGAAATTATATATCTGTTTAGGTTTGTGAAATATTTGTTATATAAACCCTAAACCCTAAACCCAAATCCTAAACCATAAACCCTAAACCCAGCGGTGAACAGATATATAATTTCGTTTTAATTGTAAAATTTAAACCCTAACCACTCATTTGTCAACCCAAACCGATATCTAATTTCGTTTTAATTATAAAATCTAAACCCTAACCACTCATTTGGCAACCCAAACCGACATCTAATTTCGTTTTAATTGTAAAATCTAAACCCTAAACCCTAAACCCTAACCGATATCTAATTTACTTTTAATTATAAAATCTAAACCCTAACCACTCATTTGGCAACCCAAACCGACATCTAATTTCGTTTTAATTGTAAAATCTAAACCCTAAACCCTAAACCCTAAACCTTAAACCCTAAATCTATTTTGTGATTTCCTTTTTTTTTAATTGTGTTTCTTTTTTTTTTAATGCTCTAGTATTAATAATGACATGGCAAAACGATTGGCTATAATCTGTTGGGTGAATTTAAAGGTTCACCCCAGGGGTAAACCTAAGTATGGTTCACCCCAGGGGTAAACCTAAGTATGGTTCATATGATAGCCATAATCCAATTTTGGAAATTTATTTTGCTTATTTTAGAAATCGGTTTTGGAGTTTTTCTTTCAAATTTTCAAGTATATTGTTTGGCATGTAAGGATATATTCTTAGAGTCATACATAAACTTCTTGTCTCCTATATGGGTAAGTGCTGAAGTATTTATTAAGAAATAAACTCTCCATTTGGTAGAAATCTCATCTAGTATTGAGGTTGCTCCCTGTGCAATTTGGAACCATTTTGAACTTGTCTCATTCTTTCTTGTGGATTCAGTAGAACAATTTGGAACTTGGCCAAAGCTAGATTGAGGTTGCCCCCTGTGCTGTTCCGGGACTGGGAAAGCTTATTGTCTTGGATCAAGTTAAGCACCGGTTCTTCTCCTTATATCATCAGAAATATTGTTGCTCAGGGCCACAATTTATGCTATTTGGAAGCAGAGAAACAATCTTCTCCATAACTCACAGGTCATTCGCTGTCCGTCCTTCAAAACTGTAGACCGCGAGATCATCAATTCTATCAACGCAAGGCGTCATCGAAAAAACTTCAAATCTGATGAGTTTGTGGATGAGTTAAAGAAAATCTGTGTTTGAGAAAAAAAATTGCTTCCTTGTTTTTTCTTCTTTTTTGCGAAGGAACCAAAACTCTAGGTAATCAACAATGTAAATCCAACCCATTTTCATTTCATATGATATTTACAAAAATAAAATCTCATCTAGTAATAATAATATTATTTGGACATGATCACCAAAAAAAATAATAATATTATTTGGACATCAATAGTATACAAAGAGATCGGTTTATATATATTGTATTGATTAGATAAGCAACATATGTATACATGATAATGGCTAAAATTTAAGAAAGGTCTTAGAGAAGCAATGCAATGGTGAACAACACAGTCCCAAGCAACGGTCCAGATTTTGACTTTATCTTCTCACTTCTATTTTCTTCTTCATCTTCAATATGCTCCAAAACGTTGAAATCACCTGCATACAATTATTTAACCCAACATTACGAAATAAAGCGGTCTAAACGAGATCAAGAACCGGTCTAAAGAATAGCAAACCTCGTTCAGGTCCGTAGCTACAGCCAGACTTGAGGGTTTCACGGATGTCGTGAATGGTGGCTCTGTTAAAGAATCTGTAGTGATGAATAATTTCTTCAATGCAATTCAAAGCCAAATGTGTCTCGGAGAAGCATGGTCCTTCGCAGAACTCCTCCGTACTCGCCACCGGAATATTTAGGTCTCCGTTTAACGTTAGCCTCCATGTTTCTTCACACTCTCTATATATCTGCATTGTATTTGGGAGTTTGAGTGAAAATTATAATCAATTAAAAATAGCCAAGGCCCAAGGATGAGAAGTTAAGTTATAAATAAATAATATTAGATTGAGTGTTGGATTTTCAGTTTTTAAACTAGTTCGCAGTTTGCTTGTGTTGCAAGTAACTAGCTTTAGTTTTAATTACGTGTTTCTCATTTAAACATTCCAAAGCTTTGGCAACTATCTCCGGTGGACCTTCCCCACCTAAGCCGCCGCCACCGCCGCCTAATCCTCCTCCTCCGAAGCCTCCGTTACCACCACCCCCACCTAATCCTCCTCCTCCTCCAAAGCCTCCGTTACCACTGCCACCGCCTAATCCTCCTGCTCCTCCTCCTCCAAAGCCTCCGTTACCACCGGTACCGCCTAATCCTCCTGTTCCTCCGTTACCACCGCCACCGCCTAATCCTCCTGTTCCTCCTCCGCCAAAACCTGTCCCTCCGCCTCCCACACCAGTCCCACCACCGCCAAATCCTGTCCCGCCAACTCCAACTCCTCCACCTGCACCTCCTGCCTCTGAATCGTCTTCTTCACTATAAGTGTTCCCTGTAATATTAACATTCTTAAATGAAGTAACCAAAAGCTTGCAACACAAGTAACATATATGGGTGTGTATAAATGAACGACTCACCTGGAAAGGAAACTAAGAGGAAGAAAACAACGACAAGGGTGACTGAGATCCGGAGCTCTCTGATAAATGAAAACGCCATTGCTAAGAGTTTACAAGAATTAGTAAATCCTTCTTATATAATTCTAGTTAGGTGTTTATGGAAATTTTCAAGACTTGTGATGCAAGTAGGTAGAGTCTAAGTTTCTTGTATAGGGTTAAAAATATACAGATGAGAATTTTGTCGCAGCCGAGTAAAAGTCATCACCAACCCCCTCTATGTTTTTACTTTGCCTATTGTAAACCATTTATTTACTGCCATGAAATTAAACCATATTAATTAGGAAGAAAAGTAAAACCAAACCTAAAAGTGATCTCAAGATCCGACACGAAAGAAGGTGTTTTTTTTTTGTTTTATAGCCAAAGAAGGATCTTGAAAGCATTTACATAAGTAACTAACGTAAAAACATACTTCAAACCAAACAAAAACAAAAAAAAAACTTAAATACATATTCAAACCTAACCTAAAAGTGACCTCAACACAAATGAATGTACTTTTAAAATAAATCTCATCCACCACACCAACATCTTCACACCATTCCATGAACCTATAGAGTTGCGCGAGTGAGTCATTTACGACTTCATTCCCAAAGGTCCAACCAAAAACTCCTCGCACAACACCTGTGGAAAAATATAGACAAAAACAGAAAAGAAAAAACACGTACACAACTAACTTTAGGGCACTAGTAAATAGCAATTGACAAATAATAACATTTTCCAAGCTTATCAATATGGAACATCTGACATGTTACATAATTTTTTCTTTTCCATAAACAGAGTGTTTTGTTCTGCTTTTAAAGACATGGGAATGAATTAGTTCTACCTTCTTCTTCTAATATACTTTAATTAAAGATCCAGTATATATCAAATTTATCATATATTTTCATTTATCTTTAGTTTCAACATTTTACAAGGGCTCCTTGTATTTCTTATGTTGGGAGCCACAAGTTACAATAACTTTGGTCCAAAAAAAAAATAAAGAAAAAAAACACAACCAAGAAGCAACCCTTTGGTGCTTCTTTACAAATTCATACTTTTCTTGAGTGATTTCACAAGAAAATAAACCTATCTCTCTATATATAATATAAATAAGAGGAACCAATATAATCCACTTTGTTAAAATGATTTCCTTATTTGCTGTTTTTAATATGCCTCCCTCAAAGTTGTGGTTGGACCAAAATAGTATGTTTAAGGTCACCAATATGCAGCTTATGTTCACCCATTGGGATTCTCCTCTTTCCATACTCATCCACTACACCAAGATGCTTGCAAGCATCAACATCGACTCGAACGGTCTGTTTTGCCCCTGCCATGACATGGACCTTCTCAAACGCTATCAATTGTTTGTTCACACCCAATCCTTTTATTCCGTTTTTCGGCGGCTCGGCAAATACAAAAACCGTGTGTGTTCCGTCGTATTCACCGGTGTTTGACACTTCGACGTGAATGGGCATTTTTGGAAACGAATTGCAGTTGGTGTGAGACACTTTGATGGAGTGTGATGAAGAGTTGAGAATGGCATTGGCAGAGTTGAGATTAGAGAGCGAAACTGATAGTTGGGCCAATGGGCTTTTGGCCAAACTATGTGTGAAGGTAGTGTAACTTAAACCGAACCCAAATGGGAACACCACTGGACCTTTGTAAAATCTGTATGTCCTTCCTGGGTAATTTCCGGATGCTCTCATGGCCATTACTGTCATTGGCACTTTTGCCACATAATCTTGTGGATACCATGTCATTGGTAGCTTCCCTCCTATCATATAATATTGAATGTTACTAATCAAAGCTAAATATTCATTACTTTGGTTAAACAACTCAGTATCAGCACTCAGAGCTACGTACCGGGGTTAGCAGCACCAAAGATGATATTGGCGATGGCAGCTCCACCCGCTTGACCCGGATACCCGGCCCAAATGATGGCAGCAACACGTGGATTATTCTTAGCGAAGGTTACATCGATTGGTCCACCACTCATAAGGACCAAAATGACTGGGCCTCTAGAAGCTTGAGCCACACGGGTCACTAGGTCTTGTTGGTAACCCGGTAAGAGAAGCCCGGTTCGATCTCGTGTCTCCGCCTCTATCGACTGATCCAATCCCATTACAAGAACTGTCGCGTCGGCTTCACGCGCCGCTGCCTCAGCCGCACCAAATCCTTGGTTACCTTTACAAGCCACACCAGCACAACCAGCTTGGTGAAGTGTCCTCGCGTATCTTGAAATTCCTTGCAACGGCGTCGTATAGGCACATGCTTTCCCTGCATAGTTTCCGATCATAGTCTCAGTGACATCAGAGTTAGGTCCGATCACGGCGACGGTGCGGTGGCGCCTAGGGGAGAGTGGAAGAGAGCGACCAGAGTTTTTGAGAAGAACAATTCCCTGATGGGCTGCTTCAAGGGCTAAATGTTTATGGGCCGGAGAACAAACATCTCGTGGCCCAAGATTAGCATACGGCCCAAGATTACCATCAAACATACCAAGTCTCATTTGGACTGTTAATGTATTAGCAAGTGCTAAATTGATGTCATTCTCCGTTAACAATCCTTTCTTCACCGCACCTTCCGTGAAGATCGCCAAAAACGGCCCGCAATCCAAATCCAAACCTGAAAAACGACACGATGTTTTTCGTGTCAAAATTGATCAAACGGTCCATATGCATTAGATTTAACATCAACAACGGAGGAGGAAAACAACTAACCAGCTTTAATGGAGGCGGCGGCGGCTTCCTCCGGAGTGCTAGTGTAATGTTGTTGGTTGAAGAAAACATCAACAGAATCACAATCTGAGACAATGTACCTATATACGTATGCATTGTTATTATTAGTCTATGAGTCAAATTGATATGAACCGTTGATTATGTTGACTTTGAAAAACTTACCCATTGAGACGCCATTGACCACGAATAGTGTTCTTTAAGAGATTTTCATCAGCACATGTGGGCTTTCCATTGACTTGGTTGTACGAACACATTACACTCGCGACCTTTCCTTCGTAAACACATGATTTGAATGGCACATTGTATGTGTCCTCTAAATCTTGTTGGGTGACCTAAATCCAATAATCCATCATAAATATTACAAACAGCCAATTCTTAAGAAAATTTTGAATACTTCACCATTTTAGTAAAAATGATTGTTAGGAAATAATATAATTAGCTTGAAGATACTAATCCTAAAATAGTATAAGTTTTAAATTGTTAGTTCTTTGAAAAAAAAATTGTAAAACAAAATCACTAGATCAAGTTTTTTTGTATTTATATAATCTTTTTTTTTTTTTATATATAATCTTTCTTAAACGGATCACAAATTTCTTTTAGGTTTGAGCCTTTGAGGTCCCAAAATCTTAGGACCGAACATGCACCTATTAAGCTATCTCTATATTAATAAAAGCATATTTTAATCTCGAATTATACACCATTCATGAGTTTTCGTTTAGAATTATTTATGCATGAGGAAAGAATCTTTTTATTTATTATAATTTAATTTAACGTATATGGAAGAACAAGATAAAAGGCAAGGAGCTTGGGCCAAGTTGGTCCACATGAACCAATAAGGATAAGATTCTCCACCAATATTACATGAGACTATGCATATGACACATCACTAAGTCACGCTGTCTATTGGCTTAATTAGCTGTTATATGTATTAGGCAAATGTTTTGTTTGTATCTGACTGTGACATGCATACAAATCTATACATATTTTACTCATACAAGGAATTTCAATTGAGTCGGATGAAAAAAGGCTTTTGCAAGATTACGAAGTGACGCATATTCTACGGAACTATAAATAACTAATGACTAACGATTGAGATATATCTTGATAAGCTATTTTCTGGATTTAACGAATGAAGTCATGAATCAAGATAAAAGACGAAAGGCCTTATTAACAAGAAAACGCATATTCAGTCACATCCAATTCGTTACGTGGAGTAATAAATAATAGAAAACGACATAAAGTAGAGCTTTCTAATTCGAGCAAGTATATTTATATGTTTAAGCAAAAAATTTAAGTATTTTGTTTTATTCTTTCTTGATAACGAAAATGAAATTTGAAATTTATTTAAAATCACGAACCACTTAAATTGTAAGAAAAAAGTGACTCACGGGTTCTCTTATTTTCACAAAAATTATAAATATATAATGTCGAATATCTAAATTTTAAAGAGTTTTAGCATTTTTAAACCAAACAAAAAGAAGTTTAGCATCAAAATGAATGGTGGAAATATAAAGTTCAAAACACACAAATATAATAGTTATTAAGGTGAATAATATTACCTTAGCGTTGAAGTGGAAACGGTCGACGCCATTCCAATTATCAAGATCATAAGCAGTGTAATGTTTGCAACATGCGGCGACTTTAAGGCGGTTTCCGGCGGCGGTGCCTTGAAGTCCCCGGACATAGCTGGCGGCGTATTTTGCAGCGACGATAGGGTCTTCTCCGGGAGTTTCTTGACCTCTGCCCCACCGTGGGTCCCTCAATATATTCACATTTGGACTCCAATATGTCAGACCGGCCACGCCTCCATTGTACATAGCTCTTGCCTCATCAGACACCACCTTTTATTCATTTTAAATCATGTCAATTTTAAGATATTCTCCACACACCTTTGCTTTTGTTGAAAGATATAAATATTCTCATATATAAACCATATGTTAAAAAATATTATTTTTTATATTCACTGGTTATAGCTAGCTTGCCCATCATCATATTAATTTATATATGTACGTCATTGATTGACAAAAAAAATTATATATATATATATACACGTAATATATCATAAAATTTATAAAATCAAAGTTTGGTTTAACCCATAAATTTATATATTGGTTTTGGATTTGATGTCTAAAGGAAAATATATCGTTATTTGGATTTTTACTAACTCTTTCTGACTTATTCGATAGACTCATGTCGTAGTCAGATAAAATTCAAGTGAATTATATTTTTCAAGATTTATATATTAAAAATATAAATATAGAACGTCCCACTAATCAAACGCTAGTGTATGACCGCTACGATGTCGATGTCGTTTTTTCACGTAGAGATATCATAAAATTTAGTAGTCTCTTATTTTTTATTTTTTTTAAATGTATATAAAAAGTAATATTCGTAAATTATCCTCACCCGTCCGATCTCTTCCCATAGAGACTGGTTGAAAGAAGCCGCGGTAGTTATGACCTGAGGGAAGCTGGTGGCGCCGGGAAAAGCACCACCGAACTTAGAGCCAGGACCGACGTCGGAAACGCCGTGGAGAGCCTCGGACCACCACTCATATCCTCCAATACCAAGGCGTGGCACGGCGGCAGCATTGTTGACGAGGTTGCGGATCTTCTCCTGCAACGTGAGCCTTCCGATCAAATCTTGAACTCTCACATGGATCGGTACATTGACCCGACAGAACCGGAGCGTCCGGGTTAACCCGTTTGCCGGGTCGCATGCAAAGAGTGGCCGAAGTGACTCTGACGAGTGAACCAAACATAAGAGGAATACAAGTATAACGACGACTTTGTTGCCGATTAATAATGATTTATTATTACAAGACATGTTTATATCTGTGTTTTGTGTATGTGTGTTTGTAACTATATGTTTGTATACATGTGATGTTTGTGTTTTTTAGTTTTCATGTGATAGAACGTGAAGGTGGTATTTATAGAGAAGTCTTCGGCGAAAATTGATGACAAAGGATAAGAGACTCTTGTTATGAACATAAAATAAGATAAAGATAAAACAATCTAGTTGGACAAGTTAAGCAAATGAGATATCTCAAAAGAAAAAATAAAATAAAATTGTTGAAAAACATTTAATAGTTTGTTTTCCCTTTTTCAAAAGCGTCAGTTTGGTTTTCTTTTCTTCAACATTATTTTTACGTTTTCTCAGTGATTATACATTTGTCAATATTTACACTAAAGCAATACAAGTGAGATGATGATTCTTTGAACCCGCACAACGTCTCATTTTAATCTCCTATAATAACATAATATATAACAACTAATCAACACGTCAATTAACCTGTTCAACTTTTTCAACGTTAAAGACTCATTTGTTGTTAATTATAATTGTTGAAAGTTGAAAGTTGAAACCACCTACCGTAGCCTCCAGTCATGTCCATGCTTGGACTCGTTCCCCACCGCCGCCACTACATCCGCATAATCCCTAACGCTAGTTAAAAATATATTAAAACTTAGCTCATTTTAATTTTTTTAATGGATTTAGTGTTACAAATTACAAACATACATTTAGTCAAATCTTAACTCACTCTTTGCATGCCATTATACAGCTAACAAACTACTTCAATTTTTGTTAGTTTTGACATAAAATATTTGTCTAGATAAATTATAATTCTCAAAACAATTTTAATTATACAAAACATTTGGGGCCTTGGGGGTAAACTATCAATGTTTTGTAATCAAAAGTTTCATATAATCTCGATATAAATATTTAGTTGGTGGGATTTAAAAATTAGTTTTGGTGGCATGTAAGATTATTTACAAATGAAACCGATTCATGTCCGTTTAGTATTTGAAAGATTTCTAATGGAGTTATCCAATTATATTTTTAGTCATGAATGATAATTATAAACGTTTCAAATGGCAAAAAATACACGTTTTTGCAGATATTGTTTGAAGATTATTCTTAATTTCAGTCCTCTTTATTATGAAAGAAAAGTAAATTTATTTACATATGATTAGATGCATAGGCATGGGAACAAACCACGCGAACAAGGTCGTGGTCAGACGAGGCGATGATCCACTAGAAGCAAATAAATAAACAGAAAGAAGAAGAATTATTTATTCTATCATAACATATATAAGAAACAATTACACATTTAGTAAAACACAGATAAATAAAAAATTTAAATGAAACGTAAGACCTAATAAAGCTGTGAGACAGAGAGAGAAGGTTGTCACGGGTCTCGAGTATCGATCGACTCTCCACCAAATAGGCCAATAAGCATCTAGTCATGTTGCCCACACTTCTTTATTTCTTTTCCGAATTGTTATTTGATTTGTTGGTCTCTTTATTAGTATAGTTTCCAACAGATCAGCTTATTGTTAGACATTTATCAATTATTAAAATAAATGACCCATAACATAACGACGCTCATTTTCGTTTATTCGATTATATACTTGTGCTCTAATACAACCAAATATTGCTTCTCTAATGAGAACACTAGAACGAAGTATATATTATATAAAGATGCTTGTAATTATTTTTATTTCATTAATTAAGGACATTTTCGTTCGAGGTATATTGGATACGAAACTTTATGTAAATATAAAGACTTGATTCTTTCTAACAGCTTCTCATTTATTTGTTGAAAACGAATGACTACCATTCTCTCATTGACAACAGTTTGACTGTTAACGACAAAATAATAGTTAGTTAATTACTAGTCAATTCATATCAGTTTAGTAAAACCGAGATTTAGACAGAAATTTAAATCAATGTGTAACAAATTGTTAGTTGTTTCCTAATTCCTATTGTACCAACAATCGAAATATCGGATATGGTTGATCACTTAAGACTGGAAGAGTTTTTTTAACGGTAAAAGACAACAACAAGAGATGATGAAATAGTAATAGATAACATTAATATCGGAGGTATCTAAGGGAGTAAGATGTATATCTTGCGGATCTTGCGGATTAACTATTATGTACCGTCAAAGTCTATTTATGAAGTGAATCTGTGAAGTCCAAGCTGAAAAATATTCTAGAAATCCTATTATGATAAGGATTAAGAGATTCAAAATAATTACTTATTCATGTTTATCTATTTTCTAACAAATTAGGTTAAACATAAATTAATCTATATATATTGTATCGACTCTCTTGAAATCAATAACACATAATAAAGAGCTTAATCGACTCACATGATAATACGAGAATGTACATAACAGTTGTGTTATAACGATTTTTCTAACAAACCTTCTAATGGGAACATTCTAAAGGGTAATAATATGAGCACTTTTTATATCGAAATTATGTTTAATTTTTTTTCTTTCAAAAAAGTTGAATTTGAATGGTTCTTATGTATCACGTAAAACTTTAATTATATCATATGATCAATTTTCCATTAAGAAAAGGTTCTATATAGTTTTTAAAAATATAAACTATTTTGATATAAACTTGTTTTTGCTAATGAAATATTAACAAAGCATACCATATGGACGTTATTATCTCGTTCGTATAGACTCTGATAAGTACATGGAGACAAATGGTTTGTACTTCTCTCATATTCGTATATCATTTTTTGCATCTAAAATATTTAGAACCAAAGTTCTACATGCACCTAATTAAGACAAAAGAACAAATTACACAAGCTTGGTAAGGTTGATACAAACAAAAGCCAAACCATAAAGCTACAGAAGAAAAGAAAATCGACTTATGAGTGTATATAACGTAAAATAGGAATCTGAAATAGGATTGGTGGAATGATTTTTAACTGTACGGTTCACAAGTGGTCTGAGCAACCAAACCAAGTTTTACAGACACGTGAGGGCAAACGAAACACTCACTCGTGACCCTTAATTTATACTTTTGTTCCAGAAGTAGCAGTTAATACTTTTTGTCTGTCTATATACAAATCATGAATTTGAATTTATTTATTTATTATTCTCTGTTTTTAAACGTAAAAATGAACTAACACAATTTCGAATTTGAATGGCCATAACAAATAATCCGGATTAGAAAACTCTAAAGAAATAATAGTTGAACTATATCAATGTTTCTAGTAAAGAAGAACCCATAAAGATGAAATGATGGAGAATATATTAAAATATGTAAGCAAGTATCTAAAAGAACATGTGCCGGTAATAACTCATGAAAGGAGCTAACATAGTTTAATATCTTACAATAACAAAATGATTAAGCAATTAATGCTTGTTAATATAATAAGCAAAAAAATAATATAAAAATCAAAGTATATATACTAATTCTTTTTCAATGTCTTCCATTCAAACGTCGTGCAAAGTATTGGGTATTATTTACATGGCAGCTTCAGATCAAGTATAGTGATATAAAAATCAATTACTAATTATTCAAACATAATTTTAAGTTATATGATATAATTCAAGGTTTATTTTCTTATAGATGCAAGCACATTTTTTTATTGTTTTAGCTACTTGATTTATTTATACATGGAAGAAAAATTATAAGAAGTAACATGTTTGAAAAGAAATATGCTAAAGCGGGTTTTTGTTATCGTGTTAATTAGTAGAAACTAGAAACTAAATTTTTTCCAAAACAATCGATAAAATACCTTTAGAGCATCTCTATCGGGCGTTTCTAATTTAGAAATTAATTATTAAAATAATAATGTAAAAGAGAAAACATAGGAAATAGAAGAAAAACGTCTCTTGTTAAGAGACTTATCTAAGTATGTGTCATTAAACTATTGGTTCAATTGTTAAAAAAAATTAAAATATTATTATTTTTACTTTTTGAGAAACGCTCTACCATTTCTACGAATGGAGGTGCTCTTATATTCACATTTCTTTATTGAAATTTACCTTGTAAGCGAATATTTTTTGCATGTATGATGAGTGAGACAAGTTTGGGATTACAAATTTATGGTAAATTTTTTGATGGAAGTTTTACGAAATGCAAAAATATTTAAGACGTTTGTTAAGATTGATAATGTTTGCATTAGACTTTGAATTTTTCATATAAAAAATATTTACCATTCAAATGAAGAAATGAACTGTGTTTATTTATGATGAACACGTTAAAATTCCTAAAAACCTGGGAAAGTTTCCATAATTTCAGAAAACATGATAAAATTCAAAATTAAAATCTCTTTGTTACTTGAAACATATTTATATCACCAAAAACATTTCCACCTATGCTTAAATTTCTGAAATAATATATTTTCTAAACAATTCTATGCCAAAGTTTCTAGAACTAAAAAAACATTTGTTTCAAGTAACAATTCCATGCCAAAGTTTCTAGAACTAATCTCTTTGTTACTTGAAACATATTTATATCACCAAAAACATTTCCACCTATGCTTAAATTTCTGAAATAATAGATTTTCTAAACAATTCCATGCCAAAGTTTCTAGAACTACAAAAAATTTGAAATAATAAATGTGTTTTGCATCACAAACGAAATTGTAATGAATAATATTACCCACCAATAATAGTTTTTCATTTGTAAACAGTAACAACTCATGTATAAGCAATTTCATGAAAATACTAATTACTGAATGGACTATAAAAAAAATAAACTCTCTGTTATCTACAAATGTTACTTTTTTTTTCTTTATGTTATCCGCTTATATTCCTTTACATTTTAATGTTCTATCTAAAACTGGTTTGTAAACTTTTTTTTTGGGGGCCAAAATATGTGCTCATCCTAGTATCCTACGAGTACATTAAAAATTGAAAAGAAATAAACGTACATTTCTACCAATCAAACAATACAGTTATAACGTAACTTATAACAAAGCAGAAATTTTGTATGCAGTATGCGTGTACGTATAAATGAGTACATCTATATGTGTATATAAGTTGGTTATTGGGTGATGTGAGGGGTCGGAATTATATGTAAAAAAAAAAGTAAAATAAATGTTTTTGGAAAAATTATGAAAAATAAAATAAAAGAGACATTCATATGATTCGATATGTCCGTTTCCGTTAACGTTCTTCTACGAAATTGATTACGACATTACTGTGCCACGTCAGCCTCGCAATCCAGGTCAATTCGTGTCAATCCACACAAACAAATAATTTCTTACAAAAATAGTAATGAAAAAGACATAATCATGCATATCTAATTTATCTGCATCTTGGGGTCATCGATGATCGTATGTTTTTTTTTTTTCCTTTTTTAATTAGACTAAACAACATGTAGAAAGAAAAATATTTTAAAATTTATACTAACAAGTCAAATTGTGTTGAATAGATCTGAACAAGATTATAGTCAAATATAGAATCATTACAAATTTTATATGAAGAGATCGCATCTAATCATCCTCGAAACCGATAATTCAATCGGTTATTTAATTATTACAAAAATCATTACTTCGAATCTCAATCCGAATAATTGATGCATCTTATATATGATATAGATGTGGTGGATATAATAAACAAAACAATCGCATTAATGATAAACGGCTATATCTCTAGACAAATTTATACAAGTTGGAAGAAATTTATGATGATATATATGGGAATCTCAATATATAACAGAAAAAAAGAAAGATAATTTTGGATAAAAAAAGGTTTGTGGTTTTGCTTGGAGGCATTGCCAACTAACAATATCTGTCTCCATGTATCCATATTCATAGATCATATATATGTGCATGCACCCTGTACTTATACATTCATAGATATGCTCTATATTTTTATTTGTTCACAAATCATTTATGGATCTTTAGTCCATAATTTCCTTGACATGAGGTTAACCGTTGATCAGGCTGGCTCAGAAAAATTAAAGACACTGAGCTCGAAAAAATAATTGGCTCTTATTTCTTTTTTTTTTTAATTAAAAAAATTTGAACCTTAATTTTAACAAATTTAGTTATATAAAAAAAATTAGATGGATCTTCTGCATGAGCACCTCCGACACATGCATAGAACCGGACCTTCCGTTGATTTTGATAAAACTTATTAAAGCATAAATCATCTTTTTTCTTTTCTAATGGAGATTCGAATCTAAAAATAAAGACTCAATAATTTTTGAAATCAAGTGAGCTATCACCACTTATAGTATATAAACTATATATATATATATACATCTTCAATATTATTATTATTATTATTATAAAAAATTGTGTTCATTAAATTGGCAACGTAACGTGACTTTGATGCAAGAATGCGTCTTATTGTTTCCAACCTTCCAATGATAATAGACAGCTCTATCTCTATCTTAACGACTCAATTCCTTTCTTTGGATTGTATCACACTCTATCCACAAATACTCATCTCAACTAATCATATTTTCTATATGCATGTATCCAAAATTTTAGAATTTTTTTTTTATAACTTTTGGAAAAATTTGAATTATAAAAATCACGTCATGGGTTTAGTTTATGTAACAAAATAACTTTGGTCTCTATAAATAGGACCAGTACAATGAAAATTGTAATACAAATCAAGAAAAAAAATTGTTCTACCTTGTCTTTTAATCAGACATATCTATAAAGTAATGTCTTTTTCTCACTTTAATTTCTATATTAGCAAGCTGGAAGTTATAATTTAATACAATTGTGTAAGACAAAAAAAATAGAAAAACAGAAGAGATAAGGCCAAGGCTGGGCCCGAAACGAGCCTAATTTGATAACAAATCTAAATTTGATCCATTCCATAAGACTTCTAAAAATTTTGCCTTCTGGGTAACATCATCAGTTGCAGTGTCATGCTATCACACAAATCCGATCTTAAGTTATATTGTTATACACGATACGTCACAAGTTTGAAATTAATGCTCCATAAGTCCATATGATATATTTCAAGACTATTATAAGTTATAAAGAACACTTAATAAATCAACACTAATTAAGAAAAGCTAAAGTAGTTAAACAATAAAAAAGCTTAAAGTAAATTGTAAAAAATTTCAACAAAAGAGGATACTAATCTCAATAAGTTATATCCTTTTACACGATACGTCACACGCTTGAAATTAATGCTCGATATGATATGTTTCAAGATTATTACTATAAGTTATCAAGAACAATTAATAACACATTAAGAAAAAAAGTAGTTAGTTAACCAATAGAAAAAGCTAAAGTAAATTGTAAAAGTTTTCAAAAAGAGAGGATCAAAACATGACGAGGTTATTAGATCAAGAGCGTTTTGGTAAACTATTCTAGCAATAATTTTAAATCACAATTTGTTTTGTTTTGTTCTTAATCCTTAGTCATAGTATTTAATTTATGTGCCTTTTTGCCAGTTTTTTTTTTTTTTTGGTGAATCACCGGGAGAAAATCTCCGGATTTATTAAATAAAATTTTAAAAAATTACAACGCAACAATTAAAAAAGTAGGGTTAAAAATCCAAACAATTAAAAAAACACCACATAACTGATAAAAATGAGAAGACAACTACAATTAAGAAAGCGAAAAGTATAGACGCAAGTTTGCCACAATTTGAGCATACTTGCGAGCAATATACAGACTTCAAAAGTACGCGGGTTGTTGGTGGTTCTCCTTCGAAGATTGATGAAAATCTTCAAAGGAGAGAAAGAGGAGCCCGGTGTTCTAGAGATAAGGGAGAGCTCTTCAAGTTCTAGGGAGAAAAAGGCTCAAAATGCATGCAACAATTCAGTTTTAGACTTTTAGTGCATGTACTTGTACTAATATTCTCCAAACGAAACATAGTGCAATTTTGTGCACCTCTCCTACACATAAACAACACGAGCAAAAGCCCAAACGAAAAGAAAGCCCAATAATTTAAATGTAAAGCCCAATAGGTAAAGTGATGCTTCATCATTCATATTCTTATAGGGGATCGGAAAATATTTTTGACCGAACGATTTTAAACCATTTCTGATTTCTGAAGCAATTAAATAATTAACGTAGGCTTGTTCAACCCAACAAATATACTTTAACTAATTAATAATAAGGTTCTCTTTTTAATTATTTCTTAATTGCGCAGACAAAATACACGAAACGAGAGATTAGTTATATTTTAAATATGACGGATTTAAAATTCGATGCATAAATCTCTCTTTATTTTCTTTGGCTTAATTTTGTTTTTCTTTTTCTTCTACAGTCAAAGAAAAGCTTTGTGCGCAGCAAAAATAACAGAAAACACACAGAGAGAAAAGAGAGAGAAGAGAGAGAAGAATGTCAAGGTTTCTTGGTGCTACGTTAATGGCGGTTTCGAGTTTCTGTTGATTTCTCTTCAACCTCAAGAAAACTTCAAATCTCCCGCCTCTATCTACTTCTCTATCTCTTCTTCTTCTTCCAAGAACCCTAAATTTCGCTCCCTCCGACCACCGAACTGACTTTACCGGATCGATTCGGGTATCTACGGAGGTGATAGTTAGCTATGGCCACTCGGAGAAACACCAATTCAATGCAGGTGTGTCTCTTAGCTCCATCTTTGCTTAGTTGCTTATCTTCTTGTTCGTTAGTCTGCGCGAAGATGTAACTGAGAATTTCAGTGCTCGCGAATCGTAACTAGTAAATGTATTTGTCTTTCTTGGTTCAATTGCGAGTCAATTGAGAATTTGAGTGCTCGCGAATCGTTACTAGGTTTTTAGAGGATCTCAAAGATGGGATACTATGTGCATTGTGAAGATCTATAAGATTCATTTACTTGGATTTTGTGATCATTTACTTGCAATAGTTATATTCTCCATACACTGTTGTATCTCATGCTTGTCAATATTGTTGTTCAGAGAGTGAAGGTTTATCGTTTGAATGAAGATGGTCAATGGGATGATCGAGGAACTGGACACGTTACTATGGATTATATGGAGGTTTGTTCTAGTTCTTGGATCCCTCCTGCGGCCAAAAATTCTCCAGTGCGCATTCTGGAAATAACTTGTAGCTAAATGGAAACGCTAAAACATGCAGCGATCGGGAGATTTCGGTCTTTATGTAATTGATGAAGATGATAATTCGACATTGCTTGTACACAACATCAGCTCTGAGAATATCTACAAGCAGCAAGAAGGTAACCTTTGTGTGTTGTGGTTTTATTAACTATTGTATCTTCAGTTTACATAAGTGGTATCTGTATCAATGTACAGACTCAATTATCTCATGGAGTGAACCAAAACACTCAGCACAATTGGCTTTGAGCTTTCAAGAGACTGCGGGATGCACGTTCGTATGGTGAGTGACAAAAAAATATCTATTGTCTTCTTTTAGAGCAGCTTCCATTTTACGGATCATTCTACTGACTACAAAAATGGTGCTTCATCCTATGCAGGAATCAAATATCCAGTATGCAACGAATTCTACATTTCGATTCTCTGCACAGTAAGAAATTTTTCCTGACCAAATAAATTTTAAAAGTTTTGAGTAGTTGTCAAACTTTCATATCAGTCTGCTTGTATTTGATACATGCTTTTTCATTTTCTTATTATTATATGTATATATGGTCTGTTCAATGTGTCATAGGACTGACCGACTGAGTTTGAGTTTACCTAGATAGATTCAGATTTCTGTGGCCAATTGCTCAATTCCCACCTGTGAACAGTTGGACTTTAGAATATCTGAAAGGAAATAATTTGTTTCAGAACTTTTATGAAGATGAAACTTTTGATCAATTACTAGCATTAATTTTTTTTATAGTAGTCATGAATGTTGTATTTGAATACCTTTTTGTTTTAGGACGTCCATGATGATTGGAACTTTTGATCGCTTTCCAAGCATTGTTTTCTATGTAATGGTCACAAATTTTGTATTTGACAACATAATCATCTTTGCTTGAGCAGGCGAAGCGTTTCACAATGTGATCAGTGAGTTGAAGGAGCTTCCTGATGTCAACCGTTCTAATCTTCCCCTACTACTCAAGGTTCAAAGATAATAATGATCTTGTACATTCTTTGCTTGTGATTAGCTTGGAGCTCTACCCTTATTTACATGTCTCCTTTGTGTTGATAATTGCAACTTTTGGATGCCGCCTTTTTATTACTCTCATTGTCTTTTCATCGTCTGGAGTACTATCGATTTTTCAAAGTTTCTTTTGATAATTTGTATCTCCCAGAAATGCTGTTGTTTGTTCTCATCTTTATTTACGCTCTCAATGCATTAATATGTTGAAATTTTCTTGTGTTAAGCGTTGTCCTGATTTTGCATTCTAGGTCTCTATTTTGTCGAGGACTTAATGTATTTGTTTCATTATTCCCTGCAGGTTGTTACTGAAAATTGCATCACAGATCAGATGCGACTAACCGAACTTATTCTGAAGGATGTAAGTATTAAGTGCATTCCAAAGTTCTACTGTTTCTTTTTGTATGAAAGAAATGAGTATTCATTCTTTTAATGTAATACCTTAATTTCTTTCTCCCTGGGCATACTTTTACCAAGCACAGGTTTTGTTAACTGAGCTTTTTTGGTACTGCTGTAATTATTCTTGTTAATGCTTTCAAAACATTTTTTTTTTTGATACTGCTGTAATTATTCTTGTTAATTTTTTCAAGGAACTGACACTGAAACCTACTTTTTTTCCTGATACCTGATGCAGGCTACTTTCTTTCAGAAATTGATGGATGTATTTGATTCATGTGATAACGTGAAAGATGTTGCTGACCTTCACATGATATTCAAAATTGTCAAAGGAATCAGTTAGTAATCGCATACATCTAAACATCATTTTTCCTTACTCAAGCTTCTAAATTTGATGTAATAAGCAGCATTTCCCGTTTTTATTCTTCTGCAGTTTCGCTCAACAGTTCTCAGATCCTGGAGATTATCGTAGGGGATCAACTGTTCATGAAAATTATCGGGTGCCTTGAGTGTAAGCTTCAAGACTTTGGTCGAATGTTGATCATTATAACTTTCAGTGACGACGAAGGGCATGACCAGTAGGATGTAGCTGTGTTGTATCTATGGGATAGATGTGAGCGTTTAATTATGTCATGTGGACTTGTACTGAGAACTTCTCACCGTGAAGAGTGAAGAGTTTACGTGCTCTTTGGTGGACTGTTCCTTGCTATCTTCTCTAATTAACATGTTATTAGGGTGTGCACTTGGAACCGCAAATGTTATAGGCCAATGTATGCATTTTTTTTCTTGCCTTCTTCATAAAGAATGCTGCGTTTTTTGTTTCTCCTCACAGATGATCCCGATGTTCCCCAGTCTCAACATCACCAGACTATGCTGAGGGAGCATGCTGTTTTTAAGGAGGTAATATAATATTCTCGAGTGTTCATGATTCCATGTAATTCTGGTCCAGTTAGCACAAACTGAGCTTAGGGAACACATTATTTCAATAAGAAATACTGGTGACACATTCTGTAGCATTTTTGTGGAAATAGTTCTAACTTGAAAACATTGTTATTAAACCCCACTATTGTTTGCAGGCTATACCAATTAAGAATGCCCTGGTTCTGTCGAAGATACACCAAACATACAGAATTGGTTTTCTGAAGGTTCAATCCCGTGAACTCTCCTGAAAACATTTTACTGATTTATTTTTCTGTGGTTTTTGGTCTCACCTTTTTCTCAATTCTTTGCAGGATGTTTTGACGAATGTAGTAGATGCTGCTACAACCACAAACCTAGATTCAGTAATCGATGCAAACAATGCTTCTGTAAGTCATCCAAATAAACAATCTCAAACTTAACGCATTGAATGCACGCCATATGTTGCTTTATTAATGACTGTTCTGCAGATTGTTACACTGCTGAAGGATGACATCCAAGAGTTATTTGCACGGTTACGGTCACCTTCTACATCTGACGAATCAAGGAATAATTTGGTATTTCCTCTTCATGATGCATCCATCATTTTCTTTAGAATATGGTCTTTTTGTTATTCATGGAGTAATGTATGAAAATAGTTATTTTAGTTGAAATCCATGTATAGGTTCTGCCGGTAAGATTCTCTGATTTTGGGCAGGGTCCTGTCATTAAGGTTCTTAGATGAAAGAGTTCCAATCATTTGTGTCTGTACGCCTATTCAGATATTGAGGCATTGGCCGTAGTCAAAATTCAATGAAGGGAATTCAGCTTAATTTAGAGATTTTTGGGGACAGTAGTGATGTCTCTGTCAAGAAACTAGAGCTAATCTTGTGTAGATGCATACAATATATCTTCGCCAAAACCATATTGTTTCTTGGGTGAGTTAGACTGATGTGTTTTTATTCTCCAAAAAATAGGTGCACTTCTTGCACGAATTTTGTAGTTTATGCAAGAGCACGAAGAAGGTATCGGTCTTGAGGTATGTACTTTTCAGAAACTAATTCTATTGGTACTGAGAATTAGTCTTCTGAAATGGATCATGATTCATTTGTGAATTTTGGGGACAGCAGTGATGGTTTTGTAGCATTATCATTTGTGGATTATCAATTCAGTGCAGTTGAGAGTGTTGTCAATTTCTGTATCTTACGTGATGGTGCTTGTCTATTTACTTGTCTTGTAGGGAACTTATCAGTGACGGTCTTTTTGACATCATTGCAGAAATCTTGAAGAGTCCAGATAAGAAACTCATATTAATGGGGTATATGATAGATTGGTCGTGAATTTTTAGTTATTATTGTCTTATGCTCTCAGTCTCATCTGATGGGTTCTTCAGAAAAAAAAAAAATACATAATTTTCTAGTTATATACTCAAGATAATTATTGTCTGATGGGTGCAGGGCCGAAATTCTTAGTATTGTGTTGGCTCAAGATTCTCTTATGCTCTTATGCTCTTATGTTGTTCGACCGGAAACTCCCCTCCTTGGTCTCTTGGTATAATTTCCTTACCTCTTGTTCTCTTTTGGATTGTTTTTCTTTTTAGCTACGAGGCTGTTCCTGTATCTTTCTATATTAGAATGGAGTGATTATTGGTTTTCGTGATGTGCAATAGGTTAAGAGAATGATGGAAGATTTTGGTGATAAGATGGAATCGCTGTTTGTGGACATTATTCAAAATGTATTGGAATTTCGTGGAGCTCAAAATGTACAATTCTCTGATAAGCAGAAGAAGATGGTATTCTCCTCTTTTTATATGAAAAAGTCATAGTCAAACAAGCTCATCAAGAACACGCTGCTATTTTTCTCCTGACTTCGCATTTCTGTTCTGATTGGTTATAGTTGCACGCATCAATTAGCAGAAGAAATTTTTAAAAATTGTTTTTCTGAAGTCCACAGAGTTAGTTTTTGTTTGTCTTGTAATGATAGTTCTTCGATACATATCTAATAGAATGTTGAGTATAAGACCCGTAATTCTCCTTTTTTTTTTTTAACTACAATACATCTTGATTTCTATTCAAAATTCTTTGATAATTTTTTCAATTTTGCAGCAAGGGATGATTTTGGATACTTTCTGTGAGAAGCATCTACCTGAATTAGTTGATTTAATAATGGCCTCATGTCCTGAAAGACCTGGCGATACATCTGAAGGTGCATTCGTAAGAGTTGGCAGCCATCGTGGGGCAAAGCCGGAAGTCCTATTGCACATTTGTCAATTGCTGTGCTCTTGCGTTCAACTGGATCCATTCAGGACAAAGTAACCTTTATGATGATTATCACATTATTTCTGTTTTAGTATCACTAGCCGTCTAATATTCTTGTGCATTTTCTTCTCTTGTCTGCTACATGCAGTTTTCTCCATAACAATTTGACAGAAAAGGTTTTGCTTCTTACACGAAGAAAGGAAAAACCCCTAGTGGCTGCGGCTGTTCGATTTGTCCGCAGTCTCCTCTCTGTCCATGTAAATAGTCTTCGATCAGCTTTTTTTCTTATAGACTCATCTGTGCATTCTCTCTTGAGAATGAAATTAATAAGACAACTATTGGTTATCTGAATTAGTTGAAAATTTAGGCTCAGAGGTCTTTTGTATTTAAAAATTAATAATTTTGATGGTAGTTCAAGATTCTTGTGAACACGTGTACTCAAAGTCATCACATAAAATTACTCTGGTAAGGTTGCAGTTCAGTGTCGCATGTCATATTATAGAAAACTGATATTTTTTCTCTTGCATTAACATGAATATTGATTCTATTATGGCTAGAAAAGGTTCTCGGATGACAATAAGTCATTAGGTATGTTATGCAATTTCTAAAATAGTCTTCTATTTCAGGATGATAATGTCCAGAGTTACATTGTTGAGAACAACATGCTGAAACCGATTATAGATGTTTTTGTTGCTGATGGTCACCAGGACAACCTCCTGACTTCTGCTGTCTTGGAGCTTCTTGAGCACATACGCAAGGTTCCTATTTTTCATCCTTTTCTTCATCTGTTTCTTAGGGGTGTTCCTATGTACATATTACTGTTCTGTGTGCAGAAAAATGCAGTGTTGGTCAAATACGTAGTTGATACATTTTGGGACCAGTTAGCTCCATTTGAGCACCTGCCTTCCCTCCAGGATCTTAAAACAAAATATGAGAAGGTATCATTCTTCGATCTAACTTCTACTTTGAAAAGTTTTCCTACACATTCTTTGTTTAACAATGTGTGTCAATGTTGTCTTCAGTGCTTAGAAAGGAAGGGACCAAAGAGCTCCACTGATGATCAATCTGATATGAGACAAGATGGGCGTGCTCTGGATGAAGAAAAGTCACCTTCTGCTTCCTGTCCACAGATGGAAGAAGCTGAGCCCCATAATTCCGATGTCGCAGCTGCAAGTTCTACTCCTAGTACACAGATGGAAGAAGATGAGCCCTATAATCCCGATGTCACAGCTGCAAGTTCTGCTTCTCCGAGGTATTTCTTTCGGGTCTCTCTCGATAGAAATTCATCATAAGCAACAACTATAGTTAATGGATTTGCTTTGTGCTTTCTATTAATCATATAGCAAGAGGTCTGGAGGTTCGGGTGATTATATGGATGACGAAGATGAGCAAGAGAAGCGTAAAAGACAGAGGCTCAGTTCAACAAGTGAAGGAAACAAGAACACCCCAGAACAAGGTGGCGAAGCTAAGGAACCTGGAGAACTCTAAGGAGCAAATGACCGTAGTAGTAGTTTTAGATGGAAAAAAATGACAGCAAGCAGATGTAAAGAGATGTCGAGATTAACATTCTCGACAATATATAGGATTTTTGAGGAAATATGAAACCCACTAAAAGAAGAAACTGTGTATAGTCACAACAATAGAGGGTAGAAATGAGTATTTTGTAAATGAAACTCTTTGTGAAAATGAAATTACTATTTCTTAATAGAGACTTGGAGGATTTCATCATACATAGGATGTCAGAAACTCCTTGTGATTGTGATAGGAATTATGAAACTACTGAGGATTTAAGATAATTTCAGATAATTTCAGATGTTTCTGTGTGGATTTCAGATTTTTTAGATAGGTTATGTGTTGGTTTTGTTTGTAGAGAATCTTTGATAATTGCCTTTTTTTATGTCGAAATTTACCATTTACCTCTAATAGATTATCAACTCAAGCTTTTACAAAAATAAAGCGCTTACTAGATCATGATATAGCACGGGATTAAATAGTTTGTATGAATCAAATTGTATATTTTTTTTTGAAGAAAAAAGTAATAATCTATATATAATAGCAATCTAATAAATACCATTTGCACTGAACGGTTGCGTTTTTTTTATCGCAACTTTTCGTTAATGTTTTTATTAATTAAAATATATATTTTACGGTTATGTTTTTTTTTATAAATTGCATTCTGAATGTTTTCTACGGTTGCGTTTTTTATTGTAACTTTTCATAAACAGTTGAAACCGCTTATTCGAATCATTGCAATATTTAGTTTATTTTACGAACAATTTTACGGTTATGTTTTTTTTTATAAATTGCATTCTGAATGTTTTCTACGGTTGCGTTTTTATTGTAACTTTTCATAAACAGTTGAAACCGCTTATTCGAATCATTGCAATATTTAGTTTATTTTACGAACAATTGCAACATTTGGTTTATATATTTAGTTTATTTCACGAACAATTGCAATTTTTAGTTTATTTTATAAATAGCTATAACATTTAATTATCTACCGCCGCGTTTCTCGGTGTAACTTTTCATAAATTATTATTTTAATTCTTAATTTTTAATTACTAAAATGTATTTAAATGAGATTGTAACTATTTAATTGAACCGGTTCAACATTTGGATTATTTGACGAATTATTGCAACTTTTGGTTAAACTTTTGGTTAAACTGTTTCAACTTTTGTTACTAACCATTGTTATCTTTAGTATATTTGATGAACTATTGCAACATTTGGTATAATTGACGAACCGTTGCAGTTTTTGGAATATTTGATATCTACGGTTGCGTTTCTCGGATAAGTTCGTCATATTTTTAAAAAATATTTAAATACTAAAATATATTTAAATGAATTATTGTTACCGTTTACTTTAACACAATAGCATTTGGTTTATTTGACGTTGAACGTTTTGGCTTATTTATCAAACCATTGTAATATTTGGTTTATTAGTTTATGCTTTTTGCACTTGGGAATAGTTTTTTAGTTACAAATTATTGTTTTTCTAATATTAATATACTTAATAAATGCTTGTGAGGGTTTTATTTATCATAATTTTTGTAAAATATATATTGATTTGTTATTAAAAAAATTCAAAATTATTACAATTCATTATGATTTTTTCGTTTGATATTTTTTAATGATTTTTGAAATATATTTCCCCGCGACATCGCGGGATTCCTGAGTCCTAGTATAGTATAATAGTAGAGTATAAAAGTGATGCCACATAATATTTTATTTTTATTACTATTTGGATATAATGTTGTATATTTCATTTGACGACGGTTGTATATTTTGTTTGTAGAACTAAATATTAATATAGTAATAAATTTTAAATCTATATTCTATATCATATTGGATTATTTTATTATAGGAATTAAATGTTGTATAATCTTAACTTGGTTGACAAACATGACTTGGTAATAAAGAAGGAGAGAATATTGTATTGTATATAAAATGTTTTTAGTTGCATTAGAATTGTATTCTTGTTTATATGAGATTAACAATTTATTTGGTTCAATTAGGTATTCATAATTGCATTGTATCATTGAGCAAAAAAAAAAAGTTGTATTATGTTAAAGTTTTTACGTGAGCTATATTGGGTTTTGTTTTCTCAGTACCAAATGTATTTGGTCCAGTATCATAGAATATGACCCGCGGGATAAATAAATTTTTGTTTTTGTTTTTTTTTTATAATTTGATTATTTGTGTTGTATATATTTGATAAGAAATTTTTTTTGTTTATAATCTTATGATTGATTGTATTTGATTTGTAATAAAGTTGGATTTTACTCCACGGTACACCACATGTCGATATTTGTGTAACTAAAAAGTTTAAATTTTAAGTTATAATTTTTTTGTTAATATTATTTTTTATAGTGTGTTTAAGATTGTATAATTGTATTTGATTGTTAGTTTTACAATATTACCCGTGGTATACCGTTCCATATTAATATCGACCCAAACCCGTCCTACCATATAACCCCTGTGAAACTAAACATCATTTTGTTATTTTACTTTTTAATAATATTTTATTTGAAAAACATATAGAGAGACTACATAACATGCAAAAATATTTGACATAAAATCCTTACTATTTCATTGTCTCTTCAACGTCGTTGGTTGCCAATATATAATACCTACAATAATAATTAACTAAATAATATTAAATGTATGCAGAAAATCATATCAAAAATTAAGGAAACGTTTAATATAATATTAACCAATGAAATTACGTGGATAGGAATTAGAATCAATGAAATTACGTGGATAGAAATTAGAAATATTTGAAACATACAAAACCTTCTCGAGTGTTTTACTTTGATATTAACCAGCGCATCTTATCGTAAAAACAACTAAACTGCAAACCAAATAATTCAAGCTATGAAATTTCATACATACAGTATTATTCAATTCAATTTTATATATCTTCATCTATAGAAAACAATTTAGGTTTTTTTTTTTGTAAAATATAGATTTTTGTATCAAAATAGATTAGTGTTCTGTTGTATTTTTTTTTAATTAGAACTATATATAAATTAAAATTAAAAATAAAAAGGAAATGATGGCAAAAACAAAATAGGAAAGAGTTGGGAAATTAAAAAGGAGCGAAGGGCTTGAGAGAAAATAAAAGAAAAGAGTTAAAGAATACTTTTTGTCGTCTGTTTCGTCTTCATCGCATTGCGCCGCTTTCTCACACTCTCCGTCTCTCTCAAATTGGCTCATCTTCTCCATTAATTCCTCCCAATCCAAGCACGTTCCTTCGATCTTCTCGTTTCTAATTGTAAGTTTTCTTCAATTCCTTTTCCAAACATTTGTGTAGATCTTGGAATCGAGTAATTAGATCGATAAACCCTAGTTACGATTTCTCGTGATACAAATCGTAAAGTCTTAGAATTTAGGAATCAAATCTTATTGTAATGTTCTAGGTAGCGAAACCCAGTTTGATGAATCGTCGCATCTTGTAGAATACCCTAATTTCGAATCCCTCTGATTAGGGCTAAACCCTATATTGTTGAATTGTTTCAGATTTGTATTTGTTGAAGATGAATATTTGGTTTTAAATTTCTGGTTATTTTCTTGTTATACAGAGAGACATGTCTAATTCAAAGGACGAGAAAGCACAAGTTGCAGCTGATAAAATCAAGGCTGCAACACTTACTGCTGCTAAAGGGCTAAGTCGTACTCAAGCGGAGCGAGCAGCAGCTGCAGCGGCGAGAAACGTTAACGCTTATGGGCAAAAGGAAGAAGGTCCGAGTAGATGGCAGGAGAAAAGAGAATTAAAGAGGCAGATGTATTTGATGAGTACCGAGAAAGCGGTTAGGCTTGGTGAAAGGAAAGACAAAACTATGTCAGCTTCTGCCGTGGGAAGCAGTGCTTCGGCGGCTTCACTGTGCCAGAAATGTTTCCAAACTGGACATTGGACTTATGAGTGTAAGAATGAAAGGGTTTATATCTCGAGACCTTCGAGAACCCAGCAGCTTAAGAATCCTAAACTGAGAATGAAG
This sequence comes from Arabidopsis arenosa, assembly GCA_905216605.1. Classification (NCBI taxonomy): domain Eukaryota; kingdom Viridiplantae; phylum Streptophyta; class Magnoliopsida; order Brassicales; family Brassicaceae; genus Arabidopsis; species Arabidopsis arenosa. The sequence continues at coordinate 7,161,178 of LR999458.1, forward strand.
CCTTCTATTGATGATCTTGGTGGTAATGATGATGATGATGATGAAGAAAGGCCAGATGCAACTAATGGGAAAGCAGAAGTTGAGAGGCGGTCTAAGAAGAGTAAGAGAAAGCATAGGTCAAAGTCTGATTCGGGAAGTGACAGTGAAGCCTCTGTGTTTGAAACAGATAGTGGTGGCTCATCTGGAGAGAGTAGTTCAGAATACAGTTCATCTTCGGACTCAGAGGACGAAAGGAGGAGGAAAAGAAAGGCAAAGAAGAGCAAGAAGAAACAAAAGCAGAGTAAAGAAAGGCGAAGAAGATACAGCTCTTCTTCGTCGGAGTCATCTGAGTCAGAATCAGCTTCGGACTCAGATTCTGATGAAGATAGAAGCAGAAGAAAGAAGAAGAGCAAGAGGCACAGCAACAAACGTCGTTGAATTGGTTTTAGGAAATCGAAAAAAAGAGCAAGAGGCACAGCAACAAATTCTTATGCTTTTATAGAGAATCATTTTGAGCTACATGAAGAAAACTCACTGCTTCTTTCTTCTTTTCCTCAAGTTCGATATTTCGTTTTGTCAGCCATTTATGGCTTTTTGTTGTAAGAAACTGATGAATCTTAGAATCCCCTCAAGTTTTCATAGCTCAATAGCTTCTTGGAGAATGTTGTAAACCTAAACAAAATAGCTTTGTGTTGTTATGATAGAGATTTTAGAGAGCGTGGGTTTTAGCATATATTCAAAGGATGGAGAGGGTTCTTTGGCAATAAATGGACATTATCTACTGTTATCACTCTATAACTAAAAAAAATAGCTACATCGATCCAAATTATATCACTAAATAGTGCTAACAAAACAACAATTGGAAAATAATCAGTTCAAACAAAAGAGCAAGGAATTAGGATGATTGTTTGTGCAAAAATTATCCTCTTAAAACCATCCGCTGAAATATACAAATATTGGGTAAAGTCAAGAGCTTGTTTTGTAAATATCCATAATTATGTATCTTACATAAATAGTTACATTAAGTTTGTAGTAACTTGGCTTCACTACTACAAAGTGTAATCTCTCTCTCGCTAGTCTCCTTCCTCACAGACTGATCCCTCTCTGAAGATTATACTTGTTTGCTCGGGCTTCCACTTTGTGTTCACCTTGTAAAGTTTTTACCTTTTCTCAATCTCTGTGGTTGATACACCTCTAAAGCCCATATTGCACACAAAGTGTTCGATAAAATGCCTAGCTGAGATTCGAGCTGGCAACTGGTTTGTTCCTCACTTTATTCCTCAAGTTCTTGAATTCTTCTCAGATAGGAATCCTCTAGAGTTATAATTTAGGAAGATGACTATTTAATCGCATCCATGTAGTTGGTAGTTTAATGATAAACAGTTTTGGTTTTGTCTCAACGTGAATCTTTCCTAATAGTGATTTGATTCATTTCTAGCTGTTCAGGAAACTAGTGAAGAAATCTGAATATGTTTCGGAACATGATGATGCCTTGGAACAGAAGTAATCACAATGTAGTTGGATTGTTGATAAGGCATTTTGCAACGAAACCCAAACCCAAGATGAAACCGATCGAGCTGAACACACCACCGGAGCAAACCCAGACGATCACCCGAGTGATCTTTGATATTTTGAAAGATCATGGACCTCTCACCATTGCTGAAACTTGGGATCGTGTGAAGGTGCTCTTTTTACATTACCAGATGCATTTTTCATTTCCTTTGTTAGAGGTTTTAGATTGACTTTAACAAGTAGAATGATTGTTTCTCAAATCTGTTCCAAAGGTAGAGAGAGTGATATCTCAAAACCCATTTGATATATTACTCTTTTTCTACATTACTAGATGCTGTCACTTTCTTTGTTAGAGGTTTTGGACCTGAAATTTTGATAACTATAGGTAGAGAATGTGAAGGTTCATATACATTTATCTCAAAACCAATTGGTGATGTGTTAAGTAACGATTACTCTTAAATCGTATTAGGTCAAGAAGTGGAATAGTTGTTGGTTAGCTTTCAAACAAATTATGCAAGTATCATCACCATTGATAGTCAACACAAAGTGTAGTTTTAAATCTGATCTTTGGTATCAAAAAAATTGAACAGGAAGTGGGATTAAGAGGGCTGACGAGCAAGCGTCACATGAAGATTATACTAAGATGGATGAGAGAGAGACAGAAGCTGAAGCTGATATGTAACCATGTTGGTCCTCACAAGCAATTCTTGTACACTACTTGGTTCACTAAACACAACCCTTCTAAGTTTTCCATCTCACCGGAGAAACTCACAGGAAAATCCTCTGGCCACCCTAAGCTTCCCTGAGCCGACTCTGTTAATTTTTAAGGCTTTGTTTCTTGAATCTTTGTTTTACTGTTATGTAATTAAAAACGTGTTTCTTGACAAATTTCTCTCAATGTTTCTGCTTATAAACAATTTTATCATCATTTTTTCTTACATTCATATGTGACTCTCATCCATAACTTCTCTAATGTCACAAGGTTCACCAATACCTTAGGTAGAAGAAATAGAACAATGGAATGGAAAATAGAATGATATCTATAGCCAGAGAGAATAAGATAAACTCTCTTCTTCTTGTTAAAGAGTACAATCTCCGAAAATGCAAAAGCCCGGCAGCCGGCAGGAGGAAACGGTGTTTTAGAACCTTGCTCTAAGTAGTCTCTCTCGATGAGACTTTCAAAGTCACTAAACTCAAATATGATAAACTCAGGTACTTGTGTTATTCTTATTATGAGAGAGTAACAAATATGTAGTTGGTTCTTCACATTATCGTTGTTATTCTTTCTGGTCACAATACCCACAATGTCGTACCACCCTTAAAATTTGGCTATGTCGTTGCAGAAGAAAACATTGTTAAAGAACTACTGAAAAACAATTGTCCATCACTTAAAACTAACATTTAAGTTTATCAGCCATCCTAATCACACAAAACTCAAAAGATCAAAATATCAATACCAAGAAACAATTGTAATAGGTGACTATAAAACAAACCTTGAGAGAGGATCATCAACATATAATCACTGACTGATTTCATTGGAGCTTAACCTTGACAGTGTTTCAAAAACACCTGGCAATATCTATCACTCAGTTTACTACTGATTAGAGCAACCACATCATCTTCTAATTGTTCAAAACCAAGTTTGAAAGTGATGACCTTGGTCTAGCATTTATCTATCAAAACATTGTTTCCATCTTATGGTTTTTTGTCTTAGATCATCCATTACATTTGTAGACAAAGATATATTTTTTGGCCATTAGCATATACTGTCCAAAATTTCATCTGTTGTTGTGTACTATTAGCAGAAAACGAAATTATTCTCAAATTGGGTTGGATCAGTACGTAAGATGATTCTCTGTTTTCCAAAGCATCAAATGTTTTTGACCTCTCCAAACTCTCTTTACTTACAATTCCAAAAGAAAAAAAAAGATTTTCTCCAGCTAAACCCTAAACCTAAAATTTTCTAACTAAAGGAAAAAAAACCCTAAAATTCTCTTCTGCCATTAGAACCAGAGTTTTTAAAGAATTGCAGAAATCCTACCTAACTAATTTTGAAACATGAGAAAAAAAAAATCTGTTTATCTACATAGGCCGCTATGAGGAGGATGATAAGCTACGAAGAAGGCAGCGTGCGGTCGAACCAGTTAGAGAGATTTGAGATTTTGGCTGCTACGCTTTTATTTCGACCAAAGAAAGTTTCTGCATTCGACAACATTACTGATACGTCGTGTCTTAATGCTTCCACACTTCGGTAGTAGTTGTTCTCAAGCCTTGATCTGATTACTTCAAGAGACAAAGGAACTGGGAACCTGCATAATGAATCCATAGAACAAAACCATGTCAGCTTTGGCTCCACCAAAGCCTCTTCTAGTGTAGTAGAAATATACCTGTTGGTGTAGCTGGAGTTTCCCACCGTCTGGTTCAGTTTTCGGAGGCCATAAGAATCCTGAAACAAATTAGTCGACATTAATGTCATATTGTTTTGTTCTTAGGATAATGTTGTGCCTTAATCCACTAAGCTAAGGCTAACTAAAACCCGAGTATAAAGAGTGTGATCTATAAAACCTGCTAAGCTAATGTAAACATGGGCCTAAGCTCTTTGGGTGAAGTCTGAATTTGGTGGCTAGGATAGTCTGAATTTAACACCATGAGATATTAAATTCATTAGGATCACATACCTGGGTTCTTTTGTCTGAAGTCTCTAACTTTGTTAAGGCCGAGAGCAAACGGTTTCGTTGCTCATCATCAATGTGAGGCGGCTCCCACTTGGTATCAGCATCAAAAAGCTCCCAGGGACTGTGAAGATGTGTCTCGGCAGGGTCACTCTTGTACTTAACTGTGTACCTCTCCCACGGACTATCAGGAAAATCAGGTGATTTGGGTTTCACAGCTAGAATCCGTCCTTCCCACCAACTACCATCTTCTTCGCCTTCGTCTCTCCACCAAACCTTACACTTGTCCCTGCAAGTCCAGTTCCTCTGTATTGCTGCTTCATACCGACTTCTTTCCACAAGAAAATCTGGAAAGGTCACCACCTCAGGCAACGTAAGTTTGAAAGCTTTGTTGAACACTTCGGAGTTTGGATCGATGACCTTAAGTATCATTTTGCAGCAGCTATCCCCAGAACCAGGAAGAGTTGCATATTCAAGACTTTCCACTTTACAAATTTCCACAGCTTTTATATTTCCTCCTTTCATTGAAGTCCAAGGAGCCACTTCCCTCAGGGAGCTAAAGTTTAAGTATTCTTCATGCCCCTGAAATATAAGAGTAACAGCCGCAGATAAGAGAATTGATACCGACTAAACGAAACAACAGATAAGATTACCACCAAAACTTACCTGTCGCAAATACGCAACTTCATCCCCCATTTGTGGAATATAACGAGAACCCTCTTCATGTATCGATAATGTCAACCAGGATACATTTTCTATTAACTGCTGAGGCTTCTTTGTTTCAATAGGTTTAGTTTCACTAAAAGGATAAGTGGACTTTCTATTTCTTGTGGATCTCAAACGAAGTGTTGCCCCAGAAGCGGATCTCAATTCTTCCTGAGAGTTTTGGTTTCCACGTGAATCACTTATTTTATCTTGGATGTGTGTCAAACTGCCTTCTGACTTCTCTAATCCATTCAACTGAGTCCTATGGAACCCATTAGAGGCACCTTCATGGGACTTAGAGCCACTACCCTGATCCTGACTACAAGAACCTGGACTGATTTCTTTAGTAATAGCAGCATCCCTGTCTAAGTTGTTATTATGCTTCCGTGACTTTCGTGTATAGACAAAATCAAACATCCGTTTAGGATGTGAGTGTGACACAGGAACATCATTAGCTATTGAGAGCGCATCACTGATCTGAGGATATAATTCCAGAACGCAATCATTTCGCAGAGATATCTCTGTCCCAACCGCACCATCCTTTTGACAGTCCAATCCCAAATCACATTTAGCGTCTTCAAAACCATCATTTAATGCATCAGAGCAACCAGTCTCTTGATCTATTGATAAGGGCTTTCCTTCTTGCCTCAAAGATGTATCCGGAGCCCTTGAAACTCTCTTGGAGCGTATCCTCAATGTCGTTGAGATTGGTGGAAGGCTATCAATTAGATTGTGCCGGTGACCGGTTACATCTTGAGAACTGTTAGAGGCCCTGTCATCAGCCAGTCGACTTGGTGACCCATCCAGTTCTGGATATCGCTTCCCACCGTTTGGCAAACCATTAGAGATCACCGTGTCAGTGTCAACTGCCATGCCATCTATATCTGTTTTCAATTCCAAACAACTAGGTGCTGTAACGCCATTTCCATGGTGATTTGCATCTTCCTTAACATTATATTCCTTTCCCTCCGGGTCAGAGCCCATAAGTTCATGCGATGATATTGCTTCACCTCTTATTCGCTTCGTTGTACGAGCCTTAACCATTCCCCATTTGACTTTACTTACATCTAGCCCTTCAAATTGATTTGTGTAAATTTCAAGGTTCCCAGGAATCCTCGAGTCTTCAGCACAGCCGTTCCCTAAAGTTGGAGTTGGAACATCAGAAGATGATCCAGGTAGGTTCTCCAGTAAAGTAAGCTTATCTGAATTCCTAACAGGAAATCTAAGAACCAATCTCCTCCTTTCAGCAGGATGAGCTTCTCTGATATCACATTGTTGAGCCCCATCATCTGAATCACATACGAGGATATTTTTCCCCTTCGATTGCTTCCCATGCCCATTTAACAAAGCTACTTCAACTTCACTATCCCCAGTGCCTGAGTCTTGTGTTGTCGATTCACTTTCTGACGAATCACTCAATTCAGAGACCTCCTCCTCTTCTGCATCTTTAGATGTACCTGTAATCTTAGAAAACCATGAGAGAGCATTTCGTGCAGCTGCTCGCCTAGGTCTGGACGATTTAGATTTTGAAGATTTCCTCTTTGATTCTTTACGACCACTCCTAGATTTCCTGGTACGTTTTTTGTTGCTTGGAGCTCCCTCAAGCTCATCAAAGTTCCTCTTTTTGACGCGCCTACCCGAAGAAGTCATGATCCCAGCCTGGTAAAGAGGTTAAAATGGATTAGAAACCTATTTAGGCACAAGATCAAAGCAATATTACAAAATACTCACTTCTTTCTTATGTTTTTTCCTTTTGGATCTTCTAAGGCTATTCTGATGATCATCATCCTCATCGCTTTCACCGGAACTGGAACCTGACTCACCAGAGGTTGAAGAATTTAAACATTCTTGCTCTTTTCCAGACGAATACTCCTCTGGCACATTGTATTCAGAGTCGTTTTCATCACTTAAGATATCAACTTCTGGTTCCCACTCCATTACATCTATAAATTCTGGCAACGGTTCGGCTAAGTCTAGATCTGCCAGAGGTGGCATTTGGTAATCTTGATCTAAAGTGATATCTGGCCCGACCGCAAGCTTCAAAGAAGATGGTCGCCATTCTTTGCCTAAGGCACCGAGTCGTCGTTTCTGAAACATGGTCTGATATGGCTCTTCATATGGAATCATCCCTAGAATGCAGAACAATAGAGAGTGAATGATATGCTCATCCTCAGTGGAAGGATCCACAAAGCATTTAGAATCATAGTAAAAGAAATTAAACCTGAATCGCAAAGAGGATCCTCCATATTTCGGCGATAAGGTTGAAGCTGAGATTCCTGAATCAAAGTTTCCAAATGCCAATTAGTGATTACATTATGCCTATAACGGCAGAATTATAAGTAGAACCACTAGAAGGGGAAGAAAAGATGATCCCCTTACCTGGTCAAGGACATTACCATATATGTCCTGAATTAATGGCCGATAATCCCCCAGGAAGAACTGCAAGATGCACAGAGCAGTTATAAGAAAATTCTATTTTTGCATAAAGCCAGCTCGCTTAGTGGAGGTGAATGGGGCAAGTAGAACTAAAATATTTCAATAATGTTTAGTAGGAATGTATGGATGTGAGATCTTTCTATAATGTTTAGTAGATATGGTTCCTATATCTTCTCTACGATTTTATTGGTTTTAACCCTATATACAGAGATCTTTAATGTTTATTGAATGTTTTGATCGAACGGAGATTAACGGAATTAGTAGAAGTACAGTAATGAAGTTTTCTCCACAACTGAAGTTATATTGGTACCTGATCATATTTAGCATCTTTTTGAGAATCCCCTTGGCCTGTACTTAATATGTACAATTGGCCCACATCATCTGAAAGTATAATTGAAGTTCCATCCCTACAGTATGAAGATACAGATTAGAAATCTGATGGAGTAGGAGCATAACGAGTACAGCCCCAAAACTATTTGCTTACGGTGAAAATTTCCCATCAACCAACTTGTAGTGTGAAATCTCATATATTTGAATAGGTATGCCTTCCCATATCTAGAAGAAGAGAACAATTGCTTTAGTAACATAGATGCTGAAGAAGAAGGGATTAGACAGTGAGGAAGATAAAACTTACATCCCACACTATTGTTTTTCCATCATAGCCAGCACTCATAGCTATACGAGGATTGAAAGGATGGACGTCCATAACATATGTCTACAAACAGTAAGTAACATGTTGATAAAGGTAATACAAGGAACTAAGAGGAAACCATATCTGGAACACTAAAACAGAAGTTAGATTTTCGTATTCGTTATTTTAGGCATGAGCAGAAATTTCTTGTTTTTTTTCTTTAAAGTACACAGGTCAAAAGTTTTTGCAATTCCCAAACCTGCCTTAAGATAGAAAGAGAAATATTCAGAAGGGATCAAGCACTCACAGATGCTGTATGACCAGTCAAAGAATGTACCAAGCTACCATCAGAGGCATTCCACACGCAGATTCTACAATCTTTAACATATAATTTGATTCTAGTTAGAAAGAGTGGAGCACTCTAGAATTCGACCTGGATAAACTCATAGCCATTAAGAGTGTCAAAATAGTATTACCCATGATAGCGGCAAGGACAAAACGATTATCCAGACTCCAAGCAATCATGTTAACCCCACGGGGTGTAGGTAGGATCCTTTGACGTGGCCCACCTCTAGGAGGTTGAGGAGGCATGGGCGGAGGTGGAACCTTGAGATGATATGCTCGTGTCCATCGGCAGCTTTTTCCCTGAAAGACATAAATAAAGATCTCGTTTTCTGCTCCTATGAAAATATACTATATGTAATCATAGTCGCAGTTATCTTAGCGAAATTGAATGTTACATGCGATCTCCGCGATCTTGGGATCCAAATGATTGCACTACCATCACGAGAGCATGTAACTATGTTATCATGACAAAACCTAGAAAAGACACCATGTGAAACACAAAAAACATTAGAAAAAGGTGAAAAGTTATTAGTAGTTGCATGATTATCTACTTGCAGCAGAGAATACAAACCAGGAATTCTTAAATTTTGGAACATTCTCGTCTTTTGAGTAGTCAGTTACAGAAAATTTAGATCCCGCAGCACAACCACTGGAAAGCACAACAGCAAATGAATAGGATCAAGACAATTAGGATCTCATGAGAAATGTAATTTCAAAAGCGAATAGCCAACCTGAACTGAACATAATTAACATCATTCTCATGTCCAGCCAGAACATCCATCTCATGATTTGGCTGCTCTGGATCATCAGTATTGGTCTTATTAGCACTCCAAACCTGTAACCAAAGAAAACACCTTTTGTAAATTAAGTGAATCCCTATTAAATTTGGCAAAAAACTTGTGGATTTGCAATTTTTAACTCAAACCAAAATACAGTCGGGAAACATTTTTCAGTACCGAGTATACTCTAGCAAGAGTGTCAGAACTGCCAGTGACAAAGACAGATCCATTAGCATTGAATGCACAGCAAAAGATTTGGTGACTCTGCTGAGCATTACTAGAAGAAGGGCCACTGTTCTTTCCTGGAATAGGATTCCCTAGTCAGTCCTACAGCTTCCAATAAGTCAACGCAAATATAATTTAAATATGAGCGTAAAGCAATCACCATCAGGACTAGGAGGCCTAGGGACATATATCCGGGGAGCAAATTGGGCTCCCCGAGCATCCCATATCCTACATGTACCATCATCAGACGATCTGCAGAGATTTAACAAAGGCTCAGCTTATAAAGATGCCAATGAAATAAAGCACCTTTTTCCAAACACGCAAATAGAATCTCAAGACAACATAAAGACACGGGTAATGACATAGTAGAGATAGAATCTACAGCTTAAATAATAAAGTAATATCATAAATTCCATCTAAGGAAGTATGAATCAAAGTGAATTTAACTTTCCAGCTTGTGACCAATAGGTTAGTTGATTCAAAATCTCAAAACAATAGACATAGGCAAACACCAAATCAATAGCATGAAAACAAGTGACAAAACATTATAATTTATCAATTATTCTTCAAAGAAGGAGGGAAAATAATGCACCAGCTAGTATACATGATGCCAAAAAGAACGAAGAATTCTTACGAGAGAAGCTGGTATGGGGATCCAGGTCTGGGACTAAATGCAATAGCAGTAACAGCTCCGGTATGTCCACGGAGGACAGAAACTGGTAAGCCATCTGGCAATCGCCACTACAAAAATCCAGATGGGTGAAGTCATCAAGAGGCTAATATGTGGAAGTCATAATGGAATCATATACAGAGGACGATACAAGAAACTTACAACGCGGATCACACAATCATTCGATGCGGATGCTATGAAAATGTTGTTCGAACTCACAGCAAGATCAGTTATGTCACCCTTACAAATGCACCAAAAACAATTTTTAAGCACCACTTAAAGATACAGTAACAAAATGATAGCACTCTCACAAAGTACTTGGAACTCACTTCATGCCCTCGACAGCTAGCCAGGCAGTATGCAGTATCCATTGACCATACTTTTACAAGGCGGTCATCTGAACCAGTGATTACATACCTTCCTGAGCGATCTAATATAGCTGCAGCATTTACAGATAGCTTCAGGTATCCAGTTCATCTAAATGATTAGTCAATTATTTAGACATACAACTTGACACTAACATTCATCCCTAAACAATTGAATATCATACCACAGTACACAGCATTTCTGTGTCCACGTAGCCTCTTGATGTTCTGCATCTTTTGTACCATTGACGATGGTTTTGCAATGACGTAACATGCTGCACGAATTGATGGGGCACGATGATGTCTGCCAAAACCACCACCAATTTCCCTCAAACTAATACCACGAACCTGATCAGCATGCATATGAGGCCAACGCATGCCAGTAGGTGGTGCTTTGAGATCACTTCCAACTATTTCCTTGTCAGCTGCAAAACCAAACAAAGTAGCTTAATAGCAAACCAAGATTTTCAAAGAGAATTTAGTAAACGCTAAAGAAGCCCCAAATAATTTATAAGAGACCTTGGTATTAATATGTTATTATATACATATGCAAGCATATATATGTATGAGTCTATGTCTATGCCAATAAAACAATAACAAATTTTAGAAATCACCTACAGCTCAAAAGTGAGAACGAGCCAGTGCCTAAAAGTGTTGGAACACCAGCTCCAATCATTTTATTTCCATCACCGATCCCTCGTGAGGGATTAGGCCTATTTGAAACAAAGACCAATTGCTTTAGAAGCTCCACCAGGTGATCTTTTTTTACATGAGAATACCTGAGAGTGCACATACAATGCCATGAAACAATTAAAATTTCTGGTGAGAAGAACACTAAACCCAGTCATTAACAAATTATAAATACAACAACGACATGAATTAGGAGAAATGAATGACATATGATTAACTTCTTCACTTAAAAATTCATTTAAAATTCACATAAGAACTACAATCAGTGAGAGTAACACTATTAGTTACCTCTTAGCCAACTCAGTATAGTTTAAAGGAAAGGAATTGCCATCATCATTCTCATCCCCACTAGGCAATCCACTCCTCGAGTACCAAGCATGATATCTTCTAGGAAGAAGCTCATGTTCAAGAAGTTCATGTCGCAACAGTGCATAAGTTTTCTGGCATGGCCCAGATGAAAGTAAGTGGAGCATCAAAAAGTAAACTTCACGGAGGTCTAAATCAATGTTAGGCGCAACATTTTGAGCAATATCCGGGTCTGGAATCTGCACATTCCCTGGCAATTTTCTGGAGAAATTCAAAGGCTTCATAGGGAGGGAAACTGAGTCGCCTTTTGGAGTATTTTTCCTAAGAGCCATTAGACCCTGTCAATTTTCCAGACACTGACGTCAACCATCAACGCAAATCCAACGGCTAGAACATGACTAGACAAACAAAAAACATCATGAAGATAATATACTTTCAACCAATAAGAGAAGTGAAAATAAGATCCTGGGAGATTTTTCAGTTAGTTCTACTCTCTGGAAAATTAGAAGTGAGACAACAGTGGAAACCTAGAGGGGTTGCAGATAACGTCAAAACCTATGCATCTCCAAAACGTAATATTCATCATTGTACTAATGCTTAAATCTGTCTACTCCATCCTTATACTAATGTTTAAAAATACAATCTTTGACGATGAAAATGATCATTTCTGGCACCAGAAGGGACTTAATACTACGTAACTCAAGTATCCAGAAGGGACTTAATACTACACTTAGAAAGTATCTTAAATCTTAATTAAAGTATATAAGGTTCCATAAGAAGTCCTGAGAACCAAACAATATCCTAAACCCACAACACACACATAAACATTCCATGAACAACAGTACAAAAACTTGGCCAGTATTTACACCAAATCTACATCTAAACAAATAAGAGAGCTAAGGAAGTGAACCTCTGTGATACCGCGTGATCCAAGGAGAACTACGATCACAAAGCAAACGAGACACTCTTAGAAAGAACTCCAAAACCATAACACATTGTCTCTGCAACAATCAAAAAACAAAAACCCTAAATTTGAATTACCCCATCTCTAATAAGTAATAACCAAAGACCCCAAACGCAAATTAAATCAAAACATTGCAATACAGAATCAAGATTGAACAAAGCACATGCACAATGCCAACATCAGTTCCTCTATACAATAAAAAAAAATCCCCACAATTCACAGATTGAAAAGAGAAAATTTTGACGAACCTATTGAAGTCTTCTCTGTACCAGAAAAGGCGGCGGTTAGAGAGTCGTCGAAACCTCTAAAGCTTCGTTTGGATTTGAAGATGGAAGACAAAAATCTAGATACCGAGAGAGTAACGAGAAATTGATATTAGGGTATTGTGAAGATGGAGGATCAAAATCAAAAGAAGCAGAAAGTTTCAATCTTGTTGAAGCTTTTTAGTAGTTTTTGCGTTATTCGGTTTTTTAGTGTTTTTTGGGCAAAACAAAATTTCGGCAGAAGAAGGCGAAAGGATTGTGGAAGCACTGGATAGAGAGAGACAAGGCAAAAGAAACAGAGCACAAAAAAAAAAAAACGAACTCGACCTAAAACGCTGCGTTTTGCTGATTTCATCCAATGGGTCACGTGCCATGGCCCATTATCATCAATTCATCATTGAGTTTTGGTATATATTGGTTGTTTCCAAATTGTTATTAAAAGTGGCTGTAGTTTAGTGGTAAGAATTCCACGTTGTGGCCGTGGAGACCTGGGCTCGAATCCCAGCGGCCACATTTTTTTTTATTTTTTTTTATTATTTGAAAGAGGCCGAGGTTGGACTTGTAGGTTTTTTTCTTGTAATTTATTATTCCATCTATCTAATGGGCCGACATTTTTATGGACCAAAAAATTGGATTAGGATTTGCACAAAATCTAACCAACCAAAAACCAAACCTATTGCACTCAAATCAGATTTCGGTTTACACCAAACAATAGATAGGATTTAAGGGTTACTAGATGAATGTAGCCACGCTACGCGTGACTTGTTATATTTTTATTGTAAACACGAATTTAAAATTTGAAATGAAAACTAAAAGAAAATTATATTTTTAATATTATCACACATATTCTTCTATGATTACAGTGCACAATTTTTAACACCACTTATTTTTTAGTATTGTAAGAATTAAGTGGTACGACTCGAAATATTTTATAAATTATTGTATATTATAATAAAAAAAAACATATATCAAGAATAGTGTATTTTCTAGATAGATCTAACACCTACTTACATTTTTATTAAAGTCTAAGTTCTAATATCTTCAATTTTAAGAAAATTTAACTTATTTAGATTCAATCATAATTTTTGTGTACTTGATGCAAAGGAAAAACAATTTTTCTTTTAACATGAATAGCATACATTTTTCATTAAAGATACTCTTTCTCACATTCTTTTTACTAACATGATATTTAAACATTTGCTATTGATTATCTAACTGTTTTTATTAAATTAATTTTGTTGGAAAAAAAATAATCTTGACCACAAACCTTGGAAAATACTATAATGATATTCATATCACTACATGTTGAAACATATATTTGAGAAATGCTTTAAAAATTTTAATTTCAAAATGTTAAAATATCGAATAATGTTTTTGTTTGAAAAAATAGATAAAGAGAATAATCATATATCAATAGTGAAAAACGAAGATATCTCATTTCAATTCGATTGAATTGTTGTGCGAATATTAGAATAGTTAGCTTTTGAACTTTCATAAATAAATCGGGAAACAAATAAATATTATAGTAAGAATTTTGAAAACTAAAAATGAAAGAAATATATTCTTGTAATGCGGTAGAAACAAAATAAAATATAATATAAACTACATATATACCATATAATCTGTAAAAATAAAATAAACGGAATAAAAATTGAATACAATGTAAACTACATATCACATAATCTTTAAAAATAAATATTACAATCAAACTTTCATTATCACTATGACACAATTGTTTTTAACTTATGCAAGAACATAAAATAAAGTAAATTTACAAATGTGAAAATATGGTGGAGAATGATAAGAGAATTGATATTTATAGATGAGAAGTGGTGAAACTCTTATAATTATTGAGTAAGAGTTACAAATTATTATTTATTGGTAGAAGTTACAATTGAGTTTAAATGTAGAGTTTAAATTATAGTCAATATAATTTTCAAATAGTTAATGCATTTTAGTGGAGGAGTTACAAATGAATTTCAATGTGGAGTTATACATGAGTTTTAAAGTGGGTTAATTAGAGATTAATATATTAAAGGTAAATTTAAGAAAATATAAAAAAGAAATGCCAAGTGGACCAATCATGCGAGAGTGAAACCCTACTTAATACTAGATGAATGTAGTCACGCTACGCGTGACTTGTTACAATTTTATTGTAAACATGAATTTAAAATTTGAAATGAAAACTAAAAGAAAATTCTGCTTTTAATATTATCAGTTATCACACATATTATTCTATGATTACAATGCATAATTTTTTAACACCACTTATTTTTTATTATTGTAAGAATTAACCAATTAAGTGGTACGATTCGAAATATTTTATAAATTATTTGTATATTGTAATAAAAAAACATATATCAAGAATAGTGTAGTTTCTAGATAGATCTAACACTTACTTACATTTTTTTATTAAGTCTAAGTTCTAATATCTTCAATTTTAAGAAAATTCAACTTATTTATATACAATCATAATTTTTGTATACTTGATGCAAAGGAAAAACAGTTTTTCTTCTAACATGAATAGCATACATTTTTCATTAAAAATACTCTTTCTCACATCTTTTTACCAACATGATATTTAAACATTTGCTATTGATTATCTAACTGTTTTTATTAAATTAATTTTGTTGGAAAAAAGTAATTTTGACCACAAACCTTGGAAAAATACTACAATGATATTCATATCACTACATGTTGGAACATATATTTGAGAAATGTATTAAAAATTTTAATTTCAAAATGCTAAAACATCGAACAATGTTTCTTGTTTGAATAAATAGATAAAGAGAATAATCATACATCAATAGTAAAAAACGAAGATATATCATTTAATTTGATTGACTTGTGTGAATATTAGAATAGTTAGCTTTTGAACTTCCATAGATAAATCGGGAAACAGATAAATATTATAGTAAGAATTTTGAAAACTAAAAATGAAAGAAATATATTCTTTTAATGCGGTAGAAACAAAATAAAATGGAATACAATATAAACTACATATATACCATATAATCTCTAAAAATAAAATAAACGAAATAAAAATTGAATACAATGTAAACTACATATCATATAATCTTTAAAAATAAATATTACAATCAAACCTTCACTATCACCATGACACAATTGTTTTTAACTCATGCAAGAACATAAAATAAAGTGAATTTTACAAATGTGAAAATATGGTGGAGAATGATAAGAGAATTGATATTTATAGATGAGAAGTGGTGAAACTCTTATAATTATTGAGTATGAGTTACAAATTATTATTTATTGGTAGAAGTTACTATTGAGTTTAAATGTAGAGTTTAAATTACTGTATAGTCAATATAATTTTTAAATAGTTAATGCATTTTAGTGGAGGAGTTACAAATGAATTTAAATGTGGAGTTACACATGAGTTTTAAAGGGAGTTAATTAGAGATTAATATATTAAAGATAAATTTAAGAAAATATGAAAAAGAAATGCCAAGTGGACCAATCATGGGAGAGTGAAACCCTACTTTTATATGTATGATTAAGAAAAGAAAAAGACATAAACTTTTTAATACTACCTCTATTTCAAAATAAACCAGATGATGTCTACTACAAAATCAATAATCTTATATGTTTTTATAAAAAAAATTTGGGGTCTAATTATGTATGTTTAGCGCATAATAATCATTGCATATCATCATTTTCAAGAGAAATTGTTAAAAATGCCCATTTTTCAATACCCCTTTTCAAAAATGCCCCCTTTGAGAGTCCATTTTTAAGTTTGCCCTCTTTTAATTTTTAATGACCATTTTACCCTTATTTGAAACAAAATTAGGTCAACAAAATACAAAATATTTTTTGGCGGGAAAAGTTATCCCGCAATTTTCCCGCCAAAACACTTGTAAAAACCTTTAAAATACCTTGTAAAATTTTTCCGTAAAAATTTTTCCCGCCAAAAAATTTTCCCGCCAAAAATTTTTTTTGCGGGAAAAGTGATTCCGCAATTTTTTTGGCGAAATTTTTTTGGCGGGAAAAATTTACAAAGTATTTTAAAGGTTTTACATAGTATTTACATGTGTTTTGTAAGGTTTTACAATGTATTTTAAAAGGTTTTACAAGGTACTTATAAGGTATTTATAACTTGTAAAACCTTATAAAAAACTTGTAAAACCTTATAACTTGTAAAACCTCATAAAATAGCTTGTAAAATCTTATAATATCTTATAAATATCTTATAAATACGTTGTAAAACCTTTTAAAATACATTGTAAAACCTTATAAATACCATGTAAAAAACCTTTAAAATACCTTGTAAATTTTTCCCGCCAAAAATTTTCCCGCCAAAAAAATTGCGGAATCACTTTTCCCGCAAAAAAAAATTTTTGGCGGGAAATTTTTTTGGCGGGAAATAATTTTACGGGAAAATTTTACAAGGTATTTTAAAGGTTTTACAAGTTTTTACAAGTGTTTTGGCGGGAAAAATTGCGGGATCACTTTTCCCGCCAAAAAATATTTTGTATTTTGTGGACCTAATTTTGTTATATTTCCTTATATATTTGTGATATATTTTATTAAAAGAAGGGTAATTTAGTCATTTTGTACATAAAAAGGGGTATTTTTAAAAATGGACAGCCAAAGGGGGCATTTTTGAAAAGGGGTATTGAAAAAGGGGCATTTTTGTGAGTCTCTCTTCTAATTATGACATTATTAATAATTAAGTAAAAATAAAAATTTACATTACCCTATATAATAACTCAACTTTGAGTACTCATAGGCCTAAAATTGTTTGTATTCCAAGCTGATTTGATCTACTCTACCTAGAAGCATAAATATATATGAGAAGTTTGCAAGTGCTTTGTTTTATTTAGCCGATGTGAGACAAAGAAAATGTAGAAAAAAATAGTAATGTGATTTCTTTAATGTTTAAGAAAGTATTACATACGATAGTTTTAAAATATATATTTTGCATATTGTTAAACTTTATTTTACTAAATCCAATTAATGCTAGTCAAAAAGAAAAAAAAAATTGATATAAGAATAAATGCATCAAAAAGAAAAAACAAAAATACTGCGAAAAATTGTGGTTGCGATTTGTATCCAATATCGTAGAAGATGTCGTTTTACATTATTTTGATTTCCAAAATAAATGTTGATTCAAGATTTTAATATAAATTAGTTGAATACCCTCTCACACTACACATGTAAATTTTCTTTGTTTTTAATGTAGTTTGATGTATTGTTTCGTGTTAGTTTTTGATGTAGGTTTAATATGCCTTTTTATTTAAAGTACTAAATTTATGGTATTTTATTTAATTTATAATAATATCACAATTACAACATGATGAGATGCTATGATTGTTAGGCGATCTATATATATAGAAAAAATATATACCATATAAAGTGATGAACATAAAAATCGTAGGAAATGATATATTGAGAAAATGATATATTGAGAAAATGATTATTTAAGTCTAAAGTATGAGATTTAAATCCTATAAAGACTGTGTCTATCTAAATCCGTGTTTTGAAAGACATGGAATAAAAACTTAAGGGATGAACGACAGCTTTTCTCTCTCTTCTCTCTCTCAAAACTTTCAGAGAGGGAAAGCTTTTGGTCTCCGCCGACCGGAATTTTTCCGGTAATAGCCGTCCCGAGTGACTCGGGCTTTTGCCCGGTATCTTCCAGCTCCTTTAGTGGAGATGACCGGTTCCTGTTCGGCAAATCCTGCTTCCATGAGAGGTTTTGGCCGCTTGTATCCTTGCTCGTAGTCGATCAGTTTTATACTGATTGCTTTGTTCTTTTTAGTTTTCAATAAATTTCAATAGATTTGAGATGGTAATTAGTTTTAGGTGCTAGTTGCTTAAAATTAATTTTTGTCTTGTGTCTTTAGAAACTTCGATTTGCAGAAAATCTTTCAAGAGATTATGTCTTGGGGTTGAAAGATTGAAGAATATTCCGATGCTTATTACGATTCCCTTATGCAGTGTCTTTTAATTGGAGCACCGTTCAGATTTATTTCGGTGGTAACAAGGATTCTTCGTGCCATGTTTTGGCGATGTTTTCCTCACCGGATTCGGTGTTCTTCGGCGGCGAAGGTTGATGTCGGTACACTTCCGATGACTCTTCATCATGTGTTGCAGTTGTAATCTCATGTCGACACCTGTATTGGATAGAGTCCAATGTCAAACATCTTTATGCCGTAGATGTTAATCTAGTAGGCTATGTTGGGCCTCACTTTTATTTCTGCACAAGTCGTTGTAGGCTTTAAGGCCTTGTTTCCCCTTTGGTGGGTTAATAAAGTGAAATACTTATGAGAAAAAAAAAAAAAAAAATCCTATAAAGACTTAAATTCATGCTTATTCCTCTCTGATACAAAGTAATGGACGGTCTCACGTGTAGACTATATATAGGAAATTGAAGGTTCACCTCTAAGGGAAGTCACGAGTCACGATTTTTCGTTAGTTTGCGATAGGCATGCAGCCCTTGAGGTATGTTCTTCTTCTTGAGCATTTTGTGGACTTGACTTTCTGTCCATGTGTTATAATTTATAAAACGATTGGTGGTTGTAACTTCATCTCCAACATTGAAAATAAAATTAGTTTTTTAATTAGATGAATTTTCTACATATTAACAAAAAATATGAATTTGATATATTTATATAATTTTACATATGTAGTGAACAGTGAAATTCATACCATTTTTACTGATATCATGCAAAATAAATAGATTATGGAACTTTAAAAAATTTGCTAATACTTTAGTATGTTTAATTAGTACTTTTTCCAATATACGAAATTTAGATTGATTCCTGCGTTGTTAAATCTTAAGAGTTTATTAGATTATTATTAAAATAGCAAGATATATAGAATCTAGACAAAAAATTTAAAAAATAAATATTTTAAAATAAGTTAAAAAAATATAAAATTGATTAGTTGCAAGTTTGCAACCTATTACTATATTTAGAAAATGTTGTCACATATCGGACTCTAGAAAGTAGAAAGAGAAAGACTCTTTCATCTATATAATAAAATACTTTGCCTAACTAAATGTGAGCGATGATGTTATCTTCTATCCATAATCCATCTATAGACATTAATGATGTCGTTTGCATCCCTATTATATTATGGTAGAATAAACCAAGCAGAGTTTGAGTTGGATAGATTACGCAAGTCTTAAACAATTAATGTTCTCTTCTTTGTAACATGATGGCTTTGATTGGTAACCACTTTACAAAGCGGTACAAAGCGTTACAAAATATACAGTTTTGACAGTTACCAATCACAAAAGCGTTACCGAAAGCGTTACAAAAAGTTTTACTCTCAGCTTTTTTGTACAGCTTTCTCGTACAGCTCTTTCTTACAGCTTTGCACTATTCCGGAAAAGCTAACAGCTCCAGCTAACAGCTAACAGTTTTTGGTTACCAATCGGACTCGATCTCTTCTTTTTTTGAAGTAAAGAAAGAATTAATGCCAAAAAAAAAGGAAAATAAATTGGAGTAAGCTTTTCTATATGGCATGTATACTACATACTAGATCCGGACCCGCACGTACGTGCGGGATTTTGTTTGTATTTGAATTTTTATATGTATATAGCATTTACGGCTAGATATCCGTTACATGTATTCATTTTGTTGCCTGATTTGTACCCGTCTCAAGAAAAGGGTAGTCATGATCTAAGGGTCGGATAAAAGATATTGTAATTCTATTAGTTGTGGCATGTAGATAAGGATCGAGTATCGAGTATTTATATTTTTCTAATACTTATTCCGTTATTCGATCTGTTTCTCGCTTTACTACACGACCCGTAAATGTTTTATTCGTGTTTTATAATATTACTAAAATTTTATAAATATATCTTATAGTAAAAGATAAACCCTAAGTATGTAATTTTATACTTTTGGAAATAGAAATATATGTTGTATAGTTTTATGGTTTTTTTATTATATATTTTTATGTATATTTCTGTTGGGCCTATTTTGCATATTGGCCCAAAAGCCTTTTATTGTTAAGTAACTATCGGCACGTTTTCTCTCCCTGTAGCTCCTCTTCTTCATCGAACACATTTTTTCTTCTTCTTTCTTTTTTTTTTTTGAATAATTTTTTTTCTTTTTCTTCTTGCTTAATCATAGTGGTATTATCCATCTGCTTCTTCTCACTCTCTTCACCTTCACTTTTTGAGCTTTTCGTTTGAGAGATAGAGACTTTCTAGACGTTTTCTCTTCTCTTATGCAGTATTAAGCAGAAAATCAATTTCCAACAGACACCATAAAAAAAAAAAATTAGTACTGAAATTCGTTCTCTTTCCCAAAACACACAAATCTTCTTCTTTTTTGTTCTTTCATGCTTAGGGTTCTTTCGATTGATAGAGTAAATCATTTTCTCCATCAACGATCAGAGAATCTAGTCGATTAGTAATCTAGGGTTTTTATTTCCCGTTTCTGGTTTACTCACCTATCGCGAGGAGAACTGCGAGTTAGAGTTGAAGATGATGTAGTTCAGAAATTAGGCCATTATGTTAAACTTAGTGAGGACTTCAAAGTATTTCTCAGGAAGCAAAGCAT
Source organism: Arabidopsis arenosa (assembly GCA_905216605.1). NCBI lineage: Eukaryota > Viridiplantae > Streptophyta > Magnoliopsida > Brassicales > Brassicaceae > Arabidopsis > Arabidopsis arenosa. The sequence continues at coordinate 7,182,257 of LR999458.1, forward strand.
GAAGAGGAAGAAGATTCTTTATCACCGTCTTCTTTTTCTTCTTGTGGACGGGATAGATCTGTGTGGTTATGTTCAAGCTTGGTCTTTTATTCGCGATTCTAACTAATTTGGGTCTCGCTGGTTACAAATGGCTCGCTCCTTCAATCATGGATAAGGTTTAAAATTTCCTCCTTTAAAGATAATTCAATGCATGTTCCATTACAATGATTCCTTGTTCCTAAAATCCAGTGTTGAATTGATGTTGAATTTGTTCTGTTCTGTAGAAATTTTAGATCTTTATCAATTGTGTTCTGTGGAAATTTTAGATCTTTATTAATTGGGTTTGATTAGGATTTCATCAATTAATCATCATTCTTGAATAAGATCGTAAGTACTGACCACAAGTCTGTATGATCTAATTGTTCGTCTAGTGTAGAAAAAAAGTTCATTTATAAGATTGGTTCATGTTTCGTGTGAATTTGTATATGACATTACCTTAAGATCCGATTAGCCCAAATAAGGTTTGAAGTTAATGTCATGTGGCTAATTTTTGATACCTATATAAGCAGACCCTCTTAACATATCAAGTCCATAACATCTTTGGCTCTGTAACAACTACCTTTGTTTGCAGGAGCTAAACCATCTTGTAAAATGGGAGATCAGACATTTGCACACCCGGTAAATATATGCAAGCTCATGCCATTTTTGTCAAAATATAACGCTTTATTTTCCCTTGTCATACTCTTTTTGATATTGATGATGATGATTCACGTTCATGGTTTTGAAAATTTCTTTCCAATTGCATTCTCTAGCTATCCACTAAAATTGACTTTGGAATGTGACATTTTTATTATTACTCGTAATACTTTGTCCAGCTTTTAATTCTTAGAGCTAGCATCTCTTGATCTTATGGTTGAACAAATAGTAAACAATTGAGAAGAAAGAAATATTGCTTAGTCTTTGTTTCAAATTTGACAGTTCATAATTATTAAGGTCACATAGTCACTGCTTTGAGTTTTTTCTTTTTTTTTTTAATATACAGAAATCATTACAATGTTAAGAAAACATCTGCTGAAGAGTGCTATATTTTGGCATTAGAAATTCGATAGCAATCGATTTTTAGAAGTAGCTACAACAAAGGTAAATTCTCTTCTTGAATCATCTTGAATTTTTATTAGAGCAATAAAAATAGAGACATCATCATAATGATAATAAAAATTTACAACCAATTAAAAAAAATTTAGAAACAAAAAAGAATAGAAAAGTTTGTTCCATGACATTATCCCATTAAGAAGTCTGCAACATAGTTTACATTTTTGGTTATTTCAGTGATATCTACAAAATTCCCAAAAGAAAATTGTTGAGGATGGATAATTTTAAACGAAGAACAAATACTAATTAAGCCTACTTACAATGGAACCATGTGTCATCATAATAACTCTATATTCTCCACTTTAAGAACTCTTAGAAAGATCGGTTAGCTATTTTTTTTGTGAGTGGCAACAACAACAGAAAAGTTTTCGTTTGAAAGGTTAGTGAGTAAATACAATGGTATTAGACATTCTATATTTATAGGGAGAAAGGTCGGCTAGCTAATTTTAGGGTTTAAAGTATCATATATGGAATAAAATATTTGTGAATCCATTTTTTGAAGAAAGATTTAAGGTATATACTTGATTAGTTAGTTTTTTTTTTTGTCAACGATTCGTTAGGTTATGAATATTTAGTTTTTGTTATTTTTGGTAAATATATTAACTGGATTCGTATCATATCGAGAACATCCATAAAATTTGGATATTTTTGAAACTAAATCTTGTTACCTTTACTATCTATTCGAAATTAAAGGGATACGTAATTAATTTTGAGTGTATTGCAGGAAATATCTAATAATATCATTGCCAAATCTTAACCTCTATTGATTGTCACAGGATCCGCTTGATTGTTCCAAAATTATCATACTCCAACAGTCTGGGTCAAGCCCAGGATCCGCGTGTTTATCCGATCCAGTAGCCCAAGATCCGTGGGTTTTTCCCTTTCAAATTATTGTTTTGCCCTTTAACGTTTTTTTTTGTTTACTCTTTGGATGTAATTATCCTAATGGCATTTCTTGTAATATTTTACCTTTTATAAGGTTATTTATTTTTGAATGCTTCCCAATTAATAGTATAGATTGCTAAGTTTTATTAATTTGAAAAACAAAATATTGTAAACATTATTAATTAACAAATAGTATATGATAAATAATAATTAAAGAAAATGTAACTATAAATGCTTGTAATCATAAATCATCGATGTAGATACGTAAGCGTTTAAGCAAACTTCTCACTCTCTATTTATCAGATGTCATCCATGGAATAGGCAATGCCAAATTGTCTAACAAAACTGGATGATGTAATCATCATCATGAATCGTGATAACTACGAATATATACAAATTGTTGGATCAGCAATTATCAGAACACATTAAAAGATTATATAAATGTGCGTATACAAAACTTAGTCGAAGACGACAATTCTTATGAATTTTTTTAAGATGGGTGGCATACTCATAAGTAATAAATAATTTTTTTGTAGATATATAGGAATTACTAAGAATCAACTAATAAAAAATAGTTTATGACCTAATTTTTGGTGGTTCCGTGATTGAAAAATTCATCATGGATTTTAAGAATCAACGTGTCATGCATATATGAATTCTATTTATTTTTAGTTAAACTAATATTGCCTTTTTCTTTTCTTTTTTTTTGAAAGGTTTTACTTAAGAGAATATTTTTGCTTTAACGTTTTTTCTAGTTAGTGATGTTTCATCTTTTTCTTTGTGGAAGAGAAAAAAAAAAGGTTAGAAAGATTATAAATTTTATATGAAAAGAAGATCTCTGTTTGATTACAAATTTAACAAAATTGCATGAAAAATAAAGAAAAAAACTGTCATTTAAACAACAATGGTGGCAAATCTGCTACTTAGATTAAATTCTTAATTTTATTTTGCTAAGTTATAAATACTTAAAATAAAATAACAATAAACAGTATTTCAATGTCGTAGGTTTCTGGTTTTGTACTTCTGTTTTCAGTTTTTCTAGTTTGTTCAAAACCCCAAACATCAAGATCGACTCAGAGTCTGGACAAAAGATCAGTAGAACCTAAACAAATTTCTAAAACTAGCCGACCAATGAAGTGCATCTACTACTTTTGTTTTTTAAATATAGAAATATTTTATTTTATCTGATAAATAAAAAATAATATATAGAGAATCAGTGTCCAGTGAGCGGATAAGGATGCTGTATTTTCAACTATATATTATGATTATCGCCATCTTCTATTGTTTTGTATTTTTTCATTTGAAAAGAAAGTATGGTTTACCAATATATACAGTCTCTTTTTATTAGTTTACTTTATTTTCTTAATTTTATCATTTGAAAATCATTTGAGATAAGACCCGCACAAAAGTAAAATCAAATGGAATTTTGCTTTCAAGATGGATAATTTTCTTTAATATTAAAATTGTCAACCTTGTTAAGCGTAATCTCTAACTCCACAATATTAAAATTACTAAAATAGTCGTCACTGCTCCACGTTTAACCTGTCCAATTCCAAAAGAACTTCGTGTTTCATTGACGATTTAGATTACGTACGTATGATTCTTTCTAAATTGGGTATTTTCTCCGATTAACAATTAAAATGGTTTTGTCCCATTAACAAGGTTAAAAAAACATAATATTTTTTCTTACTAGTTAAAATCGAACTAAGACTTTTGCTATTTATTAGAACTGATCCAGTTTCGTCCTTTTCACAGTGTTCTGAATTTAGACAATCATGTTCGATTTTCATTGGAGTTGCAGAAAAAGGAACTTAATACAAAACGAGGAATTAAATTTGGACAAGTACACATAATTAGAAAGTTACAGAATCTAGTTTTCGTTGGATATTTCTAGAATTATCCTACGACTGTGACAACTAAAATCAACAAAACAACAATTTAAATGCAAAAAAGCAAAAAATAGTAATTACTGGTCTACCTATTAAGGAACAACACCAACACCTATTTAGCTGTTATGTCCTAATAAAAATAAAATAAAAACACAATAACCAAAAAAGTAAAAAAAAAAATCAAAATGTTTGACCAAAAATTCTCTTTCTTTTCCTATTCGTCATATTCGATGAATCTTCCTTTTTTATAACAATTTTGGATAATCTTTTCTAATGTAACAAAACTAGATAACAACCCGCACGATGTGCGGGATGAAGTGATTCAGATAAAATTATTATGATTAAAATTATTATTCGGGATCCAAGATCCGTTTGTGTATAACGAAACATGTTACAATTTTTTTTTTGTTTTATTCAAATTTAAGACTATTTCATATAAGAATATGTTTTACCCGTGAAATATTTGAACCTTGAATAAAGCTTCAACATGATAAAAAAATATTGACGAAATGTTACCATTTATGGCAATATGTCTTTCCGTATGTTTTAAAGATTTCGAGATTTTGTAGTATAAAAAGAATTTTTTTTTTTTAATAAGTAAAAGAAATCCAAAATTTAGCAAAGATGAGATTTGATAGTTTCCAAGCTAAGATTTTGTAGTGTTCCAAATCTAAGATTCTTAGATTATGAATGGATTATTTACGAAATGGTTATAATGTAGTCAGATTTTGGTTTATATACAAATGTGGTTATAATGTTTTTCTTCGAAAAGTTAGAACTCTTCCAAAAAATAGGATTTTAAGTATTCGTAACATATATAGAAAGGAGATTATCTTATTTATTAAAGTAAAAAATTTATGAAAGATGTAAAGATTTTGTAGTTTTGAATTCGAGATTCTTGAACCAAATGTATATATTTTATCATTTAAATATAAACATATATATAAATATAAATATAAATAAAAAAATTGTTTACCCATCCGCTAAAGAAAATTTATATAAATGTATATAAAGAAAAATATAAATATAAAAATATAGTAATATAAGATAAACAAAAAGTGTATGTTTTTAATTATTAATGGGATATATGGATGTATGAGACTAATGGCAAATTCTGTAAATAGTCTAATAAATCTTGGGTAATTATCTAAATAGAAGCCAAATCATTGTGAGCGCGACACATCAGCGTGGCAATCTTGTTAATAACACATGATGGTAAGGTTTTTTTTTTAAAATGTTTCTCTATTAATATATAGGGGATAAAAAACCTTCGAGATTTTTTTTTTTTAATGTAATCTATAAATAAGAGCAACCTAAGAAGAACAACTTCTCCCACTTTCCTTATTTTCGATCTTATCCTTATCCTCTTCCTTGTTCTATTTCTCTTCTAACTAATCTCTCTTAAATATCATCCTAATCATAAAGATCTTCTTGTTTAATTTCTCAAGATCCTCGTCAAATCACAGATTCTTGAAATTCTTTTTTTTATTTTCTTGAAGTTCTTGAGTTATTATGAAATGACAATGGACAGAGTTATGAAATGATAAATCTCAACCAATTTTCACGATTCCTCGTTTATCATTCTATATCCGTTGTGATTCTTCACTGGTTTTACGTTATCTCTTAAAACATTTTTTTTTTTGGTAACATTTTCTCGAACAAAACATGGCAAACGCAGAGAGGACAAGTTCAGGTTCCGACATAGATGAGAAGAAAAGAAAACGCAAATTATCTAACCGCGAATCAGCTAGGAGGTCGCGTTTGAAGAAACAGAAGTTAATGGAAGACACGATTCATGAGATCTCGAGTCTTGAACGACGAATCAAAGAGAACAGCGAGAGATGTCGGGTTGTGAAACAGAGGCTTGACTCGGTCGAATCGGAGAACGCGGTTCTTAAGTCGGAGAAGATTTGGCTTTCGAGTTACGTTAGCGATTTGGAGAATATGATTGCTACGACGAGTTTAACGCTGACGCATAATGATGGTGGTGGTGGCGATTGCGGTGATGATCAGAACGCAAACGCGGAAATAGCGGTTGGAGATTGTAGACGTAGACCGTGGAAATCGAGTTGTGATTCTCTACAACCAATCGCGTCCTTTAAGACATGAGATTTGTGCATTAGTGTGTTGTTTTTACTGTCGTAATTTTTCTAGTTTGTAATCTTTTATATTGAATTGTTTCTTCTCACTACATTCTCTGTTACAATTGCTTTTGTTTTTGTTTTCAACATTTTCATATAACGTTAAATGATTTTAAGTGGTTGACCCAAAAAATATTTTTTGTATCTTACATGTAAATGAGAGTATTGGTGAAGTAATCTAAATTGAAGCAAAAAATGGGGAAGTAATATGTTTTTGAGTATGATCAATTGTGGAAGTAGATATGAATGTATGTTCAAAGAATAATTGGTATTGATTCCCAGAACACAAATATATACACATACAAGATTAGCTAGGGTAATCTAGAGAAGCAAATGACAATATATACTTTACATAAGTAGAAAACGTAATCTCCTATTTAACCTATGATTGATCTAATCATTTACTATGATTGATCTTTAATAGTAGACCCGACCGATAAAAAATTGCTTTGATTCACGATTTTTGTGTCAAATTGGTAATAATATGGATAATTGAAAATAACATAGGCTTTAGTGGTAAAACGTGAAAATTAATAAGATATTTTCCAATCTATTCTGCACTTGTTAAATCTATAACTAGTTTAGACAAAACATTAAATTTAGACAAAACATTGTTTATTTATTAAGTAGTACCATTTTGGCGTGTTAAGTTTATTCCATTTTGAATTTTATTGTCCTAGTAATTCCGCTATTTTATTATTCACTTATTCATCTGACATACCAGTCAAGTCTTTACCCCTTAGTTTAGAGTTTTCTCTTTTCAATAGATCTACTTGGCATGTAAGATGAATAGTTGAATAATAGAATAACTAAATCATTGCTAGCTGAATGAAATGAACTAAAAAAAGTTTATGTAGAATAAATATGGTAAAAAGCTAGTTTTTGTAGATTTATCACGTTTTATTTTTTAGTTACATTTTAATATGTTAGTAGTATATAGCGGAATCATTTTTTCAAAACGTGAAAACATAAAAACTTGATGAATATTTTGAATAGTAAAAATATCACGTTTTCAAAATTTGAAAACATCAACAAGTGGTATACCATTGAAGACCCTAAATGAATGAAATGTCATTGAATGACAATTATGAGTTTTTTTCTATCTTTTTCAACATGGAGTATTTTAAACACTTAAGGGTTTAAATGATTTTAAGTGCTCTAAAAATCTATAAATGTAATATATTCAATGTATAGAACAATATATTAACTATCATAAATCATAAAATTCAAATATTTCAAATATGTTCGAGATGAACTTTTAGCTCTATTGATATGTTAGTCAGTTTCGAAAAAAGTCGCCTCCTAAAACTGAAACAATTCGTTCTTTAGAGGCGAATGAAATATGCAACCACAACAATGGTCATGGAACCTCAAGATGGCGTAAAATTATCATCCCGATGATTTCCTAATGCTTAAATCAGGAAATATACCATATAACTAGTTAGAAAACAAAAAATCGGTAAAACTTAATATGATAACGTTCTAAATCCAGCCAGAGAAGGTGACATATTCGTGTGGAGCTCATCTATATATGCACAATAAATCTTTATCACTTTACTTCTATATATACGAACGTAAGTTCTATTGTAATTGATTCACCACCACTTGACTCACTTCCATAACAAAGTAAAAAGACAAAGAGTCCTCTCTTTCTATCATTCTCTACAAGTATTCATTTCTTCCTAAAGTTGTGTTTCGTTACATTTATATATGTTTGTGATAATATATCATAGAATAACTAGTAACACTTTCTAACTTTTCAAATACTTCAAGAAAACATTAAACAATGTTGAACCAAAACGTTGCTGAATCTTGAAGACAAAACAACCCATTAACACTCACTACCAGCAAGGACGACATTTTAACGACCATCACGTCTTAAAGCAAACCAAATTTACAATTAAATAAAACAAATGATGTTACAAACAAATTCGTATAAACTGTTAAGTGTTTTGTTTTTCTTTATAGATAGAGAAATCAATTTCTTTGTAATAAACCAATCTCAAGTTTTTTACATGTGGAATCGTTTTCTACGTTTTCTTTCCATTCTTTCATATCAGATATGTCCCGCGTTGTAACAATGTCCGTATCGATTATCTAGTTAAAAAGACAAGAACACGAGATTCTTTACTTTTTCATGTAAGCATTTCGGTTCCGGATTGGCTATCTCGAAAAGAAAATCTTCGATAATAAAATGGTGTTCTGCGGATAAAAAAAAAACAAATGAGGTTACAAACAAATTTGTATAAACTGTTAGGTGTTTTTCTTTGTCAATGTAGATAGAGAAATCAATTTTGGGTAGAAAGAAGTTGTGAACTAACTACCTACCAATATAACTAAAGCCACATGACCATCACTGCCATGAGAAGCTTTTGTTTCCCTCCCATTTCTCTATATTAATGCTGCTTCTCCTCTAAACCATTCCTCTCTCTCTCTCTCTGCCTCCATTTTTAATCTCTCCCTCATCACTGACTCGACTCGGGTCGTGACCAGGTCTGTTCTCTTCTTGATTTGGATCGAACAATTCGTCACCTTTTTTTTAGATCTGTCTTGATTCCGATTCGTGTTTTTTATACCAAAGTTTCGATATTTACGAGGAGGGTCGCGTAAAAATCGAAACTTTTTTCTCAATCTTAGATTCGTTAATATAGTAATGAGATCTGTTTCTTAGTGATTATCGAATTAGTGTAAAGTAGCCTAATTTCGAACATTGAAATAGGAATAATTTATACCTTGTGGATCTGATCATTGTCTCTTTGTTTGTTGTGATTCTCAGTTTTTTTCCATTGAGCTATGGCAACGGGACAGCTTTTTTCGAAGACTACACAAGCTTTGTTCTACAACTATAAGCAGCTTCCTGTTCAACGAATGCTCGATTTCGACTTTCTTTGTGGTAATATAACAATCTACATTGTCAAGTTTTAGTTGGTTGGGATCAAGTTTTGATGTAAAAGATGGTTTGCTTTTACAGGACGTGAAACGCCTTCTGTTGCTGGAATCATAAATCCTGGTTCTGAAGGTTTTCAAAAGCTCTTTTTCGGGCAGGAAGAAATCGCTATCCCTGTTCATGCCGCGTAAGTTTTTAAGAATGTCATGTAGATTCTTGAGAGGAGGAACTAAGTATGTGCAAATCTTGTTTTTAACTTGTGTTTTGTTATATAGCATTGAGGCAGCTTGTGCTGCGCATCCAACCGCTGATGTATTCATCAACTTTGCATCTTTCAGGAGGTTTGTTATGAGAATTTCATGGAACAAACTTAGCATGACTCTCTTTGTGATAGTTTTGTTGATGTTTTTATTGTTTCTTCTGTTTTTTAGTGCTGCTGCTTCGTCCATGGCTGCTTTGAAGCAACCAACTATTAAAGTTGTGGCAATTATAGCTGAAGGTGTTCCAGAATCAGACACTAAGCATCTGATTGCTTATGCTCGTGCAAACAATAAGGTGTGTTTTGTGTGATGATTAGCTTGTGAGACTGATTGTAGTCTGAGCTTGTGAGACTGATTGGGTTGGTTCAGGTTGTTATTGGACCGGCTACTGTTGGAGGTATTCAAGCTGGAGCCTTTAAGATTGGTGACACTGCAGGAACAATTGATAACATTATCCAGTGCAAGCTATACAGACCTGGATCTGTTGGTTTTGTCTCCAAATCTGTATGTGCTTACTTTTCAGAACTTCATATTCTGCCTAAAGCTCAGTGTGATGTCTGAGAGTTTTATTCATTACTCTTCTTTTCCCGCAGGGTGGAATGTCTAATGAAATGTACAATACTGTTGCCCGTGTGACTGATGGGATCTATGAAGGTGAGTTTTGATGTAAAATAATCGACTAATGGGGTACTAAGCTGAAGATTATGAAGACGGTTTTATATTTGGGAATGTTGTTATAGGCATTGCAATTGGTGGAGACGTGTTCCCAGGATCCACTTTATCTGACCACATCCTTCGGTTTAACAACATCCCACAGGTATATACCGATCTTTAATTGTTTAACATCCTTCTCACTGGAACGCTCCTCTGGTGGAGTTTTTTAATATTACAAATTGATCTTATATTATGTTCTTTCAGTTCAACTATGTCTTAATTCAAGAGCTGTATTGCAGATAAAAATGATGGTTGTACTTGGAGAGCTTGGAGGAAGAGATGAATACTCTCTTGTTGAAGCTTTGAAAGAGGGAAAAGTCAATAAACCTGTGGTTGCTTGGGTCAGCGGAACTTGTGCACGGCTCTTCAAGTCTGAAGTACAGTTTGGTCATGCAGTAAGTGGCGCGGAAGAACTTTTAAAGCAATGCCTTTTTGTCTGTCGTATTATTCAAAATAGTTCTTGAACATGTTTATGAATAGGGTGCCAAAAGTGGAGGCGAGATGGAGTCTGCACAAGCCAAGAATCAAGCTCTCATGGATGCTGGAGCTATTGTTCCCACTTCATTTGAAGCCCTCGAAGCTGCAATCAAAGAGACTTTTGAGAAACTGGTTAATTTTCCCCTGTTCTTCGTTAGCTGGCATTGTCTTTTGTTGCAATCTTATGTGTTCTTTTCAATTCCTCTTAAAAGGTTGAAGAAGGAAAGGTCTCTCCTATCAAGCAAGTCACTCCTCCACAAATTCCCGAGGATCTCAATTCCGCAATTAAGAGCGGGAAAGTTCGGGCTCCTACTCACATAATCTCCACCATCTCTGATGACAGAGGTATTGTTGTATAAACTAATCATAGTCTACTGAGTACACAGAGAACCTGGAAAACGAGTTCATATGCCTCTTTAATCCCATTTTCTGATACTTGACTTGACAACAAAATTTGTCATCACATTGATTTTCAGGGGAGGAACCATGCTATGCCGGTGTTCCAATGTCTTCCATCATCGAACAAGGCTATGGAGTGGGTGATGTCATTTCTCTTCTATGGTTCAAACGTAGTCTACCTCGTTACTGTACAAAATTCATTGAGGTATCGGTTTCTCTCTTTGGCTTATTAATCTATTCTTTCTCAATAAACAATGTTCTCATCTCTCTCTGGTCTGCCACTTTTGAAAATTCCTCTGAATTAGATATGCATAATGCTGTGTGCTGATCACGGTCCATGCGTCTCTGGTGCTCACAACACCATTGTAACAGCAAGAGCAGGCAAAGACCTTGTCTCAAGTCTTGTCTCAGGTCAGTCAACATCTTTTTCCCCCACCAAACACATCAGTTTTCTTTATCGTGCAATATTCTCAAAGTCTTGAATTTTTCGAACAGGTTTACTTACCATTGGTCCCCGATTTGGTGGTGCCATTGATGACGCTGCTCGATATTTCAAGGACGCTTGTGACAGGGTAAAAGGCTATTTCATTTTCCCCCAACAGAGGATATAAATTCTTGAATCTGATCTCTCATTGGTTGCTTGTTTCAGAATCTCACACCTTATGAATTCGTCGAGGGAATGAAGAAAAAAGGAATCCGAGTCCCCGGGATTGGACACAGGTAGAAAACAGAACATTGCAAGAAACAAACAAATCTGCACACATTTTTCATGTCTGAAACCTGTTGTCTTCTTTTTGGTAGGATCAAGAGCAGAGACAACAGAGACAAAAGAGTGGAGCTGCTACAGAAATTTGCTCGGTCCAACTTCCCATCAGTGAAGTACATGGAGTACGCAGTGACAGTGGAGACATACACGCTCTCAAAAGCAAACAACCTCGTACTCAACGTTGATGGAGCCATAGGATCTCTCTTCTTGGACCTTCTAGCTGGAAGTGGGATGTTCACTAAGCAAGAGATCGACGAGATAGTTCAGATCGGTTATCTCAACGGTCTGTTTGTTCTTGCTCGCTCCATCGGTTTGATCGGGCACACGTTTGATCAGAAGAGATTGAAGCAGCCTCTGTATCGTCACCCATGGGAAGATGTGTTATACACCAAGTAAAACTCATCTCAATCCTATTTTTGTTATTATTCCAATTAATTAGCCTTTTTAAATTCTTCTGAGAGATGTTTACTAAAAAAATGCATATCTATATGCTCTTCTGTCTCTTTTGTTGTCATGTTTGTTTGTTTACTTCTTTTTTTCCATTCATATAAACCAATCTTCTATATGAAATGTTTTAGCTTAATAATAGCTTTGTTGGATTTAAAGTTTCCAAAAAGATAAAGTTCTCTCCTTAAATAAAATCATAATACATACTGCTTCTCGTGGATGTTCGAGCTAAAAGTTTATAAATAAAATAAAAATATGATCATGCTTGATATTATGAGTCATACATGTGACATGTCTATATCTTAATCGTGATTTGTCCTTCGAATTGTTGGTGATCTACCAATTTGTAGTCCAATATCAAGGTGACGATATAATAAATTACCAAGTCAAAGAATCTATAACCTCTCCTCTCTTTATGGATATAGATGCGTCGACGACGTTCTTTATTTTAACAATTATATATGTGGCAATATAACAACCATCAAACCATATATGATCTTTTGTATTCTGATTTTTCAAGTGATTAGTTTTTTTTTTACATGTCTAAATTTAAATTATGTGAATAAAACCAAACATCCCACCTTTTCCCTCATTAGGTTAAGTTTCTATTTTCAGACACGTAGTTTGTTTGGTGCCATACTTTTTTTTACCAACTACTATAATTTTTTAATTATCTTATATGAGGAAAACATATATATGTATATATAGTTGGTCAAATTACAAGGCCCAAATAAATACTTAAATGGGATCTTATTGTTTCCTCACCACTCACTACAAAAATTAATTTTGATTAGGATGGGTGTCGAACTGTCGAATCTTTGAAGTATCCGTGACTTGATTTTCAAAAGTTTGGTTATAAATGAATGTATGTAGATATTTACAATGACATTATTGCGAGTTTTAAAACATGTAACAAGAATGGTCACCGGATTATAAATCCATACTCATATAGTTCATTTAAAACGCCCAGAAAATTAATGATAAGATGGAGAAAATTGAGAGAGAGTGGGAAAGAGTTGACATTTGGAGCCAATAAGAGCTCCGATGCACGCGATCACAAGATTTAATTAAATTATATGAAGTGTATTCTTTGTGTGAATTAATTAAGCATGTTCATTGTAGTGATTACGACGTTAATTTGTACTCCCTCCGTCCTACAAAGATAGATTTTTTAGAAATTTCACATTCTTTAAGAAATAATGTATAATGACAATTTTAACCTTTTAATCATTTAATACATTTTTAAAAATATATTATTTATTGTTGTTTAATGAGGGTAAAATAGGTAAACTGTATTAAATTTGGCATTGGAAACCCAAAACTTCTATCTATGTGGGACAAATTTTTTTTCAAAAACATTCATCTTTGTGGGACGGAGGGAATATATCATAGCTAACCCGATGGAGAACTAATATCTTCATTTTTTAACAAAAAAAAAATATATTTTTTCATCAGAAAAGAACGAAAATTTTGCATATCAAAGCTAAATAGAAACATATATTTTTAATTATTAGATTTATGTTGGGACATAGATACAAAATAAACAATTAATACCAATCAATTTTGACAATAAAAACGAACAAATAAAGATCTAGAAAATATCCTAGAGTTTTTTTATATTTTATTGAATATGCCTTATATTTTTTTGAGTATATAGTTTTTTTTTTTTTTTTTTTTTTTTTTTTTTTTTTTATAGTTCATTTTAATTTGTAACTGTTTTGATTATTTCTGTTTATCTGTTTATTTTTTTGAGTATATAGTTCATTTTAATTTGTAACTGTATCTATTCTTTATTTTGAAAGTCAAATTTCTATTACAAAAGCATGTTTTATTATCGTCAATTCTTCAAAATAGCATACTCCGAGAGTTTCTAAAACGGAGTGTTTATTACTAAACTAAGCTATAGAAAAATAATAATTTTAGAAATAACTGATTGAAAAAAAAAACGTAAGTTATGAAATAACATGAACGACAAAAAAAGTTTCACATCGATAATGATTTGTATTTGTTTTTATCAAAAAAAAAAAAAAAGATAATGATTTGTACGGTCACAAACTCACAATAGAACAAAGAAAAACTAACCAATGGGAGACTTTAAATTTGAGCTTACCAAAAAGATAACTTTTTTTTCTTGAGTAATTAATGGAAATGGGTTGCATGCAAAATTAATTGTGTGGGGTCTTTTATTTAATGATAGCTAAAGTATAGTACTAGTATATCATTACACTAAATACTTACGAGATTTCTCATTTATTGAGCGTAATTATATGTGTGTGGATGGATTAGAGAATTTTGTTAGTCTAGTAGTATTTTATTTTATAAATCAAAAATTATTTTATAAATAGTTCTGTTGAATTTTTTTGTGTGTTTTATCATAATTTTTTAATAATTATATTCTGTACGAGTATTTTAATAAATTTATCATTCAACTGGAAAATGAATTATTAATTTTAAAATTAAGAACATTTTTTTGTCAAATTATAGGCTGCCGAAAAACACTTACGACAAATCAATCTATTTCCATCTTATCTGTTTTGTTTTTTAAAAAGGTCTTCACTTTTTCTTTATCTGCTCTTATAAAGGAAAAACCAAAAAAAAAAAAAGGAAAAACGGTCTATTTCCCCACGAGAAGTATGCGTATCATGCCAGATAGAGCCCGTTCTTTGACCTCGGTCTATATCTCCATGAAATCAAAGTTCTATTCTTATTTCCCTCCGAATCAAAAGTTCTATAGCTTAATGTCCCCGAAACAAAAATTCGAGAGCTAAAACCCCACAAAGCTGGGTTTAATCGGTTTAATGTATACAAAACCGATAAACAAACCAACTAAATCTAATTATAACCAGAATAAACCCAATTTTACCCGTTGACATAATAATTTGACCAGATCAAAACTATATCAAGCATGAACCGATTAGTTTCATAGAGCTCAAACCCAATCGTAAACAACAAACAGAGCCACATTGCCCAAACAATGGTAGACACAAATATGCCCGTAATTAACAAATCGAATCAACCCAAAGGTAGATCTTGAAGATTCAAATCAAAATCTAAAGCAAATTCTCTACTTTTTAAAACAATCAAGAACAAATTCATTGAGCTTTATTCTTCTGCATCTCCCTGGTTTCTACTGACTGTTCTCTTTTATCAACTAAGCATTTTACAAGGTTGTACTGTTCTCTTGTATTGTACAAGGTCGTTTGTGACGAAGACGCCGTCGTAGATCCGAAGGTTGTTGAAGAAGAAGACGAGTGAAGAAGCTTTTTGGACGTTTCGCGACGGGAAGAGGAGGAGGGGAGAGAGATGGAAACAGCTTCATTGTTTCTTCCACTTCAGTTGTTTGATGGATTTGAGATCTGATAAGTGAAGAAGCTGTGCGGTGGCGGCGACGGCGTCGTTGGGAAATAGGTGGTTACGGTTGACTCGTCGACTTGTAGAAGAGCTGATCCAACTGAGTTGACTCAGCGAGGTGGTGACGTTTGAAGAGAGACAAAGTAGAGTCGAGGAAAATCGAGTCTTCACGTGAGAGAGATAGGTCGAGATGGTGGTGGTGGTCGGAGAGGGTGAAGGCAGAGGGAGTGAAATCAGAAAGTGGAAATTACAATTGAATTTGATTATTTGTTAATTACAATGAATTTCTCCAATGAGCTTTTGTAATTCTGATATCAAATTTATCAAAATCGTTTTTGTTGATTGAAGAATTGTGTGAAGAAGAAGGTGATATCGGATCGGATCATTTACGGGTCGGTCATTTTTTAATTCATTTTAGAATCAAATTTTAGTGGTTTGGTATTCGGTTTGGTATTCGATTTACTTTGGGTTGAAAGCGTAAACCGATATAACCCAGTTTCGGAGACATAAAGCTATAGAACTTTCGATTCGGAGGGAAATAAGAATAGAACTTTGATTTCGTGGAGATATAGACCGAGGTCAAAGAACGGGCTCTATCTGGCGTGATACGCATACTTCTCAGGGGGAAATAGACCGTTTTTCCCAAAAAAGCAGCCAAACTTAATTAAATTTGAATCTAATTAACATTTATCACTAAATCCAAAAGCTGCCTAAGTATCATTAAGCAGGTGATTAACTATTTTGTTTGTATTTAGAAACAAAAATCTAGATTATTTAATTACATAATCTCCCCACTATAATAAACAACTTAAGTTAAGTGTAGATGTTAATCAACTTTAATCGTTTATTATTTAGGAAGAAAAAAAAAATCTATAACAAGCAAAAAAAAATAAGAACAAAATGAGAAACCTAAAACCAGAAAAAAAGGAATCAAAACAAAGAAAGATAAGCACAGAAGTTTTCCTTCATTGTTGACTCTCTCCAGATTCTGTTTCTTCTTCTTCCTAAATCCATCTCTCAAGCTTTTCCACCATTTTTGTCGTGATTCAGCTTCTCCGATTCAAACTCAGATTTGATCTCCGTTGTGTTTCATCTACACTGGATTTGATTTGATTTGTTTTTTTTCGCAATGGAGAAGACGACTCCACCAGCGGAGGAGCTTCTAAAGAAGATACGAGAGTTAGAAGAAAGCCAAGAGCATCTAAAGCGAGAGATGTCGAGACTTAAAGTATCGGCGGAGATGAAGCAGCGTTCGCATTCAGCGTCACCGCAACGGCCTGTGAGGAGAAATAGTGGAGATGGAACTCCGATGTGGAGAAAAAGCGGTGCGGCTTCGTTTCGTCATGCTTCGCCGTTGCGTAAGGAGAGCCATGCGAAAGTTGCCGGCGGCGAGGGACAATCGGCAGGCAAGTTCACCGATAAACAGTATTTGAATATTTTGCAGTCTATGGCTCAAGCTGTTCATGTCTTCGATCTAAATGGCCAAATTATCTTTTGGTGAGTATTAGTTAGATTTTGATTCCTATAGTTTCGTTGTTGAGCTCGTTTTGTTTGTAATGTATATGTATTATTAGTAGCTGATATTGTCCCAACTGATATTCAGATTCGAAATTCCAGGAACTCAATGGCGGAAAGGCTTTATGGATTCTCAGCTGCTGAAGCACTTGGGAAGGATCCGATTGATATTCTTGTAGATGGTCAGGACGCTTCGGTTGCACAAAATATTACTCGGCGTTGCAGTAGTGGAGAGAGTTGGACTGGTGAGTTTCCTGTAAAGAACAAAGCGGGAGAGAGGTTTTCAGTTGTGACTACGATGTCTCCTTCTTATGATGATGATGGTTCTCTTATTGGGATCATATGTATAACAAATGATTCGGCACTCTTTCAAGACCCGAGAGGCTCTCCGGCTAAGACAAGGGGGCAAGAAGGGGAGACGAGCTTTAGTCGGGTGACTAGTAGTGTTGCATCTAAGCTTGGTCTTGACTCGAAAGAGGCTGTTGTATCGAAACTCGGACTTGATTCTCAGCAGCCTATACAAGTTGCTATAGCTTCAAAGATATCAGATTTGGTTAGTTTTAATTGTAGGTTGCAAATTCTCATCTTTTAGTATACTGTCGTTTTGACTAGGGTGGTCAACATTTCAGGCATCTAAGGTGGGCAACAAGGTCAAGTCAAAAATGCGAGCAGGTGATAATAATGCTGCAAATCTTGAGGGTGGAAGTGGGGACAGTCATCAGTCCGATCAGGGTTTCTTTGATGCTGCTATCTCTGACCGGAGGGAGGATGCAGCAACAAGTGGTGCTGATACACCTAGGGGGGATTTTATCCAATCTCCATTTGGTGTATTCTTACGTAGCGATGAGAAGGCTTCTTCAAAGCCCTTCAGAGATTCCAGTGATGAAAATGATGGAAACTCTGTTATCCCTAAAACACTGACCTCAAAAGCTGAAGAGTGGATGGCAAAGAAAGGATTATCATGGCCGTGGAAAGGGAATGAAAGGGAAGGTTTGGAAGGAAGGCGTAGTCATTCTGTGTGGCCTTGGATGCAGAATGAACAACAAAAAGAACAGGCTTATCAAACTAATTCTAATCACAGTGTTAAGTCTGAAAGCCAGGCATGTGAAAGTATTAAGGCTTCCAGTAACGAGCCTATGGGGTTTTGGTCTTCCTCCGTTAATGTGAACAGCACAAGCAGTAGTAGCAGCTGCGGAAGTACCAGCAGCAGTGTTATGAACAAGGTCGATATGGATAGTGACTGCTTGGATTATGAAATCTTATGGGAGGACTTGACAATTGGAGAACAAATCGGGCAAGGTGATGAACTCATTTGAGAAAGATGAACACTTTTGCAAAAAAATCCATCCTTCAAGACATCTTACGATTTATGTGGTTTTCTTGTCTCTGTTCTGCTAAGATGTTAAGACAGTTTTCCCTTTTTATACATACAGGTTCATGCGGGACTGTCTATCACGGTCTGTGGTTTGGATCTGTACGTTCTTGCCTTCTATAGATGTTGTAGAATATGCATCATCGATATTTACAAGTCTCCTTGAGAAAATCATGAGCAAAGGTGTTTTCCAAACAAGAATATTACTAAGAGTTGCTAATGTCACTGCAGGATGTGGCTGTAAAGGTGTTTTCCAAACAAGAATATTCAGAAGAGATCATAACATCTTTTAGACAAGAGGTATTATGTTTTCTATCGATTCTCTAAGCATGTTTGGTAAAAGAAAATTGATTTTTTATTTGGTTTTTTTAGTGAGCCACACCTGCCTTCCCATCTTTCTTAGTTTCTTTCGTTAGAAAATTTTGTCCCTAAACTACCACAGTTTTCCCATATGTAATCTTCTTCCGAACTTCATCTACTCAGAAAATTAATCATTTCTGAAACCAGCTTAGCTACTCATTCTAATTTTGAAGTACATATGGTGGACTTTCTTTCTGCAGGTATCATTGATGAAAAGACTTAGACATCCGAACGTTTTGCTATTTATGGGAGCTGTGACGTCGCCTCAGCGTCTCTGTATAGTAACAGAGTTCCTTCCACGGTTCGGTCTCATCTCTTTGGCTAATATTACACGTCCTTTTTTGCTTTTTAAAATCCGGGGCCAAAACTCTAACTCACCCCTAAATTTATCAAATAACATATGCAGTGGAAGTCTCTTCCGTTTGCTGCAGAGGAACACGTCAAAACTGGATTGGAGGCGACGTATCCATATGGCCTCGGACATTGTGAGTATTACTCACACACGTATTTTCCAGTTGTGTGACCATTGATAATTGCATACCCACTGTTTTCTAAGTAAATTAAGCTGCTCTTTTTTTGTTCTTACTTGCATCTGTCTTGCATATCATTTTTTTCCTTTCTAAGATTCAGCCACTGTATCTCTTCTACAACATGTTACATAGTTTTTCTTACATACTTCTTCCCACAGGCTCGTGGCATGAATTATCTTCACCATTGTACTCCACCCATCATTCACCGAGATCTGAAGTCGTCAAATCTACTGGTTGATCGAAACTGGACCGTGAAGGTATTGTTTTCATTTCCACCTTCATCGAATTTCAGTGGATGAAATAGATATGGATGTCTCCAGTGAATTTTGATTTATTTCATTTTGTTGTGACATGGGTTGAATATATTAGTCTAGGTACAACATAATAAAGTTATTAGGTCTACTAATTCTGTTGTTTTAGAACTGAGAAGTTGTATAAGAAACTTATAACTCGATACACGAAAGTTATTAGGTTTACTCTGTTTTGTCAGAACTGAGAAGTTGTATGAGAAACCTATAAGCATTGACGTTCTACTCATCGGACTTTAATGCAAAATGGAAAATCAGATAAATATATTCTATTCAGCAAATGAAGCTTTAGATAATGATTCGTTGTGAATATACCAGAAAAGAGAGGCTTGGATCTTGATTGCAGAACGAGAAATTAATATTGACCAAAACAAAGGCTCTGCTTGTCATAGTTAACTTACCGTGTCATCTCTACAGGTTGCTGATTTTGGTCTTTCGCGTATCAAGCATGAGACATACCTCACTACTAAGACTGGAAGGGGAACGGTACTTAACATAGACTCTTACCGAATTGATTCCTTTTTTTATGAAGTCAATTCTCTCAGGATGAAAATTCCATTGCCTTTTACCTCTGTTGCAGCCTCAATGGATGGCACCAGAAGTTCTTCGAAATGAGGCTGCTGATGAAAAGTATATTCCCATTTACTGCTTAGTTAAGTTCCTTTCCTGATTGCTGTTCTAGCCTTTATCTCTGACAATGTTCCTCCGACTCGTTAAATGACAGGTCCGACGTTTACAGCTTTGGAGTAATACTATGGGAGCTTGTGACTGAGAAGATCCCGTGGGAAAATCTAAATCCCATGCAGGTATAATTTCCACATTTAGGTAAAAATTGTCAAGAATTGTCCCCAAATAAAAATTGGACTAGGGGAATCTAAATTGCAGTCATGTCTTAAAGCTATACAAGGCCATATTAGTCCAAGGAAGAATCTCAATGGTACAAATACTGCAGAAATTTGGTTGCTGCTACAACATCTAGCTTCCATCAACCCTTACTCAGTAAAGTATGTTGGGAAAGCATATGACACACTTGTGTATTGTAATATACTAATATTAATGTAAAAAAATCAGTATTATCTTACTATAAAAAACACCTGCCTATAACTGCAAGTTCAGTGACTTGATGATCTTTTTCTGTCAAATGAAAAGGATACATTTGTACGAGTTAGAGGTCTTGTTCCATCGCAAAACATCTCTCCTGTTTAAGAAAGTTTGCATATTATGTCTCCTCTTAGTTCCTAAAACGTAATATGAAGAGAAGTCTATTTAGGATACTTGCAGGTGATTGGAGCTGTGGGGTTCATGAACCAGAGGCTGGAAGTCCCGAAGAATGTTGATCCTCAGTGGATTTCTTTAATGGAAAGCTGCTGGCATAGGTATGTATAACACACTTAACATTACATATACCTTGCTAGAAAAACGTAGCCTCCATTGTGTTGCATAAAGGAGGGACCAAAACCTGGTTTTTTCAGAAACACTTACATCATATGCCACAGTCTCTGCTTTCTGCAGTAGATGCTGAAAGTTTGTGTCATTTCACTGAAGAATGAGTAGATAAAACTGATTTTTTTTGTTTGTTAGCGTGTTTATTGTATCTAACAGAGAAAGAAAGTAAATATGCTTGAAACTCATACAATGCAAACTTTGGAATAGTTGATAACGTTAAAGAAACCTATAAGTAAACAAAAGTTTGATGAGTGTAAGTATGGTGTCATTTTTGATCTTTTAAACAAGAAAGATTGGTACCATGATTAGTGTAACTTTGGTGTCATTTTTGATCTTTTGTAGTTTTTTCTTTCAACCGAACCGCAGAAAGGTAATATAGAATAGATATTTAAACTCTTTTACCTAAACAAATAGCTGATAAACATTCTTAAACTCTTACACAGCTATGTTTGATTAATGTGTCTTTGTAGTAAATGAAGCAGCAGCTAATGTTAGTAAGATAATTTTTGCAGTGAACCGCAGCACAGACCATCGTTTCAAGAAATCATGGAGAAACTAAGAGAGCTTCAAAGAAAGTACACAATACAGTTCCAGGCGGCTCGTGCTGCATCAATAGAAAACTCTGCCCTCAAGGAAAAATAAACCATTAAATGGACAGGGCAGAATCTGATTATGCATGTATGCGTTGACGAGGCTGAGCTACGTAAGCAAAGCAGAAAGGTGTTTTGTGTTTGTGTTGAAGCTCAATGACGAGAAGCACCAAAAAGAAGAGTTTTGGTATATGCGACTATATTCTCTCTCATTACAAGAGCCATTCTTTTGTATGGAATTGATTCTGAAAACGTCATGTGCTTGCGAGGCGAGCTAGAGAGGTTATTTATATAAAACCATGATGCCTGATACAGACCCAATTTTTTAAGAATAGTCTGTACAGGTGAGAAAGTATGCGATAGAATCAAGATTTGGAACAGTGATTTTGAGTAAATATTGCCACTTTTTATTGGAAAACGTACGCCTCGTTATTGTTTGTGCATTTGGAGTTGGGTTATCAATTTTCGTATAAGACTCTTCCGAGGTTTGTCGACTCGGTTTTGCATACTATTCTGAACTAGAGTCTTACACGGTTACACCAATTTTCAATTTGGCTATATTTGATAGTTTCAGAATCACGAATCATATAACTGTGATCCGTGAAGAGCTAACTTTGGAGTATACTAATGCATCATTTGAGCCGAAAAGAACGTCTTGACTTGATGAACATCATTTAAAGTAGTCTTGGAACATAACCAAACATAGTTGGGCAACTATATATGCCTCTATAATCAATAAAACCAAAACCGGGAGATACTTTGTATTCATGTTCTCCAACAATGTATACCTTGTTGAATATCTTCTTCTTTTGGTCTTTCTCACAACACACGGCAACTTTCTTCTCCTCGTCAATGAAAAAACTCATGCTAAGCGAAAACATATGAGGATGAGGTTTAAAATCCACTGTTAAGAACTTGTTCCATGACACAGATGTGGTCTCAATCTCATTGGTTATCCATATTTCCATCTTTTGTGTCACAACACTCTGAAATAACAACGAAAGATGTTCTTCTCTAACAACCGATAGAGCCATAGCATCATCGAAACAACCGTCATAGGAATAATCATCATCCAAAAATTGTTCAAAGGAATAATCATCATCGAAACAATCTGCTTCCTGATGAAAGGGAACCCACAAAAGTTGGAATCTTTCCGTCGAAAAATCAAAACTAAGTAGAGAGTACTCAATGTCTCCTCTTCGTTTAAACAACCAATAAACATTTCCTTTCAAAGACACGCCACGAGATTTCAAGCAGCCTTTAGGAATGATGACATGAAGATTCCTCCAAGAATCAGAGCTAAACTCATAGATTTCCAATTTTTTGTTGTATCTATCCAGATTCAAGATTTTGTAGCTATGGCACAATTCATTCTTGTCGTATCCGAGAGCATAGTCATTGTTTATCCTGAGATGATTTTTCGGATTGATCCATTGAGTTTGCCCCGAAAACAGGTTCCAAACCACAAACATGTTTCCTTTGGTGGTGCATAACAATATGCCATCACAGTGAAAGGCATGAGATAAATCGACTTCTGATTTACGATGGGGATCGATTAGGTTAAGTCCACGTTTAAACAAGGGAGCAACGTTCATGCTAATTTCATCCATATAGGAGCACATTGCATAAACCCTAAATTTTACCACCACAAGAACATGATACTGCCTTGTAGTTTTAGCATTAGCAATTTGCTTTTCGATGAATCTCGGATCTTTGAATAGATCGTTTAAACGTTTGCATGTAGACCGTGGTCGTCTCAGAGATATCATCGGAACCCTAAGAAATATCTCCTCTATCAGATCCTGTGGAAGATCTAAGTTCATCGTTGTTTCTCTTGTGATTTTTGACATCGATCTTACAGAGGAGAAAGCTATGACAGTAAGTTAGATATTTATTAGGGTTTTAACTAAACCTAATTAACCCTCGCTTGATACACAAGTAAAAATATAAATAAACAAAGTAGAAAGAAAAAATTTTGGGTTCACCCCTAGGGGTAAACCTATTATGTTCACCCCCTTTATTTCATCCAATCAAAATCTACCACCTAATAATAAAAAAAAAATTATTTAATTATAAAATTTAATTTGCTACTAAAACGAAATTATGTATCGGTTTAGGTTTATTAGAAAGGGTTAGGGTTTAGATTTTATGATTAAACGAGGTTAACTATCGGTTTGGGTTTATAAACGGGTTTAGATTTTACAACTAAATGAGGTTAAATGTCGGTTTGGGTTTAAAAAATACGATTAAGGTTTAGATTTTTTATGATTAAACGAGTTTAAATGACGGTTTGGGTTTACAAAGGAGAATTAGGGTTTAGAATTTGTAATTAAACGAGATTATATATCGGTTTGGGTTTGTAAAAGAGTGGATATGACTTAATCTTATTGTTTTATTTAGAAAATATTAATTATTTTAATTTTTTTAACTAGATGACATGACAAATTCTAATTGGATAATTAAGAGGAGGTGAATGAAAGTGGTTCACCCCTAGGGGTGAACCCAAGAATTGTTCAAGTAGAAATTACCTCACTCCGTGATTCCGTGAAGTAGTCTTCTCGAAGACGTTGATTCTCTAAAGCGAATTCAGGGAATGGTTTGAGAAAAAGTTAAGAGCAACCTCATTGATGGTCTCTTAACGTTAGCTCTTAGGATTAGTTTAGTATATTAATTTTGTAAATTTAAAACTTAAGTTGTTTATTGGTTTTAAATTATATGTGTCTCGTTTTTAACTTGTGGTTCTTAGAGAAAAAAAAAAAACCTTAATTTAAAAATAAAATTTATAAACATTTTTTTAATTTTAGAAAACTGAATAATTATTGCAATCATAAAATAAAAAAAATTAGTTATGGGTCTTTCGGGTAGAGGAGTTTAGGATCCAATAGAATAAATAAAAAAATCAGTTCGGTTTACGTTCGGGTCCTTTCGGATTCGGATCGGTTCCGGTATAAATTTTCGGAACCGCTAAATATCCGCTATATAAATGTTCGGGTAAATTGTCGGGTTTTCGGATAAATACCCGGGTGTTTAGATAAATATCCGATTTTTCGGATAAATATTTGGGTTTTCGGTTAAAAATTCAAATTTCGAGTAAAATTTAGAGTTTTCGAATAAAACATTCGGGTATATTCGGGTTCGGATCGGGTTTTTGGGTATATGAGTTTAGGAACCAATTGAGTAAATCTAAATTTTCGGGTTTGGGTCGAATTTTTCGGGTTAGCATGGATTCTAGAGACATTTTCAAAAAGAAGAAGATAAAAAAAAATGCTAAGAATTAATGTTAAGAACTGGATTTTTGGCTTTTATATAAGAGATAGTTCTTAGGATTTAAGGTAATTAGATGAATACCCACGCTACGCGTGGGTTTGTTTTAAAAATTATTTTTTTCGTTGATGTTTTAAAAAATGTTAAGAACAAAATATTTTTATTGTTCTTGTTGCTAGTTGATCACCCGCTTTACGCTGCAGATTTTTTCCGTTTTTTTATTTTGATTTATTTGTTGTTATATTTTGATAAATATAATTTTTAATTATCTAATCATTTACTCATGCAATGAACAACTACTCTTAGTATTAAAATACGTTTTCAACCAACATACTCAACAATGCATCACTCACACAATCCGTAAACAATCTTTTTCCTAAACCAATTTTATAGATGGTAATGTTGGAATTAGAACCTCAAAAATTTGATGACCTTACGTACTCCTCACCCTCAGTGTCATATATAGATCAAAAAATTAAGAGAAAAACTTTACTCAAACTATTAGTTAATCCACTATACTATTATCCACTCATACTTTGAGTTAAGATTACAAAAATTAGCGAAAAAACTTTGGAGTATATAAAAGTAATAAAATAATTTCATTGAAAAAACATATAATAACAAAATAAGTTAGTATTAGTAGAAATCAATATGTAAAATTAAATAATATATATAATTAAATAATAAATATATTATTAACTTATGAAATAGAAGATGTAAAGTTTACATTAATTATTTAGTGAACACATGATAAATGCTAAAGTAATGTTGTGTCAATCAATATGGAGAGACAATACATATATTAAAAGCTAATTAATTAATAAATTAATGAAAGCTTTCGTGAGCCTTATTATTTTCTCTCACATTTTCAATCAATTATGCGCTCTTAATAGATTTTCAAATCCATATGGCCATCGGTCATGGGCTATTCTGTTTTCCCCATTTGACAATTCCAATTAAAATCTGATGTGTAAAAAATAAAAGCTGAATCATATTAATGAAATGTTTTGATTAGAAGAATAGAAAGCTATGTGTCAATTCCTGAATAGCCTAAAATGCTGACGTGACGGAAGGACGGAGAGAGATAGCCTCCTTTCATATATATGATTATTCATTTAATTTTTATAAAAATTAATACTATTATACTAAGAACTTCTTTAGAACCCCTTGTTGGAGATGGTCTATAAGCCTAAAACAAAAGAAAGAATGTAAGTCTCTTCTCTTATATATAGAGACTAGGATTCAACCCGCGGTACTCCGCGGGTATCGGTTTTATTCGGTTTTCCTATTAAGTATTTGATAATTTATAATTTATAATTATAACATATGTTTTTTTTGGTGGTTGTTAAATTTTCAAAAAAGGAGAATGTGTTTTAATGTGGTTAAACATGTGTATTATTTAATATATTTGTATCAAAATTTAATATAGTTAAAGTATTATAATTTTCAGGTGTCTAACAGTAATTTTTATCTTCTAGAGAATATTGTGATCTTACATTTTTACTGTTTTGTAAATTCAAAAATTTTGGACCAGAAATTTCGTGGATCTTTAAAAGAAGAATTTATAAGTTTGAATTATTATTAAAATTATATGATTTCAGATTTTATTGATATTTCAAATGAAAATAAGCTAATTAACCTGTGTATATAACCCGTCAAATAAAATACAAATTAAAATTTAAAGTTGTTTCTTTTACAACTTCAAATGTAAAAAGAATAATTGTTTCTATTATATTTATACCTTTAGCATATTGCTAAAAAACATAAAGTTTTAAGTAGAGACAAAATCAAAATTAAAGGAAATATTAAAAATTGAAACCCTAACTCCAGTCGGATATCCTCTTTGACTTATCATTCACCCCGCCATTGTTGTCCACTCATAGATCTTATATGAAAAAAAAAATTAAAATTGGAATGTGTTTGACATATAAATTGAAGATGATAGAATTGGAATAGATTTAATAAAACACAATTGAAAAGAAAATTAACACAAAAAATAAAATACTATTGGTTCTTCGACGATCTATATTATGCCTACATTTTGTTATATTTTCCTTGGATGTGTCCATATCAAAAGGGTATCAACATCCAAACCTATGACTTGATGATAATCAAACCTAGTATCTAAAACCAAGCACTGAATCAATAATTTAAACAGTAGAGTCAAAACATATTTCAGAAGAATAGAAACAAAAAATCATAGAAATCATATTCTTTATATCATATTCTAATATAAAGAATATCTATTGAAAGAAAATGAATTATTTCCATTTTTTGAGAAGAGCAGAGAAAACTTTATATTTGCAGTGAAATTTTGAATGATATGAGAATAACACAATCAGAGTACTATATTTATAGTGTTAAGACAGTCGGCTATAATTTTAGGGTTAATCAAATATAATCTTATATAATAAATTATCGAATCAAATCTAAAAGATTACAATCTTTTTTGGTAAGATCACATTTGGATAGTATTTATAATATATGTACATATTTATAATATTAAATCGACATTAAAACATAAATGTAGGAAACTATTTAGATTTGTATAGAGATTTCTTAAACTAATTAGATTGATTAGAGTATAAATTTTTATTAATATCTAATCTCGTTTTTGAAAAGTGTTTAAATATATTTCCTTATTTTTTGGAAAATTTTGGAAAGTGAATAACAAAAATACAAAATTGAATCTTGAGAATATTTATAAGATTATTTATATATTTGTATCTACGTATATTTTAAATTTATTGTTTAGATTTGAAAAAAAGATTTTATTAATAACTGACTAATAAACATAGATTATGAATTTAATTTCTTATATAACAAATAATAGAAAAAAAAAGAATAAATGGAAATTTAGAACATCATCATTTTAAACTAAATAAATAGCTTAACCCGATGTGGTTTATAAATCATACATTGAAGGTATCACCAACAATATGTCGTAGTCTGTTGGTTTGATAGCTTTTCGTTTGCCTGTAGGTCACGAGTTCGAAACATCAATTTAACAAAAAAAAAAAAATTTTAATAGCGGGTAAATGACGAAATTACCCTCATCTTCTTCCTTCAGATTTTAGAACTCGATTTCTGCAAAACCAAAAATCTTGCCATTGATATTCATCAGTTTTTCTTGTTTTCTCTTTTTTTCTACACGAAATATGCTAGATTCAAAGAAGTACTTATTGATTTCTAAGTTAGCAACGGAAGAAATGAATTTTTTTTTTTTAGATTCTGATTTTAGTTCTACGTGAACATCTCTTTCATATTTATATTTATATGATTCGTTTAATTAAAGCACGCGAATCGTAATGACCAGATCTGTTTTTTTTTACTGATTGAAGAACCAATGACCCAAAAAAAAACCAATCGAGATGTTTTTCACAAATACAGATTATTTCACAATATTGAAGAGATTTGCTTGAACGCCATTAACAGAGCAGTTTCGTTGAAGTCGTCGTTGATTAGCCGTTTTCCATGAATGCCCATCACAAGAGAAGTCGCAAAGAAACAGAGTATCAACAGTAACAGGGACAACCATTTCTGCTTCATTTGGCACACCAAGTGTTCGATTAAATTCCTTTATAGAGGTTGAAACTCCAAGCTTTGAATTTCTGTGCTTGAATTGAATTTCTCAAAGGAGTAATAATCTTCTTTTACGGACATGAAGGAAAAGAAGATTATCTCTGAGAAAAACAAAGAACAAAAAAAAATCGATGACCCGTTTGAAGAAGCATTGACCCACAAATTCGATTACCCGTTTTTACAAATATTTGAGCCAATACCCACCCATATACTAAACACGCGGATCTTAAGTGTTTAATGAGATTTCTTGACCAATTTAACCTTTCCAATTTCATAAAACACACTACAAAATCTAAAATTGAAATTGAAATTGATGGCAAATTAGACCATTTTTCAATTTGTACTTCCCTTTTAATAATAAGGGGATTGAACAACCAAACAAAAAGGATACATTATTATGGAAAATATTTGTTTTTATCAAAAAAGGAAACAAGGTTGAAACTTGTCACATAAGCAAAGTTTCTAGTTCTCAAGCTGATAATAACGAAAGAAAATCGTTTTTTCAGTTTATTATCTGGTATGCTTTGGTTATTACTTATTATCATGACACTGGCTCGAACTCTTTGTGTGCATGAGGCTGGCAACAGATGCAATGAAGGATTTCGTGTATTCCAGAATTCTTAGCACGAGTAAGTCACATTGCCGTGCGTCTTTGGAGGCCGGAGGCGAAATATCTTTTTTAAAAAAAAGATTATGATAAAATGGCAAAGATTTGTTTATGAAAATATGGTATTATCATCGTATGAAAAGCATTTAGAGTATATTAATTACTTCATCCAAATTATAGTTCATCCAAAAAAAATTAGTTTATACAAACTACAAATATTTGTTTTATTTTATGAAATTGTAGTCAAGGAGTACTAAACTACTATATAATAAATAGCCCAAGCCTCTGTGGTCTAGTGGCAGAGGAAGCTTTGGTGAAGGGTGAAACTCCCAGACCCGAGTTCGATTCTCCCTGGAAACAAAAATCACATTTGTTTGGGAAGTCTGTCAGTTAGGCCGTGGCCCAATTGGTTTACCTGGTAGTCAGAAATACAGGCGGCCTGACTACCCCTGGCATTAGTCGGAAGGCATTCCAAACTCGGATCAGGCAGTGTGGTGGCCCAATTTTACCTGGATCGGAAGAAGTCCACTCTGTAGCACTTCGGTGCGTTCCTACCGAGATCGACCGGATCAGCCGATAGGATTTATAAAAAAAAAACTACTAAATAATAGTTTGATAACATCTTTAACATTATCCTATACTATTATTTGGGGAGTACACTTTATAAGATACCCTTAACTAACCTTTACCTTTGTAAGAATTTACTTAAGAATGTCATTAGAGATAAAATTTCAAAGAGTAAATTAATTCATCCCATTAAGGATAAACAAGTCAATTTATATAATTTAATTAATTTAATTTAATTATAAAAACGAAAAATATATTATTATTATTATTTTTAAATGACCAATCAAAATGAATATATAAGATTTGATATCTAACTTACCTTATTAATTTGTTATTAATAATTACATTTCACCTCTCATCTTTATATGATTATATTATTGTGAAACAAATAAATCATCATATCATCCATATAATAATAAAAAATAGATTTTTTTCCGCATATGCCATGATTTGAATTTTTAAAAACGAATATAAATTATTCAATTTATGAAAAAAAAATTTAACGAGTCAAAAATTTAGACTTGGATAATATATTTCTTTTAAACAAAAATAAATTCAACAAAAATTCCGCTGAATAACGGGTCAGAATTTGAGTAATTATATTCAATTTCATATATATTTTTAAAATATATAGTTTTATATACTACGATAAAAATTTTAAATATTTTAATTTGGAATATTTAAAAATAGTTTTACTTGATATTTAAAAACAATTATCATCAATACTTAATAAATAAAAAAATTAAAAATTATACATACACTAATTTGGTTTTCTTAAAACAAATATATTTTAAAAATATTTATAATAGATGGTGGGTTAAATATAACGTATTATATGATGGAATGAGTTATGATCCTTATAATTGAATATTTATATTTAAGTTCATACAATTATTTTAAAAAATTCTTAATTTTATATTCTACAATAAAAATAAAAAATATTTTATTTGGAAAAATTTAAAAATAGTTTTATGTAATATTTTAAAGAATATGATAAATATTTAATAAATCAAAAGATAAAAGTTATAAATACTCTAATTTTATTTTTCAAAGCATAAATAATTAAAATATTTATAGCAAGCAGCAGGTTAAATGTATTGTATTATATGATAAAAAGAGTTATGATTTTTATAACCGAAACCATGTTAAGATTATATGATAAGATGAGTTAAATAAGGTTTGACACCTCTAAATATTTAAAATTTTGATTCCATAAGTATATATGAAAATAATGAATGATGGATTGTGCACACAATTTTTTCATTGGGATTCTAAAATAAAAATATAGGTACGCACGAGTTGAATTTAATCTTATTATATACCAAAATATGTTTATTATATACGCAATTTTTTTTCACTTACTACTAGCATATATCAAATACATGCGTTTTATTATTAACCAAAAAAACGTAAAAAACCGTAAAAATCGAACTGTAACTAAACCGAATTACATACGATTTCTATATGGTTTCACTTTCTACAAAACGAAAAAAAACGATACTAAACCGAAAAACCGTACCCCACCCCTAATATTTTCTCATCAAACAAAATAAAATAAAATAAAAAAATCCATATATGTCATTGTATTATGTAAAAAAATTATTAAAATTGTACTATAAAACAAACAATAATCCAACTTTATATATATATATTTAAAAATTAAAATTTCATCCGTGCTGTTTCAGCACGGGTTATGATCTAGTTTTTAAATTTTAAACAAATAACCGTGCGCGTGGTAACCGTAGACGGTAGACCCCAAATTCTGGACACGTGAACTAAAAAATGAAGCAAATTGCAGTTTTTGTTCTCAATCCACAAAAATATTATTCCACGTGAAAAGATTCTAGTGATGAAAACGAAGATACCTTCTTACTAGAAGACTAAAATCTTGGAAAATGGGTCCATTTAAAATTTTGAGGATCCTATTGCTCGCAAGAGAGACCTTTGGTTGATTCTAACATGAAAAGACAAAATCAACTTTGTCTACGAATCAGATACCAGTCACTACTTCGGTGATGTCATCCACTACGTACTTCCGAATCCAAATATCTTACCACAAATTTCACTTCAATTAATGTTATTTATTCGTAATCGACTCTTTTTTTTTCCAATAAAAAACTCTTATTATTTTTTTGGTTTCCTCTTTATAAATGTACTACTCCAATATCTTTGTGATGAGTCCTGTCTAAAAAGAGTACTCATTTCCTTCCTAAAAGATATATTTTTTTCCTTGGTCTATAAAAATAAATTTTATGTTTTTAATTTTATCAAATATTACTCATTAAAAAAATTATTTTGTATTTTCAATGCAGTTTTATAAACTAAATCTCTTTCATTTTATCTCTATCACTTTAACTTATTAATTGAAAGATAAAGCTTTAGTGTATTTATAAAGGATATAATAAAAATTTATGTAGTTTTCTTAATTTATGTGAAACATGTCAAGATAACATTTTTTTTTGTGAAACACATACATTAATTAATAAAATTTTAAATTTCAAAAACTATTAATTATGAATATCAGAATTGTTGAATTACTACTGGTTCATAACTATAGAGAAAATGTTTAGTTTAAGAAAATGGTCTATTTATAGCTAAAAATTAAATATCTTTTTTATAAACAAAAATAGTATAAAATACAATAACATTTTGACCAAAATAAATAACAACCAAAATAATTTGGAGAAAAATAAGTAAACTAAACCAACCTTTCAAAGCAAGCTTTAGAGATACAGTCAAACTTTTGACTTTTTGAGCCACCTCTCGTCTCCTATATAAAACCCTACGCTCACACACGTCCTCTCTAAAAATCTTAAAGCTTCCTTCACAATCTCAAAAGCCATTTTCAAATTTCAAAAGCTCATAGAGAGATGTGTCCTTCCGGTAGAATCGCGATTCCGATAAGCACCACCGCGAATTCAGATTTCCGTCCAGCTTTCGAAATCATCGACACAGATCACGACGGTAAAATCAGCAGCGACGATCTCCGTGCATTCTACGCCGGAATCACTTCCGTTGAAGAAAAAGACGAGACGATGATCGGAACGATGATATCAGTAGCGGACGCGAACAAAGACGGATTCGTTGAGTTCGATGAGTTCGAGAAAGTTCTAGAAACGGCGCCGTTGTTGTGTAGATCTGGTAACGGAGGAGACGATGGATTGATGAAAGATGTGTTTAAGGTGATGGATAAAGACGGAGATGGGAGGTTGAGTTACGGTGATCTGAAGAGTTATATGGATTCGGCTGGTTTAGCTGTTTCCGACGATGAAATTAAAGCTATGATTCGATTAGCCGGTGGTGATTTAAACGACGGCGTTTCGTTCGACGGTTTGCTTAAGATTTTTGGGTGTTGAAAAAAAAGTTTGTTTTAAAATTCGTTTTTTTACACCTCATATTTCCAACTTTTTGTTTTTCTCTCAGTTTTTGTTTGTTTGTTTGCAGAGGTGTATTTGTGTCCACCCAGATTTTGTTTTGTTTTTTGTTGTTATAAAAATGTGAGAAAATTAATGTTGGAACAGTTCATATAATTTGTGAGTTACAACAGAAGCAAAAAGTCTTTGGGAAATATCACAAACTATGCTCAGACGAGTGTATAATTAGGTGAGTAAAATAGGTATTATTTCTACAGTAATAAATCTAAGAAGATTACTCTACTATCCTTCTTTATTTATTTGTTTTTTTTTTTTTTTTAATCTCTCATCTTCCTCTCCCTCTCTCTTCTTCGTCAACCATTTCCGGTGAAATTCCGGCCAAGAGTTCATCACATAAACTTGTCATAACAAAGTTAAAACAAAGTGGGTTTTTGATTCCGTGAAAGGCAAAGCCAAGGTGGAGCGGTTTTCGATTCCGGCGGAGTCTATGGTTTCATTTTCGGTTCAATTGTGGTGTCGTTCAAGTAACGATAGAAAAATGAAAAGTGACTTTGAAAGCTTAGGAACCGGCGAACTGTCAGTGATCATCTTTGGAAAAAATTGATGATTGAGAAAGTTTGGCAAGATTAGAAGAGTAGATCGGGAAATATGGTGAAAGGTGTCTCTGAAATTTGATGATCGGAAAAGTTTGGCAAGGTTTGTATCTCGTTAATATTTTATATAACATGTTTATAATTTTTGTATTGTGCTAAATGTTAATTTATCGACATACAATTTAATTTACCTGTGTTAAATAAATAAACAATCATGCAAATTAATACATAATGATTTGTTAGGTATCTCGTCACCATCCTAATTTTCAATATGTAATACTATTTAATATATTAACAGAATAATATTAATATTATTAGATATATTTAATATCTTAATCCGTTACAAGTATGTGTAGTGCGTTAGCAATATTGTTATCGCTATCATTATATGTGATATGTTTATAATATGTATATCATGTAATTAATTAAGATTTTTTTCAAAGAATATTAATTCACAATTCTAAAATTAATACTTTATATTTAACTTTGTATGATAAGATAACTCGTTTAACACGATAACTATGAATATAACACATATTATATAAACTTATCACGATAATATACCATTCAACATGTAAATAAAATAGTTATCAATACAAATAAAATAGTTATCCACACATATGAGCAGTGTTGTTATGTGGTTGATGAACATTATCCGGTGATGAACAGTATCGTGAATATATTGAAGTAGAAAACTATTTTCTTTAATCAATGGCATTTTTGTTATTAATCAAAAGTATAAGGAGATTTTTGATTTGCTTTTTCTTTCTCTTTCCTAGTTACTTAATTTTTAAGTTATCATGGATAGATTTTTAATTTTCAAGTCTTCTATGCATATCAATTAATATAGCCCAAAGTCTTTTGGGCCCAATGCATAACTTAGAAAATTTAGGTTCTAAATAGTAACCATGTAATACCATTCATAAAAAATTTATCAAAACGTTACTAAAAATTTTATTCTAAGTTTTTTTTTACATTTAACTCGGACAATTATTTCTTACAATTTTGTATTATTCTGAAAAAACTTAGAATAATAGAACTTTGTTTACAAAACTTTTCGGGCGTCTACAATTACTCAACTATCTTCGAAAATGCATCGATCGAAAACATTGCGATACAATGGTTAAAAGCGACATGAATAAAGTTGTATAGTCAAATCAAATGGGATTTTCTTAGTGGGGTTTTGATAAATGATAATACTAGGTTTCCATATAGTTTGGAGTTTGGACTAACTGGATAAAAGAATGTGTTTTTTTTTTATCATCTGGTTTTATTGATAGAAAACATGAAATGAAACTTGAAATACAAACTTAAGCCGGCGGAAAATAGAGATATCCCCGGAGTCAAGTGCCCAAACGAGGGAAGCTAAGCCCGCGGACGAAAGAAAAGTCCCGGAAAACATAAGCGGGAGGAAAACGTAAATTCCCCGGAAACTAAGGTGAAAACGAGAATCACTTAAATTACCAAGCACAAAATGAAAACCCTAAATCAAAAGAGATTGCAACCTAAGTCTGAGAACAATAGCAACAAGATTTTAACCTTAAAAGAGACGCTAGCTCAAAGCAACAAATCAACTTCATCTTCTGGAAATCCTAAGAACGAGATTTATCAATGATGCCCTCAGCAACCCAAAGATAACAACCACTTCCTCCTATCAAGATGAGAGCAGACCTCTCGAAACCAAGAACCAAAGACTTACATAACCCAGCAAGCAAGAGACAAAATGAACCTCAACCACTTCCGGATGCGACGACGATAACGACATAAGCGCCACCAATTTACGCCTAGATAGAAGTCTTCAAAACGCTTTCAGATCCCTACCCGATCTGCAAAGCAGAGACAAGGAGCGAAGCCTAACCAATCGAAAAAAAACCCTTCTCACGAACAAGAACACCATTAGATCGAGCCAACTATCATTCACCGCGAAATCCACCCCGAATCAAAAAATCTGTAAACTTTGAAACTAGCATCAACTTCAGACAAATCAAAGCAACTGGAACAAACCAGAAGGAAACAAAGGCTGAACCAATAAGAGAAAGAGCAAGCGGAAAGAAGAAGGCATGACGGAGACTAACGAGAGACCACCCCCAAACCACAATGACGGAATAAAGACGATGAAAAACACAAAAGCAGACACGAATCTAAGTCGAGGAGAGCAAAGAGACTGGAATTATTAAACGAACCACACCGTGAATCTAACAGATCCGGCATCAACCTCTCTGAAGGAACCTCGAAACAAGAAGATCTGACTACCCTTGACCGCTTCCGCAAAGACCACCCTTTCACAACCCGAATTCACCAGCAACTCTCCAATCGAAGGCCAAAATTCTATGAACCAGACAACAACAAGCTAAATCAAAGAGGGTACCGGCGCCGGCGCTTAAGGAGCCGCCCAACACCGGCCATCGGAAGAGAAACGGTTGTTTTTTCTTTTCTGGTTTTTCGTCTCTCCCTTCTACGGATAAAAGAATGTGTAACAATGGTTTTTTTACTCCTTAATAATTAAGCACTAAAAGGCCAAGTTATCCCTTCATGGAGTTTACTACAAAGGGACTCGTTATCTCTTCATTATTTGCATACAAGTACAGTATAACCTCTACAAATTAATACCTCGATAAATCAATACATTTCTTTCGTCCCAAATTTAATTTTTGAGGTAATTAGTATATCGATAAATTAATAAGTCGATAAATTAATAAAATATCATAGTCTCAACTGTATTAATTTATAGAGGTTTTACTGTATTCTGAAACTTTGCAAGCGAGCACAAAGAAGACAACACACTCCATATTTTAATTTAGGGAAAATCACATTTTTAACCTTTAAAGTGTCACTAGGTAGCATTTTAAACCTCGAAAGAATTCCACAAACACTATAAACCACCAAAATGATTTTACTAACACTTTAAACCTTCAACTTCAAACTAGCTTTCATGTTTGCACCACCATAAAATATGATGGAACACTTAATTTATGTTGGTTTAATATAAATTTAAATAAATTTTATTATTTATTATGATTTTACGATTATTAAGAAAAGTAAAAAAAAAAAAAAGTAGATTCCTCCGATACGGAGAATGCTTCATTTTTGACTAAATTTTGATATTCTTTGATTTTTATTATTCTATTTAAGCTTCTCTTGTACCTCATATTCTACATTATTTGGTTTATATTATAAACTTCTCTTGTGCTTAAGTCTATAGCTTCAGAGGTTTAATTTCGAAATTTCATGGTCGAACGGTGAATAAACAAAGAAGGTGAAGTTTTTTTTTTGTTTTTTTAGATTTTTTTAATTGTAATAAATAAGAAAATTAATTTAAATTCTAGTTTTTTAGATTTTTATTAATTATAATAAATAATAAAATTAATTTAAATTTAAATTTAATTAAATAAATGTATACTAAACAAATAGATATTAAATTTTCCATCATTTTATATGGTGGGAAATTAGATTAAAAACTAGTTTGGAGGTTTAAAGTGTTAGTAAAAGTATCTTGGTGGTTTATAGTGTTAGTGAAATTCTTTCGAGGTTTAAAGTGTTACTCATTAACACTTCGAGGGTTAAAAACGTGTTTTCCCCTTTTAATTTATATAAGGATGCAAAAAGAAATAAAAGAAAGAGGATTCTGGTGGATAGTTGGGCTTAGCCCATACAATATTACGTTCGATGGTTAACTCGGTTTAGTAGTTATGTGAACAGTTATAGATTGAAATCAAATTGGTTTGGTTCAGAATTAGGTTTTGTTGGAACGATATCGGTTTGCTGTGATACATAGTCGAACTTGGTTTTAGGTGGATGATGTGGTTTCGATATTTCCTTATTTTGATGAGATTCAATATTACCTTATTTATATGAGATTCAATATTTACTTATTTATATGAGATTCGATATTTCCTTTTTTTAATGGACAAAGAGATTCGATATTTCTTTATTTATATAATGGACAATGGCCTTCACTTGTCAATTACATCTTTCTCCACACACACAAAAAACCCTCTCTGTGGTCAAAATTGAGAAAATCAGAATGGTGAAAAAAGGAGGGACGAAGAGGAAGATTGCGATTGAGATGATACAGAAGAGTGATTACCTTAGGGTTACTTGCACCAAACGCCGTGAAGGTCTCTTTAGCAAAGCCTCTCAGCTTTGTCTTCTCTCCGATGCACAAATCGCTATCTTAGCGACTCCTCCTTCTTCTGAATCCAACGTCTCCTTCTACTCCTTCGGTCACTCCTCCGTTGATACCGTTGTCTCTTCTTTTCTCTCCGGACAACGTCCTGTTCCTGTTCAGGAGGATACCAAAGAGACGAGGGAGGACGTTGGTATCTGCTTGTCTCGTAAAAATCTAGGGTTAGGGTTTTGGTGGAACAACGAGAGCCTTAACAAATCGGAGAATCCTCAAGAGATTAGTGACGCTATCGATTCCATGTGGACGTTGTTGAGTAATCTCAAGGAATTGAGTGCGGAGGAGGCTTTGGTTAACGATCACAAGGACTTGAAGAAGAATGAGAAGAGCCATGTTGTTTTACAACACGGAACTCAAGATCAAACCCTAAATCTTAAGTCCAACAGTTCTGCAATTTGTTACGTCCCTGATGAATTACCTGCAAATTTCAACGAGATTGTTGGAATCTTACCAAATTCTTTGATTATGCTAGAAAATAAAAAATCACAAATTGAAGAAAGGTTTGAGAAGGAATCACAAGTTTGTGTTAGTGGAATTGAAAATGAAGCCACGAATTCA
This sequence comes from Arabidopsis arenosa, assembly GCA_905216605.1. Lineage (NCBI taxonomy): Eukaryota > Viridiplantae > Streptophyta > Magnoliopsida > Brassicales > Brassicaceae > Arabidopsis > Arabidopsis arenosa. The sequence goes on from LR999458.1 coordinate 7,220,453, forward strand.
TGAGCAACAAACAAAGAAGAAGATTTAGCAAATCATGTGAGAAGCACGTGACCTGGATTAATTGAATAAGAAAATTTACAATTACGCTTTGGTTAAATTAGTCTTCCCTTTTACCGTTCAAGAGATTTTCCTAAAAGAATTATTTTTTATTTTTTATTTTTATTTTTATTTTTTTCCCTTAAAAGAATTATGTTAAGCTTTTGCTATTAATTATTTTTCCATTCTAAAACTGATAAAGACATTCTATTATTTTAATAAAACACTTCTTTGTGTCGTATTTACTATTTTGTCAATTAATTTTACTATTTTTAATTCATTCTATTTAATTGTTTTTGTTTTGTATTTAACCTAAATTAAATGAATGTTTTGAATAGACCTAATGTAATGCTTGATTGCTTGTTTATCTTACTTAAGGGATATTCTATGAGAAGAGAAACGCTCCAAGCTAATTAAATCATATAGAAAGTGTTTTTCTTATCATAAAGTATCCCTTAAGTAAGATAAACAAGCAATGAAGAATTACTCTCCACAATTCTGACAGTTGCTAAGTCTGTTGGAGGATCTAGGATCTAGGCTTCTCTAACGCCCTACTCTCCACAATTCTGACAGTTGTTTCGAAAAGTTTAGGGCCAAGCATTTGGGGGAGTGAGTTTGTAGCTATTTCTTGTGGGGTAACTGCTGTTGCAACCTACAAAAACATCAAATGGGGTGACTATTGTTCCTCTTGTCTTGCTCATATGATGAGGATGGTGTGCCAAGTCACATACATTGAAACGCCTCCAATCTGTGAGGAGACAAATATAAAGGATATTAATTTCAGGCCCGGCTCAAAAAAAATTTGGTCCTTGTGCCAAAGTAAAAAAGTTAATCCAATTTTTTCTTCTATACTTCAGAAATTTGAAAATTTTAGACCTTCATTTATATAAATCTAAAGAAATTAGAGCCCTAAAATGCTAAAAAAATTAACGTAAAATGGTGGGATCCTGTGCTTTGGCACTGTTGGCACACCCTTAAAGTTGGGCCTGTTAATTTATATGTATTATTATCGTCAAATATAATTTAGGTAGAATATGATTATTTAAGTTTGACATGGAACACAATGTAATAAAAAATTGTGATATCTTTCATTTGTTTTTTGGAAAGCTACAATGGTGATGAATTTGAAGAACGAAACTGATTAGTTATGTCATAGTAAGTTCCTATGACTGTAGAAACAATATTATGAGCAAATGGGTGGGCTTAGTAAGTTCCGTAACTCATTTGATTTTGGCCAACTTAGGAGCGATGGTTTATTCGGGTTAGTAATTATGTTAACCGTTAAAAATAGAATTGGTTTGGCTCATAATTAGGTTTAATGGAAACGGTATCGGTTTAAAGTGAACCCTGGTCGAAATTGGTTTAGGAGGATGGGGTTTCCATATTTCCTTATTTATATGAGAAATAGTGGCTTTCACTTGTCACCCCTCTTTCTCCACACGCATTATAAAACACTCTCTATCTCTCTGAAGTCTCGCTGTGGTGAAAATTGAGAAAATCAGAATGGTGAAAAAAGGAGGGACGAAGAGGAAGATTGCCATTGAGATGATACAGAAGAGAGATTCTCTTAGGGTTACTTGCACCAAACGCCGTGAAGGTCTCTTTAGCAAAGCCTCTCAGCTTTGTCTTCTCTCCGGTGCACAAATCGCTATCTTGGCGACTCCTCCTTCTTCCGAATCCAACGTCTCCTTCTACTCTTTCGGTCACTCCTCCGTTGATGGCGTTGTCTCTTCTTTTCTCTCCGGACAACGTCCTGTTTCGGCTCCTGTTCCTGAGGATAACAAAGAGATGAGGGAGGACGTTGGTGTCTGCCTGACTCGTAAGAATCTAGGGTTAGGGTTTTGGTGGAATAACGAGAGCCTTGCCAGATCGGAGAATCCTCAAGAGCTTAGTGACGCTATCGATTCCATGTGGACGTTGTTGAGTAGTCTCAAGGAATTGCGTGCCGAGGAAGCTTTCGTCAATGATCACGAGGACTTGAAGAAGAACGAGAAGAGCGATGTTGTTTTACATCACGCAACTGAAGATGATCAACCCCTAAATCTTCAGTCCACTTCTGCAATTGGTTGCATCCCTGATGATTTACCACAAAAGTTCAACGAGATCACTCAAGAGCCAGATCAAACCCTAGATATTCAGTCTAGTAGTTCTGAAATTTGTTGCGTCCCTGATGAATCACCTGCAACTTTCAACGAGATCACAGAAGAACAAGATCAGATTCTCTCGATTTGTGAAAGTTTTTGTGTTACGGACAACAACAACAACACCAACAATGCTTTACCTGAAGTAAACTTGGATTATGATCAAGACATGGATATTGATCAACTCATTGATTTCGATACGCCTTTTGAAAGCTCCCTCGATGATTGGTTTTCGGAAAACACTCATCAGGAGACTACTACTGCAAGTCTTTTGACCAATTCTGAAGCTGATGATGATCATGTCTCGGTGGATCCAAATCTGTTTTCTGATTTTGAGGGCCTTGAAGATGGAGATTTTTTTTTCCAGAGATGTTTAGATGATGATGATCGACGATTCTCTGTGTTTTTCCACGACTTTGCAAACACTATTGCAGCACTTTGAAGATAATCTCTCTGCATTTTTCAAATTAACTTCTAATTACTTCTTTATATGTATGTATTTTTTATGTATGTGTTGATTCGGTTAAATTTGGTTAGAGATATGTCTTCTAAATGTAATGAATGAAGGGTCTGGTTTGATCTCGATCAGTTTCCATATATGCGGGAAATTGATCGAACTCAAACTGGTTCTGCTTCAGTTTGGTTTATTGATAAATATTTGTGTTCTGTTTCTATGCTTTGTATTTGTAGTTTCATGTCCAGAGTCATGTTTATTGATATAAATCTACTCAGATAAGAAAAGGAAAATATCTTTAATCAACTTAGGGAAACTCTTTACTAAATTAAATTTGGTAGCTAACCACAATGATAAATCATATTACAACAGAAGCATGACCAAAAAAACATTTTGTGGCTGAAAAATCAGGCTTATGTTGTACTTAGTATCTCTTATGCCCTTGGCATAGTGACATGTGACTTTTCTTGCAAGGACTAAATTTTTTTTAATTGATTACTTGAAGGGTCCAGCAAAAAAAAAATTTAGTTGATTTCTTAGGCCTTGAATTCATGAAAATTAGTAGAACTAGAGCGCTCATAATCTTCGATTTGTGAAAAAAATCCCTAACATGGACCAGCTCCAAATAATCAAGGACATATAATATAAATAACATTTTTGGTTAAACAAAAGGAAACTCAATAACAAAGAGAGGACACTGTAGCAAAATTCAACGAACCGACGGGCGTCCCGGACATAGCCTTCAACCCGCAAAGGTTTGCTTTGTTGCTGGACTTGCAATGTCAATGTCGAAGTTCTATACTTCTATCACACGTTAAAGTTGCTCAATAAAATTACGGGCCTATTGAAAATCAATGTGTTAAGGTTGGTATGACTCTTTCCTCAAGAAACGCTTATATCGCCTTCCAATAAATCGCTACACAAGTTGTCGTGTATTGTGTATTGACAGAATCCATTGAAAGGGAGCTTGAGAATGTGCCAGTGTTTTAGCCTAAACCTGAACGAGAGCCGTAACCACATTTTTTAAAATTAATCGGCAAAGATTATATGTAGGGTCTAGCTAGTCATCTAATTTTATATTCATACATTCTCTATTCACATTTTTTCCTTTATATTTTGTTATGTTTTGCACAATTTGTTTTTGTTACGTTGTATATTTCATTATTTTGTTTTCTTGTTTACATTTTAGGGTCTCTTTAATTATATAGTATTTTTTATAAAAAAATAATAATATAAAGTGTTATATATATATATATATGATTTTAACTTATCAACAAAAAAATATAGATATATATGATTGAAATTTGAAACCATGTGGTGTGTGAGTTTTGTGAAATTATGTTTTGTGATTACTAACTATAATACTGATTATATTTCCCGTTAGAAGGAATAAGAAACTTTTGGTGACCTAAACTGCTCTTTTGATTGGATAGGAATTAATTCACACAATACAAGTAAATATAACAACATCATTACTCAGAAAATTAAACTACTTAGCAACCACACATGACTAAAATTAACAACGTCAAAAGACTAAGAAAGCTCTAGCAACCATAGACTCAAAAACCATATAGAAGTTAAAGCATAACTATACTTGATTCATATATATTCTTCTTCTTCAAATGGTACGAGGAGTGATTTCCTATTGTTGAATATTTTGGGGTAGACGTTTAAAGTGAAGTGAGAACACTTTTTTCTAGGCTCCTCTCTTTGTAACAGTCAAACGTTTTCATATTTTATGATATTAACAAGTTTAGCAAAAAAAAAGAGAACACTTTTTTCTTGTTTCTAACTAGTGTATTTGGAATTGAAAGCAATCTTTAAGCTAAAATCCCTGTTTATTTAGGAATCAAGCACACACAAACGAATTTATTGATCTTACATAGTTAGACCATACGCAGTGGCACACCTTTGCTAAGGGTGTGACTATTTTAAAAATTGAAAATAATAGATTTGGAGGTGTTGAGACAAAATATGGATGTAAACTAACATCCGGGTGTGACTATTTTAAAAATGGAAAATAATAAATCTATTTCTTTCTCTCTCCTCTCTCTTTCTCCACTAACCAAATCTCTCTCTCTCTCTTAAAAAAATTATAATAAATATATTGTTAACACACACCCACCCACATGCACCATTGTGGGTGCTAAAGCAAAATAATCCTCCAAAATTCAACGGCTAACCCCTGGAAATTAGGTTTAAGTTGGATATCATTCAAAAAAGTTTTGCATTGTCTAGTATTCCACCAAATTAGTCCCTTTTTTTAATCAAAATATAAATTGTGTCAAACCAATGGTACAATTTCATCATTAAAAGAAAACATTAAACGACGACGTTTATCATAATGGGCTACTTCATCATAAGCAAGGCCTTAAGCCCAATTTAAAACAGCGTCGTTTGACTGTTCTTGATACGACGTCGTATTCCCGACTCTTGGATTGGTCCGTCTCTCGCTGGTTTCACTCTCTCGTCCCAAAGTCGACAGATTCGAAAACAATCGAGAAACCAAGTCGAAGCTTTTAAAACCCTAAATCCCCAAATCGGAATCCGATTCGAAGATGTCTTCGTCTTCTCCGAGTGGAAGCGGTAGCGATTTGACTGAGAGAAGAGGAATTCCTGCGGCCAAATTCATTCAAGATGTGGAGACTTATCTCTCTCAGTCTGGTCTCGATCCTAACTCTGCTCTTGCCTTCCATCAAGAAAGGTTTCTCCTTTTTCATATCTCTCTCACTCTCTACTCTCATTTTCACTCACATTTATCTGGGTTTGTTCTACTTAAGCTCAAATCCCAGATCTCCTGCGGATTTATAATCAATTGAATACAAAATCATTACTTGTGATTGATTCCTTCATGCTTATTATATTAGTGATTTCTTTTCTATGGTTTTAGGCTTCAGCAATATAAAGTTGTTGAGATGAAGCTTCTTGCTCAGCAAAGAGATCTTCAGGTTCTCTTGTCTTATTATTTGTATCTAGTTTTATGTATAATGGTTTAAGTTATCTTCACTTGATGATATCTTACTAGTGTTGTTAAATGCGTAGGCTAAAATCCCAGATATTGAGAAGTGTTTAGAGGTTGTTGCTACTTTGGAAGCAAGGAAGGGTACTGGTGAGGTTCGTCGATGTTTATTTTCATTTTTTAGTTTTGAAAAACAATCTTTGTGTAATTATACTTTGTTAACCTTTCTTCACTGGTTTTTGTGTAAATGTTGTTCTGTTTTTTGTGTTTAGTTTTGATGTTGTGATCAGTGTCTTGCTACTGTTTTTGAGATGGATGGTGACCAAATATGTAGAAACATTGTTATTTGAACTTTTGAATCGAGAATCCAGAATTGTAATTCCGTAATGTTGAACTTTGTTGTGCTTTGATTTCTTACCATTGTTTGAATGCCAACTTTGTGTCCATGTGAAGATATTTTCTTCTCTTTACGTGAGTCAGGCTTACTTACGAAACTTTTGTAGAATCTGATAAGCCTGCTTGCATTTGAAAGTCTGTTTTTGAAGATCGAGGTTGATTGGTTGGAAAGACAGTGTCTAAATCACTAATCAGCTTTCTTATTCCTATGGCCCTGAAATTAGTATCTTAAGTGGTGTTTGATGGTGACAGCAGAACATGTTGAGTTCTTGCTTCACTGGAAGAATCAGTGAATCACTGACACAGAGATTGTAGTGGGCATGGTGTTTCATCTTTTTTAAATGAAAGTTGCTTTGATGTTTAGACTTACAGTTGATTCTTGTGTTCTTCATCATTATTTTCTCACATGGAATTCTTCTTACAATGCAGGCGCTCTTAGCCGATTTTGAGGTGTCTGAAGGAATATATTCAAGGGCCTGCATTGAAGACACAGACTCAGTGTGTTTATGGTTGGGAGCAAATGTCATGCTGGAATATTCCTGTGAAGAGGTCCATTACTCTGAAAACATATTCTCTTCGATATTTATAATCTCTGGGACCATAGAATAAGTTCTTATAATCTTTGTTTTTCCAACAGGCTTCAGCTCTTCTGAAAAACAATCTGGAAAATGCTAAAGCCAGCCTGGAGGTTCTCGTAGCTGATTTACAGTTCTTAAGGGATCAAGTCACAGTTACTCAGGTACAGAGATACTTGTAAATTTATCTAATCTCAGATGAGTTGGCACCTAATTCCCGAGAATTCATATAGAAGTAGGGGCCTGATCTTACTTAAACATAACTGTAAATCATCAAACAACCCAAAACTGCATTACAGGCAACCCATATTGTAGATACAGCGACTGAGTAAAGAGTAGTTTATCGTTCTTGAGTAGGATTGTTTATGATGGACAGGTAACTATTGCGCGTGTTTATAACTGGGATGTTCATCAAAGGAGGGTTAAACAAGCTACCCCTACTGCTATTGCTGCTGCAGATTCATGAACTACAGATCCAAATTATAATCGTGTGGGCTTAAACGAGGTAATATGATTATTGGGACACCTTTTGCCCTAATCGGGTTGTTTGTAACTCTTAATCTTTGCTATCTTGATGAAATTTTGTTTCTGTGAACAACCTAAGAATAGAACATTAGCATTGTTATCATTGTTTGCCTTCCGTTTCTCGCTACATATCTGTCGAGTTTTGAGATCAGCTTGTGTTTCCCGCTATTGAGGTTTTACTTTTGTAAGGATGTTATAGATATATCAAATTATTTGCAGAATCTGGTAGTCTTGATCAGTGTTCCAACTTCTAAGTGTTGATAAGATATGTTTCTAGAAGTAAAAGGATGAGAAATGAATAAAAGTCAAGTTGTGTCATTTTCTCGGAAATTTTTAGGTTCAATATTGGTGATGGCTTATGCTTTTGGTTAGCAAAAAGTGGAAACGATAAACAAAACGTGATCAAACCGAACCTTTTTATTTGCTTTTCTCATTAGTGCATATCCATTTGAAGAATAAGATTCATTTTCTGAATATAACATATTTTCTTGTCACTGATGCGACATTTTTACAGTAAATATTTTGTGAGGATTTAACCAACCATTATAAAATCACAGTAAAACTCTTATTTGATGATTTGGTCAGAAATTATGATTTTTGTTCATGTACTAAAAAGGATAATGATCATTGCCATATTCAAATAATTTGGATATAGTTTTTTTAGGCATCAATTTGGGTACCATGTTCTGTATAATCCCTTTAACAAGTTGAGAGTATATTATGATCATTTTGAGATTTCCGTCGTATCCAAATAAAGAATATTATTAAGAGAGAGCAAACAAAAAAAAATGTAAATGGAGAAGAGTTTTTTTGTTGATGGTTAGGGCTTGAGTTGACCCATAGAAAATGGACCTCTCAATTAATGATGGTCCATATTTCACTTATTGACTTTCACTTGTTTTTTTTGACAACTTTTTATTTATTTTATTTCTTTATTTTTCCTCCAAATATATCCTTCATATTTGGCCTCTTTTAAACCACTCTTTACATCAATATTTTCTATTACACTAGCTTGATATATCGTACATCTAATGTCCGAAAAAGCTTCTTCTTATGATTATATACGATCTCGATATTGATGTATATCGGTGACTGGTTAAACATAGAATAGTTTGGGAATACATGGACCATGAAGATTTAGGTTATATTGTGTATATGTTGATAATGACATGTAAATGCATTTATTGCTCTCCCACAAAAGACATTTTTTGGGTCTAACAACTTTGATATATATACGGACATGAAATTTCAACTCTCATTACAATTCAAAGAATTTGTAAATTTTGGGGTTGTTTTCCCTATTTTATTCAACGTTGGATGCATTAGACGTAGTTAAGATTCGAATTGACTCAAGTTGACTTTCTTATAGACGTATACCATACTATTTTTTAATGTTTATAATCAATACATAAGATCGAGATGATAGCAACATTCGTAATTGTTAAGTATATAAAACATTTATAGACGTATACCAAACTATTTTTTAATGTTTATAATCAATACATAAGATCGAGATGATAGCAACATTCGTAATTGTTAAGTATATAAAACATTATTTGATCGCGTAAATAAGTGATTATGTTAAGCTTTTCAATGACTTACTTAACTATATTAAAATTAGTAGTGTTGTTTAATTTAAATAAACCAAACCTATTCAATCCAAAAACTCAAGATAGAAATCGAACGATGCTATGAAGAAATTTGGTTATTTGATTTGGAATAACGGTATATTTGTTGAATGATGCTGTTTGTGTTCTTCTACTGCTCGTGTGTTGCAAAGAAGGAAGGAAAGAGGTTCCGTGTGTTATGGCCTTTTTGTACTTGGGCCTGGTTTGTGTGAAAGCCCATTGTTGTCTGCAAACGTTTAGTTCACGCTTGCATTGAGATGTGTTGTAGCTGTTGTTGTCTTTTTTGAGTTCCAAGGAAGTGGTAAGAGAAAAAAAGGTGTGCAGACACTTGAGTGTGTGTGAGTTTTGAGAGTTTAAAAGAGGTGTAAGGAGAAGTGGAATCGTTAGAGAGAATGGTTGTAGTCTTCTGTTGTTGTTGTTGTTGAAAAAAAAAAGGAGTGATGTCTCATGTCTCTTGTTCTGTTTTCTCTTTAAAATCTCTGTTCTAAATCTTTTATGGTGATTTATTCTAATGGATCAAAGAGTTCAACAATATTACATATTTACATATGTTCCATAATAAAACATAGAAATATAAAAATGAGAAGGACAAAAAATTTATTTAAATCTAGAAAATAAAAAAGGCACAAAATATTTTAAAATTTGTATTATTAGAATTTAGAAATAGAATTGTAGATAAATATCGTAATCTCAAAATAGTGTAAGAGAAGAGAGAAGCGTACACGGAAAAAGAGGGGGATTTTGGAGAAGCAAAGCTGTGTGTGTCCCCTCTCAGACTTATTAAAGTGGTTTTGTCTCTTTGTGCCCATAAATAACGCGTTTTAGGGTTTTGCGTTACAAATATTATTATTCCATTTTTAATCAAATCAAACATACTCATCTGCTGACTTTGACCTTTTCTTTTCTTCTTGTAATCTTCTTGGGACAAAAATTATAATTATTAAAATTAAATTTTGGTATGTAATAAAAATATAAACATCAGCGAGGCCGCAATCATCGGTAGATGTTCTCACTTGACATTTCTTTTATAAGAAAAAAAATTGATTTTCTAAGTCAACAGGTTGTTTTCCCGCCCTCCTGCATTTTACTCAGAACGAATCTTGACCTTTATTCTTCATTTTTTGTTTAATTTACAATAATCGACTAGAGGATCTACATTGTATATTTTTTAAAATTATATTTATAACCAAATCTACACTACTAGTATATCATTTAGTAAATTGGATTAGTACGGAGAAAACTTTTTTTTTTTGTCTAAAACCAATTGTATGTATATGTCGTTTATAAACCCAAATTGGTTTATATGATATTCGAAATTTGTCTCGAAAATCTCTATATCTTATTATCTTATAAGTTGGTTTGCTCTGATGCCAGTTTGAAGTGATCAATCATGTATATATCCTTACAAATGTATAAAACACCTGCTTTAGAACATATATACATCCGATTTCAAAGTCAATGAATACAGTTACATGAGGACATTATTATACAAACACACACATGGCTCATTTGGCTTGGACCGACGATAGCTAACTCTTTTGTCCTTTATTCCTTTCAGCGTGACAAGCGACATGACAATCTTTTTCAAAACTTTATAAATTTTAGCTTTATAAATTTAATTGTAAAGCATTTGGGTTTTGAAATTGTATATATGGTCAAAGGATATTATATCAATATAGATAAGTCAGCTGCTCATTATATCAATATATATAAGTCAGCTGCTCATTATATATAGCGAGTGATTGGTTCCAACTTCCAAGTGAAGTGCCAGATTTTAATAAAAAGAATTTTTGTTGTAAGCTTATATGTTGTAATTAGAGGTTTCTGACTATAACTATTTTTAAAATCAAAAGATTAATTACTTTTAGATATTAGTTCAATGTTGTGAATTAAGCTTTCATGCATTATACAAATTTCTACAATCATATGCTGATGTTGGAACATGCATATTTTACCAATTGACCAAAAAGTTATAGTCTATTTAAACTCCTATTGGGGAAGGCAGTTCAACCACATTTGTGTGATTGGAATAAACCTAAGATATTAGGGTGGGACATTATGCCACCACCTTCTCCTGATTTTTTTTTTTAACTCTCAAGCTCTAAGAAATTGTATGTAGTTGTGATATTGTACTCTCTGTTGATCTAAAATTTAATTTTAATTTTCTGGAGTGCTAGTTTTTTTTTTACTATCAAGCTCTAAGAATTAAAGTGTGAGAAAAATATACCTACATGTGATCACTTGCAATCGAAAATCTGAAATTATTTAGGATAACTCGAGTGTAAAAGCTTGGTTGAACAATTGATGGTCAACACCTTTGACTTTTGACCACTTCTTCTCACCCATAATGAAATATATATACATTTTCTTAGATCTGGTCTCGTGAACTTTAGCAGTTAGCTAGCTATGATCCTGTGGTCAATCATACCCATTGTCTTTATTTTTTCAGCTTTGAGAAGCAATAGTTTTATTCGCCCTATAATATAATAGCTTTACAAATTCAAACTTAATTAACAAACCCCGATCTCATCCATGTCCCATGTGCACACACATGCATACGACATACATGCTACATATCTAGCACATATATAAAATATATAGTTTTGGAATGTGAGATTAAAGTCAGTATAGGAACTAAAATAGTATGTTTTTATATGACATAATGAAGTATTAGACCCTTTTAGTCTAACTAATCGCACTACACTTAGATATGTTTGTGTGAACCATAATTAATTATTATATGTTAGTAGTGAAGATACAATACCTTTCTATTTTTTAGTATATTTCTTTTCGAGGAAAAAAGAGAATAACCAATTAAATATGTAGGAATCGGAGTCGTTGCGTACACAGATGTTGATATATGTGTATAAAATGGGAATATAATAAAGAAGGACCGAGTGGTTTATTGTGGTAACAAGTATTGTATTAGCAATTTGGCGATTTCGAATTGTTTTATCTTTTAAAGTAAAACGTAAGAAAAGGGAGTGTGTGGACGTACGTCCTTAGTTTGCGGCTGCTAAACTTTTTACGAGTGGACCATGTCAAACCAGGTTTTATATTAATGAGATTTGGTTTCAATTAATTAGTTTCATTAATCATTCATTTGTGTATATATCAATCGCCTCAAGACGGCACATTACATATCTTTTCGTACAAAAGAACAGTGCACGCGTCTACACACATGTATACACACAATCTCACACGTCACGTACGTTTGGTACGTATGCTTGAAACACTCAAATGTACTTTTTGAGATCGATGGTAAGTATTAGCAATTGTGAGGTTTTGTACGTCTGCGTGAAACATTGAAACATACATTTTGAAATGGATCGATAGATGGTAAGTATTTGCAACATATCAAACCCTACTAATTCGAGGTGAATAAATATTTTGCAAGAGATTTTCAAAAACCAGCCGCATCTAATATATTCATAACAAAATCAAAGAGTCTAAATGGCTACACTACAACGTGTCATTGTGTCAACGACTTTTGTTTTAACTTTAAAGTGGAAACGAACACATAACTTTTACAAATTTACACCCTGAAACCAAAATCTTTACCCTACCACATGCGGATTTATAACATTTTTTAAATGGTAAGTATGAATTAGCAAAGTAGCATTTTAAAATATTTGGGTTAAAAAGTAACGTAGCATTTGATCACGCGTTTTCTCATTTTTCACCACATATTATCTACTAATTAATTAATCATTCGTACTAATGATCCAATATCATTCATTAACCTATAACTATTAAAGTAACGTGTTTACTCAAAAAACAAAAGGAGAATGGCTTGAGTAGGAAGCAACCGACATGAGGGATTGAGGGTAGGGATAATAAAACAGCTAATAACGCGTTATAACCACACGTGCTTATGACAACCTTCTCTTTTGTGATATTTTGGCCGTTTGATCAACCACACATGTCATAGTAACAGCTGCTTGATATACGATTTTACAGTGTTAAGCTTTTGGGTCGGGCCGGGTCGGATGGGTCCATGATCTCGACACTCCATTCTCATCAGACACAAAAGGTTATGTTCTGAGAAAAGCGTGTAATCCCCACCTCCCAACAAAAGTTTTCATGATTTTGTAACGAAGAAAACAAAACTCAAAATGGTAAGATACAAAGCTATAAATCTTTTATACAAAGCTGTAAATCTTTTATACCACTTTACTGATTTTTAGTAATTCAGTTTTATCGATCAAATTAAAAAATCATTTAGAAAAATCAAAATAGTAAGAAATTAATTAAAATTTTACTAATTTTTGATAACATTTAAAAATCATTATTGATTTTGTTTCAGTGCATTTTTTTTTTTTGATAAAAACCCTATCTGCTGATCCGGTCAGTCCGAACACACCAAAGTGCTACAGAGTAGACTCGGATCGAACGGACCATGAGATCTAGAATTGGGTCACCACACTGACTGATCCGAATTTAAAGTGTCTTCCGACTAATGCCAAGAAGTAGTCAGACCGCATGCATTTCTAACTACTAGATAAACCAATTGAGCTAAGGTCCAACAGAATGACTTTCCAAACAAATATGTTTTTGTTTCCAACGCCGGAATTCACTGCATTTATTATATACCGTTTCACATATTCTGTACCATTTGTTCATCTATAACTGTTTGAACACTTAAACCAATTTCAAATTCGCCATTAAACTATTTAACTATAAGTCGAGTTTATTTGGTTTGTAAAAGTAATAAATGATTTTGAAAAATCGTCCTTATACTCCTATTAGAAATTAACAAAAATAGAAATGATGGGTGGAGGCGTGGAACAATAAATAGTTAACGAGATTTGATGACCGATGACTTGTCGGAGAAGAAGCAAACTCTCTGCTGACGTATGCTTTGTGTCAGCTTATTTTCGAAGCTTCTTTCTTACGCGTTATTCTTTATTTTTAATTGTTTTTTTCATTTACTTTTCTAAATTTACTGTTTCTCAATGTATTCAATTAATTTATTTATTAACTTGAATTTCCACTAATTTTGTCTCTTTCTGTTGGTTTTATCTTTCCCTCAGAGCACATTTTCTCATTAGTACTCTCTATCTACGTGAAAGTATGTGCTCAAGCTGTTTTCAAATTTTTTTATAATTGAAATTCCTTATAGGAATTGCCGTTAGCTTAGTATATTTATGTATCATAAAGGAATATTAATTTTGTAGAAAATGTAATCGGTTTAAAGTCTCACATTAATAGTACTCTCACATTGATAAATGCGCCAAATAAAAAAAAAAGTTACTAAAAACTGCGTGTTTATCACTAGTGAGCTTGTCATAGTTATTGTAGTGATTAATCTAATTATAGTTGGTCCTTAATTTAATCTTTACTAAGAAAAGAGAAATTAACTATTGCAAGGTGTAATATGAAAAGAATCGGCGACAAGACGTACAAGTCAAAATAGAATTAGGCGAAATATAAAAATTTACGTCAGGAGAGGATCACAAAAATTTTCTTTTCCCGTAAAAAAACAATTATATTGGAAAAGACAAGTTGTCGTTAAAAGTTAAAAATCAAACAAAGCCGCGAGGAGTTTAAAATTAAAAACATAAAAGTAAAAAGAGTAATAATCAGATGCGGCAGACCCACACCTTTTGGTTTCGTACGTGTCTTCTCTTCCCTCACGCGCCTTTCCTCGTATCCCTTGGTCTTACTGTTTTAACCGGTTATTTCTTTGTCTACGCGTAAAAACAAGGGTCACCATTCTATCAAGATTTTTTTTTTTTTTTTAATCAGACAAATTTATATGCAAGAAATCCAAACTAACTTTTTATCATTAAAAATGTATTAGGATAACCAATCAAACATAATTTAAGAGAGAATCAATATATGATCTATATAAAAAAATCCAGATATTAAACGAAAACTATTAATCCATTACAACTTGGTGCTGTCATATAATTCGACTTGATACGAAAATTGATTAAGAAAAAAATATATTTGAAAGTGACTTAGAATAGTTTTCTAGAACAAAATTTATCATATCTTGCATTTCATCATATTTTATAATTATTACTAAATAAAAAGCTCCAAATTTTTTAAGATCTCTAATTTCTTTTTCAGAAAAAAAGAAATCTATATAAACTTTTATTCATACTTCATTTAGTGTTTTTATTAAATTATTCTTTTAACACTATTATCGATCTAGGTGATATATAGTTTTTACTGATTAGATTATAATATCGTGTTAAGGCTAGTTGCAGGATTCTAATCACCTTATTATAATATGTTTTGGATGGATGTAACATAAAATTAATAGTTATGGCTAGCCATACATCTAATGTGGTATATAAAATTGGGGGATTAGCAAAAATACCCCTTTTCTCATGCCCCTTTTAAAAAATGCCC
Organism: Arabidopsis arenosa; assembly: GCA_905216605.1. Taxonomy (NCBI): domain Eukaryota; kingdom Viridiplantae; phylum Streptophyta; class Magnoliopsida; order Brassicales; family Brassicaceae; genus Arabidopsis; species Arabidopsis arenosa. The sequence goes on from LR999458.1 coordinate 7,235,527, forward strand.
CTTTTAGATGTCCATTTTCAAAAATGCCCTTTTTTAAATCTGAAATTTTTATAAAGTTTTATTAGGTTTATAGGGTACTTATGGATTGTAACTACTACTTGAAGACCCGATCCAAGTATTTATAAGGTTTTATAAGGTGTTTTTAAAGGATTTTTAAGGTTTTTCAAATGTTTTACAAGATATTTTAAAGGTTTTTAAAGGTATTTAAAATGCATTTATAAGGTATTTATAAAGTATTTATAAGATTTTAGATACATAGAAATGTAGTTTGTGTATGTTTTAATAATATTACATACATATTTGGGTAAATCTTATATTTTTAAGAGCATTTTTTATAAGGTTTTAAAAACGGAGTATTTTTGAAAAGTGGCATTGAAAAAGTGGCATTATTAACAATTTCCCTATAAAATTAGTGAAAAAAACATGTTTACAAAGACTAAAACGAAGGTTTCTCCATATCGATTTACAAGTTAAGGAATTATTTTAGTTTGTACAAAATGTAAAAATATTTTGGAATTTGATCAAAAAAAATTGAAATAAATAGTCCCTCCTTTGCTTATGTCAAACGTTCATAGAAAAAATGAAATGTAACGAGCCCGAATTATATTTGGACTAGAAGAAGTCAAGTTAGTATTCAAGAATTAGAGACCAAATTATAACGATGCCGTTTGGAGACACGACACAATGTGGGAATAAAGAAGAAGAAAAAACTGAAATGAAGGGACAAAAATTAAATGCCCGGCAGAGGACGGCACCGTCTTGATCCATTCACAACCGTACGCCACACCCATCACCGGCGTTTACCGGTGACCAGTGTTTTTTTTTTTTTCTCCATTCTATTATATTTTAATTCCATTTTATTTTATATTCTTTTGCCCGCGTAAATGAGACGAAATAATAAATAATTATATAAAAAAAAACAAATGGGAAACCTCCTAAATCCAAGCTGTTTTCCAGAAGAACCCAAAACTCCACAAAAGTTATATTCACACCTCTCTCTCTTATCTCAAATCTTATAACCATTACAAAATAAAAAACATATAATCACCCAGAAAGCTAAAGAAAAGTTTTCCTTTTTTTCCCTCACGAAATCTCAGAAGATGATATATCTATAAAAGTATCATCTCATAGATTCCATCTTTTCTATTACATGGAGAATAAGAAAGAAGAGGATCATCATCATCATCATCATCATCAACAACAACAAAAGGAGATCAAGAACACAGAGCCAAAGATCGAGCAAGAACAAGAACAGAAACAAGAACTCTCTCAAGCATCATCATCAACAAACATGGCGAATCTAGTTACGTCATCAGATCATCATCAGTTGGAGCTAGCTGGAAATCTCTCAAGCATCTTCGATACTTCATCTTTACCTTTTCCTTATTCTTATTTCGAAGATCACTCTTCTAATAATCCCAATTCTTTCCTTGACTTGCTCCGACAAGATCATCATCAATTTGCTTCTTCCTCTAATTCCTCTTCTTTTTCATTCGATGCCTTTCCTCTTCCTAACAACAACAACAACAACTTTTTTACGGATTTGCCCTTGCCTCAAGCTGAGTCATCAGAAGTTGTGAACACAACACCGACTTCTCCAAACTCAACCTCAGTCTCATCTTCCTCTAACGAAGCTGCAAATGATAACAACAGTGGAAAAGAAGTTACTGTTAAAGATCAAGAAGAAGGAGATCAACAACAAGAGCAAAAGGGTACTAAGCCACAGTAAGTTATTCACTAACCCTCCATTTTAATATTGATTTGTGTTGGATTATTATTAATTATTGTGATTTTTTTGTATTTGTTTTTGAAGATTGAAGGCAAAGAAGAAGAATCAAAAGAAAGCTAGAGAAGCTAGGTTTGCGTTTCTGACGAAGAGTGATATTGATAATCTTGACGACGGTTATAGGTGGAGAAAATACGGCCAAAAAGCTGTCAAAAACAGTCCTTATCCCAGGTATACATACATATAACTCTGTATATACATATATACTGCAGCCCTAGCTAGATCCGTTTAGACCATCCTCACTATATATGCATGTGTTTACATATACTTTGTATGTAAATATATATGCACATCTACTTTATATGCATATATGTAAGTATATTTCACTAGATCGGGTTTATCCAATTCATTATAAAGATCATCAACATTTTCTACATATTGTACACTATACATGATCTTTCAGATATATAATCATATATATAACACATCATATATGTATTTATGTATATAAATCTATTTATCTTTTAGGTGTGTGTAGAGTAGCCCTAGATTCAGTGTTCTCTATATATGCAGAGTCTATTCAATCATAGCATTCACTATATGTTAATATATAACGACTGTATATACCTAATACGCGTTTTTGTAGGGTCAAAAAATTGTCTGAATTTTTGTTTTCGAGAATATATTTTCTTTTGTTCCATTCCATGAGGTTTCTGTGTTTTGTATTTTTCTTTCCTTAATTTCTGTTGCTTGTGTCGGAAGATTTCTGTTTCATCTTGTTCCAAACTATATCTCAGATCTCGAGATCTTCTGTTTCTCATCATATCTTCCATGTTTCAAACTAAAATAGATTAGAGATTTTTTGAAAATGTATAATTACTTAATTGTTTTTTTGTTTTTATTGTGAAAAAAAAACAGAAGCTACTATCGTTGCACCACAGTGGCTTGCGGAGTGAAGAAGAGAGTGGAGAGATCCTCCGATGATCCTTCAATCGTCATGACAACCTACGAAGGTCAACATACTCACCCTTTCCCCATGACGCCACGTGGACACATCGGAATGCTGACATCACCAATCCTAGACCACGGTGCAACCACCGCGTCATCATCATCATTCTCCATCCCTCAGCCACGTTACTTGCTGACTCAACATCATCAACCCTACAACATGTACAACAACAACTCTCTAAGTATGATCAATAGAAGCTCATCCGATGGTACTTTCGTAAATCCAGAGCCATCATCATCATTCCCCGGATTTGGTTATGATATGTCTCAAGCTTCTGCTTCAACTTCTTCTTCCATTAGAGATCATGGATTGCTTCAAGATATTCTTCCTTCGCAGATCAGATCCGATACTATTAACACTCAAACCAATGAAGAGAATAAGAAATGAGCTACTTTTTTTTTTCCCGGGGCAATTGTTTTTTTCTTTTGGCCGGATCCGGATGATAGGTCTCATGAGGAGTTTTTGGCCGGTTTAGTTAAACCGATGTTGCTGGCTTTCTAATGTTTTTTTTTTCTTCATTACATTTAGCATCGGTTTTGTTTAATAACCACGAAATAAACAATCGATGCTAAGTAGGAACAGAGGTTTGTAGCATATGTGATATAGGTATAACTTCATTTTTTGTTTGAGTATTAATAAAAATGTATCGTTTACTTTTTGAGACTTCGGAGAGAGAAGAGTTTAATCTAGTTATATAGCATGTATTTAGTTGTATTATAGTGTCTCTAGATCATCATCTAATTTGTAATCATGCTATGATCTCACTAGCCCGGCTCAAAATCTTACATTTTATTCTATTTCTATCCATCCCATTCGATGTAATACAAAGATATCTCGGTTTTGCATAGATAATATATATATTCGTATACTTACATAGATAATACAATATTTAAATTTCTACTATAGTCAAGATGCAATGCTATCACACACACACACACACACTCACAAAAAAAAATCTTATATGACCTAATGTGATCCTTGGCTGGATATATGAAACTAAATACTTGATTTAATGTTATCATATGCCCAATTTTCATAACTACTATAATTTCCCTCATACTTATTTAAATGTATAAATACCGTAACGATCATCTACATATAATTTTAAAAATGATAACCAAAAAAGCCTAAATAATACAAGATATATTTCATATCTAATTAGTCATATGGGTACTAAATGTTCGCTTTATATTTATCTTTATATAAAGATATTAAAGAGAGAACTTTTAGCCTTAAACTCAAAGTCTCTTTTACAGTTTTCTTCACTGCGACTTTTATGTTAGTCTTCAATCATCACAAATAATATTCAAAAAGACTTTTAGGATTAGCGAGCACACTGTTTATGTACATGCGTACTTGACCCACCCATTAGTTGTAGTCTTGTAGTTATTGTCATATGGACCATATTTGATTTTAACATAATCAAAATCGTTTTTTAATTTCTCTTTTTCTTTAACCAAATGCAAACTGTATTATTTCTAGCATAAGCTTTTTTCAAGTATATGATTTATTACAAGATAAAAAAATTGAAATGTGTTATGGTATATAATTAAACTAATGTATTTATATTTCCCATTTTATTTGACTCATCCTTAATTAACATACACACACACACGCACATATATATCAATCATAAAGTTGATGTATAGATGTATATATATGCGTGCATATATGGTTTAGGTCTTTTTCAGGAAGGCGATAGCTACGCAAGTCATGTATGGCTGATATTAAATATAAAAGTAAATGAAAAAGGCATAGAGTTAGTAATGTCCATAATGGTGTGTCTTTTAATCACTAAAAAAATAGAAACAGAAGGAGTTCTAACAGGCTACTCATCAACCCTATTCCATCACCAACTAAGTATCAAAACAAAGCATGCTTTGTATATTATGGAGAGTTATTACTTATTGCTAATGTGTTTCTTTAATCGTACCATCCCTCCCGTAAAGTTACACACATATACAAAGTTACAAACACACACGACACACCCTGTACACGTATATGTTAGTTCATTTATTATTGGCACCAGTTCTGTTATGGTCTTAAATTTGTTTTGGGGTGGGGTGGAGTGTGTGGGTTGTGGTTAAATTGATAGTTTTGCATTGTAATTCGAAAATTTATACTCCTACAATTTACGAGTATAACTATCAATTTTACCAAAACAAAAATGGACTAACATATTTTTATAACTTAAACCGATTAAATATTTATCGAACAAAAAAATAAGCGCACAATGTGTAGCAAAAGGTCTGAAAAAAAGAAAGGTCTAATTATACCCGAATTTAACTGAAAAAAAAACCCGGAATTGAACAGAAAAAAAAATCGAATTTAACCAAAATTTAAGGAAGGTCTAAATTGATTTAGAGATTGTAAAATACTAGTATTATGACCCATACTATACATGTTGGTTACATTATTTCTACAGTATTTTGTTTCAAAACTAAACATAAAATTAATGTTGGATAAATTCGGTTTTTTCTTGGTTAATTTTGAATAATTCGGTTTTTTCCATTTAAATTAAGGTAATTCAATTAGGTTCAGTTTGGTTATTGGAGAAAACTGGTCTACCGAAAAGAGTTCAGCTCTAAAGAAACATGGATGCAGATACGAATTTCAAGGCCACAGATGGAAGACTACAAAGGAATCTGGTCTTCCCACACCACTCCTAAGTATGCTTTCATTACATGGCTAGTTGCAAAAAACAGACTCGCAACGGGAGATAGAATGATCAAATGGAACAGACAAGCAAACTCAAACTGTATTTTTTGCCAATATCACACGGAGACAAGGGAACATCTGTTCTTCATATGTCATTTCTCTCTGCAGGTATGGCAGACACTCGCAAAAGGATTCTCATCTCTAACTTTACAGCAAACTAGAAGGAAATCCTCAAGCTGATCAACGGAAATGGTCTAGACAGGACAAAGTGCTTCATTATTCGATACATCTTTCAAAACGCTATTCACTCCATTTGGAAAGAAAGGAACAGCATACGACAAGGCGAAGACCCATCCCCATGTGAGAGACTGGTCAAAATGATTGATCAAAACGTTGAAAACAGGCTGAACACAATTAGGAGTGGAGGAGATCTCAAGTATGAGGGAGGCATCCAAGTTTGGTTTGAATCAAAGCAACAAGGATAAAATCTCAGTCTTTTGTTCTTTCATTTTTGTTTTAAAAACAGTATGCACTAAAGTGTAAACAAGTTTATTTTTTTCTTGAATATAATTTAACATTAGATTAAAGAAAAAAAAAAAACTGGTCTAATTGTGGTATAATCCGAGGGCCGGATTTGGTTATTCCGGTTAGAGATTTTCACAGTCGTTACTTCGCCGTATTTGTAGCTTCCTTATAACCGTCGGAGTTGCATGCAGTGGCCCTTTTTTTCTCCTTCCCGCCTAGTCACTGTCCTCTTCTCCGGTCATTGCTTTCACCGGGATTTTCTTTTTCTGTGTTTTGTAATTCGGGTATTTGTCCGGCCCATTACCCAAATCCATTGGATCGTCATTAATATATTATTATTGTTAAAAAAGGAAATTTGATTAACTGAAAACCAAACTGAACGAAAATTCTCAGTTAACCGAAGTAACGTTAACATTTTGTTGACCAGTTCAAGACCTATAGCCAAAGCCGAATCGAACAACCAAAATCTCGGTTTGGTTCGGTTATTTATCCCAGAGCTAGGAGGAGACATCAACAAAATTATTTCACTTAATTCATCATCACCACAAGATATCGAAATCAATTATGCATAAAAAAATGTATGTTTTAACTTCTTTTTTTTTTCATTCGTTCTGTTTTTTTTTCAAGTATATAAATATTTGTGTAATATTTTTGTGCTCACGTATCATTGTTTTCATAGGTTTTTAAGTTGAAAGATAAAATATTAGGTTTTAAAAACTCCATATGAATTTTCTTAAAGAAAACTAATTTGGTTTACCAAAAAAATAAAAATATTCTCTAGAAATATCATCTCATTTAATATTAATTATTAGAATGAGTATTGTAACTTTACACAAAATTATTAATTAGTATTATTTATTAACGTTACTAATACCAAAATTTTAATGGAAAATCCTATTAGAAAAAGAAGATAGATATCACTACAAAGAAAATGGTGTTTTGTATCGCTTAATTTGAATATTAGCATCAGTTATAATTAGTGCAAATGAGTTTTACATCACTTATATAAATGACTCTGGTATTGGTGATGCAAATATTTTAATCATTGTTGAACTAAATATTTGTATCACTTATTATAATCGATGTCAATATGCATCGGTTATTGAAAGTGATGTTATTTTTTGCATCACTTAATATAAATGATGTTATATTAGCTACGGTTATGATAAGTGATGTTATATATTTATATCAGTTGTGAATAACTGATGTTAAGATTAGTTTCAATTTTCGTAAACGATAGTTGTGTCATTTATAATAATTGATGAAAAAATTATATTAAAATTAAAGCTAGATAATTAATTAAATTCTAAAAATAATATATAAATTAAATATCAAATTACATAATCCATATAACATAATTCATCATCGTCCAATCTTAAATATACAAATCCTAATAAAAAAAACTAATACGTCCGCTACGTTCCTCTAAGATTGATCGCCACCTTGGTCTTCAGCATTATGATTTCCACTTATACCAACACCCGTTAGCTGATAAAAACACACAAATTACTTTATCGTCTAAATTTTTATGTATGAAGTTTCAATAAAATTGACGTTCACCTCTGTATATATTATGTAGATTTGGAATGTTTGCAAAGCTGCAGCAAAGTTTGTAGCCCATGCACTTGCCTACATCATTGGTATTTTAAAACAAAAAGTTTGTAAATTATAAGAAATCAGTATATCATAAACTATATCAATACAAAATATAACATGCAAAGATACTATTTCCTGATCAACAGATGCAACACCGAATATGTTCTGGAACAAAGCATTCGTTTTCTTAACTTGATCTTCTAAGACTTTGTTATGCATTTTCAGCTGAGTAATTTCAGAATTTTCTATCTCCGAGCTGATTGCAATTGAGCGTTTCAAGAGTTTTGAAGGTGTAGGTCCACGGCCAACACAACGTACTCGTTCCGGACGTTTTGGACCAAATACCTGAGCATATTCATCATCTAAACTGGCTGTAACATTGCTTGTGGTTTGCATTGACGAATATTTGTTCAATAACGTTGTAAGTATTTCCTAAAAAGTGCAACAAAAGGATATAAGTAAAAAAAATTATTTCTTGTTTGTTAATAATTACAAAAGAATAAATAGAGCTAACCGCGCGTGTTTTAACCTCATCAGATATGTAGCTTCCATCAGATTTTGTGCGAGTGGCAACAAATAAAATCTGCTCGACTTGGTGGTTTTCCGTTCTTGATTGTCTACGTTTAAAATTAAAACACATACATAAATAGTATACAATATAAAAATGATAGCATGAGAACAATCACAAATTTCAGTTTTATAAGAGAACTAAGTAGCTTACAATCTCTTTTCTCTTCCTTGCAAAACTCTTTCTTCCACATACGTGAGGCGTAGTGTGGTTTTTTAATTCTGCTTATTTCGAACTTACATTTTCTGCAAAATATCTTGTCTAATATCCGAGCTTTCAGAAAATGCAAAGTCGAAATAAGCTCTTTTTTTTTTTTTTTTTTCATCAAACACCATTTCTATTAAGATATCGGAAAGAGACTCTCCGCTAGGGAGAGCCAATCAGGAACCGACGAGCTTACATGGGAAAAGAGACTGTTTCGAGATCGAGCCTGTTTAGCTAAACAATATGCTCGAGTATTTGAACTACGAGGAAGGAATCTAATACTAAAAGAAGGGAAAAAACAAACGAGTGACCGGAAAGATGCCATTTCTGCTGCGAAGGTTGGCCAAGCGTCTTGGTTGTCAAGGAGCGATATCATGTCCGAGCAATCAGATGCGAAGGCACAAGTAGTAATGCCTAGCGAGATCAAACAATCCATTGCCCAGAGCAAAGAATCAATCTCCGCGTGGAGTGGTGAGAGGCTTCGTCTCGAACTCTTTAAGCCAAGTTGGAGAATACGGTCTTGGTCGACTAAAACCCAACCATGTCCACTTAGGGAGTCCTCCGAATGCCAGGAAGCATCCGTCTGACATTCTGAGATCCGGGGAAGGGACGAGTGGAGTAAAACCGGGTAGGCGAGAGGCTCAGGCTCTTCCGCTTCTTTTGTGTGCGCTTTCTTCCAAACAGAGGCTTCTTGTAAGGCCAAAGCCAAAGTCTCCTGAGGAGGTTCTTTAAAGTTTTCAAAGCAAAATCTGTTACGACTTTTCCAGATATACCATAATATCCATGGAAAGAGTTCCGGAGTGTCCTCTTCTATTCCGAATTCTTTCCCACGCCAGAAAAGAAAGTCGAAATTATAGAAGAGAGAACTTCTGGGGAAAATATGCCCTGAGGTAGAAATGGGTGATAAGGCCCAAATTTGCCTCGAAGGCGGACAGTCAAAGAGAAGATGGTTTATAGATTCTTCAGGACCCCCACAACGAGAGCATCCTTTCTCATTGCCAATATGGCGATAGGATAATCTCTGGAATGTGGCTAGACATCCTGAGACACATTGCCACGCGAAATGCATAAGCTTTCGCGTAGTTTTTAACTTCCATACATGTGCCTGAAGTGCCGAAACACCAGGTCCCTGAAAAGGGGGGTCACATGTAGGGCGAGATAACTCTCGCGCGGCCCAGTATCCTGATTTAACTGAATAGTTTCCGGATTTTGTATACGACCAGCTAAAACTATCACTCAAGTAGGTGCGACTTGGCCGAATCCCGAGAATCAGTGGAATATCAGCGGGATCAATCAACGCTTGAAGGCGATCCAGCTTCCAAAGGTGTGTTGATTGATCAATCAGATCATTGACATAGAGAAGAGGGTCTCTAGTGTCAAGAAGACTCTTGGCAGCTCTCGCAGGAATAATGGGAATCCATGGGTCCTCCCAGACTTTGGTTAACATTCCGGAGCCGATGGTTCGCCGAAGACCCGAGACAAGAAGAGGTTTGGCAGCCATTATGCTTCTCCAGCCATATGAGGGCCGATTCGAGCTTCCTATGTGTAAAGGGTCGCTAAAGCGAAAATAACGTCCCCTTAAGACCCTACTTAAAAGAGAGTTAGGAAATCTGATAAGGTGCCATAATTGCTTAGCCAATAAGGCTAGATTAAATTCCTCTAGCGTTCTAAAGCCAAGACCACCTTCAGAATAAGGTGTACAAAGTTTGTCCCACGCTATCCAGTGAATGCCATTGCTATTTTCGTTGGTTTTCCACCAAAAGTTTGCAATGGCACTGCTTAATTTTGAGCGAATTACTTTAGGAAGTAGGAAGCACGACATTACGTATGTCGGAAGAGCCTGCGCAACAGACTTTATAAGGACTTCTTTGCCACCTTTGGACAAGAACTTTGCGGACCAGGTATTGAGCCTTTTTTGAAGCCGGTCTCTGACAAAGGAGAAGACTTGAACTTTTGAGCCATGAATCTGTTCAGGAAGGCCCAGATACGATCCCATACCCCCATCTCGATGAATTCCGATTGTCGCTTTAATGGTATTTCGGGTTGTATTATCCACATCATGGCCAAACATTACCGAGGATTTAGCAGTGTTTAGCTGCTGTCCGGAAGCCTCTCCATAGGTCCGGAGTATATTAATAATTTCTCGACCTTGCGTCGGATCTGCTTTACAGAAAAACAGGCTATCATCGGCGAACAGAAGATGTGAGGTGGAAGGACATGCGTAGGATATTTGAAGGCCTTGAATACGACCATTCCACTCGGCATCTTTAAGCTTTGCCACCAATGCCTCTGTACATAAAATGAACAGGAAAGGGGAGATAGGATCACCTTGGCGAATGCCCCTGGATGGTCTAATGATGCCTCTCGGAGAGCCATTTATAAGAACTTTATACGATACCGAGGAGATACAGCAAATGATCCAATCAACCCATCGTTGAGCAAAACCCATTTTCAACATTAGGGCCCTAAGAAAAGACCATTCCACCCGGTCGTAAGCTTTACTCATATCTGTCTTTATAGCCATGAATTTTTTCCTGCAAGCTGGATTTGTACGGAGGGCATGGAAATTTTCCTGGGCTATAAGAATGTTATCTGTGATAAGTCGTCCAGCCACAAAGGCGGATTGAGTCTCGGATATAAGGTCCGGAAGAAGTTTCTTAAGCCGAAGACTCAATACCTTCGATATGACTTTGTACCCAACGTTACACAAGCTGATTGGTCGAAATTCCGCCATTTTCCTTGGTCTATCTGTCTTTGGGATAAGGCAAATATTTGTCTCATTAAGGCGATCATCAAAAGATCCAGACGAGTGGAAGTTTTGGACTAATTTAATTAGGTCTGGTCCAGTCAAGTCCCAGAACTTCTGGTAGAAAAAGGCCGTCATCCCATCCGGACTTTAACTTCTTCCGGGGATATTTCTCTCGTGAGCTTTTGATTCATATCCTCCGAGATCATAGTTGGCACATCCTGAAGAACAGAATGGAATTCTTGTGGGTCAGAGGTAGTAAATAGGTCCTTGAAGTAGTCTACCGCTAGACGCTCAATACCCACCTCCTTGTCCACCCACATACCATCGTCGTTCAAAAGACCCAAAATCTTATTTCGAGCTCGCCGCTGTTTGGTGATAGCGTGAAAGAATTTAGTGTTCTTATCCCCTTCTTGGTACCAAGTCTCTCTGCTCTTCATTTTCCAAAAAATTTCTTCTTCTCTATAAGCGTCACAGAGTTTCCATTTTATGGCAAGAAGCTCGTCAGCAGAAATGGAATCATCTTCTTGAGCGCTATCAATTTTATCTTGTAATTCCTTAATCAGTTTCTCCGAGTTAGTAGAATTCGATTTTTTCCATTTAGAAATAGTTCGTCTACAATTCTTAACTCTTTGTGTAAAAATACCTCCTTCAGGCGAAGGGAAATTCCAGCCTTCATAAACCGACTCCTTAAACCCCGGTTTACCTAACCACCGTTTATCAAAAAAGAATTGCTTAAAAGCTCGGGAAGGACTGTTTTGAATCGAAGCTAGAAGGGGTCTGTGGTCGGAGCCCCATAATTTTAAATACTCCACATTGGTGTGGGAAAAAATAGAGTGCCATTCTTCATTTGCCATGGCTCTATCAAGCCGAGCTTTGATAAGACGGCGGACTCGATGTCCTGCAGTCCCACAGCTACGGCGTCCTATCCAAGAAAAAAGGTTACCTAAGGACGGAACCTCGATCATCCCACAATTTTCAATCATACACCGAAATGGGAGGAAGGAGGATTCAGACCTACGTTTACCACCTCGCTTTTCATGGTTTCCGGTAATTTCATTAAAGTCACCAATCATAAACCAAGGTTCCGACCGGGAAATACCAATACGCGTCAAGCGTTCCCAAACTAATTCTCGGTATTGAACTACCGGATCTCCATAGACAAAAGTAATAAAAACACGGTTTCCATCAATAATAGTCTCAATATCAATAAGCCGATCGCTCACGAAAACAAACTTAACCGGATAATCATTCAAATACAAAAGAGCAAGACCGCCACTGTTACCAATTGGTTCAACAGTCTTAAGGCAGTCAAAACCTAACGATACTTGCATATTCTGAAGGTGTATAAGGTCATTTTTAGTCTCCGATAGAAAAAGAAAACTTGGGGAATACATGCGACACATCTCTTCCAGTCGACGGGTCGTAAGTTGAGCCCCAGCCCCTTGACAATTCCATGCCAGGATCCTCATGTGTTAGTTCCGGAGGGAGATTGAGACCCCACCGTACTAACAATCAAAACCATTGACTTGACCTTTGAAGCCAGGAATACTCCGTCTCTCAGAAATGAGGAGACTCTCCTAGTCGATCTCGGCTTTGAAGAACCGGATTTGTTGGAGATTCTTTTGTTGAGGGACAATAATGAAAGAAACACCTCACAAAAGGGAGAGAAACTAAGCTTCTAGAATCTCTCATCTTTGGCGAAACCAAAACTCTGTTTGGTTTTGTTATTGGGTCAAAGTTTGGGCCTGTAAATGGATCAAAAGAATAAGCATATTCTTGGTTATGTGTTGAATTTGTAAAAGGGCCAGAACTTGAATTTGTGAGTAGGCTCAGCAAAAAAACACTAAATGGGCTAACAATTAGTTTAGTTATTGGACCAAAGCCCACACAAAGAAAATTGGCCGCGGCCCATGAGAGAAATAGGGTTTGACATGGGGAAAATAGGGAAGCTGGTTTAGCGACGGCTAAGTCATCTGAGAAAATCTCTCCTCCGGTGAGAAAATTTCCGGCGATGGGAAGGGTGAAACACATACTAGACCCGAAAGACGAGTAGAAATCTTCGATAGATCTGGAGGTCGAGATGCAAGAGACGAAAGCCGGTGACTCCGGTGTGTTTTCCGAGCCATTCACCACCCGCTGGTGAGAAAGAGAACTTTTGACCACTAACGTGATCCTCGCCGGCGCCGAGACTGGCCGACGGAAAGAGAGAACAGAGAAATCCTCACCGGAATCCATGGTGGAAACCGAGTGGAAAGAAGAAAAGAGAAACGGATTCTTGCAAGCCATGACTAAAGCTAAATTATTTCTTCACACACGTGAGAAAGGGTAAGTGATCATGGGAAGATCTTGACTTCTTCATCCACCGATGCTCATATGTTCACCGCTTGTTTTTCTTAGCATTAAGCTAGATACAAGTTTCGATTTCAGTTTCGATTTCGTGTGAGAGACTGGAGAAAACATCTTCAATACTTAGCATAATGCTAGAAATAGTCTTCAGAATCATCAAAGATGAAAAGACCAACAGATCTCCTGAAGAAGAAGAACTTTTAAAGAGAACTAAGTTTTAAGAATGGAAGAGATAGGAAAAAGAGAAAAAGTTGCAGATCTATGCCCAATTAGAACAGCTCCAACAGAAAGATTAGGATGGGAGAGAAGAGGAAGAGGAGAGGAGCCCGGATCTGTTGTCGGAGATCCGATCTCACCATCTCGCCACCGTCCGTACACATTTTGTGTGTGTATATGAGTTGGCCAATGGATCATTTTTTCAAAGTATCCATAAAGTGTTTGGGTGATTTGGCTGGACCGACCATTTCGAATCTTTCCAATGGTGGGGACAAAAAATTAACTAGTTAGGAAGATAAACAGATTGTGATGTTTAGACACTTTGTGATTTTGAGAGAAATAAATTTCCAAAAACTCCAAAGGCGTAACCAGTCGAAATAAGCTCTTGATGTCACCATTTTGCCTTCTATGATTCTGCCTTCTTTCGATTCCGATTTTGCCTCGATTGGCTTTGTCAACGAGAATTCGTGATTAAATTGAAAGTCAACATAAAATTGAGTATTTTAATCACCAGACACAGAGTTCATGCTTTAAATCAACGAAAATGAACAACTAATGATTTAAATGACATTTTCCCGATAATCTTCCACTTAACTTATAATTTTTTATTATCATTTCTATAAGTCTATTTATTAATCATATTTTTTTTATCGTAATATAAATTTCTTGATATTTTAATTTCTCTATTAAAAATGTTACTTATTCTCACTATTTCACATTCAGGGTGAAAATCGACACTACCGGAGAACTAGTGAGAAATGTTATTTAGAGGAGAGTGTTGGGAAATGTCTTAAGAAATACCATGAAAATGAGATTTTAGAGGATATATATCTAGACAGAAATACTAGAAAGTTACCAAAAGAGATCATGTTATTTTATCGGATTACATATTATCTTAAATGATATCATACTATTTGTTTACATAAAACACCAAAACAAACAAACGCATAACTTAGTTATGTCTTACCATCACCATTTGGTTATTTAGCACAAATGCAGTAAAGTTAAATACACAAGTTGTTGAACAAAGTGTCATGTTTTTATACTTGAAAACTACTTTGTCTTGACAGCGGTCTTCATGAGCAAGGCAGAATGGCCGAGACATGGTATTGTTGCGAATAATATCAAGCTCTGCATTATTATACACTATGGTTTGACCATGTCTCATATACGGATCTTTCCCAAGCAAACAATCAACATGAAGAGTCGTGCAACAGTAGTCATCGCACGAATAGAACCCACCTTTTCTTGAATATATTATTTTGCGTTCGCATACATCACACCAGTCTGATTGATCAGTGGCCTCTTTCTTTTGTTGAAAGGTGAGGAAATGTTTGTCATGCTTATACCTTGCCTTGTACGGTAAAGTTGCACACTTGAAACATATAATAAACTTGCATTCGATGCAACTTAGTTTCTTAGAACGAAATTTTCTATCACCGACTTCTTGACAGATTTGACAAAGAGCCGCTAACTCTTCTTCTGGATTCAGAGCTAGGAATAAGGGGTGCTCATGGCCTTGATATTCAAATGGTTCAGAAACTGAGGCACACCGTAAGTCTAGTCTGAAACCCCATCTTCCCGTGGGATCCTCATACATGAAACCACAACTTGAACGCCAACAAGCCGTACATTTGAAATATTCATTAGTGACAACCTTTAGCGTAAGTGAGCGAGGATGCAAGGCATGATGTTTCTTGAGTGGGGCATTTGCACATGCTTCATGTAGAATGAAGTCACATTCATCCATACATGAATAGTAGCTACCCTCGTAGATTGGGAGGACACACGCTTGACAAATCTTGTTATCGTCATAAACTTTAATCATCTCAAGTTTCAGACGATGGACATGAGAAAAATGGAGTATTATTCCTTCAGTTATCTTCTCGTATGGCTCGACAACTATCTCAGGTTCTTCAGGTACTCCCTCGAGTTCTTCTCCATCCCACAAGTCTGTACGCAGTGCGCATCTTGAATGAACAAAATAGTCACACTTGTTGCAAGAGTACGCACCGTAATGGTTGTCAACCTTTTGACGACAGACTCCGCATGACAATTTCCCGGTTGGAAGAGAGGAAGTGAAAGAGATACGATGGTGGTGACGAGATATTCTTATGACATGCGGGAAATATATACACTCTTGATGGACTACAAAGACACATGGAACACAAATATAGGTGGGAATATGTTCTTTAATCAGGCCGCAAACATTGCAAGGTAAGAAAGCTTGTTTGGGGAAAAAGGTGAGAGGGTGGGGATGCCTTTTTGGATGGTGTATAACAAAGAGTATTGGCTTCATCGCACAAACCGGATGCATACGGAAGTTGTACGAAGGGCAATGATAAACCATGTCATATAAAGGTTTTTCACAATATATGCAATCCCTATCGATTATGGAAGGAGTGAAAAGTTGGAGAGATTGAAAGGGATAGAAAGGGTGTTTGATCTCTAGTGGAGACTCTACACATTCTTTGTGAAACATTTCACAACATGTGACACAGAAATAATAGTCAGTGCCAATCTCTGGGCTTAGGCATGCACCACAATAGAATTCGACATCATTACCAGTTTCTCTATTGTTGCACCAAAAGAGAGGGGCTACAGGGAGCTTACAGTTGGAATCAAGCAAATACTCGGATTGTTGATCAATGCTTCTTATGCTGGGGAAGTAAGGGGAAACATCCCACACCTCTTTGCTACAATCATTCGCCTCCTTTTTTAACCGTTCAACTTTGAGACGTATAGAAGGACAGATGAAAAGAGGTTGAAGAAGAAGGTCCTCGAAGGAGGAGGAAGGGTTGTTTGTTTGAGAAAACAAAGTATATATGAGAAAAGGTTGTCCACTGATTTCTGCCTCACGAAATCCACCGACTAAATTCATGGTAGCTACAAAGACTGATTTGGGAAGTTGTGATATTCCTCTTCTTCTTCTCCCCCGCATATATACAACTGAAGCTTGATCGATATATTAATTGTATAGTCTTTGTCTCTCTCACAAGTGGACCCTCCCCAATTATCCCGCACGTCATAAGATTCCCCACATCACCATATTTATTAAACGAGAAAAAGAAAAATGAAAACGACGTGATATTACGTGTTTTTTTTGTTTTGTTTTTTGATATCATCAACATGATATTTTTTACCTGTTTTTAGATCTTTATTATCCGTCTTCGTTTTTGCTGGTTGTAGTTGTTTAAGTTCGGTTTAGTCACCTTCTTGAACTTTCTTTTTCGTAGGCATTTTAATGATTCGGTTCTCTTTGAGGCTCCTGTTTGTAATCTTTTTTGACGTTAATTAGTTCTATGGAAATGCTCGACGAGTACTCTTGTAGTGAAGAGCTTTCAATAATATTGCTTTGGACTTTTGGCTCTGGAAGATTATATCTTTCCAGTTTTGTTTCCCGTTAAAGTCTTGGGCTAAGTTTCCGCCGTGTCCCACGTTGTAACATGTTTGTTTGGTTAATAAATTTACAGTGACAAAAAAAGAACTACAAAAAGAAAAGATGCTCGATTAATCTTAATATTAAATCTTTGATATTATCTCAATCAAAATAGTTCCACTAGTCTCTGTCTCTTTCACATGTTAGCGTGATCGATATATGTCAACATACTCGTGTAATATTTTGTTCACAAATTGACAAAAATATGTTGATCAAACAAAAAAATTGCAACTAATATTTCCCACTTGATGAATTTAAACAATGTTAAATTTGATGGGATTCAATACAATATCAAACTAAATGTGAATTGATTGACCAACATTTTTATATATTACTCTAAGATTATATTTAATTTTTTTTGATCAAACATACCTATTTGAGATAAATATATATATATATATATATATATATATATATAGGCTCACTTCAAACAAAATTCTACTCTAAAATATTTAATAAATTATATTTCGGTTAGGATAGGCGTAATCCATGTTCTAAAAATCGGCCGCCTAGCCGTATAGGCACTGATCGAGGGGGGCCGCGACGATTTTGTCCAAATCGGTAAGAATAATCGCTGATCCGATTTTTTGTTTGCCTAGACCGCCTAACATAATTTTTTTCTTACATTTTATTTTTTCATGGATCTAAAATTCAAAACGTCCAATTTATATTCGTAATTTGTATAAAAATTGTAAATTTGAGCTTAAAATCTTGTTTTCATGTGTTTAATGCAATTTTAAAAACAGTATTATATAAATTTCTTAATTATAATGGATTAATATGTTTTTAAAACATTAAATAGTCTTAAAACTAGTTCCCGATTAATCTTCGTATAACCCACGATTTTCTTGCTAGGTGCTAGGCCCGCCCTCACCTCCTGACTAGCGCCTAACGATTTTTTGAACACGGGGCGTAATATGAACTTTAATCTAAATATTTTTTAAAAAAATCCTAAGAATAACTTCTATCTATTTCTAATTTTAATTTTGTCGATCAATTTAAATTCTAGTGCTAGATTTCATATTAATGGTTTCATCTTTATAGGATTTAATAAAATGATTTTTGTCCATTAGTTTTTTTCTTCTATATTTTACTCTATTTAAGTATAAGTGCTATCCAAACTAAATTTAATTTTCATGAAACATATGATTTCATTTTTTAAATCTTAAGGACCAATTTTTTTTAATGAAGCTCTTTTAGTTTTTTTTGGTAGACATGAAGCTTTTTTAGTTTTCGAGAAATACTTAAACCTCAAATTTTAAATAAAATAAATATTACAACGATATTTATATAATTATATATTAGATCACAAAAACTAAATATAATGATACATATTTTAAAAATAAATTACAAAACTTTATTTGAGATAAGAAAGAGGTTACTAAAATCTATTTGATAAATGTATTACAATAATTTATTTGATTAAATATTGAATAATTAAAACAAAAATACATAAATATGTTAGAAAATAATCAAACATTCAAAGTAGATAAAACAGATGGATTTTTCAACTTCATTTCCTTGTTGTGCAAAGATTGGAATTTATATTTTTAACTCTCTATCACCAAAAAACCCGAAAGTTTTGTTATAACCATCAAAACTTTTATTTTGCATATTTGTTTCTCAATTAAAAACATGAAAATTAAAGAAGAAATAAATATAATCTAGTATGATGCTAGAAATATAATAAAAATTTAAAACAATGTTAGATAATATCATACTTTCTAAACTAAATGTAGAATCAAATACTTACAATGATGTTTTTATTGATTTTCATCTCATATAACAAAAAACAAATCGAGATACTATCATGTATCTATATTATGAATATCTTATAAGATGATAATCTAAAATAGACAGTGGAGATGAATCTTTACAAAATAATAAAAAAAACAATGTAAGATATCTATCGTATAGTCTCTAAAATTAAAATTTAGAATTAAGCTTTAAAAATTATATTTAATTTGATTTTTAACCCATACAACAACAAAAACCAAAAACAAAAATTAAAACAATATATATAGATGAGAAAATGAAAAAAAATGAGAAAATATGTATTTATAGGATTGGAAGTGATGGGAATTACCATTAAACAAATAAATTATGGGAATTACAATTTTAATTTATTGTGTGTTGAATAAAATTGAGTGGAAAAATATAGTTAATGCAAAATTTTATGATTTCAGTTATATATTAAAATATGAGTTAAATGTATATGACTAAATTGTGTTATTTGTGGTTTAATTGAAAATATATATATTTAAAAAGTTACATTGCCAAGTGGACCAATAATGAGAATGAAACCTTACTTATATATATATATATATATATATATATATATATATATATATATATGATTTACTGATAAATATCGAGATGGTCTCATATTTTCAACATACTGATGATTATATGTTCATACTCAATGCTTTTTTTCTCCTAAGTTACATATTCATCCAGCAATGCAAACTTATTTGTTGATAATATAATTGATTATATACATTAAATGAACATGATATATTTTAGTTGATGAGCGAAAATAGTCTCATAACTATCCACTAGTTTCTTTACATTATGTTAGTCTAGAGTCTATAAAAACAAATTAAATCTGATTATGAAATTATGCAAAGTAGTTGAAAGAAACTTGAATACCATTTATTTTGGAATATGACACATGCAATAGCTATAAATTATTATTACATCTTCAAATAACCACTTTATTTGTAGGAAAAGACTTATAGCACATACACTCATGAAAGAGTCAAAAGAATTTGATGATCTTGAGATTTTAACAGTTGTTGAAAGCATGTGGATCTTGCAAATTATATTGTCATATCAAAAGCTAATTAGGGACGTAAGATTTGGGTGGGAAAATTTCTTTGAGGAAAAGTAAAAAACGGATATGAGTAAAACATATGATCGTATAGAATGGCAATTCCTTCGGGTCCTAATGGAGAAATTGGGTTTTTCCAGAACTTGGATAAATCGGGTTATGTTCTGCATTTCCTCTGTATCCTATAAGGTTCTTCTTAATGGATCCCTTTTTTTGTTCATCTTATGTACGAAAGCTTTAATTGCCCCATTAAAATCGGCGGAATGGAATGGCCACATTCAAGGCCTCCAAGTTTCGAAAGCAAGCCCATCAACCTCTCACCTCTTCTTTGCGGATGATAGCTTATTTTTCTGTAAAGCGGATGAAAGCCAAGGAAAGGCTATAATTGACATAATTCATTCATATGGCGGGGCATCTGGACAACAACTAAATTTCCGAAACTCCTCGGTAATGTTTGGCAAGGACATTGATGAACAATCTCGAAATGCCATTAAGGGAACCCTTGGATTAACCAACGAAGGAGGAATGAGCACTTATTTGGGACTTCCTGAAAAGATCCATGGCTCAAAAACACAAGTTTTCGCCTTTGTCCGTGATCGCCTCCATAGTCGGCTCAATACCTGGTCAGCCAAATTCCTTTCCAAGGGTGGGAAAGAGATTCTTATAAAATCAGTAGCTCAAGCCCTTCCGACATACGTCATGTCGTGCTTCCTACTACCTACAGCCATCCGCTCAAAGTTAAGCAGTGCTATTGCAGATTTTTGGTGGAAGACAAATGCAGATAGTAAAGGAATCCATTGGATTGCTTGGGATAAACTATGCACCCAACTATCAGAAGGAAGTTTTGGATTTAGAACATTGGAAGAATTTAACCTTGCTTTGCTAGCAAAACAATTATGGCGCCTAATTAAATATCCGAATTCCCTCCTCAGCAGTGTCCTCCGAGGATGATACTACCGCTATGGTGATCTACTTGAGATCAAAAAATCCAATAGACCCTCTTATGGATGGCGGAGTATTATGCCGTCAAAATCCCTCCTTACCTCGGGATTAAGGAGGACTATTGGTTCAGGGATGAATACCAGAGTATGGTTAGATCCTTGGATTCCCGATATTCCGGCTCGTCCTACAAAAGGCATGACAACCGAGAGAGATCCACATCTATGTGTGGACCATTTGATTGATCCTGTGTCCAAACAGTGGAAACTTGACAAACTTCATGTCTTGATCGACCATTCGGATATACCTCTTATTCTAGGTATTCGACCAAGTTGCTCTTATTTAAGTGATGGATATAGTTGGAGTGGAAATAAATGTGGTAACTATTCTGTTAAATCATGGTATTGGGCTGCGCGGGAACTTTCCCGCCTTACATGTGACCACCCTTTTCAGGGACCGGGGATCACTCTCCTTTTGGCACAAGTATAGAAGTTAAAAACTACACAAAAGCTTAAACATTTTGTGTAGCAATATTTATCAGGTTATCTAGCGACAAACCATACACTATTCTACCGACACATCGGTAAGGAGAAACATTGCCCAAGATGTGGTGCTGAGGCGGAGATAATTAATCACCTCCTCTTTTAATGCCCGCCGGCGCTTCAAACTTGGGCTCTTTCACAAATCCCATCATTACCTTCCTCCTTTCCTAGTCAGTCCCTATTCTCTAATTTGGACTTTCTTTTCTGGAGAGCGAAAGGGATGATGAATGGAGAAGAAATTGGGCATATTTTCTCATGGATACTTTGGTATCTATGAAAGGCTCGAAATAGCTTTATATTCGAAAATATCCGGGAATCTCTCCAGGATACGTTAGAGCATGCCTTTCAAGAGGCGAACGCTTGGAAGGTTGCTAATAGCAAAGACGATCTCCTCGCTGAAATCATAAGGCCATCTCAAGCTCCTATAATCTCGGGAATTACTCAACCAGAATGTCAAATCGATGGTTCCTGGAAAGCAACTGATCCCCTCAGTGGACATGGGTGGATTGTTATGGATAGAGATACACCTATCTTTTTGGGACTGAAAGTTTCCGTCGGGGATTATCTCCTCTGCAAGCAGAATTCGAAACACTCCTATGGGCAATGGAATGCTTAATCTCAGACTCGAAGACGAATTTCGGCTTTACCTCATCTTGCTCTGAACTAATATCTATTTTAGATAATCCATATGATTGGCCTACATTTGCAGTAGAATTACAATATTTTAAGCTTTCTTTCCCCTCTTTTTATATTAGGTTTATTCCGCGTAGTAACAATGTCCGTACCGACTGTCTCGCAAAGAATACACGAGCACGAGGTTATTTATTCTCCCATGTAAGTACATCGGCTCTTGATTGGCTCTCTGTAAAAGAAAGCTTCCGTCCAATAACTTAACAAAATGGTGTTTGACAAAAAAAAAGAAAAAAAAAAGAAAAGTAAAACACTACATTAATTTGGATTATTTATTTGTTCAAAGCAACCAATATAGTTTACAAGTTTTAGTCTTGGGGTATTTTTCCACAAGTACTCAACGATCAACTCGAACTATCAAGTATCAAATCTTCACATTAGTATTAGTAAAGACGGATTATGAGACTTTTCATATGACCATAATAGCTTCTTTTTTTTTTAATAATTTTTAAAAATGATGGATAATAGAAAATACTCTATCATATCTTTTATCAAAATAAAAATTTATAATATTCAATAAACAATATTTTGGTATGAAAAAGAGGTTTTATGAAATTGTTTTCTCTGTTATTGATGTATTCACAAGATACAACATATATAAAGGGATACAATATTAGAGTTTAGGTTAGGGATTAAGTGATCTAGAATCTTCTAATGAGCTGCATAATGGGCATCCATATAACAATAAGATTATTCATAACATATTTTTAATATCTAATTTATATCTAAACTTTATAAAAAGATAATAATAAGTTATGTAAATCTATATGGCCTTCCAATAAGAGTTGTTATAGAAGATACATGTTATCATCGGTTAAATACATAAAATTAAAACAAATATATCGCTAAGCACTACTTGGGCTGGCGATATTCTAAAAAGCGCTAGGCACTATTTGGACCGTGGACGGTCGAGGCGGGGATTAAACGGAGACTAGGCGTTACAAAAAATTAAGAAGAAATTCATAATTTTGTATTAGTAAATGGGTTATATAAAACTATAGTCGATTATTTTTTGTTAGAGGTTCTAACTGCACAGTGGTAAAATCCAGTTTATGCAATGTCACCACCCGAGTTCGAGAATTTGTAGCTACAATCTTACAGTTTTTAAATTTTAATTAACTGAAAGGGTTAAAAACAAAATTACATACAAATCATCTTCTTCCCCATCAAAACCCTAATCACAAATCTTCTTTGTTTTTTTCTTTCCTTTTTTTCTTCTTTCAAATTTTTTCTTTTTATTCACCATTTCACATCAAAATTAAACATAATACCATAGATTTTTTTAATAATTTACATATTTCTAACTACAAAACGAATATTTTGATGATCATTTCTGATTTTTTTAGCGATATACAGCCAAATCGCGGTGGTTCACCTTCCCCCACTGACTCCTCGGCGCCTGACCGACCGCTTGCAGGTCCGAGTTTTAGAACCTTGGCTTTATGTATTGTTTAGTAATTTTTTTAGAATGTGGGTTCAACCACTAGGGAGTAAGGTCTCATGCAAATTGTAACGTCCCGACCGCCACCTTTTAATGGGCCCCACGTCCTCTCTCGGCCCGTGGATCCACCCTTGTCCGACGGCCGGTCCGTTACGTCCAGGAGGCTTTAAAGACTTGTTTACCGACCCTAAAAATCACCACATGATCTTTCCTTGTGTTTTGTCCTCACTCACACAGTTCCGACAATCACTTCCTGGAAGGTCACCCATCTTGAAATTGCTTCAGCTCAAATACCCTTAACTGTGGAGTTCTCTCAGGACAGTTGGCTGAAAAGATAAGTGCACTTTGGTGACATAAATGGCCAAATCAATTATTTTAAACCTCTCCGCATGCACTACCATATTACTGAAACCGGAGTGTTACACAAACACAACAAACACGTCAAAGCGCAGAAAACATGATGGTAAGGTGTTTTTTGATGGCTTTGACATCCAAGTAAAAAAATATAGCAAAAAGAGAGAGACCATGGGTTGGAGTCGTGGAGAGAGTAATGTAAAAAAATGGGAGAAAGAGAAGGGTTTGGTCACACCGGACCAAAAGTGACGGTCCACGGTATATCTATCCGTTTATAGACTTTTTAAGGCGAAAACGGAGAAAAGGAGTAGTGTTTGGGGGTGGAGATGATCGGAAGTGGTATTTAAAAGTGACTAGAAAGTGGTTGGAAGTATGGCTGCAGTGTTTGTCTGACATATTTTAGAGAGTAAAGGAGAAAAAAGTGTTTATACACTACAAAGTAATGTGGAAAATCGGATTGTAGATAGATAGTGAAAATTTAATCCTTTTTTGTTTAGAAAAAGTTGTATTTATAGAGTTTTATCTCTTCGGGCTCAGATACCTAGTTAAATATTCATATCCAGGACGGATTCGAATCCATCAATTTAGGCATGTACTAGGCACTTGAGTGCTTTTCACCTACTATCCTTGCCTTTGTTTGCTTGCAAACCGGGAAAATAATTCCAAGGTTTAAGATATAACAAGCCGAACCCCATAAAATTCCTTTCGGGAAAGGGAGTACCGCGACAACCGAGACCTAAAAACTCTTCTCCCTGAGCTAGCAAGAAAAGAGACATCGATGCTAACCCTCACTTCCCCCGACGCTCACCCTTGAACCACTCCAAAAGCTAAACTCAACTTCAGATCCGACAAACAGAAAGCTAATCACGGCGGTAGATGATGGATGCCGGCTCAAACACGCCACCAACCACCGAGAACCGGTCAAGGGTTTTGGCCAAAACATGTAATCCTCCCAGGTCCGAAACCATAACATGTAATGTTAGTTTTGTCACAAGCATCACTCGAACCGGCGACCTCTAAACTTAGCTTAGGATCTTTACAAGTTGAGCTAACGACACTTGGTAAGACTTAAAACATTCTAACCATCTTCCATGTATCAAATCAGCCAAATATTCATCGAGAAAAACTTCGTTACTCATCAGCCAAATATTCTCGATAGCTATACTCCAAAATAGAACGTTTTGAGTGAGAAACACTCTAAATTTAAAGAAAAAATATATAATTTTAAGTGGAAAACATTCCAGCAGCAAAATAAACTGTTAAACATTTATAAGGTGTGAAACGTCGATCTTTGTTTGATTAACATGTGTTTTTATTTAATACATAAGCCTAAAATGAACAGTGTTGGTTGTTATTTTGTACGAGATACATTATGTGCAACTAAGACATCAACAAGTCACAAAACAAAATTTTTTTCTCCTATAATTTCTGTTTTTATGTTCCTTGTTGCAAAGTTTCATATCCCTTCAGTGTCCAACAGAAACTTTGACGTACGAACAAGCTTGATGCCTCCTATTCGAATAGCTTCTATTATTGCATTTACTTCAAAGCAATTGAATCGATGACTTTTCTTAATATATGTATAACCTTCCGCTTTCCATGTGACAAACTGATTGCAAAAGTCTCATGCTTCAGCTTATATATATATCCAATTATACATATATAGATATAGTGAACTTGCTATGTATTTTGCAACCATTCATATATATATGTTTTCCAAAACAGATATGGTGAAGTTGATTCTACTATCTCTTATAATTTCATATATACACACAAAATATCAATGCTTCGAGTCTCCATATATCGCTAAGATATATCGAAAACGATAATGATCAGGCTGAAGCTCAATTTCAGATGGTAAGAATCCTTCAATCTGAAACATTTAATCCACATTTGAACCAATACCATGGTAAACCCAGTTGACTTTGGTATTGACATGGGTAGAATTCGTAAAACCGAACAAAACCGGACAAAATTAAACGAAATTGTCTTTCCACTTCCATAGTGACTAAACAAAAGTTTAGTGTACAACTAAGTATAAGATAGTACCATCTTTTGTCAACTATTAGATTGTACTTAGATCATCATTAAGTACTAAAGAAACCTTTGACCAAGAATAACAGTACTAAAATAATCTCACTCAAAAATGGGAAGAGAATGTTATAACAAAACCAAATTGGTATTAGTTACTTATCACTTTGATCTATAAATAAAATGTCATTCATTTTCTTTTGTTGATCTATTTTTTTCATCTATGAAGACTCAAGAACTCAAGTGACGACTAAGGAAAATGCTAGAAAAGTCCCGAAATTCATTGATTATTTTATTTACAGAGATTTTAATTGGTTAATAAACTCGGAACTAAATATGGAAAATCAAATAATGAAAAAAAGAAGGAATTAAAGGGTACAACCACAAAATATGAAGAAGCAACAGATCGTAGTAACGATAGCTAAAGATTCAACGATCGAGACAAAACTCCACAAAAGATCATCAATTATGGAGAGATTACCCGACAAAGACAACAATCTCATGTTCCAACCGGAGCTCAGGGATGAAAGATTCACCTCCGGCCACCGGAATGCCCATGATGACGACAGATACGACGGTAGATCCATCAACGTCCATCGGGAAGCTGACATCACCAAGTTTTGCTCTCTTCTTCTTCTTCTCTGTTTTCTAGTTTTGGGTTATACAATCTTTCTTCTGGGTTCTTCTTCTCTGTTATGTTTTTGCAAGAAAGCTAAAAACAAAAGATGAGAATTTATTAAAATAATGCTGTGAGTCACTGTTTATGACAAGTGGTTTTGATTTAGAGGTCATTCTTTTAATAATTTTCTAATGTTTAACGTATCTATAGTCCACAAAATATCTTAAGTTTGTAGGACCAGATTCCACAAATTACTGATATATGCTATCCACTTTGATCCGTTTTGAAAATTTGGATACCCAATAACACGTTGAATATAAAGGAAGAGTGAAATTACGTATTTATCTTGAGCTGAATAATTGAAAAAACTATCATTTATTATTTTATTAGATTCAAAATAGTTTATTCAAACATTATATATAGGAAATATAAAGAAAAATAAATTTGTTCATACCAAGTAGGTCTTGGACTACTGCTACAAAAAAAAAACTCCTATCTTTTTGTGAGGACAAAAGTTAAAAACTTGTCGATATTTTGGTCCCATATTCATCCGAACGTGTTTCATGCTTCCGTTGGGTCTTCTTGTGTTTGTCCCACTATAATTGCTTTAGTGGCTGATTATCATTAATGATCATTGTGTTCTGTCAGTATTACTACTATATGTGTCCAATTCATTTAAAGGAAAATTTAGGCACTAGCTAGCATTCAATTATGTTTTTGGATGTACAAATAAAATTGATCTTAGGTTCTTTGAGCTTAATTACCAACATTTTGAAAATGGTATTCATTCCAACCTAGCACGTACGGCAAACAAAATCCGCTTTTATTCAGGGCCGTCCCTGAGCACAACAACATGAAACAATTGCTTGGGGCTCCCAAAAAATTTGTTGCAAAATTAGGCCTCTAAATATATTTTTGATTGCAAAAATAGGCTCCATTTTCTTAAAATTTTAAGTTTTTGGTGTCAAATTTTACAATTGATTTATAAAACCCAACAAAAGTTCAGGTTTTCATATTATTTTTTTACAACGTACACCAAAATGCCAGATACAAATATACCAAAATGCCAGATACAAATATAAATATTTTATTTCGTTTGCGTTTAGCGTATGTGACAAATAAAAAAATAGTACTAGATAGAAAGAACTATAAATTTTAATTTGTATAAAACTGTCTCGTACGTAGCTATGATTTGAGATTGGATAATGACGTGCTTGTATAACGTGAGTTACGTGACTTATATTCATGTGCGGATGGACCTTCAAAGAGAGTGAAGCACGATGAGTCTCTCTTTCTTTGTTTATTTGTTTATGATTCTTACTCGATAAAGTGATTCAAAATTATATTCATAACTAGTAGAAAGTAAAGATAGTGTGATGTGTTTTTCTTTTCTTTTGAGGATTGAATTTGAATAACATTTTAGGACAATAACGAATTGTGTATATGATTTCTGATAATCTGATTCCAAGCCAGGATCACTTTTAGAACCCGTTCACACACATTTGGATATTCTTTTATGTTCCAAACTGGATCACCCATAATTTATTTACTAAACTCTCTCCTTTCGAAAAGGAAATATTAAGAGCCCAATACACGCATTCACTATTAAATACCAAAACTTTGATTTATTTTTTGTTTTGTTTTGTGAATAGCCCCAACAAATTAAAATTAAAATTTTTATCATATTTGATCTAATAATATTTATTTACGTCAATTCTAATAATGATTTTTTAATATTTAAAATACACTAATTATAAGAATTCAATTTAGTGTAGTAGTTTTGAACTTTCTAAAATCATTTTATATATTAAAGAAGTTTATAATTCAATCAGGAGCACACAAATGTTAGGAATATATAAAGTTTTGTAATTGAAAACCCTAAAAAGTCTGGTAGCTCTGTTGGATAATTAGTGTTAATTGTTTTCATTCGCATCTCTGGTTCGAATCGTAAAGGTTTCATATTTTTTTTTCTTTCTCGTTTTCACTTTCTTCTTCCCTTCCCTTCTTCGCCGATTGCCCGGAGGAGCCGACTATTTCTCCTCTCTCTCTACTTGATTTTCAGGTTCTTGCCCTCTTTCTTTCTTTCTTATGCAGTTCCGTTTCTATCAGCTCAAGATTTATCGACTAGTTTTTCTGAAAGTATCGGTTTTTTTTTTAGTGATTAGACAAGTTTTAATCTTGGCTCATGAACTTTGTTATGTTTAACGACTTGGGTTTGATCGGTGTATTGTTTTGTTGAATTGTCAATGAAAAAAAACCTTAATTTGCATTGTCACAGGAAGTAAAAAGATGGACTTTGATGATGAAGACAAACCAAAAGAGGTTGCCAAAACCCGTAGATTCGCTCCTTGCCGTGCCGGAAAGTCTAAACCCAAACCTAAACCGGAACCCACTGCACAGAAACCGGAGCCGCCGCAATCACAAACTGACTCTGTGAGCAAGAGTGAGCATGACGTTGATGCTAAAGGTGCTGGTCCTAAGGTTGAAACTGAGGTTTATAATGGCTCTGTTAAAATGGAGATTGATTCAAAAGTTGATAAAGAGCCAGAGTTCATGGATACTGAGTTGATTGAGGAAGATGAGCAGCTTCCATTGCAAGAGGAGAAGGAGGAGGAAGAAGAAGAAGAAGAAGATGTTGTTGTTCGTGAAATCGATGTTTTCTTTAATCCGTCTATTGATGCTAATACTCAGGTCTATTGGATTAGATTCTTCAAAACAACATTTTAATTTTGCTAAACGTTCTTAGAGTTTTGATTAATGTGTGTTTCTTAAATGTGACAGCTTTATGTTCTACAATATCCTCTAAGACCATCTTGGCGACCATACGAAATGGATGAACGATGCGAAGAAGTGAGTGTTCCACTTTGTGTATTGCTATTACTTGATCTGCTTTTTGTTTTGGTTCTAATCTTTTTGTTTGTTTATGTGTCTTTAAGGTTAGAGTGAATCCTTCTACATCGCAAGTGGAAATTGATTTGTCTATGGATGTTCATTCGAAGAACTATGACTCCAATTTTGGACTAAATATGACTAAGCAGGTAGTGTTTTTAGTTCTAAGCTTTATTCAAGTTTAATCTTTTTGATGCAAATTCATTTTTTTCGTTTTTTTGTTCTTTTGGGTAGACCTTGAAAACAACATGGAAACAGCCTCCTACTTTGGATTATGCTGTTGGGATTCTTTCAGGTGATAAGGTATTTTTTCCTCGTTTTCGAAAGCTTGATAACATTGTTGTATAGTGTGGACTGGATATCTTGTTAAATTGGACTTGTTGACTTGCAGTTACACTTGAATCCTGTCCATGCTGTTGCTCAGCTCCGACCGTCTATGCAGTATCTTTCATCTGACGGCAAAAAGAAACAAGCAGAATCTACTGAAGAATCTGTCGGAACATCCAAAAAACAGGTATAGATCATGATCTGACATTAGCTAAAGAATTGAGGTATATAGATTGGCCTGAGTAGTTAGTTTGGCTACTTGTGCCACCGTTTATATGATACTAGTTTTGAGTCCATATATTTCATCTGTGGCAGAACAAGGGAGTGCAGGCTTCGACAGATCAGAAACCAATTAACGAAGAAGTATGAGATTTGGTTTTATTTTGTTTTTATGTGATCCTTTCTTTTCTTTGGTTTGTTGGTGGTTATGTAAACTTAAGCTGCTATCTTTCTTCTTCCTTTAGACTTGGGTTGCACTCAAGTATCATGGACTTCAATCCGAATATTGCTCCAGATATCTGAACGGGATGATGGCGAATGGGAACTCTTCATTAGATTTCAACATGAGCCCGTATGATGCCTTCCTTTTCACTGAGTTCGCATGAGATAATTTGGGTTTTTCCTGCTTACTATAAACTTTTTTCTTTTTTCTAAATAACCTCTTGTATTTCCTTGAAGGCAAGTTTATATCAATGAACTGTGCCGTGGGGGAAGCAGCAGAAACTCTGAATCGAAAGAAACATCGAAAAGGTACAATATATCAGGGTCATCTAGTTAACATTTGTCATCTTATCATCGAAAAGAAATCACTGTTGCTTTACCAATGCCTGGTCATCTGTGTCATCTAGTCAATATTTACACCCTTTCTTAAGATATAGTCTTCTGCTTTCAGGGTCTTGCTTTCCCTACCACTTGAAGAACGTGTGAAAAAGTTGCTCTGCGAGGTTGGTAACTATTGTAATCAGCATTATGTTTCTCAATTATTCTGTTATTTTCTGTTTTTCAAGATGAAGGTTATATGGTTCCAGCCTTTAGTATTGAATAAAATATAAGCCATTTGTCTAACTCGTTCGAATCATAACAGGGATCTCCGTTGCTTCGATACAGTGTTCTTAAGCATTATGCCCCTGAGTTCTCAGACGAGGATTTCTTAGGGGCCCTCCAAGAAGATGGCTGGTTAGTTCAAGGTTTATGGACTCCCAAAACTAAGCTACTGGGACTAGATAAAAACTGTGGAAGTATCAGGGATTATGTCCTGTCTCTGTTCAGCCAGAATACAACTATAAAGTACTCTGAAGTTGAAGCAACGGGTTTTCAACGCGAGAAGAAGAAAACTATGGAAACTATGTTGACTGAATTTGCCAAAGAAAGGCCTCTGCTAAACGATTGGAAGTTCAAAGAGCCCACTGATGTCTCATTCATAAAATCCTACCCGGAGATTGTTAAGGAGCAAGATATTTTATGGACGAATAGGAAAGAGATTATAGAGTCAATAATAACCACCCAAGGAGGAAAAAGTAGAGCTGATAATAGGAGGAATGTTGTTGGCAAAAATTCTTCAGTTACAGTTAAACCGGAGGTTCCAACAACCCTCTCGGACAAAGGAGGAAGTTCAAGAAATACGATACCTCGTGTTGTTGGACAAAAAATGCCAGAAGAACTTCGGTGGGCGTTACCAAAGGCCTTGAAAAAGGTGTTTCAAACTCACAAAGTTTGCAGGTGGGATTCTTGAGAATTATACTCTGCAATTATCTAAACTTTGAAATTTTCAGATTTTGTTTCTTTCATAACATGTGAATTTCTTACGAAAAAGGAACGAGAGTTAATTACAGAAACTTATGGCTAAGTAGTTTAAGTGACCCTCAAAAAGAAAAAGCCATTGTGAAACTAAAACTGTTAGAATCAGACATTACGTGTGAGTAACCTCTTTCTTGGATTCCATATGGATTTTTGTGCAGGTATGAGACGATCTGCCAAGGACTTAGGGATCTTGCAGTTTCGACATCAAATAATCCAAAAGCTGATTCAGGAATGGCAGTGAATGTGGCGTTAGCCGTGGATGCTTACCAGGACGAGCTCAAAGACGTTATAAGTGAAGTGGCTGCTAACATTCACGGGTCTTATGTCTCCATATCATCTCCAGACCATCCTGAATACGATTCTTTGAGGTTATTTGTTGTTGGAACATGATCACATTGGTTCTTTATGTTTCTGTCGAATCTCTAATTTCTCTGTTCTTTTATCATCAGGGGAGTGGTGATTAGCCTTTTTTGCGGAACTGGACCTGGAGCAAAGCTTATGAAGGCTGAAGTATTTGCAGCAGGCAGGAACGAACTTAAACGTGAAATCACCAACAACGAATATATAAAGGTCTTCACTTGAGCTCTCTTTCGACTTTTTTGTGTGTTTCGACCAAAGCGTGGTTTTAGTCTCTAAACTTTGTCTGTTGTCACAGGTGATGCACGATCTCTGTGAAACCAACTCTTCAGGATGGATTTTACAGAAAGCTCGATGATGAGTTATCACCACTCACAAATCATCATGACTAGATTTTAATGATCTATAAATTTTGATATATCCTAAGAACTCATTTTGTAAACGGTTCAGTAATTTTGAGGGATTCCTATTTTATTTTCCCTTTTTGAAATCAAACAACCTTTTTCTATTACTCAACTAGAGTTGGCCACACCAACAGGGGAAAATAACATAATAAACAACAAAAGAACTAAACACCACACATAGACGACTAAGTTACAAAAGCTGGATTAGACATTTGTTGATTGGAGAGGCATTGCATTGCTCAGAAAGAGCTTCAAACTCGACAGGGAGTGTCCTAATGTTTTCTATTGAAAACTTAAGCTCTTCAAATATATTTTACATGCAAGAATGTAAAAAAAGAAAACAACAATGGAAACATCAAATCGGAAGAAAGTGTAAATACTTGAAACTGTTCAGTCTAAAGGTTATCACAGTTGATGTGAACTCTCAAGTAAATTTGAAACAAAAAAAAAGTAATAAGAACTCATAATTTGTTGTTCAAAACGGGAACCAGAGAAACATTGTCAATCTAATTCAGTTACTTGAAGAGGCTGCAAACCCGAATTCAATCTTGTGTGTCGTTTCACCATCCTCCTTTGCAGCTGAAGTACTCTCAGAATATGTGCACCAAGTCATAAGCAAATCTACTCCATTGTTAAGGAAACCTACTGAGATAAATAGAAACAAAAGAGAGATGTTTTCGAGTGCGCAATCTCTATATGAAGTTACCATTTACTAAAACCAAAAAGGCCATTTCTATGCTAATCACAGGTTCTTAAGAAGCTAATCCTTTTTACCTACACCATACCATATATGTTCTTTCATAAAGCTACTCAACCTTTGATTTAGTTTTTCACATTTTCATAAAATGAGTATGACCACCAAATTGAGTTTTAAGGATACGTCCAGAACAGCACAAACGACTGCCAAAAAGAAAACAACACCGCATTTAGTATGAGATTAACAGGTTGAATCAACAACTTGTATCTTGAAACAAAACAACAACGTAAGAAACTGAAATGATGATATACCATAAGGCCACCAAGAAAGCCGTCAAAAAGGACCCGATTCCACGAATCAAAGTACAAGTCAGCTGAGAATCCTGCCTTAGCCATGAGCCCAACTGATGTGATCAACATCACCACAAAGTAAAATACAAAACCAGTCAAGCCATTGAACCCAATTATTCCTGCAAGGACACC
Organism: Arabidopsis arenosa; assembly: GCA_905216605.1. NCBI lineage: Eukaryota > Viridiplantae > Streptophyta > Magnoliopsida > Brassicales > Brassicaceae > Arabidopsis > Arabidopsis arenosa. The sequence continues at coordinate 7,268,965 of LR999458.1, forward strand.
AGCGATAATCGACAGAAACGTCCGGCTGCAAACAAGAAAACATTAGGGACAAAAACATCGTCAAAAAACGAGAACCATCATCTTTTTTAGAAAACGAAAGAGAGAAAATTGTATTGAATCAGACCTGTTTTGGATGACTTTCAAATTGTTCTGCAAATTCTCTGCACTGAAAGTTGGTATGTCACTCATGATATCCTTTGATCTCTTCTCAGATGAACCCATTTAAGATAGCAACAATCTGAAACAACAGAAATTTCAAATCTTTATATTGTATGTAACATAGAGTGAGTGTATAGATTAGAAAACCTAAAAAGAATTGATTTTTCAGCAAATTTTCCACAGGAAAATTAGGGGTTTGTACTTGATTCAATGATTCCATAACTGGGTTTCGCTATCTAAACATCATGATAAAGTTCGATTCCTAAAGGTTAAGACTTTACGATTATCTCTTAAGTAGTCCCTACAAGAGAGTGGGAGCAACCTATGGTTAATCGATCTGGGTTTTGTCGATCTCTTAAGTCAATTCCGATCTACTACTTTGAGATCTACACAAACTTTATAAAAGGAATTGAAAAAGACTTACAATTAGAAACGAGAGTAGTAAGAAGAAGATCGAAGCAGCTTGATTGGTACTTGGGAGGAATTAATGGAATGGATGAGCCAATTTGAGAGAGAAAGAGATCAGAGAACAACAGACGAGTACTCGTAAATCTATATATAATAGCAATCTAATAAATATCATTTGCACATCTGAACGGTTGCGTCTTTTTATCGCAACTTTTCGTTTAAATCGGTTATTTTTTTACGGTTATGTCTTTTTATTGAATTTTCTCTTTGAATTTTCGTTGAATTATTTACGGTTATATTTGTTCAATTACAGTCGTATCTTTTCAGTTTACAGTTATATCTTTATAGTTGCATTTATTCATTTAAAGTTACGTCTTTTCATTATATAATTTCATTGCATTTTTTGTATAGTTAGTAATACTACGAAGTTTTTTTACATCAACCATTAGACAACATATCAAATTGGTTTTATTAACCAAAATAACAACCTCAATAAATGCATTTTGCACTTCTGAACGGTTGTGTCTCTTTATCGTAACTTTCCGTTAAAATATTAACGGTCATTTTTTCGGGTGTGTTTTTTATCGCAACTCTTCATTAAAATATTGACGGTTATTTTTCGGTTGTGTCTTTTTATTGCAACTTTCCGTTAAAATATTGGTTGAGACTTTATTCGTTTGTGTCTTTTTATCGCAACTTTCCGTTAAAATATTGACGGTTATTTTTTCTCGGTTATGTTTTTTTATAGTAACTTTCCATTAAAATGTTGACGGTTATTTTTTTCTCGGTTGTGTCTTTTTATCGCAACTCTTCGTTAAAATATTGACGGTTAATTTTTTAGTTGACGGTTATTTTTCGGTTGTGTTTTTTTCTCGCAACTTTTCGTTAAAATATTAACGGTTACTTTTTTCATTGACGGTTATTTTTTTGGTTGTGTTTTTTTCTCGCAACTTTCCGTTAAAATATTGACGGTTATTTTTTTCGTTTTCTGTTTTTTATCATAACTTTTTGTTAAAATATTGACGATATTTTTTTCTCAATTGTGTCTTTTTTTGTCTGTTAAAATATTGACGGTTATTTTTTTCTCGATTGTGTCTTTTTATCGCAATTTTTTGCTAAAATATTGACAGTTATTTTTTCTCGGTTGTATCTTTTTATCGCAACTCTTCATTAAAATATTGACGATTACTTTTTTCGTTGACAGTTATTTTTTCGGTTGTGTCTTTTTATCGTAACTTTCCGTTAAAATATTGATGGTCATTTTTTTTGTTTGTGTCTTTCTATCGCAACTTTCCGTTAAAAGTTTGACGGTTATTTTTTCTCGATTGTGTCTTTTTATCGCAACTCTTCGTTAAAATATTGACGGTTCTTTTTATCGTTGACGATTATTTTTTTGGTTGTGTCTTTTTATCGCAACTTTCCGTTAAAATATTAACATTACTTTTTTCGTTTGTGTCTTTTTATCGCTATTTTTTGTTAAAATATTAACGGTTATTTTTTTCTCGGTTGTATCTTTTTGTCCTAGCTCTTTGTTAAAATATTTACGGTTACAATTTTTCATTGATGGTTATTTTTTCGGTTGTGTCTTTTTATCGTAACTTTCAGTTAAAATATTGACGGTTTCTTTTTTTGTTTTTGTCTTTTTATCGTATTTTTCCGTTAAAATATCGACGGTTTCTTTTTTTCGGTTGTGTCTTTCTATCACAACTTTTCGTTAAAATATTGACGGTTACTTTTCTCGGTTGTGTCTTTTTATCGCAATTCTTCGTTAAATATATTGACGGTTATTTTTTTCCGTTTGTCTTTTTATTGCAATTTTTCGTTTAAATATTGACTGTTAATTTTTCTCGGTTGTGTCTTTTATCGCAACTCTTCGTTAAAATATTTACGGTTACATTTTTCGTTGACAATTATTTTTTCTGATGTGTCTTTTTATCATAACTTTCCGTAAAATGTTGACATTTACTTTTTTTGTTGTGTCTTTTTATCGCAACTTTTCGTTAAAATATTGACGGTTATTTTTTCTCGGTTGTGTTTTTTTATCGCAACTTTCCGTTAAAATATCGACGGTTATTTTTTCTCGGTTATGTCTTTTTATCGCAACTCTTCGTTAAAATATTGACGGTTACTTTTTGTGTTGACGGTTATTTTTCTGGTTGTGTTTTTATATCTTTTTGGTTTTGACCCGCTATAATTTTTTCTCTCTATATTATAACTCTTCGTTAGTTATTTTGTCACTTATAAATAATTTTATATTCACAAAAAATGTTTCAAAAGTGTTTTTAAATCATAATTTTTTTTTTACATTTTTATTCATAATTTTTTTTTTAATATCTTTAGAAAATATTTACGATATAACTTTAAGACATAGTTAATTTTATATAATAATTCAATTATTTGAATATATTATAATAATTTAATACATAAACGTAATAAAATATATTTGTTGAAAATGAGTTTCCCCGCGATATCGCGGGGTTCATAACCTAGTCTCTCTAAAGCCAATCAGAGTTTTTTTTAGCCCAAAAAAGAACACACAGACAAAAAAAGTAATATATAAACCAGAAAATCGAACCGGAACCAAACCTTAAACCGGAATGTCCACTACTATCCAAAATTAACAAACACTCCAACTATGCTAGTAAAATTTCTTGATATTGAAACGGATAAGTGATAACATGATTATATATCACAATTTGTGATTTAAAAAAAGTTCATTTCAACAATTGTTACCACTAAAGGTGAGCAGCTCAGTTTGTTGCAAGTTTATAGCTAAATTTAAACTGAATCTAGTTCGGTTTGGATTACTTTGCTTAGGTTTATGTTTAACAAAACACTAAAACAATTTATTAAAGAGAGAACGATAAACTGTTATAGAAGTATGAAGTATAGGTACCAAAAAATTTAGGTTTTTATGTTTGTTCAGTCAGATGATTCATCTGGATGCAGATGATAAATGATGTTTGTTAAAGACAATTTAATAAAACAATTAGATGAAGTAGTTGGATGACCTTTATAAAATTTATTAAAGAAACACAGAAAATCCGGTTGAAATGGTGCTTTCGGCGGTAGCAGGTTCAGCCAAAAATACAAAATGTCTAAAATACTCTCGCTTAATTAAAAAAATTTACACTAATATTGGGCCTACTTGGGCTTTGTATATATCGACAAATATAAGTCGGTTTGTTTGATTAGGTTAACGTACATTCTCCTGTATATAAGGCACTTGGCCGTCGCATATGATCAATAAGAAATACCTTTTACAACTACTAAGGTGTTCTTAACATGGTATCAGAGCAAACCTAAACTACAAAAAGGTTTGTTTCGATCTCTGTGATCTTGAAATTCCGTTACACATAAAATCTCTGTTCTTATTTTTTCGATTTCTTTGACCTAAGATTCTGACTCTATTCCTAGTCAAATCTCTCTTGCGATGGCTACTGCTTCAAACACCTCGTCGGCTACTTCATCAGCTCTCACCGATGTGGTCACTGCAGCTCGTGTTGAAACTCGTCGCATGATCTCACCGTATGATTTAACTTCTGGAGATAATCCAGGAACCTTGATTTCCAAGCCTTTGTTGCGTGGCCCTAACTACGACGAATGGGCAAACAATCTGAGGCTTGCATTGAAAGCACGAAAGAAATTTGGTTTCGCCGAGGGCTCTATACCACAGCCCGACGAGACATCACCAGACTTTGAGGATTGGATAGCGAACAATGCACTCGTTGTTTCGTGGATCAAGCTTACAATTGATGAAAGTTTATCCTCTTCCTTGTCCCACACTGATGACTCCCATGAGCTTTGGACACACATCCAGAAGCGTTTTGGCGTGAAGAATGGTCAGCGGGTCCAACGTCTCAAGACTGAATTGGCGAATTGCAGACAAAAGGGACTCGCTATCGAAGCTTATTATGGGAAACTAACTCAGCTGTGGAGGAGTCTTGCCGACTACCAACAGGCAAAGACAATGGAAGAAATAAGAAAGGAACGTGAGGAAGACAAGCTTCACCAGTTCCTTATGGGACTTGACGACTCTCTGTACGGCGCCATCAAATCAGCTCTTCTCTCTCGGGTTCCTCTTCCAACGCTTGAAGAAGCGTACAACTCTCTGACCCAAGACGAAGAATCGAAGCTGCTGGGCCGTTTGAATGATGAAAGAAGTGACGGAATGAGCTTTGCGGTGCAAACCACTTCTTCACAAAATTTCGGAGCCGATTACAAAGGAGGAAAAGTTACATGTTCAAACTGTGGTCGAAATGGACATGTGGCTGAGAATTGTTTTAGGCGAATTGGTTATCCCGAATGGTGGGGAGAAGGAAAACCACCTCGTAATAAAAACGGAAACAATTCGTTTAAAGGCAATCAGAATTCCGGTGGTGCTGGGCGTGGAACATTGACGATTTCAGCAGGCTCGACGATGAGCAAAGGACCTGAACTAGCTCGTGCAAATCATGTCTTGACAACGCCTGCTGCTGTCTCTGGTTTCGGGCTTAATGTTGCTGCATTGCCAAATAATCCACCATTAACGGATGCAGACCGGGTCGGGATTAGCGGTTTAAGTGATCCGGATTGGAAGCTGCTCCAACACATGCTTGTTCAGTCAGATGATTCATCTGGATGCAGATGATAAATGATGTTTGTTAAAGACAATTTAATAAAACAATTAGATGAAGTAGTTGGATGACCTTTATAAAATTTATTAAAGAAACACAGAAAATCCGGTTGAAATGGTGCTTTCGGCGGTAGCAGGTTCAGCCAAAAATACAAAATGTCTAAAATACTCTCGCTTAATTAAAAAAATTTACACTAATCTCTTTTTCATCTCTAATTCTTAGGCAAAAGAAGAGAAATGAGATTTAGAATTTTCTCACTCGGCTACTCCTCTTTCATCATCTTTTTCGCCGGATGAACAAACGAACACGGCTTTAGTATATATACTACGATTGCTTGCTACAAAGCGATACACCCGTATTGAACAAAAAATGTAAAACTCAAATATGTAAACAAAACAACTAAAAGAAGCATACGGTGGTAATTTGGTTTGGTTTGAGAAAAAGCTTAAAACCAACAGTTTGGGCATGGATTTAAATTCGGTTACTGCAGCCCACTACCACTGATGGTTTGGTTCCAGATTGATTTATGCAAATTACAGTCTTGGTTAAAAATTAAACCGAATGTAGACAAAATCTTTCGTCGTATCTAGCTTCAATTTCAACTAAATCCAAATTAGCATTCCAGATTTCGATTCCAACAATCTCAGTACCGATAATTAATTATTGTTACAAAATGCCTCAATCTGTACCAACAGAGTCATTAGAGCGACGATGATGATGAGGATGACGATACTCAGCTCGGATTTTAGATTCTAAGACAGAGACATATCGATCAAGAACAGAGATCACAGCTTCAAACTCCGACACTTGTTTCTCGATTGCATCCATTTGTCCGACAAATTCATCCAAGCCACCACTTTTTGATTTCATCTGCTCTGCGAAAACTCTGAGCCCAGCTGCCACGTCACCCATATCATCGTACTCCGACGCAACTCTCTGATTCATCTTCTCCAATAGATCTAGATGATTGTTCGTTCCCTATTTTTATCCAATTCAATTTTCAGATCTGGGAAACAAATAATTTGGATTATTAATCTGTAAAATTTCGGATTGATTTTTCACCTGGAGCTCGGATTTGACCATAGATGAAACACTCGTGAATAGATTCTGTAGCGATTCAGCTAGATCATCTCGTGAATCCGCCATTGATGAGGATAGATACTTCTTCTCGTAAAGACAACAACAATCAATCAGTTTTTAAAAGGGGTTGCAACAATAAATAGATACCCTGGGGCCTATGAACTTCTCATAATCTCGTTGAGCTGGGCATTCGGGTATGCGGATCGGATTCGGGTAAAACTCGATCGGGTACGAATTTTTCGGGTAAAAGAGTTTAGGACCAATAGGATAAATAAAATAAAATTAATTCGGTTTTGGTTCGAGTTTTTTCGGATTCGGATTGGTTCGGATATAGATTTCAGAACCGCTAAATATCCGCTATATAAATGTTCGGATAAATTTTCGGGTTTTCGGGTACCAGGATTTTGGGTAAATATTCGAATTTTCGGGTTTTCGAATAAAACATTCGGATATTTTTGGATTCGGATTCGGATTCGTATTTTCGAATATATGAGATTAGGACCCAATAGGATAGATCTAAATTTTCTAGTTCAAAAACGGGTCGAATTTTTTGGGTCGGTTCTGGTTCGGGTACTTGGTTCCGGTTTTTTGACCAGCCCTCTCAAACATGTGGAAGCTATTTTTGTAAATCGTACAACTACTAGGACTATTTTGTAAATACTTAAAACTATTGGGGGCGAAAGTAAAAGATAGAACTTGCGACACAAAGACTTTGAGTTGAAACGTGTGACTGACTAGTGAAGAAGACTACAATGTGGCGCCGGAGCTTCAGTACATTACCGAAGAAGAAATGGGACGCGGTGGTGATCGGAGGTGGCCACAACGGATTAACAGCCGCGGCTTACCTGGCACGCGGAGGTCTCTCCGTCGCTGTTCTCGAGCGCCGTCATGTCATCGGTGGCGCGGCAGTGACGGAGGAGATCGTTCCTGGATTCAAATTCTCACGCTGCAGTTACCTTCAGAGCTTACTTCGTCCTTGTATCATTAGGTTGGTTTGATTAACCTTGTTTTGATTTTGTTCTGATCGTTCCTGGATTGTAATTTTGATTTTGGATTCCAAAGAGAATTAGAGTTAGGCAGACATGGACTTAAGCTTCTGAAGAGAAGTCCTTCATCGTTTACACCTTGTTTGGATGGACGTTATCTTCTTCTTGGACCTGATCATGATCTTAATCATTCTGAGATTTCAAAGTTCTCCAAACATGATGCTCATGCTTACCCAAGGTGATTTTTTTAAAAAATACTTTGCTAATGGGCCCGAGAGAGGACGTGGGTGCTCACTGGTAGGGGCGGTCGGGGCGTTACAATTTTTGTTTTGTTTTGTTTTACAGATACGAGAAGCAGCTAGAGAGGTTTTGTGGATTTATGGATCCTCTTTTGGATGCAACTCCACCTGAATCTCTGCAAGGTGTTTCTTCTTTTAATGATAAGTTGAGCAACAAAATGTACAAATCTGCTTTTTGGGCTCGTTGTCTCCGGCAGGCGGTTTCTTTGGGGCATAAAGATATGGTGTATGATCTCCTTTTTAAAAAAAGATTAAGCTGATTTTTGTTTGTTATCTTTCACTGTTTTGTTTAGATGCTCACTAAGTACTGCAATTTTTGTTGATTTTTATCAAACAAGTCTGCATTTTTAATCAGAATGCTCTTTAATGCGGGAATGTTTTTTTTATCTCATGAAGGGATTTTATGGATCTTTTATTGGCCCCAGCTTCAAAAGTTTTGAACAACTGGTTTGAGGTGCTTTTCTTATCTTAGCACCTATTGGTTCTACAACTAGCATTAGCAAGTAGTCTGATGTTGTATTGACACACGTTTTGTGTTGGCCTTATGCTTGAAGTCTGATGTCCTGAAGGCGACTCTTGCGACAGATGCCGTGATTGGATCTACGGTAATTGACCTTCCTAATATCTTACTCATACTATATTGTGGGCTTAATGTAGTGATCTGAACATTAATTCACAGGCTAGTGTCCATACTCCGGGAAGTGGATATGTCCTCCTACATCATGTGATGGGAGAAACAGATGGAGAGAAAGGCATTTGGTCGTACGTATCTGGATTATTAATTTTGTATTTTCCTCTTGATAATTTGGGAATGTTGACATAGCGGTGTATGTTTTGCATAAGTGTTGATGCATAAGCAATTGAAGAACTATCTTACCAGATATTAGTAAACATGCATCTATGTAAGGTCTATATGAAGAGCACAAGATTATCTTTTTAAGAAAACAAGGCCTGGCTATCGTGAGTAACTGGTAAGAAAATAATATGCAGTTATGTTGAAGGTGGGATGGGCTCTGTCTCCATGGCTATAGCCAATGCTGCAAAGGAAGCTGGTGCTGAGATTTTCACAAACGCAGAGGTATTAAATTCTAGATCATTTTGAGATTATCTCTCTTTCCTACGATATGCAAAACAGTGGAGTTCTAGTATCATTTCTCTCATCAGAAATCAGAGTAGCTTAATACATTCATATTTTCCAGGTTTCTGAAATACTATCTGAGGACTCTAGCATCGTTAAAGGGGTTAGTTTGTCTTCAATGATTTGTGGATGAAGTGAAAACGTGAATCAAACTGATATGACATTACCTGGTATAAGGTTTTGCTTGCTGATGGTACACGGGTGGAGTCATCGGCTATACTGTCCAATGCTACCCCTTACAAAACTTATGTGGTAAATCTTGTTAAGTCATTTTTTTTTGTCTAAGTTCAAAACTCCCTGTATATGTAAGTTAAAAGTGTGTTGTTTGCTAACAAATTTACGTTTGTTCTTTCTGTCTTGGATAACAGGAGTTGGTTCCGACCAATGTTCTTCCTGAAAATTTCATCGGTGCTATTAAGAACTCAGATTACAGCTCTGTAAGGATTCCATGTCGTTTAAGTCCCTCATTCTCTGGATCAAGAGAAGATAGATCTCTCTATAGGCGAAATAGTTTTTTTTTTGTTTTTTTTTTTTTAATTACACCATCTAGCTAATTATCTGGTGATTGGTTGTTTAATTGTTGTGAACAGGCAACTACCAAGATAAACTTGGCTGTTGACAAATTACCACAGTTCCAGTGCTGCAACACAAATCATTCAAGTCCAGGTCCAGAGCATTTTGGCACTATACACATTGGTGCAGAGAGGTATCCTTGGTGCTAATTTGTTCCTCGATATTTGTATCTCCAAGAACAAATAAAAGTGATCAATGGCTCTGTTCTATCTTCTCTCTGTCAGCATGGACGAGGTTCACTCAGCATGTCATGATTCTGAAAATGGCTTACCATCGAGAAGACCAGTGATCGAAATGACTATTCCATCCACACTAGACAACACGATTTCTCCCCCAGGTACACATTCTCCCCTTTTTGCTTGTTTAGGATTAGAACTCTGATTGTGATTTTGTATGTAGGGAAGCATGTAATCAACTTGTTCATCCAATACACTCCTTACAAGCCATCAGATGGAAACTGGGAAGATCCTACTTACCGAGTTAGTTGGTTATACACTCTTGGCTAAACATTCCTTTACACTTACAAAACATGGCAAACCCATCCGGATTTGCTTTTGCTTGTGTAAAATCAGGAAGCATTTGCACAAAGGTGTTTCAAACTGATTGATGAATATGCACCTGGGTTTAGCTCATCCATCATTAGCTATGACATGTTGACTCCTCTGGACCTGGAACGGGAAATTGGTCTAACAGGTATATAAAGTGAAAAAGATCCCAAGTAAATGCGACATGGCCAAACCATATTTGTCATTACTGCCCATTTGTATTCTGCAGGCGGAAACATCTTTCACGGTGCCATGGGATTAGACTCTCTCTTCTTGATGCGCCCTGTGAAAGGATGGTACGCGACTCTCAGTACTCATAACAGTCTTTACGATTGATGATTAATGATTCAAAACTTTGTTGGAATGTGAGACAGGTCAAATTACAGAAGCCCTTTGAAAGGTCTCTACTTGTGCGGCAGCGGAGCTCATCCTGGAGGCGGAGTTATGGGTGCACCTGGAAGAAACGCTGCACATGTTGTTCTTCAAGACTTGAAAAGAATCTAGCGAGGTTAATCTCAGACTGTGCAATGTTAACTCTCATGTGTAAGTTGTTTGCTATTGCTCTGAACCTCTGTCTTAGACAGAGGCATGGACACAGTTGTTATCAACGAATAATAAGCCTCCGCGTGTAGCTTAACCTAAAAATCCATAAACAAATATGGAAAGTGCCCTAAACAACGAAAATGGAAAGTGAACAAGCGAGCGACAACATCGGCGCCGCAAAAAAGTAGAATGATTACTCTCCCTCTGCGAGACGACGATGTGGAAAACGACACATACGAAGCTAAAATGCTCCTCATAGGCGACGGTGAGAGTTTACCTCCTACTCCTCTGCGTGACGGTGCACCGGAACTCCAGAAGTACAACATCCGCTCCATCGAGTCAACAGTCGTGATTCGTGAGCTAACGTCACAAGGTCTCTCCTTTCAGCTCTGGCCAGCCGCTTCTACATTGGTCACGTTGCTTGATAATTACCGACGTGACCCTAGCAACAGTCCACTCACCGCCACACTCTCGTCGCTGAAACCATCATCGCCGTTGAACATACTCGAGCTCGGATCTGGAACCGGCGTCGTCGGGATCGCTGCGGCAATCACTCTCTCTGCTAACGTCACGGTGACGGATCTCCCACACGTCTTAGATAATCTCAACTTCAACGCCGAAGCAAACGCTGAAACTGTTGAGAGATTCGGCGGGAAAGTCAACGTGGCACCACTCCGATGGGGAGAAGCTGATGACGTGGAGGAGGTTCTAGGTCGGAACGTTGACTTGATTCTGGCTTCGGACGTGGTGTATCATGACCATCTCTACGAGCCTCTCCTCAAAACGCTGCGTTTGATGCAGCTAGAGGGGAAGAGGTTCATTTTCCTAATGGCTCATCTAAGGAGATGGAAGAAAGAATCTGTCTTCTTCAAGAAAGCTCGAAAGCTCTTCGATGTTGAAGTTATCCACTCTGATGTTCCTCAAGAAGGTTCTAGAATCGGTGTTGTGGTCTACCGTTTTACTACGAAACAGCCAAATCAGAATGGTCGGATTGTTTCGTGTTAGCAATTGCATTGTCACGATTCATTTCCTTAATGTTTGCTTCTGACATTAATGTGGAAATTTGCTTCAAAATCAATACTTTATTGGTTTCTAATCTAACAGTTGCTCTATGATGTCCTTCTTCGTTGCTGTTATATAAAATCCAATACAAAAAAGATTTGAAATTTATGTTGTTCATATAAAATTGAATCGATATCTGGAAACTTAACGAATTTTGTATTTGGATTTAGATTGACTGAGAAAGATTTTTTTTTTTTAACCCAACTTTCATTATTTAACAATTATCAATCACAAAAGTCAGGTTTCTAAGTTTTTTTTTTTTTTTTACCCACTCTCTAGAATAACCCAATCTGGAATCATATATATAAAAGTCACGTTTCACTATCTCTTCATTGGTCGATTTGGCAATATAACTTTTAAAAACTATTATTTTCAACTAAACCATAAATAACATATTTATTTATATACATTTAACTCACACTTTAATATAAAATTGAAATCATTAAAATTATACATTAATTATATTTCTCAATTCAATTTTATTCAACACACACAATAAATTAAAATTGTAACTCCCATAATTTATTTTTCAAATTGTAACTCACATCACTTCTCATCCTATAAATACTTATTTTCTCATTCTCTTATTTTTTCATCCTCTTCCACTATATCTCAAATCTTAACTTTTTTTTTTGTTTTAAACTATAGAAAAGTGTATTTTAATTTGGAGAAAAAACATGAAATCATATATATAAAAGTTGGCCAACTCTCTCCATATGAATGCCACATCATCATATAAGAAAATGACATGTGTCATTCTACATTATTTAAATAAAAAGATTAGCAAAATTAATTGAGAGAAAATCAAAAGTCTTTTGTTTTGTTAAATTCTCCATTAATCTCACTATTAATTGATTTTTTTTGAAACTAAAAAATAAAGTAAAAGATCATACTAATGTATCAAGCACTACTTTCATTCTACTCTTCTTATATTATTAAAAAAATTTATCGATGGTCATTACTCGATAATGGCTAAAAAATTACTTGTGTTGTAGTTTATATATTTGCTACCTAACTTCATGTTTTTTTTTTTTTTTTTTTGTCAAACACCTAACTTCATGTTACGTTTTGTGAATATGGCATTCTCTCTTTTTATTTTTGTGCTTTATGATAAGTTTGTAACATTGACACATATTTTTTTCACTTAAGGGTCCTTTGAGACGTTAGACATACCAAGAAATTTAAAACACGAGACTCTCTCCTTTATGGTTGTATGCAAAGAGAGATCTAAAGTGTTGACTTAAAGTACTAGCATATCATGATGTGGTTAGCGTACTAGATGTCGAGAGAGTAAATGGAACAAAGAATTGTTTGTTTAGACTTAAGTTAGGCAAGTTTCAAACCACATAAGTAACATAATTACATATCATTGTTTCGATATATCATATACAATATTATTGTTGTATGTATTCATGATAATGAAAGATTAGGATCATAGGTATATAAATAATCAGGTTTATACATAAAAACGTGGAATTAATATTTCGAGTCAAAGATGAATCTAATCATAAAAATTATAACTATAGAAATAGATATGACTTTATTAATTACATAATAACACACACACAAAATAACATAAAACGCAACAAAAACCATAATCATATTTTTTCTGCAATTTTTAAAACAAAAACCCACGCGTAGCGTGGGTATTCATCTAGTAAATATTAATAGCACAAAATCTAAATATAAAGAAAATCTACTAGAATTCTGACGACGAAAGAGAGATATCCAACGAGAATCAAAAGAAAAAACAATGCCATTTAATAAAACATGCATACTGAAAGAAATAGGAATATCATGTGATTGTTATGGACGTGGCGATTGTGGTGGTTGATGGTTACGGAGGTGGTGATAGGGTGCTTTTAAAAAATAACATGAATCATGTAAAAATTACATCATTTATCATTTGTTGGAAATATATCATGTCATTTTTATATTAAAAAATACTTTGAATTACAATGGTTTTCTAAAAATAGCATGTGATATTCAAATCCAAGGAATATATAGCGATGAAGGCAAATTAAGAATTATGAACGGCGATGGACATAGACTAGAGTTGTTGTCGGAGAGGCTACTCTCGATATCGGAGGAGATAAAGAATGTGGAGAAATAATAACAATTAGGGAAAGAGGAGAAGAGGCGGTAACAGTGATGTTGGTGTTGATGACGATGTTTCAAGCTTGGTGGTGGTGGCGGTAAATGTTGATAAAGGTGGTGGGTCGGAATTAGCAAGATTCGATATTGATGGTGGTGGTAATTGTGATTGTAGTGAAATTCAGTTGTGATGGTGGGTCAGAGTAGTGAGACTCGGTGGTGATGCTCGACGAGGGGGAGAAATGGAGATAGGGAAAGAGAAAAAAAGATATGGTCGTGATGAAATCCGACGAGAGGGAGAGAGGAAGAAAGAAAGAGAAGATCCAACGAAAATAAGAGAAATCTAATGAGAGAAAGAGGGAGATCTGAGACTTTCTCGCTGGCAAGAGGAATGAAAAAAAAAATGAACGAAGAAGAAATGGGTAATATGGGCCTAAAATTGACAACAACCACGTAGCAAATAGACATTGTTTTTTTTTTTCGTTGATTTAATTGATGTTGAAAAATAGAAGAGTACAAAGAGAGTCCAAGCAAATAATGAAAACAGAGAAAGGAATGTAAAATAGTGTTTTAATAATTAGTAATTTAGATGATTTAATAATTAGTATAACATAACTACAAATAGTGTTTTATATGACGCAATATGCATAATAAATCTATATTTAAAAAATAATTAAAATGTTGTACTTTCTAAAACTAAACATATATGTTTATATAATTGTAGTTAAGCTTATAAAAAAAATTAAGAATAATAATTTGACCGACAACCTGTGCAACGCACGACAACATATCTAGTAACATATATTTATTAATGGGTACAAATAGATAATATAGTAAAGTAAAAACTACTAATATATGAGCAAATGCAAGATATCAAATCTTAAGAGCTTTTTAATTTCTTCCAATCATACTTATAGTAAAACAAAATTATTTTATAAAAAGATGTCCCGCCGCGTAGCACGGGCTTTTATCAAATCCACCGAGAATAGCCTACTTTTTGTAATTAGCTAGCAAAACTACCTTTGGTTGAGGTATTTTGTCCACCAATAAGCTACTTTTTGCTAGCTAATTAAAAACTAGCCCATGGGTTACTTTGCCTCTAGCTAGACTGGATCCTTGTAATTAAAACTCGCTCCTTGTATTCTGCTTTCCAGTTCTGTTGTGAATGGATCACATTTTGAAGACTTCTAGCTAGACACTACTGGGCGTATCAAACGTTGTCGTCGCATCCGGAAGCAGTTTCGAGGCCTTATATGTGGTTTGCTTCCTGGGTTATGAAGTTCTTGGTTCTAGGTTTCGAGAGATTGACTCTCTTAGTGATGGGAGGTGGTAGATGTTATCTTTGGGTTGGCCTTGGGCACTTTTGATAAATCTCTTCTACAAGAGCTTCAGGAGAAGAGGTTTTTGCTTTCTTAGGTCTAGTGTGTTTCCTAAGGTTCATGCCTTTTTGCTTCTGTTCTTAGGATAAGGGTTTGTCCTCTTTCGATATCAGTTTGAAAGTTCTTGCTTTGTGGTTTTATCTTTAGTTTCCTTTCTATAGGGCTTAGATTCCAGGGGATCTTTGTTTCCTCCGGCTGTGACTCCAGAAACTTGTTCGTCGTCCGCTCACATTAGCTTTCTTTTTTTGGACGTTTGTAATTCTCTTTGATTCCAACAAGGTGTATTAATATAATTCAGATGACAAAAAAAAAAAAAGGTTACTTTACCTTTACTCGAAGAGATTGCAAAACACACCAAAGTTGCATGAAAGTTACATCAAGTGTTCTCATAAAGTTACCGGTTAATAATAACAATAGCTTGGTGAACAAAAAAAAAATAATAATAATAATAATAAAAACAATAACTTTCCGTTAAACATCAAATAACAAAGGCCAATTCCCTCACGAATAAGGAATACATCAATCTGCACAAAGTGAGGACAAAACAAATTGATGTTTTTGGTATAGTTATACATTTGATGTGCATACTTCAATTATTGGTGGCTTCTGTACAGATCGATGCTCCCTAGTTGTAGTCTCGAGGTCGAATTCACGTCTCGTACACTTAAAAACCGGAACCTGCAACATACACATTAGATATGACCATAAGAAAAAAAGAAAAGAAAAATGGGACTCTGTCTGATCAAACTCAATTCAAAACACATTTGTGATTATATCAGGGAAAAGTTATTTACTATACCTGAAAAGATTTGCTTGGAATCCAGGTGTTGTTATTTTGTAGGATTTGCGTTGGAACCGCTCCTCGAATACCTGACTAGTTTGCTTGTCTAGAACACACCATGACGATCCACCATCGTTACTCCCTTCAAGAACCCTGGTGGAGGCAACAAAAACAGTGTTAAAGCATCGATTGTGTATGTTTAGACTTGAATTATAGGAAAAAAAAACATTACCAATCTTTGGGGTCTCTCTCTGGGGCATCATTAGCAGACATGATCTCGTATGCTATGAGTTGGTGCATCTGGTTGTAGAGTGTTTTGTACACGATCCAACAGCCTGTGCAAGGAGAGATCGGTATTTCGCATTATAAAATGTAACAAATATCAGAATTTTGGATCAAACTTTGTTTCATACCTTTTGCACCATTTGGTTCTTCCCATTTGGACTCTTGGATTCCATCAAAAGCTGCGGTTGCCTGAGGCATTAAGCGAGGCATGCTATTTAGGAATAACCAAAACGAGTTTGATTAATGGTAAGCCTACAAATTTTTCTACATTGTTTTGAATTTTATTTTTCAGCCGAATTATATCTAAGAACGATGCACTAGTTGTAAAAACGTATATTTTTTCTTTTGAATATAATTTAATAGGATACTACTTACAATGCCAGAAGGAAGCTCTTCACCACTTGCGAGGACAGAACCAGAGCATATCCTATTCTGTTTAAGAAGTGGAAAAGACAGTGAATCTTTGTTTACGTTTTGGCATTTGCTGAGGTCAGCAATCAGTTCCCTCAAAGCGTCCAATGCAACTGGCAATGCTATAGCAGTTTTTGTAGGTTTCCCGTCCAAGCATAGTGTAACACTTTTATCGTTTGTGTCTCGCTCGCTCTTTAAAGAAAGAGCGAGAAGCAAATCACCTAGTGCGGGCAGAAACTGCTCCGGGAATGAACTTGAGCTATCTGAATCTAAAGTCAAGCGAGCCTTCCTCGTTTTGTAAGGCGTATTCTTTAGATCCACTAGGACTTGCTTGACCATTTGAAGTACCTGAATTGCTCTTGCTACGGGTAAGCCGTCCTCAACGAACTGAGTCAGGATAGGCAGAAACGAGTCATAAATGTTGGTCACATGGTCATCAACGCATTTGCGAACTGAGCAAGAAGAAGAGCTGACAGAGGAGTTTTCGTCTGAACCAAATTCTGATCTCATAATGCGCCATTCCCTGTCCCCACTTTGCCTTCCGGGTAAAGAAACTGAGGCATCATCTGGGGAATGCAGATTTCTCTCGAGTTCTTCCTGCTCTTGTCTGTCTCGGAATTCAAGCTCAGATAAAGATTCGTACATTAAGCTACTTCGCCGTTCCCTTGTCAGGGTTCGAAGACCATCTTGCAAAGATGATTCAGTTGTGAGAGTTCTTCTAGATAAAACCTAAAGTGGAAAACAACAGCAAGACCATGAGTGTAAATGGAAGTCACTGCTTTCGTGACTGCTTTCGTGTAGTATTATTACCTCATGCCACTTCTTTGTATATCGCTTGGTAACATCACAAACCCCGTCCTTGGAAATCGCAATGACATAATTCAATTTTTTATTCCATCTAGAAGGCAGAGATTTTGTGAGAATATGGCAGTCCATTATGGGGATTTTTCAATGGAAAACATGGAAAGAGGAGGTAACTGGTAAGCAAGAAAACTTACCCTTTCTCATACAACATGGGTTTGTCATACACTCCTTCACAAGGGTCAAGATGGATCCATCTGCAGAAAGAAAAAATACGGCACAAATTAAAATTTCTTCACAACTGAAAGTTCCTAAAAAGGAAATCAATAGACATTTGTTTGGCACATGAAGTTTACCTCTCTAAAGAGTGAGAATAGCATTCCGTCCAGACGTGATCTGTGAAGTCCATTATCTGTAAATGAATACAAACACATTACAAAACATAAAAGCAAAAGCAAAATTTTGCAGGAAAGAGACAATGTTAGTTAGCAGAATACCAAACGAGAATCATAGCCAAACGAGCGGCAGTATAGCGTAAAGCAGTTCGCCCACTCTCCGCAACGACCTTTCTTTGTTTCTACGAGCTGCACGAACAGGGAAGAAAAATGGAACCTGTCAATGAAGTCAAGAACATATATCTTTCAATGTACAAGTTATTTAGTTACCTTTAGCGGATCGTTGTACCGAGGGAATCGAGTAATTGTTGGACACATGGTACAGCTGTATAAGTTATAGTGAAATGATAAGTCAAACTAAAGAAAATAAAGTACTGTAAGAATTGAGTAATTCTTGTTCACAATCCAATTTACTCGCTAAAAATGCGAGTGATTAAGCTTTTAAAGTCCTACAATTCTCTCATGGAATAAAGGCCATGAGTTCAGAATAAACTATACAAACTACAGTACAAAGTAATTCACGTACCGATATAATTCAACTCGATGTGCTCCATAAGCAAGCTCCGATGTAAGTGGGTTTCCCATCCCCTGGCCTATGGTTTTGTTACCACAAAAGTCACATGGAGGTTCATTGACCCATCTGCATTATCACCAAATTCAAAAAACTTGGAAAAGAGGTACTTTGAAACTACTGTGCCGATATATATTCTTACAACTAAATACGCTGCAGAGAGAGAACAAACGATATGAAGTCCTTTTAACTTCAATTCTAAATCCCATCAAGGATTTCAATAGTGTAACTCATAATTCATAGGCCTAACGTATGAACCAAATTTCAGTCTAACGTGATGTAATTATTCTGTGGTTTTTTCAACTTTACACTATGATACGAGCCAAAGCTTCCTTTGTCTTAGCTCGAGTAAGAGGACCTAAATACTCTGAATCCGTGATGTTTAAGAATGAAAACGATAAAGCTAGCTTCCTTTAACCCAAGTCTCTTTCTTATTGATGATAAGAGGTCCTTTATATGACCTTACAAACCATAATAATAATTTAATAAAACACCAATAACCGTATCACACTATTGGATTATGTGAGTGTCAATCAAAGAACTCCTAAAGGACAAGGAAAAGGGAGGTTAGGAAAACCTGAAGGATCTTTTGAACCAAAAAAGAAGCTGAAGCAGGAAAGCATAGTCTCTTTCCTTTTTCGACGGCTCGAAATTCCCCTCCTGAATGTATGTTAAAAGCTTGGATAAGTCACATAAGACCGTAAGTATCAGAATTTATAGTTCTATTAATCAATGAACATAAAACTCAAACCTTAGCCAAAGAAACCAATGCTTTCTCCTCAAGCTCGTCTTTAGGAACAGTCTTTCGAGCAGCTTCTTGACGGACTGGATCTTCATACTGAACACACAAAAATTTGCAATCACACATCAACACATCAGCCAATACACAAAAAATTGCAATCGAAGATTCAAAAATATCACCATGAGGACTTGGCTGATATAAGGCCTTATTCTCTCCTCGAATCCACCGCTATCTCGTGCAGCAACAAACTGTTGAAACATCATCGCATCTTCTTCTGCCTGAAACCAAGGAAACACAAAATCAAAAACAACAACCAAAATTACTTCAACATCATCATCATAATCAGTTCATAAATTCCCATCAAAACCTGCAACATTCGAGCCAATTCTTCATCTGATTTCACCATTTCAGCATCTGAATTCTCTACAGAATCTTCTTCAATTGAAACCAATCGAAGTCTCTCGGATATAGAAGCGAGATCAGACTCATCAGACACCAATCGATTATCATCTTCCGCAACGATCTAAACCCAAATTCGATAACAAAAACTCATCAAGATTCTTTCCAACACAGAGAAAACAAAATCTGATTTAAGTTACCTTTTGTTCTTCAGGAGGAACCAAAGTGAGGGAGAAGATTTGAAACCGTAAAACCTACAGAGAAACATGACAGCATCGATTCGAATCGGAGACGACGAGAAAAGATTATGTTTAGAGATAGAAAGAGAAAGAGAGTGAGAGAGGAACCTCAAGGCCATCTTCAGTGTCGTATTCGACATCGAAGCTTGAATCTTCATGGCGGACGACGAATTTGCGAGCAACCATTTTCTCAGATTATTGAAATTCCAAAATGATCTCTCAAGTTTGTTTGATCCAAGTCTTTTTAGTCAAGAGAGAAACAGTCTTCCCGAACAACGGAACAAAACAAGAAATTACGGTTTTGTTTTATTAACCACGAAACCGGCCGGTTCCGTCTTAATTTTGAAAAATCTTGAAATTGTACCATTGGTTTGGTATTATTTGATTTCGTGGATCAAACGGTGTCGTCTTAATCCTATATCACTCTGTTTGCTTGGTTTCTTGATAGAATGATAGCCTCTCTAAGTGACCAATTGAGGCCATTTTTAGTTAGATCATTTTTCAGCTGCTTCTGTTGTCATAATACTCATTAGTTCTACTTCTATGGAACAAGAATGGGATCAATCATATGGATGTTCCGGTTTTCGTTGAACCCGTAAATGATCCACCGTTTATTAATGTTCCTCAATATATAATGCTGGAGAGTAATGGGAGTGAGTCACTTATCTTTCACCCGGAAAGAGACAAGTTCAAATTTTCAGTTGGAGATCCAGATCTTGTTCCTTTCCCTGGTAATGTTCACTCTTGGTCACTTTCAAGCTAGTAACAATCCCTTTTTTGACTGATGAAAGCAAAATGTCGTCAGGTGGTGAATCTCATTTCTTAGTAACGTTTTCCGTGGAAGTCACTGACGGGTTTCTGATGACAACCTGTTTGATTCAGAAGATGGAATCCAAAGTGTGATTGAAGCTGGTTTTGGCAAGGTTTTTATGAAACAGATTAAACCAAACTTAATGGAACCTTGCCAAATTATATAACCAAAAGAACTATGGTTTGATTTTAGTTTGGCTTCAATTAAGCTTTTTAGTTTGTTGATGGTTCATTTTGGTTTCATTTTGTTTAGTCTAAATATGATTAGTTCGGTTATTCATTTTGAACATGAAGATCATATTAGACGCATATTTGAACGTACATGTAATAAAGAGTTAGGTGATTGGTGGAATGGTCATTTTGAGTTTTGCTTGGAAAAATGGTTTGGTACACATCTCTAATACCTTTATGTCACTTGGTTGCAGTTATAGGATCTGTGATTGTGGTGGAGTCTCTTGTGGTCTTCTCTCTCGCTACTATGATCCATTCACAAAGTCCATCACTGAACTTGCTGCCTTGACGTTGCAGCGTTGATAGGCGATTCCAAATAATGCTGTCTATGTCCTTGATGAAGCTTGCCTGGTCTGTTGGTGGTTCACCATGCTTTCGTTGGTTTCGTTCTACTTCTCGCTATTGTTTTTACAGATACAAATTATTGTTAACTAATGTACTGTTTTTGAGGATAATTTGGATTTATTTTCTATTCCCCCTCTTAGGGACCGATTGGTAACGGCTGTTACTTTTGGCTGTAAAGGCTTTGGCTTTAGAAACTTTAACTGTAGAAACTTTGACTGTAGAGACTTTTTCTGTAGAGACTTTTACTGTTAAAATCTGATTGGTAATCTTCTGCTTTAGAAACTGTGACTGTTATTTTTTATTATAATTTAATATTTTCTATAAATAGAAATTATGTTAAAAATAAATTCATGTGTCATGACTTTAAATAATATAAATATCATAGTATTTAAATTAATGAGTTCTATATATTTCTTCAAATAATAAAATTTTGGGTTCTATTTTGAAGAAGAGAGAAATATTATGAAAAGAAATGGATCTCAAAATAATGGAAATAAAAAAATAATGATTAATGAATCAAAATTTTGTTGTGATAAAATAATCATTGATCTATGAAGAGATTTTAATTTGTCTGGGGAAGAAACAAAAGAAGAAAGAAGTAAAAGAAAAATAATTGGATTTATTTTTTTCTCACAGTTTTCTTAAAGTCACGATGACTTTAGGAAAAAAGGTAATAGAAAGAAGAAACAAAAAAATAAAGACTGTGAGAACTTTAAAAAAATAAAAATCTGAAAAAGCCTGATTGGGAAAACTATACACTGTGAGAACTGTTAAAACGCCTACAGTCCTAACAGTCTCTTGCCAATCACCCCCTTAATCTGTTTGTATGGTACTATGGTTTATATATTGCCACATACTTTGGATTATGATACAACTATGCCAAAACTAAAATTAGTAAGCATGGTAATATTTTATCGTTTATCGTTAAATGGTTATTGTTAAATGGAAATTGAAAGAGCTGAAGGTAATGGGAGACCACGAAAAATTGTTGTCCGAAAATTCAGTACAGTAAAGGTTGCAACCTTTTGTTCGCATTCTTTTATGAAGCATCACTTCTCCGACTGGAAAACACTCTTCTCACCACTTTTTCGTTCTGTCTATTCATCGTCATTTATACCTAGAGACACCGTGAACATTCATTTTATAAAAAAACGATAACCTAAATTTAGAGAACCCTCTTCTGATTGTCTTTCTATTAAACTTGAAACCTGAAGGGCTGAATTTACTCAAGAAATTTAGTTTTAGTTTTCGTTTAAGAAATTCTATGTGGGCTTCATATGGATAGGTTTGGTTGCTTCTATTGTACTCACTTTCTCACACACGCTTCCTTCATAATATAATTACCCATGGTGTCATCTTCTTCATGGTCATAGTGATAAGTATGTGTAATGATTTTAAATTAGTTTAAATTGATAGCAAAGGGGAGTTTCGTTTGATATTTTGGAAACCCAGCCATAATTGATTTAGCAACAAAGTGAACAATGTTGGAAACACTAACAACTTTGTAGATGGGTACCCTAGGGTAGCTTATCTTGGATTATGATATGTGTTATATTTAAATTCAGCTTTACGTATATGTGAAGTACGAAAGGTTTTTTTTTTTTTTTTGTATACGATTGTTAGCTTAAGTTGTATGTTATTTATAAGAAGTTTTGTTCAATTCTCTCTATCATATATTCTTTTTTAATTTGCCTCAACAACACTTAGAGTCTATTTAAGGGCACAGAAACTCATCTTTGAAAGAGGTAATAAACTTGTTCAGACTCTAATAAACGGAGATGTGCAGAATCTCAAATTTCATAATTGGGTAAGAGAAATTAAATCAGGTTTTGGCAAAATTAAAGAAGTTCACAAGTGCTGAAGTTATTTGCACGAAGAGATGTTGCACCAAGGCTGCAGATCGCATAGCAAAGGAACCTTTAGCTCCTCATTCCAACTTTGTATCCTATATTTTGTTCCACCTTTCATTGTAAACATCTTCCATGTGGATCACATTCCTCACTAATCAATGAAAGTGGTTCTTAACAAAAACAAAAAACAAAAAAAGAAGAAAAAAGGGACTAGACTAAAGCATATGCGTTAGTAAAAGAGATCGAATTAGCAGAGAAAGGAAAAGAGAGACTGAACTAAATTAGCAATACAAAATTTATATGTGTTCTTCACAATAACGAATTACTAATAAATGAAACGGGTTAGCATTATTCTTTTCCGAAAAAAATTCACTTCTCCGCGCGGATCCATTTCCTAATATTTATAAAGACAATCTTATTTATTAATTTTTTTTTTCTAAAATTTAATTTCATCGTTAATAAACTTTATTCATGGAATTACAGTTTAGGAAAAAAGAACAAAAAGTAGTTTTCATCTTCTTTTTTCACAAGATTAAAATCTTATTCATAACAACATGGGTTACAAATCAAATTACAGCTTAGAAAGGCTCATACAGATATATCACTTAAGGATGAAGAAAGTTTATCATTGGTCTCACCCTGACAAACGTGTCAACAAGTGGTACACGTGTTGGATGAAAATTCTAAAAGCTTTCCGACATCAACTCCCGCCGTCTGAGATTCCGATTCCAGTGAAGAAAATCGTCGCTGATGATTGAAATTCGACCATTGATTCTTCTGATTTTCACTGATAAAGCTGATTGCAAGGCGAATCGAAACTTCAAACAATTGAAATCACAGCTAAAAGGCTTTTCAAAATCGCGAAGGAAAATTCTTTTTTTCTTCAACTTTATGCACAAACTATCCCTAAAACTTTTGTAAACTGTTTACCCAACACAACGATCCGGAGAAAAGCCACCAATAAACGCTATATGGATAAACAAATCAACTGCAGATCTAATGGTTCTAAATTGATATGATTCACCATAAGATGGTAAAGCTTCACTTCAAATCCAACGAACATAAGAACATTTGTATAAACATAGAAGATAGGTGTGTCATCTCTCTTGATACTATGTAAGAAATAGAGACAAAAGACAATTATCCTTTCTTGGAAGCAAACAAACAACACCTATATTTGTGTGTAAATCTCTTCTTAATAAAACACAGAAAAACTTTCGAACTTCTGTGTTTTATGTTACTCCTCGTTTGATGGAATGTGATATCTTATTATATAAAGTATAGTTTTCAAAGTTAATAACTCATAAGATCGTGCCACATGTCAAATTTATCGATCTTAGATTTTGACACGGGTTAAACAAAAATTTCTTTTTATTTATTTTAAAAAATATAAGGAAATTATAGAAATTTCCTTTTATATATTCAAAAAAAAATATAAGGAAACTATATGCACATTTCAAATTTATCGACATGTAAAACCAAAAAAAATATTTGTTTAGAAAAAATTTATAAGAAAATTATTATACGTAAATATCTTATATAAAAGAATTCTAAAAATCTAAAGAAGATAAATATAAGGAGACTAGATGTATCTTTTGAAATAAAAATAGAAATTTAAGAAAAAAAAATTATAAGGTAACTATACATATATATCTTATAAAAAACAATTTTTAAAAGTAAAGAAGATAATTATAAGGAAACTATATGTATCTTATTAAATAAAAATAGAAATAAAAAAATTATTTACTAATTCTAATTTAAAGCTACTAATTCTAAAAGAAAAAGATTACTTTTTTCCTTCATATTAAAAAATATTTATGAAATTATACAATCTTATTGTATAATATGATAATTAAGGAAATTTTATAAGGTAACTATACATATATATCTTATAAAAAACAATTTTTAAAAGTAAAGAAGATAATTATAAGGAAACTATATGTATCTTATTAAATAAAAATAGAAATAAAAACATTATTTACTAATTCTAATTTAAAGCTACTAATTCTAAAAGAAAAAGATTACTTTTTTCCTTCAAATTAAAAAATATTTATGAAATTATACAATCTTATTGTATAATATGATAATTAAGGAAATTTTATAAGGTAACTATACATATATATCTTATAAAAAACAATTTTAAAAAGTAAAGAAGATAATTATAAGGAAACTATATGTATCTTATAAAATAAAAATAGAAATTAAAAAATTATTTACTAATTCTAATTTAAAGCTACTAATTCTAAAAGAAAAAGATTAATTTTTTCCTTCAAATTAAAAAAGATTTATGAAATTATACAATCTTATTGAATAATATGATAATAAACAAATTTTATATTCAATTATTAATCCTAGAAGAAAAAAGAAGTAATTTCATGTTGAGGAAATTTGGTTAATACTTTAACAAGGAAACCAATAATCATGACGGCTAAATTATTTGTATAAAATTAGACAAAGTCATCTAAACAAAGAAGTCAAAACATTCAAAACCATAATCAGTCAACAAGTAGTGATGACCAGAGGCGAGTTCATCTAACACAAAGCAACCAAATTCCTAAAGCTTTCAATGTTTGTGTCCAACCAAACAACGGATCGAATTGAAAATTATTATCACACATATTAAAGTAATCTTGTCGGCTAGATCAGTGCATAACTACAGTTTCTCGATGAAATCCTCCCTCGTCGTGAAATGAATATATTTCAGTTTAACAATGTGGTCAATTTCTTTGATATATTTTCGAATTCTTCCCAATGTAACTAGGTAAGTAGCATAACAAAGCATCTAAAATTTCTGATTGAAAAAAAAAAAAAAATGCACAAACCAGATGAACTTAAAGATAGATTAAGTTCTCAACATCATCCATCCCAACGACTTCACAAAATTTGGTAAGATGGCGGTTTGGTGTTCCTTTGATTTCGATTTTTCTCATATGATTCTTCTGTAAGTCGTAGAGGAAAATGTTGAAAAGAATTCTATCTCGAGGTGCCAAGATAACCTCGCCGTTTCGAGTTGTACCTTGGACCCTCAGACGAATGCTATTGACCATGCGCATTTGAGAAGGATGCAACACCAAAGTCTTACTCCCCCACATATTGTTCTCTTCATCTTCCAAAACCCATAATTCTATCACACCTTCTTTTTCAAGATTGGGATAGTTTAAAAGAGCTATATTTCCACAGTATTCTAGAAGACCAGCATAAGGCCAAAATATATCTTTAGGTACTTGGAGCACACTAATTTCTTCAGAATGAATATCGAAAATCACAAGCACAAAATCCATACGAACCACAGCGAGGTAATGCATACGCCCATTAATATTCAATGCTTGTGTTAAAGGAAGATGTGGTGGAGATCCGCATGATATCTTTTTCCATCGAGTTGATCCATCTCCTTCTAGTAGGAAGACCCAATGTTCTGACAAGAACGAGTACTCTCCACCTTCGTCACTGCGTCTTGAAGCTATACAAACCACTTTATATTGATCATGAACAGGATCGTGTCCCATAAAGCACATGATCTCCTTAATCTTATGATCATCTTCAGCTATGATGCTAGATTCTTCTATGTCCGGTAAGACTACAAGTTGCCTAGTGGTAGTGTTATATATTTGTGCACTTGGCCCATTGATAAAGCACATCAATCCACGAAAAACGTTAGAGGTGTAGCCTCTCATTGCTGGGATGGTCAAATCTTGGTCGCCGTCAAAGGAAGACATAGTAGTACCGTCCGAGTCACAACTAGGAGACGATGATAGTAATATCTTTTTGAGGTGGCTGTTGTCAAAGAAGCTCAAACTCATGTATAGACGAGGTGGGGATGATGAAACCCTCAGGCAAAGGTTGGTGAAATTTCGGGAACAAATCAAATATAACCAGTGCTTTGAGACGGATTTGAACCTCATAAGGGATTTAGCAGGCAGTCTCGTGAGAATCTCAGTTACCAGTTCTAAAGGAATCTCCGGCAACCGCTGGTGGCTCTTCATTCTTCTCTCCAATGTCACAATAGTTTGTGACGGAAAGATTTTGGTAGCCTCACAAACTTATATACTCTTATCTTTTTGGTATCTATATATAACTAGGTCTAGCCATAATATACGACCCCGAGGACCCGACCCAAAAATTCCGATTCGAACCCAAAATTTTAAAATACTTAAATGGGTCATAAACCTCAAGACCCGAAAACCTGAACCCGATCCGAACCCAAATCCAAACATTTGCCCAAACATATCCACATTAAAAAAGTAGATATTAACAATATATTAGTAATATTTCTATTTTAATAAAGAAAGTATTATCTTCCAATCTTTATTTATTTAAATACATAAACTTTTATATTATTTAATGTTTAAAAACCACACTCCTACCATTTTTTTTTGCTCAAATCAAAATCGCTAAATCTTTTGTCTTTCTATATATTAAAAAGAAATATTTGATTGCGTATATTAGAAGAATTTATTCGCAATTGGAACTCAGAAAGACACGTCTAAGTCAGGAGAAGACGACGTTGATATAAATATAATTACATCCCTGTTTTCTCTATATAAACAAAAGCATCTCCTCATATATATATGTTGCTTTCGTTTTCTCTCGAACATTTTAAAAATATTTTCTTCGTTACGATATATACATAAGTTACTTTCACAACTTTGCTAATATAGGAGATCACATGATTATTGGATCGTTGTCTTGCTTTTTTTATTTGCTTGAATCAATAAAAAAATATTGGGATTACCCCTTATTAATATTTGTTCTAGCTTTTTTTTTTTTTTTTTTTTTTTTTTTTTTTTTTTTTGATAACCCAGTATCCAGACCACACAGTGATCTGACTAGCCCACTGAGCCTAAGCCCGTGTCACAGGGATTTTTAAGCCTCCACTTAAGGGCCCCCTGATAAACTGGTGGTCTGGTGGTCTGGGGCGCCTGAGCAAGTCCGCAGGTAAATTCCCAGGTGGCCACAGGAGTGAAAGAGCGAAACTGCGTCTGGGGAGGATCGATTCCTGGCCTAGACCAACAGGGTGATCCTTCCAACCAAACGAGAACCACTCGCCCACCACCATGTGGTTATATTTGTTCTAGCTTAGTTACAACTTACATTTGTGTTAATTTGTAATGAAACAGCTAAAACAAATTAAATTGTAACTATGGTAAAAAACAAATTTAAGTCGTAACTAAGGTAGAACACACACATATTCAAGCTAGGTAATGCATACGCCCACTGATATGCAATACTTGTGTTATAGGAACAACATGTGGTGGTCATTAATGGCTTGGAATCTTTCTCCATCGATTAGATCCTCCTAGTAGGAAGATCGAATGCTCTGACGGGTACGTGTAATCACTTTATACTGATCATGAACGGGATCGTGTCCGATATGGTACACGATATTTTTATGGTTGTGATCTTCAGCTATGATGTCGGATTCTTCTATGTCAGGTAAGACGACAAGTTGTCTAGTGGTAGTGTTATACTGTTATATATTTTCGCACTTGGCTCATTTACGAAACACATCAAGCTACGTAAGTAGCCTTTCATCGGTGGGATGGTCAAATCTTGGTCATCAGTTACAAAGGAAGACAAGTCCGAGTCAGGAGAAGACGACGTTGATAGTAATACACCCATGTTGTCTATGTCCGTCCCGTCCAGCCACATGTATATATAGACGGGGACACGGGGTGGTGATGATGAAACTTTTAGGAAAAGGTTGGTGAAAGTTTTGGAACAAATCAAAAGTGACCAGAGCTTTGAGACGGATTTGAACCTCATAAGGGATTTAGCAGGCAGTCCCGTGAGAATCTCTATCACGAGATCAATGGGAATATCCGGCATCGGTTCCTGGCTCTTGCATATGTCTCTTTGTCTTCTTCTTCTTTTTGTTACCGTCGATCTCCTCTTCATTCTTCTTCTCTCTCGCTGGATGATGACGACAAGGTTAGAAAAAGCCATATTGGGAATATTGAGAATATAATATTTTATTTGTTTATAGAGAAATTTGTCTTAATTGTTTTGTTATTTGAAAAAAAAAAAGTTTAGTCTTCCGTATTCAATAGCATCTTATCCTGGTCCGTGGACCATGGCTCACTACTAGGGTGACATGTTAGCCACAATGACGTTTTTCTTATAGCCAAAAAAAAATTTATATTAAATAAAAATTTGGTTATATGTAAACTCCGGTAGTACCAATATTTGATCATGCTTATCTTTTTTTTTTCCATGAATAAAGTTTATTAAATATGAAAAAATTGCACAAAAAAATAAATATGGATTTTAGTGATGATTAAACTAATCATAAAACTTGATCCAAAATCAAACCGGGAAATTTTAAATAAATCTTGCTAAGTTCTTCCAAAACGGGTTGCTTTGTTATATAACAATGCATACTACACCAGACAATAATGCTTGCCTATCTGGATGGATATCACTATCCCAATCGCGGCGAATAAGTTAACAGTGTCCAATAACATGTATAGTGCAGATATAAAGAATGTGTTACATATCTACAACGACCAAAAAGAAAAAAAAAACATGTATATGTATGGGAGACTCACAAAAATGCCCCTTTTTCAATACCCCTTTTCAAAAATGCCCCCTTTGGCTGTCCATTTTTAAAAATACCCATTTTTATGTACAAAATGGCTAAATTACCCTTCTTTTAATAAAATATATCACAAATATATAAGGAAATATAACAAAATTAGGTCTACAAAATACAAAATATTTTTTGGCGGGAAAATTGATCCCGCAATTTTTCCCGCCAAAACACTTGTAAAACCTTGTAAAAAACCTTTAAAATACCTTGTAAAATTTTCCCGTAAAATTTTTCCCGCCAAAAAATTTTCCCGCCAAAAAATTTTTTTTGCGGGAAAAGTGATTCCGCAATTTTTTTGGCGTTAAATTTTTGGCGGGAAAATTTTTCCCGCCAAAAATTTACAAGGTATTTTAAAGGTTTTTTACAAGGTATTTATAAGGTTTTACAATGTATTTTAAAAGGTTTTACAACGTATTTACAAGATATTATAAGATTTTACAAGCTATTTTATAAGGTTTTTACAAGTTATAAGGTTTTACAAGTTTTTTATAAGGTTTTACAAGTTATAAATACCTTATAAAACCTAATAAGTACCTTGTAAAACCTTTTAAAATACATTGTAAAACCTTACAAAACACTTGTAAAAAACCTTTAAAATACCTTGTAAATTTTTCCCGCCAAAAATTTTCCCGCCAAAAAAAAAAATTGCGGAATCACTTTTCCCGCAAAAAAAATTTTTTGGCGGGAAAATTTTTTGGCGGGAAAAATTTTACGGGAAAATTTTACAAGGTATTGTAAAGGTTTTTTACAAGTGTTTTGGCGGGAAAATTGCGGGATCACTTTTCCCGCCAAAAAATATTTTGTATTTTGTGGACCTAATTTTGTTTCAAATAAGGGTAAAATGGTCATTAAAAATTAAAAGAGGGCAAACTTAAAAATGGACTCTCAAAGGGGGCATTTTTGAAAAGGGGTATTGAAAAAGGGGCATTTTTAACAATTTCTCTATATGTATCTATATATACATTTTTGGAGTACATTTAGTAAATAAATCCTAAAGTTAGGATGTATTTACGAGTCCATGCCACTGTATTTAATTATTTTTTTTATATTTAAAGATTAAGATTTGCCGTATAACAATATTGCCATAATATCTCTATATTAACTCAAATGTTAGTTTCTAAAATCTTACCTACGAGATTTTTGAGAACATTTAATTAATACCAAATTATCATTTTGATATTCCTAATCTACATATCTCTAACGACTCCAAAAATGTAAATATAGATTAAAAAAATATATAACAAAATGATGTTTAATTTCACGGGATGGGGTTATATGGTGGGACATGTTTGGGTCGATATTAATACGGGACGGTATACTATGGATGAAATCCTAGAATTAACAAATCAAATACAATTATATAATTTTAAACACTAAAGAAAACAAATAATATTCACAAAACAAATATAACTTAAAATTTAAAAATTTTAGTTATAAAAAATTGACCCGAGATGTACTACGAGATAATATATATACATATATATGTACATTTAAATCAAACAAAACAATAGATTATATGTATAGATAATTTTTTAAAAATAAATTTTAAATTTTTTTAAAATAATATAGCCCCGCGGTGTACCGCGGGTTAATTTCTAGTATAGATATATTTTGAAAAAGGTTTCTCTGTTCTAAAGTGATAAAAGGTTTAAAATTTGAATTTAATAAAAAATTAGGATTACTCAACGGAAATATGAAACTGACCTTTTATTCTCAAAGCAAAATTGAAAAAATAAGGTCTAGCTAGAGTCATGTACTCATGTTAGATGGTAAAACAATTAGGACCTCAAATCAGCCTATTTAGATAATTAGATAGTATCTAATAGTCAACTTAACATAACTAATTTGCAATCAAACATAAGAAGAAGAATGCATTATCATTAAACAAACCAAAACTGAAGCAGAACCAGTTTGAGTTCGATCGATTTCCCTCATACATATATGGAAAACTGATCGAGGTCAAACCAGTTTGCATTAGTCTCCTCAAGTTCCTGTTGAGTGTTGTTGGAAAACCAATCATCGAGGGAGCTTTCAAAATTAGTCTCGAAATCAACGAGTTGATCAATATCAATATCCATCTCTGGACCATAATCCAAGTTTCCTTCAGGTAAGGCATTGTTGTTGTTGTCCGTCACACAAAAGCTTTCACAAATCGAGAGGATCTGATCCTGCTCTTCATCATCGAGTACAACGAGATCATCAGGGACGCAACAAATTGTAGAAGTAGTGGACTGAAGATTTAGGGTTTGATCTGGCTCTTGAGTAATATTCTCGTTGATATTTTCAGGTAAATCATCAGGAATGCAACAAATTGCGGAAGTGGACTGAAGATTTAGGGTTTGATCGCTCTTCTCGTTCTTCTTCAAGTCCTTGTGATCATTAACGAAAGCTTCATCCGCACGCAATTCCTTGAGATTACTCAACAACGTCCACATGGAATCGACCGCGTCACTAAGCTCTTGAGGATTCTCCGATCTGGCAAGGCTCTCGTTATTCCACCAAAACCCTAACCCTAGATTCTTTCGATTCAGGCAAATACCAACGTCCTCCCTCGTCTCTTTGTTATCCTCCGGAACAGAAGCCGAAACAGGACGTTGTCCAGAGAGAAAAGCAGAGACAACGGCATCAACGGAGGAGTGACCGAAAGAGTAGAAGGAGACGTTGGATTCAGAAGAAGGAGGAGTCGCCAAGATAGCGATTTGAGCACCGGAGAGAAGACAAAGCTGAGAGGCTTTGCTAAAGAGACCTTCACGGCGTTTGGTGCAAGTAACCCTAAGAGAATCTCTCTTCTGTATCATCTCAATCGCAATCTTCCTCTTCGTGCCTCCTTTTTTCACCATTATGATTTTCTCAATTTCACAACAGAGAGACTCAGAGAGATAGAGTGATTTTTTTTTTTTTGTGTGTGGAGAAAGATGGTGACAAGTGAAGGCCACTATTTCTCATATAAATAAGGAAATATCGAAACCCATACTCCTCAACCAATTTTAACCAGATAACACATTAGACCTAGTATATCGTTTCAATAACTAAAACCTAATTCAAAACCAAACCAATTCGATTTCAATTTTAAACGGTTAACATAATTACTAAACCCGAATAAACCATCGCTCCTAAGTCGGCCAAATGAGTTACCGGAACTTACTACTGTATGGGCTTAAGCCCATCCATTTGCTCACCGAAACCTAATTGGCTGAGCCTTATTGATTTATATTCTGATTCAACGGTCGTTTGGATTTTTGCTGTTTTTATCGTCATAAAATTTCGATAAGGACTTGTTTTGGTAATTTATGTCGATGAGATGAAATCTTTTGAGGGGGAATATATAGCCAGAATAAAACGTGCTGATGAAGATAAAGCTAAGTTATACAGTTATTTGAGGAGTTTTATATATGATTTTTCTCCAAGTCAAACTATTTACAAGAACAATTGTTAAATTTATTAAAAAAGAAAAACTAAAGAATGTTTTATTTACAAGAGGAGTAAAGTAAATTCGGATACGTTCCCACCATTTCACGACTGAGAAGGAAACAATAGCTAGAAAGCCACTATCTGGGAAAAAAAGGCTGGAATGCCACCCTAGTTTTTTTGTTTAAATTGTTGAATTAATTTAATTAATGTCGGACAAAGAATCGAAGCTCAGTAGCTCCAGAGATGACAGAGATGGAAAAAGGTGAGATTGGATCTAGTTTGGTTTCTCTCCCACTTCGATGAGTTTTTATCACTAATGCCAGCTCGATTTCGATTTCGATTTTGGTTTCTTTTGTTTTTTTTAAAAACATTAATTCAATTAAAACAAATAAATCATTAAAGGTATAAGGGTATAATCCACTCTATTGGTGGCATAGAGACTCTAAAATGGCATGTTGATTCATTTTTCTGGTTTAGTGGCTTTCTAGAATATTAAAAATAGATTCATATTCAAAATATTAAAAATACTTTTTTTTTTGTCGAAATATTATTAAATATTCTAAGAACCAAAATCCCGAGTCCCGACTGACTATTAATTTTATCATCAATTTTCAATCATAAAAAATAGATAATTTTATTTATTATTTAAAACAATATTAATTTCACGCTATTAGTATTAGAAAATAGTTATGTACTAAAGTTTGTTAAGTTAAATATTAGAAAGCAAACTCGTCACATAAAAACAAACCAAAATGTTAAGCAAATTTATAGTTCGAAAATACAATTAATGAAAGTGCTATAGTCAGTAATAAAGGGAAAATTATCTAAGTCAAGGCGTGTGTAATAGGTACCTCAAGCAGCCGATGTTCCTTCGATAGTTTGTAGGATTTATTTCTGTTTTTTCTTGAGCCTTTGACACCTGCAGTCCAAACACTACGGGTATTTGAGTCGGATTGCAACTTTCCAAGCCCGCTTCTTTCAAGATTCTACATACATATCCCTTTTGTTTAATCTCAATTCCATCGTCTCGTTGATGTACTTCAATACCAAGATAGTAAGTGAGTCTCCCGAGGTCCGACATCTCAAGCTTAGATGACATTCACGTCTTGAAATCTCTTATCACTTTGAGATTGTTGCCGGTCACGAACAAGTCGTCTACATACACCGCAACAATGAGTAGCATGCCTTCTTCTTCTTTACGATACACCGAAGTTTCTTTCATGCATCTCTTGAACCTCATTCCTTTCAAGATTATCAAGCTTTGTGTTCCAATCTCGTGGAGTTTGTCTCAAACCGTACAAAGTTTTTAAGAAATAAAATTCTAATTTCGATGGAAGAGTAAATAAATTGAATTGAGAGTAGAAATGTTCAAGTTTGTTAATCATAATAATTAGACCAAACATGTATATATATATATAATTTAGTGACAAGTTTCCGATAATAATTCATTGAATTGAGAGTAGAAATGTACAAGCTTATTAATCATTATGCCACTTTTGTTAAATATCAAATTGTTTTGTTTTGTTATGTTAAACAATTCAACTCAAAAAGAATTGTGTTTTCTCCAACTTGTTTTTTCCCTCCAACTTGTATAGTGGGCTTGAGAGAATGTGTTATTTATAAAATTGGACTCCGGGTTGCTAGAAGATATAAACCTCCGAAAATAGTATCATGTCATTCAAGATGGAAACTTTATAAGATTCAATGATATGTGAAAATCACTAGAATGTTGTTGCTGTTACATGTAAATCTCTAGAATTAGTACCAATCCATTGAAGATGAGTCATTAGTGTGGATGTCGGATTTACACACTTGAATATTTGTTTATTTTGTGGGAATGAATACTCTTGAGGACAAAAATACGATACAAAAAGCTATGAATTGAAATAGGAATGACTATAGTGTATTTGCTGGAAAAATTGCGTATCCCTTACATGGCTATTAGCCCTCTTATTTATATTGACAATCGACATTTAACTCTCAATTAAACATAATTATTCTCTCTTAAATGCGTCCGTTTTGGTCTTCGAGTTTTAATGCCCAATGTTTGAATTTGAGTTGACTCCGATCTTCATGGGCTTCGCCTTTTGGCCCAAGTCATCCGACTTTGATTCCGAGTCATATCCCGAGGTGTGACCACTCCGGGCTCTCTTTCTGGTGACGCCCACTTCGATTATATCTTGTGATCCATGGGCTTAATGGGCCTTATCCTTTGCGGGCCTTCATCTTGATTACGTGGCAATCTTTGGTTGGTCCCGGTCCACTGGTGCGGGATCCGACACCAACAATTAGCCCCCCAAGTCTTTCGAAGTGCTTATTCCAATTCGGAAGGCTTAATCGTCTTAATGACCAAAGATTGCGTTATGAGGAATCTTCTGATTTTCCCGCCAGGATCCCATCAATCCTTTAATTTCGGCGCTTTTCCATGTTTGATCGCGTGACATCTGTCACCATTATGACCGCATATCGTTTATTTACTATTAAAGCGGGAAAACCTTCCCACTTCTTCCACGATTTCCAAGACGGTTTCATCATTATCCCCTAGCTTGCGTGAGGTAACCTTCTTTTTCACTATTACTTTTACTTTTGATCTTTTGTGGTTAAAAACTTCTTCTACTTCTCTCTCCAAATTCTTCTTCTTCCCAAAACTTGAATTTTTCTTTCTACCCAATGACTTCTGATTCCGATAGACCCGAATCTCCATCTTTTGATGAACGGCGTTCTAGCAATGACGAGTGCACCCGCTCTAACGATATTGCTAGTCCGCACTACAGATCCACCTGCACCCTTCAGTCCCTTGAACGATTGAAGGAGCTCTGCCGAATCCCACCGGGAATTATGGCGGAGGCGAAGATTGCTGACCCTACGGAGTCCCCAGAAAACCATCGTGATGGCTATTTCTGTGTATACGAGATCTATTTTAAAGGTTGCGGACTGACTTTTCCTCTTCCCGAAGCCCTAGTTCGATACCTAGCGGCTCTTGAAATCGCTCTTCCTCAACTAACCCCCAATCTTCTTCGTACGATTCTTGGAATTATAACAATCGCGGCGGAAGCCGGATACGTTATCGGAGTCACTGAACTAAATGAGCTTCTAAGTGTGAGAAGCTCATCGAAGAAAACGGGATACTTCTCGGCGTATCCTAACGCCAATAGGAACATCATTTCGCATCTTCCTAACAAGGATGAAAATTGGCATCATCCTTGGTTTTTGATTAAGAAAACTCCTGCTTCGATTGGAAATCTTGCAGATCTTCTCCCTTCGAAGTGGTCTGCGAGACCTGGTAGAGATTAGGTCGCCCGTATCTACCCCGGTTATTTTCTTATTTTTATTGACTAACACCGTTATTTTATTTCGCAGCTTTCATCGCTTCCACTCTCCCGTCCGAAGAGTTCATCGGATTCTTCAAAGTAATTCTTGAAGGGGAAACCCTTTGGAATTCTTTCACTCTTGAGAGATTCCTGGAGGCTAACCACAGACTTAGGATGAGTCCACCAGGTCAGCTTCACAGACTCCCATCTCCTCCATCAACTCAGGGGATGTCATCTCGGGCCCTTGCGGCCAGACGTAAGATGCTTTCCAAGCCGATGGCTGAGGCTTGCGAAGAGAAAAAAAGATTTCTCGCGACTTCTATAGACAAGAAGGACTACAGTAGGACCCTGCTTGTTGACGATGGCAGTACCGAAGGAACCAGATCCGTTGCTGTTTACCGGTTAACACCTCGTCATGAACGTCGTGATCAACGTTCTCCTCGGAGAGATCGATCCCCTCGTCGTGATTCTCCCCGTCCTCTCCAAGACGATTTTAGCAGCGAACCTCTAAAAAACTTGGTTCGCAAGAAGAGAGACAAGTCATCCCGCAGTGAATCTTCTCCACGAAGGGAGAAATCTAGGGCTCGAACTGATCGTTCACCCCGATCATCCCCTCCTTCAGAACCAATGGGTCCTCCACGATCGGTTGATATGTCTTCCTCTTCTCGTCCTGACAGCGGGAAGACTGCTCAGAATGCCTCTCCTAAGAAGGGAGACTCTGAATCTCGAGATGCTTCTCCGAAGTCAAAACCTGCTCTTGTCCCTCAAATCAAATCGCTTACAGGTAACGATTCGCGCATTCTTAAGGGTTTTCACTTCATCTTGATTCAAAATATTACAATTCCTTCTTCTTCCTTCACAGCTATGGAGAAAGAAGGTAGCGTCTTTCGGTGCTTTAAGACTCGATCGGGTCTAATTCTGCCGGAGTTCGACAAGTGGCGTCCTGCAATTCGCGAACGCTATTTGCTTCATGCGCATCACTCATCTCGGGTTAGTCTTACTTCATTCTCCCTTTAATGTTAACTTTCCACCTGGTAAATCATTTCGAATTTATACAAAATGCCAGGCGAACAGCGAACTCAACGACATGATCGAACACTATGAAGGGTTGTTACTCAGTCAGCAACAGGAGATTGAATTATGGAGAGGCAAGTTTACTACTCTTGAGTCCGACCTTCGATCATCTTCGGGCTCTAAGCAACTACTGGAAGATCAAGTAGACGGCCTCAAATCTGAGCTTGAGAAGGTAAAGGGGGAGCTGAAGGATCAGTACGACCAGAATTACCAATTACAGAAC
Source organism: Arabidopsis arenosa (assembly GCA_905216605.1). Classification (NCBI taxonomy): domain Eukaryota; kingdom Viridiplantae; phylum Streptophyta; class Magnoliopsida; order Brassicales; family Brassicaceae; genus Arabidopsis; species Arabidopsis arenosa. Next base: position 7,306,312 of record LR999458.1, read on the forward strand.
GAGCTTTCTGGTGTTCAGGGTAGACTTCATGAATCCGAATCATCCGCCGATGCCCTAAATAATCAACTCATTGAACTTCGCGCGAAGTACAACGCGATTACTAAGTTGCGTGATTCCGAGTTGGCAAAGTCGGCTTCGAAGGCCAGAAAGGAGGTAAAGGGACGCGGGATGGAGTTGATTCAAGGGGCCATCCGTTTCATTCAAACTGAGAAGGTTAAGTCAGATCTGGAATCAGACATCAAGGAGCACGAAAGCAATCTAATCTTGCTGGATCAAATTCACGACGACGATTTCTCCGAAGCAAAAGAGAGATCCGAGCTGTCGTCTAGTTTATCCGAAAAGAAAAGTCGTCTGGCAGCTCTTCCCGCTTCGTCCTTCAACCCTCAGGACTTTGCGGAATTTTTTACTGAATCTCCTCCCCTAAGTGAATCAGGGTTAGATTGGGCAGGTAAACGCTAGTTCTTGATGCTTACGTCCTTCTTTTTGCCTCTTGTTTGATCTGAACCATCTTTTATAGGTCCAAGTGAGACGGAGGGCGTCGTCTTATCCGAAGTCCCTGCTGCACCGAAGGTCATTCCAGGAGATGTTTGTACCGCAGTGAATGAACAAGGAACTTCCCCTGAACAAGTCCCGGCCAAGGAAGTGGATGGAAACCCGACAACCGAAGTGGAGGTCGAAGTGCCTGCTGATCCGTAGTGGCTGCGTCCATTATTATATATTTTTTGAGGCTTGAACCTTTATGTTTTTGCTTTTGCCTAAGGAGGCTTTATTATTAATTTCTTTTGAACAAGATATTTGCCTGAGGAGGCTTTTAAACCTTTTTCTGTTTTAGGTTTTAGATCCCGAGGGGGCTTTGGTTAAAGAATTATATGCGGGTTTGCAAAGTCCGCTTTTTTAACACTTTTTGGCCTTGTGGCTAGGTTTTTTCGAGATTTTTAGGCTGATCAGGCCTTTCTCTTAGAATGCGAGAACTGAGCTCGGCTTAACGCGAGTTCCCCACTTCGGGTTTAGTCAACTCGGTGAATTTGTTGGGCTTGGGCCTTAAAAACTTTTGTAATTAATGCGACGGTTGCTTTTTCCCTTCTTATTTCTCAAAAGTAGGGAAAACAGCTCGTCTTTAATGCATTAACTGTCTTTTCTCGATTTTCCAAAAATGGTTTAAACCACTCGGGCACGCTACCATTATTGGGTTTATGGTTCCAAGACAAACCCTAAATCATCATTAAATTACGGTTTCGAGATAAACCCTAGACCTATTATAAGTAGAGGCAGGTTTACCTCTAAACTTTTCCAAGGAACTCCAAAATTCTCTCGATAATTTTTTATAAAAATGGAAAACGCAACTGTGGTTCCCACCGATCCTGGCAGTCCTTTGTTCCTGTCTGGCGACGGCTTCGAACCGGCCGGCGTTCTCTTTCCTCATGCTGTGTTTCACTTCCCTTCGAGGGAAAAGAAAGAGGCTTACGACTTCATGGACAAGGTTAAAATTCGACTCTCTTGACCAAAATCTTATGCCTTTCACTTTAATTTATTCTTTTTGGTGACAGGTTGTCGACAAACATCGCCGTTTGTGCGACGAGAGGCAGCGGCTGGGCCTTAAGAGGCAAACACTCGAGGCTCGTATTGCTCGAGTGGAGAGGAAGGTGAGAGCCCTGGAAAGTGATCCCTTTCAGTGGGAGTGGAGGAACTTCGATTGCATCGCTGAGATCCCGAGGATGCTCCGGATGTACCTCCGTGCTAAAGGTCAAGTTCGGGGACCGGTGAACGCCCTGACTGAAGCTGCTCTTGTTGATAGCGAAGAGGAAGACGAGGAAAATGATGACAATCCCTGGAAACGTGTCCCGAATGAACCCGAGGTTGAGGGCACGAACGGCGCTTCCACTTCGAATTCCACACCGGCGATGAGGGAGCCTGTTCCTGAGCCTCTCCCATAAATGTTTCCTAACTCTGTTCTCCTTTCTTTATTTTTCCTCTCGTTTTGAACTCATAATGGGCCTCGGCCCCTTTTATTTATGGAAATATTTGCTACTCCTTTAATTCCCATATCATTCTTGGTGATACGTCTTTTAATGCAGGATCGATTTTAAGGGAATAAATCTTTCCGCGAATTACTCTGTCTCCACGCTGAATCCGCAGACTGCTAGGGATACGACATCCCTATAAATTACAGCTTCAACTTCTCCTCACTCCTCACCATTCTTCTTACTTTTGCAGATATGGACTTTAACCTTCGATGTTCAGAGTCTATGCCGGACTTCTCCAGGATCGGAGTGATAGATGAAGATGTTCCAGATGTTCCAAGTAGGCGACCTTCTCCACTTCGCGGCTTTTTCAGATCTCAGATCCGAGCTCCATGCGCTTTGATCAAGAACCTCCCAATCAGGGACCAAGGAACAGCGATGGCATTCATAGAGGCGCTTGCGCTCCAACACCGGAAGCTTACGTTGGAAAAGAAAAGACTCCGGAAAAGGATTAACCGAATGCAACGCAGGCTTACTACGGTGTCAAGAGATCTTCACATCCTTGGCTCCCACCCCGGAGAATGGATTGAGCTCGGAATTTCCGACTTTGCTCGTATCCCGGATTGTATGATGCCAGTTCTGGACCTCGCAGGTCAAGGGGTTCAGGTGTTCTGCTCTCCGGGAGGGTTTTCCTAGCCCGAAGTGTGCGAAGGTTAACACTCTGTTTGCTTGAATAAATGTTTTACTTTCGATTTCTTGTATGTTCGCACAGCCGAACTTCTTCATCTTGTATGTTCGCATAGCCGAACTCTTCATCTTGTATGTTCGCATAGTCGAACTCTTTTTCTAAGAAATAAAACAAATTTTCATTATTAGTAGCTGAACTCTTTTTCGAGCTGCCTACGTACCCATTTCGGGATCAAGCCACACCGTAGTTCATGTACATAACAAATTGCGTATTAAACATAGAACTTCTTTAGATTGATCACGTTCCAAGGTCGCTGGACTGGACTGCCCTCTAAGTCCTTTAACCTATAAACGCCATTTCGAACCACTTCGGTCACAATATAAGGACCTTCCCAATTAATGCCGAGTTTGCCCGCGCCTTCTTCTTTTTTATTATCAAAAACTCGCCTTAGCACATAATCGCCTACAAAGAATGGTCTGCTTTTGACTTTGGAATTGTAGTACCGAGCTGCTGCTTGCTGGTAATTTTGTATCCGAATTAAGGCTTGATCTCGCCTTTCATTAATGGTATCCAGCGAGTCATCGAGCATTGCTGAATTCTCCTCTTCGTTCAATGGTGCTTCTGTTCGGCGAAGACCGGGCACATTGAGTTCAGCCGGTACTACTGCTTCCATGCCATAAACTAGGGAAAACGGAGTTTCTCCGGTAGGTCGCCTAGGGGTTGTTCGATAAGCCCATAGGACGGGTTGGAGTTCATCATACCATCCTCCTTTTAAATGACTCAAGCGTTTTTTGAGATTGCTCAAAATTGTTTTGTTCGCAGCTTCAGCTTGGCCATTTCCTTGTGGATACCGTGGAGTGGAATAACTGACCTTGATCCCCCATTCTGAGCAAAAAGCTTCAAATTCGTGCGAAATGAACTGTGGCCCATTATCAGTAACTATCTCGTATGGAACCCCATGTCGGCATATGATATTCTTCCAAATGAAAGTATTCACCGCCGAATCTTTGATGCTAGCATATGCTTCAGCTTCGATCCACTTTGAAAAATAATCCGTTAAGACCAACAGGTATTGTGCTCCTCGAGTTGATCTATGCAATGGTCCAATGATATCCATCGACCACCTCATAAACGGGTACGGGGCAGAAATGGAGGAGAATAACTCCGAAGGTTGATGGATCATCGGCGCATGGAGTTGACAACGTTTGCACCTTTGAGCGAACTTGACACAATCCGTAATCATAGTGGGCCAATAATAGCCCATCCTTTTTATTTTAAAAGCCATGGCCCTTCCAGACGCATGACTCCCACATAGACCTTCGTGTACTTCTCTCACGACGATTTCGACTTCGGGCCCAAAGATGCATAATAGGTAGGGGTCGCTAACACCTCGCTTATATAATATATCCTTTGATAGACAAAATTTCGCGCTAACGACTCTCATTTTCCTGGCTTGCCACTTGTTTTTCGGGAGCTCGCCTGTCATGATGTAGTGCTTTATTGGCTCCCTCCAATCAGCCCCCCAGTCTTTAGCCGGAATTTGGTCAATCTCATGAAATACTCGCGGTTCCGGTTCGGGATGTTCATTTGGTTCAAGGTCCGGTTCGGGATGGTCGTCCTCGATTACCGGTTCCGACTCTATAACAGTTTCTGGAAGTATATCGGGCTCCTTGTTGTGCTTTTTCGACTTCCTCCGTTTAACAGGTGGCAACTCGATTTCGGGCTCGCCACGTTCACGCGCTGCTGCTCGAGATCTTGTAACAGCAAGGATTTCTTTGTCAGTTCTAATGCTTCGCTCCGCGATACATTCAACCGGAATGATTCTTTTTAGCTCAGGATCTGAAGTTGATGCTAATGCGGCAAGTGCATCCGCGGTTGTATTTTCTCCTCGAGGTATGCGAATTAGTTCGAATTTCTTGAAGTCCTTGGAAAGACCCTTCACTACTTCAAGGTATGCTTCCATTCTTAGATCCTTCGCTTCATAATCGCCATTGAATTGATTAACTACCAGCTGTGAATCACAGTAAGCAACCACTTCTTCAGCTCCAACCCCTTGTGCCAGTCGAAGTCCGGCAATTAGTGCTTCATATTCTGCTTCATTGTTAGAAGCATTAAACAATAGCCGGAATGATTGTTCAAGAATTTCCGACGTTGGAGATTCCAACTTGATTCCTACTCCAGATCCTTGTTTTGATGAAGATCCGTCTACATATAGTTTCCAAGTCTGATTCTCTGGTTGCTCCGGTGTGCCCAGCACTGGTAGTTCGGTTAGGAAATCTGCCAAAACCTGAGCCTTCATGCTGACCCGGCTTTTATATTCTATATCATATTCACTTAGTTCCACTGCCCACTTCGCCAATCGTCCGGATTGATTTGGACTATGAAGTATTGTTCGGAGTGGCTGGTTGGTTAACACTTCGATTGGATGAGACTGGAAGTATGGGCGCAGCTTCCGGGCTGAAGTTACTACTGCAAGTGCGAGTTTTTCCATCATTGTGTACCTTGTCTCTGGATCCGTCATTGACTTACTTATGTAGTAAATCGGTTTTTGCTCCCCGCGGTCCTCCCAGACCAAGACTCCACTAACTGCATGTTTTGACACTGAAACATACAAATAGAGCTTCTCGTCCACTTCGGGTTTAGACAACACTGGTGGAGTAGTGAGGTATGCTTTAAGTTGTCCGAATGCTTCTTCACACTTCTCATCCCAAAGGAACCCTTTATTTCCCTTCAGAATTTGATAAAAAGGCAGAGACTTGTCCGTTGATCTTGAAATAAATCTGTTTAGGGCTGCAATTCGACCAGTCAGACGCTGTACTTCCTTGAAGTTCTTCGGAGATGGCATGTTTAGAAAGGCATTAATTTGGTTTGGATTAGCTTCGATTCCTCTTTTTGTCACGATATAACCAAGGAACTCTCCGGATGGAACTCCGAAAGTGCACTTCGCCGGGTTCAGCTTCATTTGATATCGGTTGAGAATTTCAAAACACTCTTCCAAATGCTTAATGTGATCCTCTTTCTTCAAAGACTTAACCAACATATCGTCTATGTAGACTTCCATTGTCTTCCCGAGATGCTCATGGAACATTTTGTTGACCAATCGTTGATAAGTTGCCCCTGCGTTTTTTAAACCAAAAGGCATTACTTTATAACAATAAGTACCTCTGTCCGTGATGAATGATGTCTTTTCTTGGTCTTCGGGATCCATCATTATTTGATTATAACCCGAGAAGGCATCCATGAAAGTTAATAATTCATTCCCAGCGGTAGATTCCACGAGCCGGTCTATATGCGGGAGCGGAAAACTATCTTTCGGACATGCTTTATTGAGATCGGTGAAGTCGATACACACTCTGTCCTTTCCATTTTTCTTTTTGACCACGACAGTGTTTGCCACCCACTCCGGGTATTGTACTTCCCTTATAGATCCTATCTTTAGTAGTTTGTCCACTTCATCATTTACTGCCTTTGCTCGCTCTACTCCGAGTTTCCTTCTCTTTTGTTTTACGGGCTTAAAACTTGGATCTACGTTCAATTTGTGGCAGATTATGCTTGGATCTATGCCAGGCATATCGGCCGCTGACCATGCAAATGACGTCTTGTTTTTCCTTAGAAGTTCAATCAAAGCTTCTTTTATTTCGCCAGTCAAAGTGACTCCAATTCGGACTTTCCGATCTGGTTTATCTTCTTCCAATACTACTTCGATTACCACATCGTCTTCTTTTTGCCCACTAGGAAATCTTGGAATTTCCTTCTTCGCAGGTTTCGTTAATTGCTATTGGATCTTTAGTCGATGACTGGTCAAATAGCACGTTCGTGAAGCTTCTTGACTTCCTCGAATCGTTCCCACTCCACTAGGAGTTGGAAATTTGATGCATTGATGATACGTCGAGGGAACTGCCTTCATTTGATAAATCCATGGAGTCCCAAGGATGATGTTGTAAGCTGCCGGTTTATCGAAAACAACAAAATCTACTATCTTTGACACGTTTTTAGCAAGAACTGGTAGCTTGATCGTCCCGAGAGACATGGCCGATTCGCTTGTGAATGCCACCAAAGGAGACGGCGGTCCTACTATATCTGCCCGACTGATTCCCATTCTTTCCAGGGTACCTAAAAAGATTAAGTCGACCGAACTACCCGTATCAACGAGAATTCTCGAAACTTCGAAGTTGGCAACGTCTAAGGTAATGACTAGGGCGTCATCATGAGGCCTTTCGAGGTGACATGTTTCTTCTTCGTCAAATGATATTGACGTACCTTGAAAGTCCATTTCTTCACCTAAATTTGCTTTAAATAAAACATTTCGCCTATGCTTCTTTATAGCATTGATCGTATCCCGACAAAGCTTGGAACCTCCAATGATCACATTAATTTTTCCTTTAGAACTTCTAGGTTCTTCTTCGTTGGATTGCCTAGGTCTTTTTAAATTCTGATCTTTAGGGATATCTTTTGCCTCGTGATATTCTTTCACGAAATCTTCTATCTTGAAATTAGAAAGATCTCCACTGGCCCATAGCTCTGCGAGGTGCTTTTTGAGGACACTACAATCTTTGGTTAAGTGTCCGGTTACCTTATGGATGTCACAATGCAAACTTTCGTCACGGACCCAAGTGTTCGACCTTCCTTTTCCTTGAAATTGTTTCCCGACGGTATTGTTGAGGGGTTGCGATCCGAATTTTTTAGGTCCTTGGTTCTCTCTGGGCTCAAACTTTTTGGTAGGGAAAGTGACCGCTGGTTTTGCTTGTTTGTTCCTTTTCGCAAAACTCTCTTTTTCGTCTTCTACTTCCATCCAGTTATTTGCACGGAAAAGTGCGTCTTGAATTGTGTCCGGTTTGTGAAGTATCAGATCTTCTTTGAACCTTGAGTCATGCCATAAGCCTTTTCGTAGGGCAGATAAAGCTGACTGCTGCGAGATTCTTGGGAGTTTTGACAGCACCCCCTTGAATTTGGTGATGAAAGTTCTAAGTGACTCGTTTGGCCCTTGTGTTAGATTCCAGAGGTCAGCATCCGAAACGCTTTTATCCATGAGGATAGAATATTGTTTCAGGAAAACAGCCGACAATTCGTCGAAGTTATTGATTGAGCCTGGTTCCAGCTGAGTGAACCACATTAGTGCTTGACCGCAAAGATTTTCCGAAAAGAGTTTGCAGTATCCTGCATCCTCATCAGCTTCATCCAATTCGACTCTTCCAGCGGCAATCAGAAAAGCTGCGAGATAGCTTTTTGGGTCTTCTAATCCACTGTACGGATCCAGTTTGAGTTTTCGAGAATCCTTGATTCTCAAATTTGCAATTCGCGGAATGAAAGGAGTTCGCCTAGCTTCCTCGATGACTCGGTTAATGTCCGGCTCCGAACTGGTGGCCTGGTGGAACTTTGACTTCATTTCTTTTAGTTCCTGGCTAACCTTCCTCATGGTTTCGAGTTGATCGAAGCTCTCTTGATCATACTGATCTACAAGCTGATCTTCATCTCCGAGCTGCGTCTCTTCTTCCACATCCGGTTGGATTGTTGGGTTAGAAGTTGTTTGTTCGTTGGTCTCACTTCGCACACGGGAGTTTGGCGTACTGAACATGCTTCTGCGGACTCCCACGGTACTTCCTGCACCTAGAGAACGAACACGAGATTGAATAGTATTGATGTTTTGACCAAGAGATACCTGGGTTGTTTTAAGCGTGTCCACAGCTTTTTCCACATCCGAGAACTTCTGCGACATTTCTGTTATGGCTTGCTGCATGGTCTTTAGAGCCTCGGCTACTGTCGAATCAGGGATGCTTGTTCCAGACATTGCTGCTTATCTCGGAAACGAGAGAAATCTGACAACTCAAGAATCTTCTAGATCCCCACAGACGGCGCCAAAATGTGGATGTCGGATTCACACACTTGAATATTTGTTTATTTTGTGGGAATGAATACTCTTGAGGACAAAAATACGATACAAAAAGCTATGAATTGAAATAGGAATGACTATAGTGTATTTGCTGGAAAAATTGCGTATCCCTTACATGGCTATTAGCCCTCTTATTTATATTGACAATCGACATTTAACTCTCAATTAAACATAATTATTCTCTCTTAAATGCGTCCGTTTTGGTCTTCGAGTTTTAATGCCCAATGTTTGAATTTGAGTTGACTCCGATCTTCATGGGCTTCGCCTTTTGGCCCAAGTCATCCGACTTTGATTCCGAGTCATATCCCGAGGTGTGACCACTCCGGGCTCTCTTTCTGGTGACGCCCACTTCGATTATATCTTGTGATCCATGGGCTTAATGGGCCTTATCCTTTGCGGGCCTTCATCTTGATTACGTGGCAATCTTTGGTTGGTCCCGGTCCACTGGTGCGGGATCCGACACCAACAATTAGTACTTAATTGGTTATGCTCTTTGAACTCTCATCTTCAACATTGAATTTGTCAGAGTGAAGATGAGTTATTTAGTACTTTTTTTTTTTTGGGTACTTATTGGATAAGCTACCAAAAAAAAAAGATATCAACTTCAGAAATATCTTATATTATACATGGGGACTACTGAATGTTTCAATTTTTACACTAACGCGCTTGTTCATGGTGATCATTCACATCTTGACCAAAAACATTTTCTTTTTGGAAATATTAACATCAAAGTCGTGAAACTTCTAAGAAATTAAAGAGAAAAACCCCTATAAATAGACGACAAGCCCATCTCTTTTATTATTACAAAGCACCGCAAACAAAAACAACATATTTTTATTAAAAAAAACTCCCGACCAAATGTCTCCATCTGCCGTCAAAGCTTCATACTGGTTCTCGGCTACTGATATCGACTCATCTCTGATTCAGGATGGAGCGTACACTGTTCCAAGTCAGGAAAAAGACTCTAAAGGAACATTGAGCATGGTTGAAGATACAAATAACAACATGGCCTTTGCATTTCAGACCGGACCGAGAAACTCCTACCCAACTCGTGAGAACAGGGATAAAATGCTATGTGCAAGTTGTGGCCGCACTGGTCATTTGGCTGAGAATTGCTTATATGTCCGGTCTTGACAACAAACTGGCTAAAGCCAAAGCTTATTATTGCCACCAATCTATTATTTATTTCTTACATATTTTTACGTATCTCAAGGGCTACCAAATTTGTTGCTTTTTGGTTTTCACTAAAGAATTATTGTCTAAAAAATATTATAATACAAATTGTTTTTCTAAAGTTATATACTATGGAAAAAACCACAACTCTTTTTTTTTTTTTCAATTTAGGCCACTGTTTTTATTGGACCGACCATGACTGCTTCCGATTTCTTGGTTATCATCCTCCTTAGTGGGGTGAGACTACCCGCAAAGCAAATTCTTTCAATCTCGGGGTCGTGGAGGTTCTCTTGTTGGTTTTATTTTCGTGACGTTGTGCTCGGGCTGGCCAACATGTTGGTGGAACAATGATCATGTTAGGTATATTATATATTACCAAACAACGGTAAATACATATTTGTTTGAGTTGGTTCATTGTGATGTCGGGGACTCTTACCAAATAACGGTAAATACAGTCTGGATTGACTGAATTATTTGGAACACAATATTGGCTCATTTAAAACGTCCACCTTGCCATGATCTTCTCTGAATTCATTCAGAAATTTCATTCAGTATTGTTTGATAGAGTACGACGTGGACCACAACTGACTGACTCGTTCGTACTCTCATCAAACATGTCATTTGACTTTTCAACCACTCTTGTGGTCATCTGATAGATTTGATAGTCAACGAGTCCTCCAAAACAAATTATGAAGTGCCTCGAAACTTTCACCACGTCGCCATTTGTTTTTTCGTAGAGCAATTTTGTGTGCTATTGAGTGTGTGAACAGTTCAAAAGAAGAGTCCGATCCATCTACCAAGTCCCCATTGGACTTTTCCCACAAATATTGTAAATATTAGAATGCATGATCAAAATATGTATATATTATCATGAGTAATTTTCACTCTATGTGTATGTTAAAGAAATATAAAAAGGTTTAGGTTAGCATAAACTGTTAATAGGCTTATGTTAGCTTTTGCTTATGATTACATGTGTATAAAAGAAACATTTTTATACTTTAATTTTGACACTTCATGAGAAATGTTAATCGATAAATAAATTCTATTAACTATCTTGATTCCATTAACTAAAAATTCTATTAGTAGTTATAAAATTTCCAGATGACAAAAAAAAAAGTTATAAAATTTCCAAAATTATATGTTAAAAGCCTAAACAATTTTTAGTTAATAGAATCACGATAATTTTTAATTTTCGATGTCTTTTTGCACCATTCTTTGTTGCATGAAATTTTTATGATTAATTGATTATGATGAAGTATAGGTTAGTTTGTATTTTTAATTTTTTAGTTAGCTGCTTTTAAACTTGTTAAGTTTAGGCCCAAATGTAATTAATTATTATAATGGGCTAGGTCTGTATGATTTTTTTTTTTATAATTTTGTTCATGCAAACAATCAACCAATACAATGAAAACATGAGCAACATTACTTCCGGCAAATTTCTAGGAATGGCGTCAATAATAATGCAAAATTAACACATTATAAAATTTTACTTTTAAATTTTAGAGACATCTTCTAAATTCTAATATATTAATCAACTACACCGCGGGATAATTTATTTTTTAAAGTTAGTATATATATAAAACTTTGCAAATTGTATCTCCTTATAAAATATTTATATTTTATAATTTACAATTGTTATTAAGTAACGGTATACCACGAGTCCACGGAACAATTGTTAATAAATTGAAGATTTAACCCGTATTAAAGCGACATGTTAATGATATTTTAAAATTTTATAAATATTGATTCAAACCCATCCGCCATATAAACCCGTTCCGAAATATAACCCGTCCCGTAATTTCTTAACCAGTCCCGTGATTTGTTTTCTAAAAGTAGTGATTTTAAAATTTAATTAATGATTATTTATTATATATAAAGTTTACAAATTGTATCTTTCTCTAAAACATTTATATTTTAGCTTTAGAAAAAACGGTCAAGATTATGGAAAGTAGCCCATCGGAGAATCTCAAATCTCTCTTGAAGAGGAGCAACTTCGAAGGGCCCGCTACATGTTAGTAGAAGAAAAGTATAGTTATTGCCAGTGCAAGATCCGATACTTTTCCCACCTTGGCTTCAAGCCACATGAGGCCTTTCAACATGGACATTGCAAACTACGTGCAAAGATGGCCATACGAGGATATAAATTTCTGAAAAAAGGAAGAGGGTTTGTCCACACAGATGTGGTTTAGTGGTTGGGAAAAGGTTGGAAGGAACTAACCTAGATTCGATCCACCCTGGAAAAAAAAAATATATTTGTGGAAAGTTTGGATTTGGGCCAAAAAAGGCCAAGCAGTTTTTCTGATAGTCTAATAACATGCGATCTTGCTACCCTAGACATTAGTCGGAAAATATTTCAAACTCAGGACAGATAGTGTGGTAGCCCTTCAGGGAGAAATCTACTTTGAAGCACTTCGGTGCGTTTTTAGCGGGGCTGACCGGATTAGCTGATAAAGTTTATAAAAAAAAAAAAAGAGGGCTTAGATAGAGTTTCACGTCTGGTTTCCTCCTCTGGTTTTGATTATTGCTCTGTTTTTCTTTATGCTCTGTTTTTATCCTTCGTTTGTTTTTTCATTTTGACACTATTGTTCATTATTTCCCTTATGAATTAATAACATCAGCGACAAAAAAAAAAAAAAAAGATAGAGTTTCACGTTTGACTGTATCGAAGCTCAAACCAACAAATCCTAAATACAACAAAAATCCCAACTAAACATATAATTAATACGACGAAGAATGATGAAATTTCCGGAAACATCCCTAGAAAGGAGACTATTTTGAAAAAAAAAATATATATATACTTTTTACTCATTAAATCTCAATCATATTCACTGTTTTTTTTTTTTCAAAATCAGAAATTGTCTTGATGTCGATGAAAATAAACTTCACCGAAAAGTAATTTATAGTCTTCATGTCCTCTGAGATATTTCTGTTTTCCGCTAGCGTATATATTTACGTAATTTTTAATAAAATTTACGATGAGGAAAAACTATATAATTAATAATCTAAGACTATTTTAAGAATATTTGAAGACTTTTATTTCTCAACATATAGGTAATTATAGAAATGTGTAAGTATATAAAAGTCTACATATATAATAATTTACTTACGACTATTGATTGAAATTAGTTAGCTGAAAATCCGAATTTACCAAAAATAGATCCGAATATCAATTCGTATACCCAAAGTCAATAACAAAACATAACTAATCATTTTTTTACCATTATAACTTTCCAAAAACAAATGAAATATATCACAGTGTTCCATGTCGAACTTAAATAATCATATTCTATCTAAATTTTATACTATAAAATAGTAATACATTTAAATTATAATATCCTTTATAATATTATAACCTTAACTTTGAAAACATTCACAACAAAATTTTTAGGAAAACATTTATCCCGCATTGTAGAGTGGATTATAAAGATCCTCTGAAAATAATAGAATGTGTTTATCAATTTTAGAATGGAGAAATAATTAATAATATAGTGAACTTCAATTTTCTTAACTGTATTGCTAAAAATTAAATTAAAAATATAAGTTAAAGTTTATTTTTTACATTAAGAGCAAAGTACAACATAAAATATGAATAAACCTTAATGTTTTAAATTTAAATCTAGAATTTTTCATGTTATTCTTTTAGTTTTCATATATTCTTATATGTTTTGCTTATTTTTTTCTTGTTGTTTACTTATTTTTTTGCTAACTTTTCAATGCCATTATTATTTTTTACATTGTGGTACTCTCATTTACCACTACAAAACGTCTTGCCACCATTTGTGTCACTACCCAAATCTATATAAATTTTATGTGGTGACAATTTTTTCTATAGAAATGAGTCGATTCCATGGGAATTCATGTTTGTACTAACAAGCTATATATTGTGAGTTAGAAGACGGCGAAATCGAATCGAGATGTTGAAAGATGAATAAGGGGTGTGGATTTCAAACACACAAGAATTGGAGACATTGGTGATTGAGTACTACAACAGATTGTATTCGTTAACGGATGTGGATCCGGTGGTGGCATCATTACCACAATTTGGTTTTACTCCATTAACAAGTGGCGAAGTCACAAAACTGAACAAACCATTCTCGGGCCAAAAAATAGAGAAATTGGTCCGTAGTATGGGGAAGTTGAAGGCCCCGGGACCGGATGGTTATCAACCGATCTTTTATCAAGAATGCTGGCACATAACGGGAGAGTCGGTGATACGTTTTGTTCTGGAATTCTTTGAAACAGGGGACCTACCCGGAGGTACGAATGATGCTCTTTTGGTCCTTATTGCTAAAGTGGTGAAACCGGAGAAGATTATGCAGTTTCTCCTGATAAGTCTATGTAATGTTTTATTTAAAACAATTACAAAGGCAATGGTGCTAAGACTTAAGGAGGTGATGCCAAAGTTGATAGGTCCGGCTCAATCTAGCTTTATCCCGGGGAGATTGAGTACGGATAATATCATTGTGGTGCAGTATGCGGTCCACTCAATGCGTTGTAAGAAGGATCAGCTGAAATGGTGGATGTTATTAAAATTGGATCTTGAAAAGGCGTATGATCGGATTCGTTGGGATTTCTTGGAGGACACGTTACAAGCAGCGGGACTGTCGGTGACTTGGATTCGGTGGATAATGCAATGTGTTACGGGTCCATCAATGACTCTCTTGTGGAATGGTGAGAAAACTGAGCCGTTTAAGCCCGCGCGAGGCCTGAGACAAGGAGACCCGCTATCTCCATATCTTTTTGTCCTATGCTTGGAAAGATTGTGTCACCTTATTGACATTTCGGTTGCGTCTAAGGAATGGAAACCAATTCACCTTTCCCGCGGTGGCCCTACCTTGTCGCATATTTGCTTTGCGGATGACCTTATTCTCTTTGCTGAAGCTTCTGTAGCTCAAATCCGAGTTATAAGGAAGGTTTTGGAAAGGTTTTGTAACGAATCCGGGCAGAAGGCGAGCTTGGAAAAATCGAAAATATTTTCCTCGGAAAATGTCCATAGGGACTTGGCAAGAATGATTAGCGAGGAGAGTGGTATCAAGGCTACCAAGGATTTGGGAAAGTATTTAGGTATGCCAGTGCTCCATAAACAGATTAATAAGGAGACTTTTAGTGATGTCATTAAAAAAATCTCCTCAAGGCTGTCGGGGTGGAGAGGGTGTTTTTTGAGCTTTGCGGGACGAATCACTCTTACCAAGGCTGTTTTATCGTCCATTCCAGTGCATTCAATGAGTACTATCTCTCTGCCAGCAAGTACTCTTGAGAGACTGGATAGATTTTCAAGATCTTTTATTTGGATAGCACAACCGATAAGAAGAAGCAACACTTGGTTTCTTGGAAGAGAGTTTGCCTTCCCAAATCAGATGGCGGGTTGGGTATTCGGGAAGCAAAGCATATGAACAAAGCTCTCTTGGCTAAAGTGGGATGAAGAATTCTACATGATACGACAAGTCTATGGGCGCAAGTGTTAAGGAGTAAATACAAGGTTGGGAATGTACACGACATATCTTGGCTGCGGGTGAAGTGTAATTGGTCTTCAACTTGGAGAAGTATTGGGCTTGGGCTACAGGAAGCAGTGTTAACGGGCTTTAGTTGGGTTATTGGTGATGGGCGTGAAATCCGGTTTTGGAATGACAAATGGCTTGCGGAGACGCCGCTACGGGAGTTAGCCACGACGGTGTTACCAGCGAGTTTTGAGGAGATCCGAGTCTGTGATGTTTGGCGGGAAGGCTTGGGTTGGGACTTCACTTATGTGTCACAGTTCGCAACCGAGCAAACTAAATTAATGTTTGCTTCGGTGGTGTTGGATAATGTTACGGGTGCGAGAGATAGGCTGTCCTAGGGTGGAAGCGTCAATGGTAACTTCACAGTCAAGCCATCCTATGCTCTCCTTACTAAAGTTGAGGAACCAAGACCAAATATGCAGAAATTATATGATCGAGTGTGGCGGGTTGTAGCTCCCGAGAGAGTCCGGGTCTTCATTTGGTTGGTGGTGAATCAAGTCATTATGACAAATGTGGAGAGGAGAAGAAGACATTTAAGTGACACAGACTTATACTCGGTTTGCAAGCAGGGAAAGGAGTCGATTATACATGTCCTTAGGGATTGTCCGGCTCAGCGGGGAATATGGAGTCGAATAGTGGATGCTAGGAAGCTGTGCTCATTTTTTGAGCAGACCTTACTCGGATGGCTTTACCGGAACTTAGGTGAGGATGCGGATACGGATGGCAGCCCATGGTCAACAATGTTTTCTTTGGAAATTTGGTGGAGTTGAAAATGGCGCTGTGGAAATGTATTTGGGACAGACTGGAAGTGTAGAGATGTGGAAATGTATTTGGGACAGACTGGAAGTGTAGAGATAGAGTTCAGTTTCTCAAAGACCGGACTACAGAAGTGTCTATGGCACATGTGATGATACATGATCAGTCACGGCGGGCTGGGAGAGGGGAAAGAATGATTAGATGGTTACCTCCGGGGGACAACTGGATCAAGTTGAACACGGATGGTGCCTCCCGCGGTAATCCGGGTTTGGCAACAGCGGGGGGAGTTTTGCAAGACGGGGATGGAATTTGGCGCAGTGGCTTTGCTCAGAATATAGGTGTATGCTCTGCCCCTTTGGCGGAGTTATGGGGCATTTATTACGGACTATATATAGCTTGGGAGAAGCGGATTACACAGCTAGAGTTGGAGGTAGACTCGGAGATTGTGGTAGGTTTTCTTAAGACAGGGATTAATGATTCTCATCCCTTGTCGTTCCTAATACGTTTGTGCTATGGCTTCTTATCGCGTTACTGGATAGTCCGCGTATCTCATGTGTATAGGGAGGCTAACCGTCTTGCGAATGAGTTAGCAAACTATGCGTATTCTCTTTCGTTAGGTTTTCATTTGCTTGAGTCTAAACCGGATGTGGTTGATTTTATTGTTTTTGACGATGCAATCGGGTCTGCGCGCCCACGTTATGTTCGTTTGTAATTTTCTTTAATTTTTCTTAATAAATTGTGGGGGACTTAGTCCCCCATCCTACCAAAAAAAAAAAGCTATGTATTGTGAGAGTTCTATTGTTTCTTTACCATAAATAGTTCTGATAAAATGATCAATTGTTTACAAACTCATGGTTAAATAATATCAATGTATTCGAGTGATGCATAAGCAATGGCTACAGTCAGAGCCGGTCCTAAAAAATTTTGGCCACAAGCTAAATTTTTGTTATGGATCTATAAATTATTTTAAAAAATTTGTTTCATGAAATTTAAAAGGAAGAGACATTGAACCTCCCACCACAATTGACACACCTTCATGAATTAACCAACAGAGCTATAAAAAAATTTAAGGAAAAGTGGGCCAAAAATTATAGATATTTATGAAGGACCGTAATCAAGTGCTTCCTCCAGGGCCGGCTCTGGCTACAGTCTCACTTCCCCTAAAAGCTTTTGCACAAAATTTTTGAAAAAATCACTTATTTTTGTTAAGTTCGTAAAAAAAGAGTAGGAAACATTTTTTCTATCACAATAGTCGTAGGAAATTAGTAAGACCTTTTTGTAGGAAAATGGTAGGAGATATTTGGTAGGAACGTATGTTCTACGAATTTTGTTGGTAGAAAAATAGTCAAAAACTTCATTCCACTTTTCTACGAATTTTCCAACGAAATTTCTGCCAATATCAATTACTTACGGTGCATTTCCTATGAAACATTTCCTATAAGCTGTTTTCGTAGGAAAACGATAAGTAAGCCTCGTTTCATACGATTTTCTTACGCTTCTGGCCGAATGAAAACGAGGTTTTTCTTGTAGTATGTAACCTATTTCCCACCATTTTTCTATGGTATTGGCCGTATGAATTTCGATCATGTTCTTGTAGATGAAAACCCCAAATCTCTTTTTAGAAATAGAAGTTACACCATCCATGTTGCATGGAAGTAAAAAAACGCTATGGCAAAAGCTAGACCCAAATCGGACAACACACATTCGGCTTTTCCTTTGAGACATATTATGAACTTCAACAAGGCCATCTGAGACGACCTCGAAGATGGAAAAATGTGGGCATTTCTGAGAAAAGAAGAAATTGTTGCTATAGATGTAGGTTTGATTATACAACCGATGAACCTGCAAAGCTAACATAAACTAAGAAAACAATCACAAAAATTGTTTCTGATATAATGAGATGTTTTTTTTTTGTTTTCCCACATGTTGGAAAAGTGGATGAGAAAGATCGATGCCAATAGGTAGTGAATGGCGTGACAAGATAAAAACATTTCCTATCATCTAACGTAAGACATTTTAGGAGAATGTAGAACCAAGTTGATGAAAAATAGAAAAAGTAATTCCTTAAAACTTGAGCATAATGAATCAACGAAGTTAATACATCGAGATTCGAGAGAAGTACAATGACACACACACGAAAATGGCAAGAAAGAGGAGGGACATTATCGAATAGAAAAGAATGAAATCTAGGCTTTTATTGTTTAGAAAAAAAGAAGTCTATAAAATAAAGGGCTCACTGACTTTGTCTCATGCCACTGCGTTGATCTCCGTTTTCCCCACAATGCATTTGCATTCTTGTTCTAACACCAGGCCAATTTCCTTTAGAAAAACCTTACACCTTTGTAGCTTTTTAAAAATCCATCGGCGAATTTATCTTCAATATTTGAGAAGAGGTCAGAGGTGTGCACAAGAAAGTAGCAAGAGCACTCCGACTTTTTTTGTGGATGTAGAGGTGAGCAGCTATAACCCTATTGAGTACTATTGTCCAACAATAACCTAATGATCAATAAATAAGGAATAATTAATCTTGTATTGACAAATAACAAAATGAAGCAACACACAAGTTACCAAAGGAAACAAAATCTCCAGCAAAAAAAATCTTTTGTCTTATATAAATGTTACTTATAAATACCTCAGGAAGTCTGAGGGTGGTCATATCAAAAAAAAAAATGTAGTGAAGATCTTCAAATCGTCGAAGGAGGGAGGTGGTGGAGAGCGTAATAGGTTTTATGTGAAGAAAACCAAGTCATCAGATATTCGAATATATTTAGTAAAGGCTATTTTATTTACGGGCAAAAAAGGAGAGCTTTTTCACTCACAAAACTAACTCGAGTAAAGATCTTTTGTTTATGTCTACTTTGATTATTTTTATTCGAGAGAAGTATAATGACACACATGCTATAATGCAAGAAAGAGGAGGGACATTATCGAAAAGAAAAGAATGAAATCGAGACTTTAATTGTTTAGAAAAAGAAAATAAGTCTATAAAATGAAGGGCTCACTATGTTTAAATGAAGGGTTAACACATTATAATGACAAAAGTTGTTCCCATATATGATTACTTAAAAAGCAAAACACAATATATTTTTTAAAAAATTTGCATATCAAATATCTATCAAATAAGTTAATTACTATCAAATATCTCTATTATTACTTTCGTAGAATTTATTTTTGACCAATGAAACAGCCATGAATGTTTTTTGTGGAATAAAATTTTTATGAATATAAATTTCTCCATTATTATATTTGTAACAAATAAATTTTAACCAATCAAATAGTTAAGTTTTTATTTTTTTGGATACTTATTTATATATTAGGTTTTTTGTATTGTTAAAAATATCTCCAATTTTGACATGTTTATCTCAATTTTAAATAATCAAGAAAAGTAAAAATAATTATTCAATTTGATTTTTAACATTTTTGATTTGAGTAAATAAATTAGAAAATATAACTATTAAAATCTCCATTACTATCTGTTCATAATTTAATTGCTAATAGCATTGGTCATAAAAAATTATTTAAGAAATGGTGTTTTTGAGAATTATTTACTTGTAGAATGTTCAACCATAATACATATGATAATTATGTCCATTCCCACCCAAAAAAATATGATAATTATGTCCATTACACACCGGTCCCTCAAAATGGAAGATCTTGAGAGAGTCCAATCTTGCATTAGAAATTTGAATCACGAATCTAGGAGTAGTTTGGTTAGTGCATCTACCAGCTGATCATGCGTGGAGACATGTGACACGAACAATACCAGATTAAACTTTGTCACTGATTATATGGTAGTTAATGGCGATGTGTTTCAATCTTCGACTGAAAACCATTATATATACAAAGCTAGGTAGCACCAACGTTGTCACATCACCATCATTGTATGATTGGTGAATAGTGAGATTATTAAGATTTGATGATGTGATTAGTAGCTTCACCGTCTCGAAGCCACCCACGAGTTGGGATTGTTAGGTGACATCTGCAACAAGGTTGGCTCGCAGTTTCCATGGTGAGACATTGTGCGATAATTTTTTATATACTAGATGCGGAATCGGTAACTATGCAGTCGTTAACACAGTTGAATCAGTCGTTGTTTTTAGGAAGGTTACGATGCTATGCACGGCCGTAACACTGGCAGTCATATGAATCCGAGGAGGCAGAGGTACTGAGAGTAACTTGGCCTCGTCTTTGGTATGTCTAGAGGAACATATATGTACTCCTCAAGCAATCTTGATTTTTCAATTTGGTAATATAATGTATAAGCAAACCTCTGAAGATATCAAAACAAGTGGCGTGAAGTAAAAGCTGCCGAGGGAAAATTTGTCCCAGTTTATATTTTCATCGTAGAAATTGGGAATTCTTAATTTGAAGTCTCCGTATAATAAAGTTGAATCTATCAATCGGCTTCTCCCGAGAGCTTTTGCTCTGTGTGAATAAAAACTTATCAAAGTCAGTTTTAATATCTTAAAGAAAGGGTACAAAACTTTCACCATGTTAATATAGTCGAACTGATTCTGAGTTTTTCACCATTGCTTCTTTCCCTTTTTCTTTTTCTTGCTGCTACTACTACTAGTGCTACTGGCAGTTGCTGAAGACGGGCTCTCCCTTGCATTATCAAACATACCAGATTGCACCGCGTTCTGCAACCACTCATAGAACTCTTCCTCTGTCATTGTTTCATCCGGGTTTGTGTTTGGCATTCTCTGGTTTCCTTTTTGCCCTGAAGAACCACTTGTTCCTCGTTTTGCAGCTGTTGCGTTCATGTTCACATGGAAGCTCGGCTTGTGGGTGTTTGCTGGACATCTCATTCCCTTCCAACAATTCAAACAAAAACATTTTAATCAGTCCGGAAAAAAAAAAAAGTACCCAGCAATATCTTATGGAAATTTCAAAAGCAAGCGATTGGTTATTGGTACCTGACATATATACCACTGAGAAGCTTCATATATTTTGCTGTCTGCACAAACGTAAGCACGCGGCATATCAACCTGCGTTACAATAACAAACTATTTCACATGACTGCGAGAAAGAATATCAAGCGATAGTACAAAAAATGTCTTCTTGTGGATCAACCATCACAGACTGTCGATTTCCATTTTCATTCTTCTCCAATATATATTATAAGCCCATCAAATGAAAACCTTTATGTATAAAATACCTTTTGAAACAGCCCGAACAAGACGTGCTGGGAAGATTGTTCAACCCAACCATCTCCATCTTTTGCTTGATGGAATTCCTTGCAATCCTATAGATACAAAAACGTAAATCGGTTAAGTACTATGAATTATACTTCCTCTCAAGAAGTTTCATCATTGGTGTAATATATAGGATCTTAAAGATGCAGATGGGAAGAGTTGGAAAAAACCTGGCACCATCTTGCTGTAGATTTTGATTTCTTTGTAAGAAACCAGGCATGGAGATTGCCACATTTTTTACATGCTATTTGTCTACACTCTCTAAATGCTTCCTCTCCTTCACCTTCTGAGCTTCCAAAACCCGAGCCAGAGAAACCGTGTCCCCGAGTGTCCTGGTTCATGATGATAAATTATGTTAGCAGCTTAATATAAACACAAATATCCGAGTAGAGGATCCAAAAGAAAACGTATTGAGGAATAAAAGCAAAGATAGAAACATGCCTACTTGTTTACAATTACAAGTATGAAGGACAAAAAAAATGATAGTTTTAGCAAGAAAGATGAATTTCAGAAGATGAAATAACAGCCAGACAACAGTATACATACCTTTTGAGAAGAATTCTGAAACCTCCGAAAGTAGTTCAGTAGTTCTTCCCTCTTCAATTCTTCATCATATGATTTTTGTTTTACAGAATCAAGTAATACCTAAAGGCCAGCTAAGGAGATCAGATATGCGGGTTCTTGATGCAGCGATTACAAATTGATAAAATGGAAAGAGAAAAAAGAAATTACCTCATACGCATTCTGAAGTTTTTTAAAAGCTTCAGCTGCTCTCTCATTCCCCATATTCTTATCAGGATGGACCAGCATCGCCTATTAAATCATTCACAATGCTTATAAACTCAACATACCCTTTTGCTGCTCAGAAGTATCCAACAAACATTCACTTCAAAGAGAGAAATAAGTAGCATTACCTTTTTCCTATATTCTCGTTTGAGATAAGCCATGTCAACATTTCCATATCGGGCTAAGCCCAAAGCTGAGTAGTGGTCAGCACAATTCAGCAACCGAGCGACTTCATCTTCAGATGTTAACTCAGAGTCTGTTCCGCTAGTTGACGCGACTCCTGGGCCACGGTCTCCAGGAAAGCCAGGGCCTTTTTCAAAAGATGAATCATTTACAGGCTCGGTGGGTCCATCAGCAGTGTTCTGCTGATTTAATTTATTCTTGAAGAAATATATGAGAGCATCGGTTGAGATGAAAGCAAGATTGAAAGCCAAAAGAAGACCTAGCCATCCAACATAACTCCATGCACTATAGACTGAATACACTGTAATGATAAACAGTGCAATGCGCTCGTGCTTCATCAAGAATGCCAGACCTTTAAATAAACAAACATTGCACACTGAATTAGACAAAATAATGCAAGAGAATGGTCGTTGCTGCAAGATTGAGATAGGAAGGACTTTACCTCCGAAGAAGAGAAAGAGGAGTGTTGTCCAAAAGCTACCATAGAGCCATAGCAAAACCAAACCAGAAATGGCAAGGATAACAGACCCAACAACGAATCCAATGAACAATGCCACCAGAACAGTTGCAACCTGTATTTATTGAGAATTTTTAACATATGCATAAAGAGTAAACATATAATAAATCATAATTGAGATTCTTACCGCAATCAGTATAAATTTAGTCATGCCGATCATCGAAAACGCTGAAAAGAGACCACACCACAGGATAGAGAAAAAGGATGCTGTTCCCATCCGAATGAAGGAATCAAAACCTCGGATTGCACAGTCCAACCAAACCAGAGATAGAAGAAGAAATATGCTGCCAAAGTGCATAAGCCATCTGAAGACAACCGGGAATACTTGCCGAATTTTCGTTATAACAAGATCACGAGCTTTATATACTCGTAATTTGACAGAATCTATCAAAGGCCTGTGTCTTTCCATACACTTAGTCATTTCCCTCGATATGGTAGCAGTGGATATCCTCAGTTTCCTAAGTACTGCATTATATGCTAGCTCAATATTCTCTGACGGGCTGTTCGTGCTCAATATATCCAGCAAGCTTCTCATAACACTGTCAATATGTTCACGACCAAACGGAATATATCTAGCTTCCTCTGTGGTAAAATCAGGTTCATTACGAACTCTGTCTCCAGCTATATCGCTCTCCGAAGCAACAGGCTGATCTATATCCTTAAGAGAAGCAGCACCTTTTACCGCATCCACGTCTCTTTCTAAAGTTTCACAAACTGGACTACTTGTCTGCTTATCACCTTGACAATCCTCTTTCAGAACACTCTCAGCCTCACTAGTTTTCCCTTGTCCCTTTGTAGAATGAAAAGAATCAGAAGCAGTCTTCTTTTTTAGCTTCGTTTGGTTATCCATTCCATTCTTCTGATGACTTCCTTTTCGAGCCATTACCAAATTCAAACACAATCAACTTCTCTAGCACTCAAGCTTAAACTTTCTCTAACATTCCCTGCCACTAGAGAAGAGAGCTAATCCAAATAAGTAAAGTAGAAGTGATCAAATCGAAGATGCAACAAAATAAAGTTCAAATCTTTGAATAAAAAAACGAAATCAAACAAACTTTTATAGCAATTGAGATCGAACCCATAAGGTTTTTGTGGAAATTAAGCAAAAACTAACCAAAAATCGAATTGAGATTATAAAGGCAAAATTGGGGAATTGCCCAGAAGAGTACCTGAAACTCTGATTCCAAACGAGTGGCGTAGCGAAAGGAAGAGGAAGAGATTCCATGAGAGTAAAGAAAAGTCAAATTAAAGGTCGGAGAAGAAGAAGGCCCACAACAAGAAGATGACGAAACAAGTTGTGCCCTAAAGGATCAATTTTTTTTCTGCTTATAATCGATGAAACCAAAATGGGATTTATCTGTGGCTTTTGGAGAGTGATTTGATTTAAGATTTAAGAGGTGAAGAAAAAAAAACACGCTTTTTCAATTTTGCCGAATGATTTGGAAAAGAAACGATCAGAAAAACGGAGGTTTTCGACCGGCGGTGTCACTGTTTTATGATGAGCTGGTGAAATTCAGTTTTGTTCAAATCACCTATATTTTTAGAACATTATATTCAAGAAATAAAAAAAATATATATATATATATACATAAAATCCTCTTAATTTTTCAAATCGCTCGAATGAATTCTATAACTATATGGATTTTTTTTATGATATCGTTATATTTAATCTAATTTTATGATAATGATATTCAATTACCTGCAACAAATGCGATTATGATGAACAGTTTTTACGAACAATTCTATAGCGCAGCTTTCCCCGTAACCTTTGATTCCACAACAGCATGTACGACAATTTCATTATATTTTAGGCGCTTTTATAAGTAACTAGAAGAAAATCCGGGCTACGTCCGGTAATTATTTATTTTTATATATAGATGCCAAAAGTAAGTAATTTTATATTTAACGCTTTAATAATTTCACCGAAAAGCCTATATGGTACTATTAATTGTTTAGTTTTATCTATCCATTGTAAGAGGATGCGACAAAAAAATAAATGATAACGGGTTACATATATTGTTACCATTCTTATGATAATCACGGAATCACCTCCATGATAATCACGGTTAACACATGATCTTCTGATTCCTGTCTTAGAAGATGAAGCGCCAGAGACCCGGATAAGAAACTTTGAACAACCTTCTCATCAAAGACTATAAAAAAGAGGTTGAAGTCAAATTTTAGTTCCACCTCTTCGAACTCCCTGCTTTGTTCTCTTTCTATTTCTTTCAAGCATACAACTGTTAGAACCATTAAAAAAAAAAAGATTTAACATCATTCATTGTGTTTTGCAATGATGATAGTCACAAGATTTTGTGGAGATAGTTTTTTACTACATGTAGATACTTGAAGAGGTGAAGATAGTAAGATGAATTTATAAATTTTGGTCTTCGAATTTATGTGTTTAACAATGAAAATATTACTATATTTATGGAAATTTAGAAACATATATAAAGTAGAAAATACTTACGTGACGAATCGTATGATCTGAAGATTGACTTTGTTAATGCTAATGTTCCGCTTTTCATAGCGGTGATTGAGTTCTTAGTATCCTTTAGGCCATGTCAGAGGTTGAATAGTATGTTCGCCCACTCTCCGTTTTTTCTCAAACCTGAAAGTTTAGATAATACATTTTTAAAACAGCACATTGTAAGCTACATAAAGAGATAGAGTTCGCATATGTTGGGATAAGTACAAATTTCATAAATTCAGTGCTACATAATTTCAAAAAAAAAAAAAAAAAAAAAAATTGACTAACCAGTTGTTGTTTCATTTCCAGTGACCTAAGATTGTTGTGTTGAATGTTGAATTTCGTAGGAGCCAGGAGGTTAAAGAAAGTCAACAACCTTTCTCTTGGAGTTATATCACGAAAATGACAATTATAGACGTCATTTGAATCTTTCTTCTATCTAGATTTTGCACTTTTTGGCTGCGAATTTCAGCTCCATCTTGGGTCTCTCTTCTGTAGGTTTCGTCATTTCAACGATGTAAGTGAACATCTTTTTTTTCTGGAGATGAGAATGGTGAATGGTGATAAAATCAATGTGAAATAAGAAATCTTAAAAATCTATTCGAATCATTAATTACTCATAAGACAAATATACAAAGAAGTAGCATTTTATGGCAAAATAAGATATGGCATCATTAAAACACAAAAGTGGCATGAAGCCATCAAATCCCACATTGTTATAGAAGCCACTAATATTTGAAAAGCCGTCAACAAATGTTACTTTTGAAAAGAAATTAAGGTATCGAAGGAAAGTGACAACTTGAGAAGCGTACCAAGTTGAGGTCTGTGATAACTTGGAATAAAACTGAGGCACCTCTGTTCTTACCGACGATCGAATCTGAAATTAATCAAGAAATAAAACCGAAAAAAAGATTGAAGACAAAGCCTTCGATGATGTAGATATGGGGAGATGCATTGTTTATGAGAACTGGGAAGTCATGGGAAAGGGAAACTGTTCAACTTACTGACGTTATCACCTCCCTAAACCCTATTAAAGTCTAAAATTTTGAGAGATTTTCTTAAATAAAAAAGGAAGCGTCAAATAATTCTCTTGATTGATGATGACATGGCAACTGGAAGAAAATTTAGAATCACAGAGTGATTAGGCTGACGTGGCATTCTCTAAGATAGTTTTCATTTTGCTGATGTGGATGGCCTGAGAGGCTTCAAACAGCACCTTTTATTAATAAGAGATGACAAATATTTTTGATATTAAGTAGGATTATGTAACTTTTACTTTTAGGTGATTTTATACCTAGTTAGGCGGTTTTAAACCGTTCTAGACATCTTTACATAGTCAACTAATCATGAATTAATTATCATTCCTTTTTTTGTTTGAATGTAGTTTTTCAACTTTTAATTATAAAATTGAAGTTTATAACGTCGTTCGATTTCAAGTATATCATCCGCATACTAGCTAGTAGCTACATACACATATCTTGAAATCGAAAGTTAACTATTCTAACCATTAACAAGTCACAGAAAGAAAATAGACATAACATGATTTTCCGTGGCTAAATGAGCTACCGATCTAATCCATGACATTAGCTACTTAAAAGATTGAATTGTATGTTTAGAACTCACTTACGTGTACAATTGGGCAAAAGAAATTGGACTTGAAGTTCAAGTCTTGAACAATAAAAGGATATCCTTTGGGTATATATAAAAAGACAAAAAAAAAACGAGTTTCAATTTGCAAAGAAAAATAAATTAAAGAGATCCACTCGAGAACGCATATTCTCAAACTTGCACAAACTTGCACAACATTTAAAAACACATTAAAAGGTTAAAAAGACAACTTTGAAAACCTCATTGCCTCAAAAACATTCTCAACTCTTATCCAAAGCACAAAAAGAGATTTGATCATATAATTTTTATGGTGACAGAAGCCATGAAAGCCAAGGCAGAGGTGTACCATGGAGACAAGACATGCAGAGAGAAGTTCCGTTCGCTTTTATCCGAAATCGGATTACCAAACCGGCTCCAAAGTAACAAGGAAATTGAAGAATGTGGATACGTGAAGGACACGGGTTTCGTGTGGTTAAAGCACAAGAAGAAGAAAGAAGATAAAAAAATGAGATATCAAGACTTCTTTAAATTCGAAAACATTGTGGTATGTTTCGAAGATGAAGTCACTGCATATTTCGAGCCTAACAGGATCACGAAACTCACTGGGGTTAAGGCTAAGGAGTTCGTGGTTTGGATCTCGCTCGGCGAGATTCACGTGAACCGAGCCTCTGGTTTGATTACGTTCAAGACACAGGTCGGTTTATTATCTAAGTCGTTGCCTTTGTCAGTGTTTGAAGACGTTCATGGTGATGATCATGATGTGAAGGAGAAGCCAAAAAAGGTTCAACAAAATTTCAACAACACCAAAATCTATTTGTACTAAAAGCAACATAATAAATCATCTGTATATATGTATATTAATTTATATGTTATCCCAGAAGGATTATAAAACCTTGAACAAATTTGCATAAGCCCTAAAGGATCCAAGAGCTGAAAATAAACCAAACAAATAGTAGAGAAGGCAACACAAACATGTTAATTACAGGGTACTATGGTGCTGCGAAAGGCGTGAGCAGAGAACCACAAAGGGAGAGAAGAGCTTCCTTTTACAGAAAACATCTCTTTCCATAACTTACTTCGTCTTTGATACACCAAAACCTGTTTATGAGTAGCCAAGAAAACATACTCACCGGTCTGACAAATCGGGAAGATTCCAGGTACCAATCCTTTAATACACCTTAAACTTATGCTATCAACAACACTCCAAGTTTCAGTCTCATACTCATTCATCTTCCAAATCTTCATCCATCCATCTGATAGTTGAATCACCGACAAAAACCCATCGGATTCCAATAGATAAACCCGATTACCACCATTCCCACATCTAATCTCATCAGGTCAAGAAATCTTTCTCCACACATCATGTTCAACATCAAGTGCAAGTATATAACACAAACCACTCATCAACCAATGAAGCATCCCATTGACAAACACCACTTGGTTCTTACTCATGTGTGTGAAACTACATTCTTCTAACACCGAAACAAACTTCCTCCATTTGTTAGTCTCAGAATCAAACACCAAGCAAATGAAACTCCCATCAGGTCTCTGACCAAAAGACCTATGGTAACCAGCCAAGACCACATTAAACTTATTCCTACTCAAGTCACAAGCCAAGCCAACAAGAGTTGCCTCACCATCTGGATAAAACCGAGTAACGGGTCTTTCTCGACTCTTAGGCAATTTCCTATACTCTCTAGTCGACGGATTACAAACATAGTAAACACCCTTTTCAGGAATGCTAGAGCAACACAATAAACCATTACAAGAAACCCTAATTCTCACCCTATCTCTAACAAAACCCAATGATAACTCAGAAACACCTCTCAGATTATCAACACAGATCAAACTTGAAGAATCTGATACTTCAGCCACAAGTAATTGTTCTTTTACAGA
This sequence comes from Arabidopsis arenosa, assembly GCA_905216605.1. NCBI lineage: Eukaryota > Viridiplantae > Streptophyta > Magnoliopsida > Brassicales > Brassicaceae > Arabidopsis > Arabidopsis arenosa. The sequence goes on from LR999458.1 coordinate 7,334,933, forward strand.
GACTTGGTTGAACAAAGAAGTGAAGTATTTGTCAGAAGGTAATCTGTACCAAGATTTGCAAACGGATTTGAACCTGAAGAGAGATTTAACAGGTAATCTTGCAAGAATCTGGAGAATAACCTCATCGGGAAAGAGAGAACCTTTTTGGTTATCCATTAACCGATCAATCAAATACCCAAGAAACAGAGGAATCTACAATGGTCAAAGATTAAAACTTTATCGTCTTACCGCATCAAATCTTATGTGTTTCGATTACCCATTGATGGAAGAAAGAGGACAATAAAATTGAGATAGGATTCGACCAAAAAAGAGAAAAGACCATTTCAGAGATCACTAAGGAAAAGAATTGCGAAAGAGATGATGCAGAATCGCTTGAGCGTTGAACAAGTTTTTTTTTTTTTTTTTTTTTTTACAATACGTTGAACAAGTTTAGTGATGGGGGAGATAGGCCTGGGCTTTCGGTTAACCGTTCGGTTATCGGTTGGGTCCATTCGGTTTCGGTTCTTTCGGTTTCAAAATTTAGTATCCATTCGGTTATTTTGAAATTTCGGTTCGGTTTCGATTCGGTTCCAGTTTTTTCGGTTTTAAAATTTAGTATCCATTCGGTTATTTTGCTTAGGATATTTTCGGATATTTCGGTTATTTTTGAGTATTTTTGGATATTTTCGGATATTTTTGGATATATTTCGGTTATTTTCGAGTATTTTTACTATATTTATATATTTTCACGTTTTTTTGATTATTTGGTCTATAAATAACTAATTATTTTGAAAATATAATTGTATTTCGGGTATTTCGGTTACCCGAAATATTTCGGTTACCCGAAATATTTCGGTTCGGTACCGATTCGGTTACGGTTATTTCGGTTATAGAATTTAGTATCCATTCGGTTATTTTCAAGTTTTCGGTTCGGTTCGGTTCGGTTTTTTTTTCTTCGGTTTCGGTTCGGTACATTCGGTTCGGTTTATTTGCCCAGGCCTAGGGGAGAAGCGCAAGCTTCTGACTGGGCCAATAAACAAAGACTAGGCCCAAGGCCCATTACATTTTGTCACTAAAGAAGAATGAAGAGCCTTTTTCATATTTACTCCCTCCGTATTTTAATAATTGTCGTTTTAGAATTTTTATATTTTTGAATTAGATGTCGTTTTCAAATTTTTATGCAAAATTTATTACTTATTAATGTTTTATAACGTCATAAAACATTAAAAAGTAATAAATTTTGCATAGAAATTTGAAAACGACATCTAATTCAAAAAAATAAAAATTCTAAAACGACACTTATTAAAATACGGAGGGAGTATTATTTAGTGCGTGCGTTTATGACAATATTTTAGCAAAGAAGGAAAAAAAGACAATATTTTAGCAAATATTTGGACCGGTTAAGCAAACGGTTTGCGATAGAACTTGTTTATTTAATGTATCATTCGATATATTTATAACTATGTTATTCAAAACAAAATGATTTGTTCTTTATGTTATGCGCATAGTTGTTAGTTCTATATTAGTTCCAAATTATATGTTGTTTTAAGAAGTGAAATTTTACTCAAAATACCAAGTGTCAATAGTTCAATCGGTAAAGTATCTTAGACAAACTTAGAGGTTATTGGTTTGAGTGGCGTTTGAAAAAAAATCATATAAAATGTACTGATCTCTGCCCTGGGAAAATGTACGGGTCTAAATACAGAACCTCTTAGTAATTTTTTTTAAAAAAAATCTTAATCGAAGTTAATAGTAGAGTAGTAGAGATGTCGAGATATAAGTTATAACCTAGGATTCTTTCCCTTAGTCTTCCACCCATGAAGGATATTTTGAGATCTTGCTTCTTCTTGGGCCAACCATAAAATTAAACTCTTTATATGTACCTCTTATGTATACATAAAATGTCTACTCTTACATAACCATACAAAATTTATGTGTATGAATATAATGGAGATGAATTATTAAAGGGAGTAAAAAAGTGTAATTGAAGAGAAGGATTTGTCGGAACTCGGTGACTTTGTCTCAATGATTTGTGTCTTTGGTCACATCAGTTTCCTTTTCTTCCTCAGGCAACTTAAGTTGCTTCATTTACTTCCTCAATTTTTTCTCCCTTTGCCTTTTTGCATTTAGTTTCTCTTTTTGCTTTCTTATTTCTCTGTTCAAATTTTATTGATTGATCATATTTTTGACGATCTTTCCCGAGGATATCAAAATATTTTTGTTCGCTAGCTAACACCTTAATTAACGTCTACATGCAAAACAGTACGATAATATTAACAAAGGAGTATCATAATTAAAAATTCGTAATTTCTCGTAGAAGATGATGCCACGTCTACATATATACTATAGTTTGATCATGATCTTGTAATGTCGGAATTTACAATGAAATATGTTAACAGAAATTTTATAACCAAGAGTTTTGGAGTCGAACCATGCATCCCCACTACTTTCGTAAAGTGCTATTTCTTGGTATGGTTCAACTTTGAATCTGGCTTGATATCCAATAACATTTAGGCATTTAGCGAGTAAAATAACTCAAGCTATTTACGTTATGGCGCACGTGTGACTTTCCTTTGTCGGCAAGAGCTCTACAAGAAGATTCATGCTAGAGGGGCCAGATGATGCTTTTGCATCGATTTAATATATTTTCAGAGGCATTTCATATCCGATGGGTTCTCTCTTATCATCTGACGATTGCCACATATATCATTTTGTTATATATTTTCCATAACTCCGACTCTTAAATTGAATGAGCATGCATTGACATAGAATTTTTTGCAAATGCATATTTCAGATAAAACCTTAAGCCATAGACCTAGTGACCATATAACCTCCAACTCTTAATTAATTATATGAGTATATAGGTTTTAAGTTTTGTCAATATATATTACATGTCAAATGTGTGAATAAAATATATAAAACATAGTAAAAATATAACCTTCTTGTTTTTTTTTTTTTTTTTTTTTTTTTTTGACAAATAACCTTCTTGTTTTTGTTTACTTTATAGACAACAGAAATTGTATATATGTCGTACATATATGTATCTATAGACTATAGCTACGTCCGTGTGTGTATCTTTATAAATATATAATTCACGCAAGACACTCTCTCTATCTTTATCTCAAACTATGGATCAATGGGAAAGCGTTTCATGGATTGAAGAACCACTAAAGTGCCATGATCAAGGTAACACAAAAGCACACGAATAATTATGTCTATCACTTATGTAGTTTGTTTTTGATAAAGTAAAACTTATGTATAGTAGTTGCATTAATTTGTGATTGGCTTAGGACACAAAGGCTGTTTCAAGAAGAGGAAGAAGATGATCTACAATTGTTCTGGTTCGTGATCAAACCATTGACGCTATCTTAACCTGAGCTTTACTAATTGGTATATTTTCTGTTTTTTTTTTCTTGACCTTGTAAGACCTTCTCTCTACTCTTTTCTACCTTCTTACTATTCCTATCTTCTAGATTTCTCGATTCTGTCGAGTTTCTTCATTATTTGTTTAATTTTACTAAATCGATCAAGATTTTGTTGTATACCTTAGGATTCATATTCCCCCTCTTTTATATATCCCTCTTGAGCTACCTAAATTTTTTTCTCTAATCTCTCTAACTATGTATTGTTTTTAAGAGATCCTATAGAGAAACACATTCTAATGCGAATAGCATAAAGAAAATGTGATGAGTAATTTACTTTGATGATATATGAACTGTCTTTAAATCACCAAGTTAGTGTGTTTAATTCACCAAGTTATGGTATCACTATTGATCGAGGTTATGCATCGATTCTTATTAAATATACGCTCGTTACCTACTATCTCCAAGATTAGATAAAACTATCCCTAATTAGTTTGATTTATGGGGGAAAAAAAATAAGACCTGATTATTATAAGGAACAAACTTTGAAACATCGCCATGGTTACCAAGATTTGCTACACTCAATAAGTGAATTGAAGCCCTAATGGGTCTAATCACCATCGATGAAATTAATATTGGAGGGATAAGTGCTAATTATACATGGTTATAAAAAATGTGCTAAATAATAACAATTACGAAAAAAATAAAATTATTTGAGTCGGATCTAGATAGAGTTGGTACCCGTCACTATAGTAAGATTCTACTTGGTCATTATGTATCAACATTGTATTTTAGAATTGATCTGTAATCGGTTAATAAAGTATACATACGTATTCACGTATTGAAATACATTGTATAGGTGCTGGTTTCAAAGTATATGGTTTTGTAACCGTATATGGTGGTAGATTACCTGACGCATGCGTTGACCTTAACTAGTCATTTCAATAATGAGGTGGATATATTGTCTCTCTTCAAATGTGTTTTTTTTTTTTTTGTTCACATCTTTCTTAAAATGTGTTTAAGAAGAATCCTCCTTTATTTACTAGTTGTATTTTTTATATGTATACAATTTGGAACCTGAATTCTCCACATATAAGTTTTGATAAGATACAAAGAAATCTGGATCTCGAAGAGATAGTTCTCGGCCCAAAATCCTTTGAAAATGTAACTTAAAAAACATTGTATTTTGGGGGATTGTAGGATACAAGTATACAACACATGTAACTTATGCTAAATGTATGTTGAAAGTAAATCTGATAAGTTCGGTCCTTAGAAGCATTACTAATTTCTGGATGGCTGCGTTTAGGCTACCTCGGGCCTGCATTCGGGAAATTGATCAGCTATGCTCGGCTTTTCTATGGTCAGGATCGGAAATGAGCTCCCATAAAGCTAAAGTATCGTGGGAAGCTATTTGCAAACCAAAACAGGAGGGAGGACTTGGATTAAGATCGTTGAAAGAAGCAAATGATGTGTGTTGTCTGAAACTGATTTGGCGAATAGCTTAACATGGAGATTCATTGTGGGTCAAGTGGTTAGAAACGTACCTTCTTAAGCAAAAATCATTCTGGTCAATCAAAAGCAATACAGTTCTGGGTTCATGGATTTGGAAGAAGCTTCTTAAGTATCGAGGTGTGGCAAAAAATTTCTGCAAAGTTGAAGTGAAAAATGGTAACAGCACTTCTTTTTGGTATGATAATTGGTCTACTCTAGGAAGATTGGTGGATGTTGTAGGTGAGAGAGGAGTCATAGACCTGGGTATTCAACGAGGTATGTCTGTGGCTGAAGCTTGGCACTCACGTCGCAGTCGACGGCATAGAACAGAAGCTTTAAACCAGATCGAAAATGTATTAGCGGTGTCAAAGCAAAACCGAACAGAGGCAGTGGACATTGTGTTATGGCGAGGTCGGAATGACATGTACAGACCACAGTTCTCCACAAGAGATACTTGGAACCACATTAGAACAACTACAAATAAGGTAGCATGGCATAGGGGAATTTGGTTTACTCACGCGACGCCAAAGTTCTCTTTTTGTCTTTGGTTAGCAGTCTTGAACCGCCTCTCTACAAGTGATAGGATGGCAAGATGGAATGTGAGGTCGTCAGTGGCATGTGTCTTCTGCAATCACTGCATGGAAACCCGTGACCACCTATTCTTTACATGTGTCTATGCCTCGGAAATTTGGACAGCCACTGCAAAGAACCTTCTCAAGGCGCGTTACACAACGGATTGGCAAACTCTGATAACCATTGTCTCAGAAATGCAACGTAATCGAGTGGAAAGCTTTCTCTTGAGATATGCTCTACAAGCCTCGGTTTACACAATTTGGAGAGAACGAAATGGAAGAAAGCATGGAGAGAAACCGAACTCAGCTACACGACTTATTGGTTGGATTGATAAACAAATTCGAAACAATCTCTCATCGATTAGAATCATGGGAGACCGGCGGTATGAAGAAGGACTTCAAATCTGGTTTGCTTCAAGAGTGTAAAACAATTTAGTCTCTAAAATCTCAGCTTTCTCTTTCAGCATAATTTCGAAACCGTTGCACTAGTTGTAAAAACGATATATTTTTTCTTTTGAATATAATTTAACATTAAATTCAAAAAAAAAAAAAAAAAGTAACTCGCCACCGTCTCTTTTGTGATGTTCTTAAAATTGTAAGAATTCAAAAGCCCTTACGGTATACAGTAAAACCTCTATAAATTAATAATGTTGGGACCATGATATTTTATTAATTTATAGTGATATTAATTTATCTATAAATTAATAAATATTAATTTATAGTATAAATTAATAATTATTAATTTATAGAAAATTTGTTTCAATTCTGAAAACTTTTTTTTTAAAATACGAGATAAAACAATGTGATCTAAATAAAATTAATGTTTTGGATGTTATAAATTTTATAGATTTAGCCTTAAACACTTAATATTTCGAAGAGAAAATAATTTATTTTGACAATGAATAACAAAGATTATGGAATTCACATATACAAACGATATAAATAAATTAAAATTCACAAATAGTGACATCTATTATTGTATTTTAAAAACCTATACGACTATTAAAACAAAAATTATGCATATTCAAAATTTGAAAACTTACAAAAACTTTTGGCTATTTTTATGAAAAACACTAAAACTATTATATATATATATATATATATATATATATATATATATATATATGTGTGTGTGTGTGCAAATTTACATGATTATTAATTTATGATATTATTGGGACTATATTTTTACATAGGGATTTCAAAAAACTTATTATCTTATTATCTTATCGAATTTGGTTAATTTTTACATTGACCCGACTTGGGACCGGCCAAATTTATTAATTTATCGTGTTTATTAATTTATCGAGTATTAATTTATAGAGGTTCTACTGTATATGTAAATTTTCTATAGTAGTAAAATTTTTTTTAAAATGAATACGTTGATTTTAACAAAAAAATTTGATTCTTTAATCTGATACGAAATTGAATCCATTAGATATATAGTTGTAATGAAAACTAAAAATTTCTCGTCGCCTTTCTCTTATCTATCGTATAATCTTCAATTTAGTGAATCACAACATCTCAATATTTCCATTTAGTAAAAAATCTTAAACTTAAAGAGCTATATTAAAATCTAGTATTATTGACAACTAAAAATATCAATAAAGGTTTTGCATCTTGAATATATATTTCAAATGAACGATCTACCAGATTCTTACATTAGAAAATATATAAAGTATACCACCAAAATTTTAGATTCCCACACTGACCACACACATGAATTCTTCTAGATGTTATCAATATTTTTAATTCTTAAAGAAATATTATTGATAAGGACTTGATATTAAATCATTAATCAAATAAACTTCTTTAACATATATATATATATATATATTGGCTAAGAAAGAAGTTATGGATCCCAAGTGTCACTTGAAATTGTGATTTTTAGCCTTTGTCTTAGTATTTTTTTAGTTGAACTCCCAAGCCTTACATATATATTGTATGTAAGACATTTTTTAAATTTGTATTAATTACTATATATTGTATTAAATTTGTAAGATATTTTTACTATATCAAAATTTTTTTGCGTTGGTTTCTAATTCTACATGTAATTGGTTGTATACAAATATTTATTATAAAGAAAAAACTGCTTTCAGATGTATATATATTTTTAAAATTATAAAATTAGTAAAATCTCTCTATAAATTAATTATTAACTTAGTGATAAATTAATATCTTTCTAAATTAATAAAAAAATTTGGTCCCGACTTTATTAATTTATAGAGGTTTTACTGTATTTGGAATTGGAGCAAAAAAAAAATTATATATATATATATATATATATATAATATTTTTTAGAAAATAATTGAGGGCGGAAGACGACACCGTTTGGATGACGTGTTACAGTGTAAGAAAGGAATTATCTGGATAATGGTGGGATCGTCCGTACAATAATGGGGTTCAATTAAATATTAAGGATTTGCACGCGTTAATGGTGGAAAAATAATCATCACTAAGCATATAATTATTACATTCTTCCAAGAATAATCTCCTTAATGGCCATCTTAAAGCTCAAACATTAACCATTGAGACGTCTCTACGTGGAGATAAAATTATAAAAATGACAAAAAATTTGGATTGTCTACTTTTGAACCCAAAGCCTTTCACACACTTTGGTCCCCTTTTTCCCATATACAGGTCCCATAGACATGTTTCTAAAAGCATCATGAATCGGATTATCCATTTTTTTTCTTATTTATCATGCTAAAGTCATTAGATAAATATTTTTAATAAGTTATGTTTTGTCTGCTTGTGTGACATATACTGGTTTAATTAACTATAGTATGAAACTTGGACGTGGAACCAATTATTGTTGCTTTAGAAATTTCATTTATAATAAAATGTAGTGTGTTTATATAGCATGATTCCATGAAGAAAATCACTTTTAGTGTGAAATCGTCTTTCACATAAATTATCCTCCCCAAAACAACAGAAAATGATTTAGTTATTAATTTGATTCTGAATTTAGAAATTATCAGCATAAATATATTATTACAACCCCAAAATAGCAATCAAATTTACTACAATTACAAATATAACAATTTCCTAAACGCTCCAATATATCTAACGTTGCTAATAATTTAACAAAACCTTCTTTTTTTTTCTTCAAATAAAAGCTTTGTTTTCCCCTTTATAACAAATTCCTTTCACACTTTTAATTCAGAAGCTTTGTATTTTCCCTTTACTTTGTAAAATTGCTTCTTGTCTATTCATCAGAAGCTTCCATTGTCGAGGACTTGTTGATGTTGTTGTAAGAGCCAGTAGTCTTCATCATTTCCAATGTTCCAAAAACTGTCCGAATAGTTAGGTATCATCCCATTAACATTTTCAAACCAATTAAGGTCACTTTGATCTTGCATCTTCGTAAATTCTCCGTTTAATAATAGTCCACTGTTATTATCCAAATAATTCTGCGATGATATTTGTGGATCCACCAAATTCTGATCCTGACCAATCTTCCCCACTTCACTACTCATATGACATTCCGTTAGATCTGATGCAGGAGATACTGCCACGTTGGAATTATCCGGCGTGATGTAACCATTACCATTAGGGTTACTTATGAAACCCAAATGTTCCATGTTGTTGGTGTTGTTGTTGTTGACCACGAACTGATCTGAGGAGTTGGTGATGCAAGAGGACGTGGAAACAGACCCGGTAGAGGCGGCTTGGATACGCTCTACGAGCCGAGGCATCCACAGATACTTCATGGTGTCTTTAAATTGTTGACTGTTCACGTCGCATTTAAGCTGTTTTGCATGCTTTTGAACACGTGTTCTCCAATAGTTTTTGATCTCGTTATCAGTTCTTCCTGGTAAATATTGTGCAATCTTAGACCATCTGTAATCACAATTCACAAGAAAAAAAGACGTTTAATAACTAAAGTTGTGATCAAATTCTTGTTAACAGAAAATAAATGTATTGATGACTAAAAATGTGAACTAATTTGTGTAAATACAATAACTAGCCATCTTTGTTATCAAATTCTTGTTAATTAGTAGAATATAAAAGGGTATTGATGAGTTGTTTAAAACGAAACCGTACCTATTACCCCAACGTGAGTGAAGTTCAAGAATCAAGAGTTGTTCTTCGAGGGTTATGTTTCCACGGCGGACATCTGGTCGGAGATAGTTTAGCCACCGAAGTCTGCAGCTTTTCCCGGTCCTTTTGAGTCCTATTTCATATTGGAAGTTATTATTATTTAGACATCATCGTGTACACGTATATTGTATGATGATTTCATACGCAAGAAACTCATGATAGTGATCATATATATTTGGTAAAGATAACAAATTTACTTTAGAAATTATAGGAACCGTTGCTATGAGGCAAACACCCTAAAAGGGTCTTTGTCTCCAGAAAACTTTCGTCCATTGCGTTAGTGCTCTTCCCATATAGATGTTGATCATTAATTATTTTCATTTGATTTCAACAAGAATATAGTTACTTTATTCAAAACCTAGAGGGTTATATAATTGAATCCATATTCGAAAAGTTATAATAATTGAGTCCGAATAGCATTAAAATCATGCATATATAGATAAATTTAAAAATTCAGAAAGAAGAAAAATCATGGGCATAGATAAATTTACACTTTTTTTATATGCCCATGAAGTTTTTTTTTCATTTGTGCATACAAGGCAAAATCCATTTCTTGAAAATAAAAGAATTATGATTAACAGAAAAAGAGTGGAGAACTGAATAAAATAACAAAGACATACATATATGGAGATCGAATAAAGACAAGAATTAAACAAAAGGTAACTATAAGTTTAATTAACTTATGCAACTTGTGTATAATATGGCTTGTTACTTATTTTAATTTGTTTTCAATCAAGGAGCACATTCATACACATCATCTACACCTATATTAATATAAGTGTGTATATGTGTAAGCTGATGTTAGTGTATCATACCTGCGCAACGAGCGAGAGAGTTCCATCGACCTTCACCATGAGTAGCAATGTAATTGATGAGCTCGAAATCTTCCTCAACGGTCCATGGACCTCTTCTTAGGTGATCTATTTCTTCTTCCACGTTCGTGAAATCCTCAATGTTTTTGTTGATCTTTAAGCTTCTTGCTTTGTCATCCATTGATGAAGAGTGACTGACCCACAAAGAGAGATTCAGGGAAAAAATCGAGACCTTTTACTTTTGCTTTGTGTTCTGAATGAAAAAGAGTCGTTTTTTTGGAGTTATGTGTAGAGAGATAATGGATGTTGTTTGTATCCACAGGGAAAGATGGAGAAGTTGATGGTTTTATAGATGAAACAAAATAGATGATAATTTTATCTTAAGATTTATTTGTAACATGTGGGACAAAGGCATAGACGGCCGCAATATAAGAACTGTTAAGTGTTAACTTTCCCAATAACTTATGCTTTAAAAGAGACAGCATCTCCTACTATATTACTAATTATCAACTATCTTTGTAAGAGGAGAGCATCGTCATTATATTACTATCCGTGTTTAAATCCACATAAATATACATAAATATGTTGTTGATAAAATAAGTATTTCTTATAAATATTTCATCCGTTTCACAAAGAGTGTCGTTTTAAAGTTTTATTTTTAGTTCATAAAAAATGTCATTTTGTATTTTCAATGCAAATTTTTAAATCAAATCTCAGTTTCATCTCTATTTTTTAACTTATTAATTAGAGATAGAAACTATTTTAGTGTATTAATAAAGGGTAAAAAAAAAATTTTAATATTTTTCTTAATTTGTGTGCAAAATGGTAGAATAACACTCTTTATGAATATAATTTTTCGGAAATATGTACAAAATAAGTAATACCCGAACAAAACAGTTTGCTCAACTTAATTATAGAACTAATTCTCATGCTTGTGTTTTAAATTTTGATTAACCGATGTTACGAGCCTAGAAACATTATTAAGTGAATTTACCTATGCAATTTTTATTTCTCAACTGACACCGTTTATGTTCAATTTTTCCTTTTCCAAGACGGAAATGAAACCATTTTGCATAGATATGAACCTAGATTAGTCCGACAGCAGTTGTTTCACATCCATTCAAGACCATGTCTCATGAGCGAAAAAAGCATTTTTAGGATTCTTAATATTATGCAAATTTGGGAGCCATCAATTATTTTTAAATTCTTTATTGGTAAAATATGTAATTTTAGTGATTTTTTCTATTCAGTTTCATAGGATTTTTTTTAATCATTTTTCATATTTACAAAACAGTATATAAAATTTACGACAACAAATATATATTTAAGAATATACTATTAATTTTCTCATTTTTTACATTCGCTTTGTTTTAGACCCCCAAAACCCTAGACACGACCATCATCCATTTATCCATAGTTGCACATATCAATATTCCTAAACACACCAAATTATCTATTTCGCCACGTAAATTCTTAGAAAACTTTATCTTTATTACCAATTAATTTTGAGACGGAAATCTAAAAGTCTTTTTAAAGGTTTATCGATCTGTTAAACATCCCGTAAAAGTGCTACCAAAATCCAAGGATAAAGACTCAAAATGTGTTTTTTATGATTTTGATCTTTTGATTTTGTCACTAAACTCGCTTAATTAAGATAATAATCGAAGTTGACCACCGTTAATAACTAAACTATGAGTAATAAAATATCTCCTGCGACTCATTTTGTCATTCAACGCGTTATCCTAATGACTAAATTTTAAAATGCCGCAAATTGAACATTAGTTATAGGATCGTGGTAGGACTTAATTAACTTTTAAGGGTTAATTAGTGTACTAGTTAGCACTTAATTCAGCACTATAGCTTTGAAGGTTGACATTTGACGACTTTTCATGCGTGTAATTCTGTTTCTTAATTATGTTTATAAGTTGTCGTAATAACTTAATTATACTTTTTTTCAATTTCAAACAAGTTGCAAATACTATACTGTATTTTCATATACGTTTTGTACTTCTCCATGGCCAATTCCCCCTATTTGTTCATTGGTCTGACCATAAAATTCAAATTCGTTTAGCCAACTTAGGTGCATTCAAATACTGAGGGACAAATTCAACGTCTACTTATATATAACTAGAAAAAACCCACGCGATGCGTGGGAATAGTTTGAATATATTTTATCGTAAGAAAACTAAATTAGTTTAACCTAAAAACATAGTAGAACCTGTATTAATTATTAAGTATTATTCATTAAAAGTATTAGCAAAAAATCTTTCAATTTATTTCTTCTCTACAATGACTTAAAAAGTTGGAATTTACATGTTTAAATGAATCATATGATTTGAGAAAACATTATATATTTGAAAGGCTTGTGAATTAACATTTCCAGGGATATTGGAAAAATAATGAGATGGCTTTGTGTCAAAACAAAAATGAGGACGGTGGAGAAGAAGTGAAAAAATTTGGAGAGTTGAGATAATATTTTGTTATCTTAAAAGTCAAATACTTGTTGATTATTACAATATTACCATCACAAATAGAATTTATACCACAATTATAGAAAACAAAATAGTACTCTTAAATCCTAGTAACTAAATAAATTTAATAAAATAATTTATTATCACTTGAGTTTCACATTTTTGCCAAATTTGTAATAAATTGTAAATTAATGTAGTGAAATGTTTTGCAACTTATGTGTATCTATAGAGGGTAACAAAATTTTGAATTAAAGTACTACAAAATAATGTTGGACTACCGTTATAAAGCTAAGAAAATGTAAAGACAACACATTAATTCTAAACTTTAATAGAAATCTAATGATGTAAGACATTATTAAAAATATTTAATCGATATTTTACGAAAATTTTCAAGTAGTATAAAATATTAAATAATAAAAATAGACGTTAAAAGAAATAAAAACATGGAATATTTATAACATGGATGTTATGTTAAATTATCATTTATATCTCTTGCATCCATTTTGATAATATGATTTATTAATTGTTTATGTAATAGTTAGTTCACATAGCTATTAGTCTTTTAAATTAGAAAGGAAATTATAAGCATCCGTATTCATAATTATAAACGGTAGTATTCATAAGTGTTGTAAAATCGAATTTATAAGAGCTTATTCAATATTATCTTTTTCCCTTATGTTACATGTTTACTTTAAAATAATGGAAATTTAGGTATATTAATTTTAAAATATATAAAATGTCGAAATAGCTATTTAAAATGTAGGCGACTTAAACATCATTAGAGTATCTCCAACTCCACTCTATTTTTTTCTCTAAACTCTATTATAAAGCACAATTCTCTCCAACCCTACTCTATATCTCACTCTAAAATAGAGTAAAAGAGAAGATTATTCTATATATAGAGGAACTCTATTTTTTTTTTACCATACCTCTATTTTAGAGTAGGGTATAGAGTGATACATTGGAAAGAAAGCATGCTCTATTTTAGAGTAAAATATAGAGATTTACATTGGAGATGGTCTTAGGAGGTAATTTATACAACTAATGCTCCATTAATAAAAAAATCAGTTATTAATAAAAGGATGTAAGGATATTCATTATTTATTTGAAAGTGAAAAGAAAAACAAAATAAGAAAAATATGGCACATATCGCTTAAAAAATATTAGAATATCTTATATATGTTAATTCTAGATTTTAAAACGACATTGAAAAGGAAAACAAAAATATATATAAGATGTCAGAGTAATTATTGAAAATTGCTAAGTTGAAGATTGTTAATTTTTTTTTCAATTTATACCGCATTTATCAGAAAATTAATTTTTCATAATAATTTATTTTAAAGGAAGAAGAAAAAATATGGCTCATGTTGGCAAAAAAAAAAGAGCAACTTTTATATATGTGTAGAATAACTTTTAAAACTATTTTTATATGAGATTTGAAATTGTATTTAGTGATTTTGAAAACTTGTCACCTATTTAGAATTGTTAGCTAAACAAAATTCATCCCCATATAGAAATATTTTTAACAATATAGTCTACATACACAAAACATATATATATTAGGAAATATTTTCTTTATTTTCTGATCATAAATAATAGAATTCAAATATACACAGCATATCTTACCATTATTCTGAAAATGGCCCAGTAAAGGCCCAGCTGCCCAAACCCATAAGGTGTGTGTCCAATCTTTTTTTTATTAGGCCCAAGTCTGATCTAAATTACTTTTTAGCAAAACCTAGTCAATGGTTGTGTCGAGTCTACAAACTCAATGGCCGAGGACTCCATACGAGAAGTAACTCACAACCGTTACTATGGATTTGCTTTAATCATCCGAGAACCATGGCTTTAGAATCCCTTATGTCTAAGCTTTGCAAACCCCATGGCTTGAAGTTTTATGACATGTGTTTTCCGACTCCAAATTGTCAGAGTTTTGTTTGCGATTCTACCCCCATTCATCACTCTATGGCAACTCTAGCAATCAACTTCAAGCATCCGAGCACCACCATCCTTTTTCGAACCCTTGTTCGAATCTTTGCCAAAGCACTTCTTCGTGAAGTCCTTCTCGTGCCGGCGAGATCCACGTCTTTGGCTCCTTCTTCAACGTTACTTCGTCTTTTGACAGTGACCAAACTTTCATCCACTGACTTGTTCGTGGAAGAATTGTCGACAATCCTTGATCTCACATGTACCACATCGCTTTCAAGCGTTTGGCTCAAAGCTCTCATAGAACCATTGTTGATGTACTTTATCTATCCTTTAATTTATCTTATTATGGCATTGGGGAATGCCCTTCATTGTTGTACTTTAAACTTGGGATCTCGATATCCTTTTATCCTTGTACTTGGCTTCTATCTTAATTGAATGAAAACAAGTTCTTTGCTCAAAAAAAAAAAAATCTTACCATTATAAACGTAATAACATATGACATTATGGACTGAAATATACTTAGAAAAATGACATTAAAAAAAAATAACATATGAAGGAAAAAGGATTAGAAACCAATAAAATTAAATTTAAAGCATCAAATTAAAGGAAGAGATAGCACTTAAAAAAACAAATCTACGCCAAAACATCATGTATTTTTGGTTTTTGATGGATGTTGGGTCTCTCATGTTAAGATTTGAGATTGGTATGTCGTATTGTGCTATTCTTATAATGATGAAATAAATTATAGTAAATTAATATTTAAATGTAACCTCCACCATGAGAAAATACATTCATTTTTAAAAAATTAAATTATGGGAGTTACAATAATAGTTAATAGTGTGTTTGAATGCCATTGAATAGAGAAAAAATGTTAATACACAATTTATATGATTTAGGTTACAATTTAGTATTAAAAGGTGGATTAATGTATATGATCAAAGAATTAAATGTATTATATTTGTGGGTTAATAAGATATAGATAACGTCAATTTTATTAATATATTCATTATATCTTTATAAAAAATTCAGTTCTCATGAGATTAGTAAGATATACTACATAAAATAACTATAGGGAAATAAGCTATATGTAAGAAATAAAATTAAATTAAAAATATTACATATTATCGCATATACTTAAACTATTTTATCGCCTAATAATTTGATCTTTATTTTTTACTATAAATTATGTGAAAAGATAAAATGTAGGAAAATATCTATTTATTCAAAAATATCCTTAAATTATTTTATCATCAAATAATTTTGATTTTATTTTATAATTTTATTTAAGGACTATTGTGGTTATTGTTCTCAAAAATCAAATAAACAGATTTATTGCACTCAAATTAAAAAATATACTGAAAATGACATGTGTCAAAAGAGTAGAACGCCAAATGTCACATTCTTAGAGCTTGTTTTGAAGAAACCTTGTCATATTATATAAGATATGATATGAATGTAAATATCATTAGAAAATGAAGTGTTTTGGTTTAACAAAATGTCAACCATCTATATTTGTGTTTTTGCCAAAAAAAGGCAAAACAAAACACAAGGGGTCACATGGGTCTTTTGAAGAAAAAACAATCGTAGATTACTCTCTTTGTAGCCACAACGCCATTATATATATATATCAATGGTCTTTAAGATGATTGTAGCAGGAGTTGCTTGTTGCTAATGGAGTATATTGTTCGTTTCCTTGCAAATGTGATATACCGTGGCTTACTGGCTTGAGCCACTAGTTTTTGCAGGATGGGCGGAGAAAATCGTGTACCTAGATTTTTTCAGACAATAAGAGTGTCTATTGGCTGCGAGTGTGAGGCTAAGTCTGGTCTGCATGGATCGTCTAATCAACTCGTAGTAATCACAAGGAAGGAGCAGGTGGCCTGTCTTGGTTTTCATCATAAGTAGAGAAAAGACAACAGTGAGTTGCAATCTGCGCACCCCAAGACGCAAGCAAACTTTAGTAGGCAGTCTATTCATTTGACATATCCACATCGTAAAATCAAGACTAAGAGATGGACCTTCGAACTAAATAGCATCAGGCCAATATTTGGCAGCTTCCCGTGACGGCAATGCTTCCCACGCTTCCCACTTTAAGCTGGAAGTGAAGGAGGAGTTTACTTGACCATCAACAGTCCAAGTGTACTAGTCTAGTTCAAAAGAAACAACTGGTAATTGAATTGTTATTAAGTAGCTACGTAAGTGAAGAAGCAGATGATCTATTCTTGGTGCATGAAGTTTTCATTCTTGAGGGCCATAAGTAGCAGCAACTCATGAGTGAATGGGAAGTCCCATAGACGGGGCAATCTTGTCCCAACTGTTTGATGAGTGGTCTAAGCATCGTGTCAGAAGCTTACATTCCGGCCATTTCCCACATTGCATCTAACAAACATCTCGGCAAATAGATGAAGCTTAATTAAGGAGAATTTTCTTATGCCATGAATCATTAACCCCTTCTTCTACCATCAAATAAAACTCAATTTTCAATACATATTTATAAACAAATAGTGTTGTTTTTATAACCTTGTGAGAGAAGAACCAACCCTTATAACATGTATAAGATATTGGCCTTGTACTTCCGCAAGTCGCAGCGACCAAAAAAGGCTATGAGTATAGTTTCTTAAGACCCAAGTATGTGGTGAAGGTGTCATAACAGCGACATCAAATCATAAATACCAACGTTGCTGGTGTCCATTTTCAGCGATCACTTTTCATTTTAGCGTTGTATATTGTTTCTCTCCGTAGTGTTGTGTTTTTGCTTTTCGTGCTACTATTTTCCCTTTCTTTTATGATTATATTGAGGTAACGCCGTAACACAGGGTCCTAATAAAGAAAATGGGATAAATTGCTGATAGATTTGTTTCAAACAAGCAAGTAGAGGTACAACATTTTGCTATGAGATTGTCTCACACCAATAAACTACAAAGAAATAGACACTTTTATTGAAGAGAAGAGAGTGCATGGAACTTGTTTTCTTGGAGACGTTGGTGAGAACACATATTTTCACTAAGGAGCCTGAAAAGGCTTGAAATCCTTGAGACTTTGTATGAGTCCTTGCACTGATCCCGCTGCAGCAACTAGTGACACGACGAAACAAGCCCAGCTCAAGATTTTTAGCCAAGTCCAAGTGAAAGAGAATTTCGGTATCTTCTTCTGAGCAATATGCATCTCAATGGGAAAGTAAACAGTCAAAGGCCAGAAGGAAGCTGCTCCAATAAGACCCAAGAAATCATTGAAGAAAGGGAAGATCATGGCTACAACCGCGGTAACCACAACATATGAAGTCCTCCAAACCAACCTGAGGAAGTTGATACTAAATTCACCACAGCAAGGGACATGGATTTTGTATTCTCCTGTAATGAACTTGTTATCTGGCCAACGTTTTGCGCTCTGGCTCTCTACGAACTGAAAGATGGGCTGACAAAAGACTTGGTAGGCACCGACAAGATGCACGGCGATACAAACATTAGCAAAGTCGATTAGCCAGAATGGCTCATAGAAACCAAAACCAGTTAGGAAATTTCCGGGAGCATCATTTCCAAAGGCAGCGTAACCGACACAACCGCATAACATGTAGAAGAAGGTCGTTGTGGAGACACCCACAAGGCTTGCTCTTTTCATGGCTTTGTTCTCTGATGGTGGACCTGCTTTCAGGGTGTCCTGCCATGGTTTAGAGAAATACAATTGTTTATAGTTTAGTAGAGATAGCCAAAAAAAAACACAGAAAACAATAGAAGCTAACCAAACTAAACAGAAGTTCTTTTTTTTATGTGTTATCTGAATGTCCCTTATATATTAATTGAGAAGCATTGTTAAAAAATAACCTTACTTTCATGTGTGATTAACGAAAATGCCATGCTGATGTGTCGTTCACACAAAGCTTCTCAATCCATTTAATTAAAGACCCAACATTTATTAGGATATTTACAGATTTTGCCATTAGTTTTACTTATGTGTATTTTTTCCAATTAATTTATGCTTTTTTATTTTTCTTAATTAATTAAAACGAAAATACAATTAAAATATATAATTAAGAAATACAAAATGGAGTACCAAATATTTTGTATATCTATTAATATAAAAAGATATATATCATAAATCATGATAAACATAAAATATTAATACATAAATAAAAATTTCACTAATCTTGATCATTAATAATACACTATCGTTTGTCTAATAATATAGAAATTGAACGCCTTCAATATCATCAATACATTAAAATATATTTAATAATCGTTTTGTCCCGCACATAGTGCGGGTTGTTATCTAGTGATCGTTAATTGACAAACAAAGTGTAGCCCTTAGAATGAAAAATTACCTGACATTAAAGGATGTTTAATTTGGTTCAAGAAAATATTTGGTTTAATTAGTGAATTTTATGTTATTTAGTCATGAATTTAAAAAATATATTTAAGATAGAGGGTTATTTAATAGAGTAATTGTAAATGTCTTTTAAAGTTGTATTATTAGATTAGTAGTTTGTAAAAGAATTATAAAAATGTTAATTAGGACTTGAATCCTCGCAAAAGTACAAGGAAATCATATAAACTTACTCTATGTATGTAAGGACGTTTAGAGATTGAGGTTATATAAAGCCTAGTAAGATTCAAACAAGCTGGATGACTTCTGTGGAATGTATTTTTGGTCTTTGATCTATCTTTGTCATTCATACGTACTCCCTCTATTCTTAGTTAATTAATCCAAGTTTTAGAAAGAATTTTTTTTTTGTTTCAAAGAGATATTCCCTCTTTTCAAAATATAGTATGTTTTAGTTAAAAGCAGATTTTAAAAAATTATTTTTTTTCTTTAAAACTATCATTAATATTTAAGTTTTAAATAATCAACCAATTACAAAAAAACTGCATAATATAAATAGTAAAAAATATCATATACATTTAAAATTTGCATTGAAACTTGTAAAATATCCTATATTTTAAAACATAAGGAATATATTTTTAAATTTCTATGCATTTTTATTAGTTAATGATGATGAATTGTAAACTTCATAAAATAATTGAATACTATTGGCTCTAAAATTTTTCTTTAAAAATGATGCATTTATAGTCAAATTAATATATTTTTTTAATATGTGTAAAAAATTTAAAACTAGGAATTGCCATTTTTTAGAATAATTTAATAATTAATTAATTACTTCTCCAGTTCCAAGAGAATTCCAGACATCCTTGGTTACATCAAGAATTCCATAACTCTCTTGAATTTAATAATATAATGTATGCCAAAAAAATAATTCTTAAATACTTCAAAAATGTTTTTGGTTAAATTTTAAATCATTAGAATCGATTAACTATAATTAACATCCTTTCTTTTGTGCAAACAAAAGAATTAATATCGATTACTCAAAAATATATGATTTCTACAAAAATAGGAGTTTAGAAGAAAAAAAAAAAGAAAAAGAGTTGAAAAAACATGAGACATGAGTCTTGACTTTTGAATTGTGGTGACCTCTTAAATCATCATAATCTTTTAAATTGTTTTCAATATTGAAATGATTTCAAATTGAATAAGCTTCTTTATAGACTCTGGCTCCTCTCAAAAGTAATTATATGTCTTTAATGGGTAGGTCCATGCAGTGACGTTTACTTTGCGACCAAACGGCACACAATTCAATTTTTGGGGGCTCTCTCTTATTGCTGTCTCCCTAACTCCTACTATCATTAAGTCAACCCTCAACATGCTTACAAAATATCAGTAGGACATTAATAGTGACTACTTGCCTGTATTTCAATGAGTACGGTTGAGTATGCATAGGCAAATGCAATGTCCCCAATCGCTTGGAACGTTCTCCATATTTTCTCGGCACCCGAAACATCAACCCCGACCGTAACTCCTGTCAGTGTTGTTCTTACATGCTCACCGCCACCTTTATTCGTTCTTCATAAACATTAGAACTCACTCTATAAAAAGATGAAATTATTGTAAGGATAGGTATGTATAGTTAGTTTACCAGCCGCTTTGGCGATGGAGAGACCAACACCGATGGAGGCGTAACAAAAGGACATTACGGCCGCTAGAATGGAGAGCCACGAGAGGTTATGGAAATTTGGGATTTGGCTAAGAATAATTTGGATGATTGCAAATACGATCATGAAGGGAGTGTTTGAAGTGGCACATTTCACATTATGCCCATTTTTGTGGAAACAATTCGACCTCTTCACTGCCCTGTTTCAATGAATCCTTAAATCGTCAGTCTAATGCTTTCTTTTTTTATATATTGAAATAATTCATTCGTATAATAATATAAAATTTTTCGGCATAAATCATAACTTAACGATATAGTTTATCATAATTCATAAATATTTGTAATCAAATTTACCAAAAAAATAATATTATCATTCAGAAATTCGACAATCCTAATAGATCAAATTTGATTCTTTAGTGTTTTTACTTTTTTAGAAATTGTTTCATTCCACAGTCCATTAAACTCAATATATCTTACCCCATTAAATCGAATAACTAACACACGAAAAAAAAAATAGATTTTTGGAATTTTATATAGCATATTTCTACCTATCATCATAGGCCATAACAATTTGTCTTCAAAGGTAGTATAAATTAATAAAAATGAAACATTTGTTTATCCAGCCTTAAAACTTACTAATAAACATGCTTGATAATAAGTTAAGGAAAAGGAGAGTTTGCTATTATTGACTTTGACTATTTGTCAAATGATAAAAAAATATTTATCACAACAAAAGAAGTTAAAAATTAAAAATTTAAGTAAATAAAAAGAAAACTTACACCATGCTTATTGAAGCTGTGATTGTGTAGCCGATTGTTATTCCAATCAGATTCCCGTATTGAGCCAATCCACATAATTGCACTTTTCTTCCTCCTGTTTATTATTAACATCAATATATGATAAATCTTAGTATAAGATATCGTTGCTATATACATAAATCATCAATTCTACAAAATACTTAAATTCTCTAATAAACAAAAACTGTCACAGGAAGTCAAGTTGACGCTTTTATACAAGAGAGTTGAAATCTGACCGACCACAACACGACATTTTCCAATAGATACTATTTAGATATTGAATTTAGAAGCTGTCTTTATCAAAAAAATTGTTAGTTCTTAGATTTTCAGTGTCATGATCACATTTCTTGTACAATTTCTTAATTTAAAATGTTAAAGTTAAGTAAGGGGAGGGTATCTTTTGATAGTCATAAAAAAAAGGAAGAGAATAATAAGTGTGGTGGGGACAAAGAGAAGACTCCAAGAGACTATGATGTTGAAAGAATGAATGATCATATCACATGGGATGGTATAAGAATCCAACATGTCAATTTTAAGACATACTTCACATAATATTTACTACAAAACAGCATGTGTATATATATATATGTCACGGGAATTTACATTGAGATATAACCTTGTAGTATTTTTAGAGCGATTTTGAACTAGAAGTTCATGAAACTTAATATTAGTTGTCATAAAAGGTTCTTCAGGGTGATTGACCAACACACAAAAAGAAAGATAGATGGATAAACTGACCTAAATAGGATCGGACAACTTCCATGTAGGTATAGTTTCGTTTGCCGGTAACAGGGTCCGGGGAACGGTAACAATCGGCAAGCATGGTTGATGTAAAATATGTAATGAACGAAAAAGCCATTAGTACGGCGGGTCCTGCCACCCATCCAAGTTGTGCTATTGCCCATGCCAACGACAACACTCCCGACCCTATCACGGCCGTTATTATGTGTGCACTCCCGGTCATCCATGTCCCTATTCAATTTAATCAACCACACAAACTTTATGTTATTTAATATGCAATTGTTGCAAACTCTAATTTTTTGCGTTTGTGGTCGCATTAACACTTAAAAAAAAAAATTAGTTTCACATCTATAAAATACATAATATTTCCAATTATTAATGAAATATTTTTAGTGTTATAAACTTAAACGTCAAAAGTTTGCGTCTAAAATTATTTAACGTGCTAGCTAAAACTCAGTCTCCTTCAAGAAAAACTTATCATATAGCATGCCAACACAAACAAACAATTGAGACTTACTTGCCCGTTACAAATAAACACACGTATGTGTTCATGTTGTCTGAATCATAACGTATATAAGATGTAGAAACAAAACGCTGAGTTACCTGATCTTTTCTCGCGGCCATCATCGTCAAAGTTTTTGTTAGTATCGCCAATCTCATGATCCGTGTAGCTCTTTTCAACGGACATGCTCTTCTTCTTCTCCATCTATCGTTTGCTTTTGAGCTTAGTTATGATAATATAAGAAGAAGAGGCCAAAGGTAGTATGTATGAAGTGTGAAGGACTCTTCTCCACTTAAATAGACACACCACATTTCACACCTAATCCCTTTCTCTCTTTTTATTTTTTATGTCATATTTTTTCTCTTTTATTATAGTGTTGTTCATTTTTTTCACACCTTTCATTATTGTTTGTCTCTGTAATTAATATATTTATTATTTTATGTTATGATTCTATGAGATTCATTTAATGTCGAATAGATTGGTTAGATAGATTTATTATTTATATATTGGATAGCCTTAGACCCATTTGTTGAAAGTTGACTACTGTTGGTGTTTATTTTGATTATAATTTACTGAGAGTGATAAATTAAATTAACTTTTCTTTGTGATGGGTGGGAGAATAATTATTGACACACTATCAGTGGCTCTCCTCTGTAGTTTCCTGGATCTTAGGTTACAAGGTCCACCACTTATCATTTTTTTCATTTCTTGATTCCACATAATATGAAGATTTCAATTGTTATCTTTTTAATCATTATACTACTATACGGATTCATTGATACATAAATACATATTTGTAAGACATCTTAACCCATGATACATAAACATATATCAGACAAAAATATATCTTATATAACAATCTATATATCAACTTTTTTTTTTTTTGGGCAAATCAGTCTATATATCAACTTTTTTTTTTTTTGGGCAAATCAGTCTATATATCAACATGAACCAAGTTTTATGATATTTTGTTCACCAAAGTAAATAAGCAAAATGTCTCTGTTTATGGAGAACTTTTTAACTATAACGACAAGAGCGTGTGCCAATAACAGAAGGGGCTTTAGTGGGCAATTAATCTCGTTCATAGATTTTGGCTTTTGATTTTTCAACCAAACTTGGAGCCAATTACGGTTTTTCGTTTTATATTCCTTTTGAATAAGGTTGAAGATAGTTGAATTTTCAACGATTCTATTACTGTCAAATATTTTTTCTTTCCACTATATTAGACCATGTTCTTGATATGTTTTTATCACGCGGACTTGACATCAAATTCTGATAAGAGAGTCGACCAATTACAAAGCCCGTTTTTGGTATATTTCATAGAAAATATAAAAACTGCATATTTATACCAGTTAAAAGAGAATAAGCTAATTAAGTGTTCAGTGTCTTTTACACCAAAAAAAAAAACGTTTGCAGTGTCTTGATACACAAGATAACATTTAATCAATAGTGGTTTAGCGGTAAAAGATTTAGTGAGGCAGTCAACTTATTCTTTCCTTAAATTCGATTCCCATCCATAATTTTTTTACTTGTGTTTAGCCAGTTAAAAATAGTATAACGTTTTAGGTCTATAAGAATCTTAAAAAAACGATTATTCGACAATTACATTCATTTAGATGAAAGAGTTAAATTTCAACCCATTCCAATTAAATGATGGTAAAAACATGCAATGTGCTCAGTTTTTAATATGCAAAATATTATTCTGCAATATAAAATGTAGATCAGAAGTGGCGAGTTTAGAAATGAAGATCCAAAGTGGCGTGAATTATTTAGATCTTTTAGATTTGTACCGGAGAACTCCACCCACACGCCTGAAGATCAGGGACCAAGATGCCAAATTAGAGGAGTATAAGGCTGCGGCAACACTCCTGAAAGAAACACAAACTCCTCTGATGGCACAATAGCGGCGATGCAGGAAGATTAACCGCAACACAAACTGATATGCGAGTAGAAAATGTCTATGTACAGAAAAATGTCGAGTTTGGAAACCTTTAAATTGTGACTTAGAATCAAATTACCTATTTTGAAAGTTAGAGGAAAAATCCAAACACACATGGATTAGGTTGGATTTGAGATTTATGAAATGGATTTACAACCCAAATGATTATTTTCCCCATACTTTTAAATTATATTGTTGATCCGAGTCAGCATATTTCTTTTTGAAATTTAAACAATTGAATTTTGTTGTTAAAAGATTAACTCACATCAAGTGACATTAACGTGAGAATCAATTCTCGTTATTGACAAATTCTCCTCTTGAATACATGGACGTTGAGTTTAGGCTATATAAGTTAAGTCATTGTCTTCTTGTTCTGATCATTATCGATCATCAACATCAAATTCCCGCTTATTCTTCTTTTCTTGATCGTGTCTAAGAATGCCCAAAAAAAAAATTTGGTTCGTCAGCTCATGGTTTTCGGTATTGGAAAACAAAAGAGATACATAGCTGTATCATGATAATTTTACCGCTATGACACCATTACACTACATGGTATTTAAAGATATAAGGAAATAGATCCGACATCTCGCTTGTGCAATTCCTTTTCATCTTTACAATTTGGTATTGTATTTGTGGTTTTTATTCTTCAATTTGTTCATGTACAGTAAATGATGAAGATGGATTTAAAATCAAAATATATTTTCAGCTTCGTTTTAGACTTTTTGAAATATTTGGGTTTCAATTATTTCAGTTAGTTCGATGAAATTCTGGTTCATTTTGATCTAATTTTGATAAGAATTGGATTTTGCAAACTAAAATTGGTTAAAATACTAGAATAGTAAAATCTAAAGGGTTATAAATTTTAAACATTAAGAACCAAAACCTATTGGGATTTTTATCTGGATAAAAAAGCAAAAATAGTAATTTAAATAACTCTAGAACTAAAATCACCAAAAACACATCACAACATTTGAAAAAGGAATAAAATTCAAAAGTTTAGTAGTGATAAGAAATAAATCTGTGCAAAGAAATAAAGTTGTGAGCTTCAAGATTTCAAAGTCTCAATTTCGTTTATTGCAAATGTTGGCATGTTGCTATTAGTCAATGACATCCTTGCTGAGTCGGACATACCTTAGCGAAAATGGCCTTTCCAAACAATCTTTTCTTTTCAATTCTGTTAATCCTTATACTTTGTTATCCACTTGTCCCATATTTGTATATGTAACTTCTAATATAATTATTGTTTTCCAAAAAATGTAATATATCAAAACTAAACAAATAAAACCAAAATTCTAATGCATAATAGATTTACAAACATCAATAAAAGCCTATTAAAGAGTCCAGTCGTCGATACCATACGAAAAAATGAGTTATCTCCACTCAAACATATATCATGCGACTAGAAATGACATAGACGTGTTCCGACCCCGATTATGCTGAACAAATTGATACCAAAATTTAATTTACGCCAGTTTATTTTCATTTTTTTTTTCACTAAAAAACTAAAAAGAATATATGCAATACATCAAAATCATCAATACAAAAGAGATTTAGGGAAAACGGATAGAAGAAGAAGAATATGATCTTTTTTTTTGAATTTAATGAAATTATATTCAAAAGAAAAATAAACATTTTCTACAAATCAATGCATAACATTTTTAGAACATTTTTAGACAACAGTAGGTTTCTTGGCTATGGTCTTGAGGCAAACCAAACTTGGATACCACTCCTGCTCCATTCCTCTCTCCCTTTGATGGTGCTCAAACGGTTGCGTACATTTTTATCAATCATCTTTACCAGAATCTCCATTGAGGTGGGTTGTTCCCCATGTCTTCGCTTGTTCCTTTCGCTCCAGATTGAGTGAATGGTGTTCTGTAGAGTGTAGTTCAAGAGAAAACTCTTCGTCTTGTCCAGAACCTTACCTGCAAGAAGGTTGATAATTTCTTTCCAGCTTTCCGAGTACTTATCCGATATAAGTCCCTTGACCAGTTGTTCCCACACCTTTTTGAAATACGGACAATTGAAAAATAGGTGATCTCTTGTTTCTATGGGTTCATTGCAAAAGACACAACTTGAAATTGCATTTTGCTTCCACGAGAGCATCCTTTCCCCCGTTGCGACTCTGTTTTTAACAACCAACCAAGTGATGAAAGCATATTTCGGAGTTGCGTGAGGAAACCAAATCTCCTTATATCCTTTCATTGTTTGTTTAGCAGTTCGGGTTTGCATCCAAGTCTCCTTCGTCGAGAATCTCTTGTGGTAGCCACTGTTTTTTCCTTTCCATAAGGCTATATCAGCCTCATCTCTCCTCGGTTTCTGTCTTTACTTACTTATTTCTTCTTCCACAAGGTTCATCACGGGCTGTCTGTGTTTTCTCCTTCTGGTCATTACCAGCACTTCTCTCATTGTGCTTGACAAGGGTATCCCCAGGTCTATACAGCCTCGCTCCCCCAGCGTCTCCTTTAGGCAGCCAAGATCAGACCATATGTCATGCCAGAAGGATGTATTCTCACCGTTTTTAACTTCTACTCGATGGAACTGTCTCGCCAACCCCCAATATTTCAAAAGTTTTCGCCATATCCATGACCCACACATGGAGTTCTCTTTCACTGCCCAGAAGGAACCGTTACGAACTAGGTTCCTGATCACCCAATCCACCCATAACGAAGAGCTCTTTGCTGATAGGATGCGCCATATCAATTTTAACATACTCACTTTGTTCGCTTCCTCTAGCGATCTTAGCCCTAAACTGCCCTCTTTTTTGGGAGTACATCTTGTCTATCTCTTGTATACAAGTTTTAGGGAGCCTAAATGCTGCAATCCAAAAGTTCGTGATGCTGAAGACTACTGATTTTAGCAACTGAAGTCTTCCAGCAAACGAGAGAGTTATCCACAACTACTTCCGATTATTTGAAGTTATCCAAATTTTCTAGAAACAAATCTTCTTTTCAAGCAATCTTAGTGACGATCTTCTTTGATTATTTTTGTAAATCGATGAACCGATGAAACATAAATAAAGAGAATCAACATATGTATAAGGAAGAATTAAGTAGTTGAATCGGACAACACCAATTCTTGCGGAGATTATTCAAAACTAAAAGAAAACACATACTACAAAAGCGGTGACATAAGTCGAAAACAACAGACGACGAAATTAGGATGGCAAAGTTTTGAATGATCTCCTTCTTATTTCCTTTATACCGGATGATAATTTTCAACCAGATACGGAAACCGGCAAATTATACCGGATGATAAAAAAAAAAGAGAATTATGGAAAAGTTTTTTTAAAAAAAAACAAGAGAAAATGGAGAGATTTTTTTTAAAAAATTCACACTAATAAACTTATTTTATTGCGTTACATTGACATTAAAATTCTTTTAAACAAAATTGTTCTTTTGATGTACATGACGTGGATACCTAATTAAGGTTAGAAAACAAAATCCCAACAAAATCATCCTCTCTGATCATAATTAGTCTCTAAATATTCGGAAGTAATGACTAATGACTCTACCTCCGCTCTTATCCATAATACTGATTAGTGTCTGTTTTAAATTATCCAACCTTATAAAAACGACACATCTCTCGTCATCTTCCTCTGTGAAACTTTGGATCAATCAACAATGGCAGATGTCTCTCTTCCTCCCGATTCCCTCTTCCTCGGCTTCGACAGCTCTACCCAGTACGTCCCCCTTCCTTACCAATTACTCTCTTCCTATGTTATCTCTCTGATTTGATCATAATCTAATCACTCTTCGATCACTTTGAAATTCGTTAGCTTCGTCGATCTAAATCACGATTCCTTATTTCTTGTTTGTTTATTTCCATTAAAGGTCATTGAAAGCAACTGTGTTGGATTCAAACCTAAACATTGTTAAAACAGAACTCGTTCATTTTGATTCTGATCTTCCTCATTACAAAACCAAAGATGGGGTTTACAGAGACACAACTGTCAATGGAAGAATCGTCTCACCAACTCTCATGTGGGTCGAAGCATTTGATCTCATTCTCCAGAAGCTCTCTAATGCCAATTTCGATTTCGGTAAAGTTATTGCGGTTTCGGGCAGCGGGCAGCAACACGGTAGCGTGTATTGGTCAAAGGGTAGTTCTGAGGTATTGAAATCATTGGATTCAAAGAGATGTTTGAAAGATCAACTTGAAAACGCTTTTTCGGTTAAGGAATCTCCTATATGGATGGATAGTAGTACTACAATGCAGTGTAAAGAGATTGAGAATGCTGTTGGTGGAGCTATGGAGTTGTCACAGATCACTGGCTCTCGTGCTTATGAGCGGTTTACTGGCCCGCAGATACGAAAGCTTTTTACGACACAGGGGGATACGTATAAGAGCACTGAGCGGATATCGCTTGTTAGCTCTTTTATGGCGTCTTTGTTGATAGGAGATTATGCTTCTATTGATGAAACTGATGCAGCTGGGATGAATTTGATGGATATTAAGAAACGTTGTTGGTCTAAAGCTGCTTTAGAGGTTTGTTGTGATTGACTTTGAGTCTATAGTTAGACATTAAAAATGGCTGTTTGTTGATAGGCTTCGTTTGCAGGCTACAGCTACAGGTTTGGAGGAGAAGCTTGGAAAGTTAGCACCAGCTTATGCTACTGCTGGTTCCATTTCTCAGTATTTTGTTCAGAGGTTGGTATCGATTGTGATTAGGATTGTGTCTTCTAAACCGGATTTAGAAAGTAGTTAAAAGAAGATGATGGACTTGATATGCATTTTAAAACATAACTTTTAGATTCTTGCACTTTCACATGTCAGATTCAGAGATTCTTTTGGTTATGTTGCAGGTTCGGTTTTGAAAAGAACTGCGTGGTTGTGCAGTGGTCAGGAGATAATCCTAATAGCTTGGCAGGTACACATATTCAACAACATAAGGCAGAAGTTCCTATACATTTTCACAATTTTTTTTTTATTAAGCTTTTGAGTAGCTATTGCAACAATTATGATGAACTGGAAGTGTATCTTGCGAAGACTGGTTTCTGTCTGTGTTCGTATATGAAATTCAAGGTGTTGAGGAGGTTATACCATGTTCTGCAGGTCTAACTCTTAGTACTCCTGGAGATCTGGCGATCAGTCTTGGCACCAGTGACACGGCAAGGCTCTTGATTCTTGTTGAGCTTTCTAGTTAGTTAATCCAGAAATAGACTAGCAGTATTCTTACCATTTCACATGTCGAACATTGTAAACTTTTACAGGTATTTGGGATTACCAAAGAACATCAACCCAGTCTTGAGGGCCATGTGTTACCTAATCCCGTGGACCCTGAGAGTTATATGGTAATGTTGGTTTACAAGAATGCTTCTCTCACCCGTGAAGGTAGTCATGACTGAAAACTCCCACTCTTATCTGTTCTTATGCGCTTTGTTTGATTCATAGACAATTAAGAATATTTGACTTTTCATTTCAGAAATTCGTGACCGTTGTGCTGAGGGATCTTGGGATGTTTTTAATAAGTATTTGCAGCAAACACAGCCACTAAACAGTAAGTTGCTATTTCATAATCCTTCAGGTGTCCATCTATAATATATTCAGGTTCTTTGTTTTCTAAATACACTACTGAATCCATTAGATGGGAAACTCGGCTTCTACTACACTGAAAATGAAATTCTCCCTCCGCTTCCCGGTATGATCTTGAGTTATTCTCCTTTCCATGTCACTGCTCTAGGTAACTTACTATAAGCTTCCTTTACAAATGTTTTTCTCCATGCTTAGTTGGGTCTCATCGTTACATTCTTGAGAACTTCTCTGGTGAGTCTCTTGAGGGTGTGAAGGAACAAGAGGTCGGTGAGTTCGACCCTCCCTCAGAGGTAAGCAAGCTCCTAAACTGTTCTATGTAGCATCCACAGGGCAATTACATAGTTTGATGTCATCCCAATGTATTGTTTGCTGTCAGGTTAGGGCATTAATTGAAGGTCAGTTTCTTTCAAAGCGGGCTCATACCGAGAGATTTGGAATGCCTTCCCCTCCAATCCGAATAATAGCCACAGGAGGTGCATCTGCTAACGAGAACATCTTGAGTCTGATCTCAGCAATCTTCGGATGTGATGTATATACTGTCCAAAGGCCTGGTAACACTTTGAACATACAAAACAAGTTGCAGCTTATACTTGTTTACTATCTTGATCTCCTTATGGATTGAACAAAGTGTTTGTTTGTGTGCACAACAGATTCAGCATCACTTGGAGCTGCACTAAGAGCTGCTCATGGCTGGCTCTGCAACAAAAATGGAAGCTTTGTACCAATCTCAAACCTCTACGAAGGGAAATTGGAGACGACATCTCTGAACTGCAAGCTCAAGGTAAAAGCAGGAGACGCAAACATTGCTTCCACCTACGGTTTGTTGATGAAGAAGAGGATGGAAATAGAGAACAAGCTTGTTGAGAAGTTAGGCCACTTCTGAAAAAACTCTCCACTCAATAATTAACAGCTTTTAGAAGAGTTGAAAGAATAACAAGTTCTATCTACTAAAACTATAAGACAAATTTGGCTTGTTGCTCAGAATAAAAGCAGAATGAGATCTTATGAGTCCAAAGTTCAATGCTTATAAGATATTGCCCTGATTTGAATTCTCTGAGAAACAATGAAAGAGAGAGAGACACACACACACAAACAAAATCAGAAGAGGCCATAAATTGTATAGATCTCAATCAAGTTAGTCTTCAAGAGTGAGAAACAAAATAGAACATAAACACGACAAAAATGATGTGCAGAAGAATGATAAAGATGTAACATTTCTGGTTGGAAGAAGAAAAAAATAGCTAAATCTTCATCTTCTTCCCCAATACCACCGACGAATCGTATCCATTTTCTGCATCCCCATTCTCAATGTCACCCCAAAAGTTTTTTTTTTCTTTACATTAGAGAAATCAATTTTGCCTGGCTCCAACCTGTCTGCCTTTTTCCAAAGTCCCAAATCTCTTCTCTCAGTCACTGTCGGATACATCAATGTCGAGAGTACAGAGTCAGAGAAGGTTGTCTTGTCTGAATCAAGCACTGGCAGTCCGGTTATTGTTCCGCTCGCCGCCGCCGATGATAGATTACGACGACGGCGGCGGCGGCGGTGAAATTGCGGCTGCTCAATAAAAAGAGAAATGGGTATTGACGGAAATCAGATTAGAAAGAGAGAAGAACGGATTTGATTAAAAAGCAACGACGGCTAAAGAGAAAGAGAGATTGGAAGATGAGAAGGCATTTTCAAAGTTGCAAACTTTTGGTTTTTTTTTTTTTCTTCGTTTGCTTTCCGGTTCGAGACGCTGTTTTGTCTCCCCAAGGAAAAAATATGTTACATATTTCAAAATTTCTAGTCTCTTACGGTAAATAGAAAATTAAGTTTTTCATGCCACTAGAGTGAGGTATATTTAATGCAAACTTTAAATTTGATCTGTATTAGCCTGAAATTAGAATTAAATCTAACCTAGTCTCAACTTGGAGAAACAACAAACCTAGTCTAAGTCTTATTGTCTGAAGTCAGTCATAAATTTTGTGAACTAGTATAATCAATATTAAAAAATAGAAACTAAACTTAAAAAAAAAAAAATGGTTTAAAAAAATATTATAGTGACATTTTCTTGGATCAAAAAATCCATTCAAATGTGATGATGTAGATGTCACATATGAATCGATGTCTTTTATTAAAAAAGCATAATTTAAAAACTAAATTAAAATGATGTCCATTTACAAACCATAGTAGTATAGTACCATACCATGTCCAAACCAACCATAAGGATTTCCTTCAACTATTTAAACCTTCAATTTTGGGTCTTGTAATTATAGTCCAAGTTAACAAATATTCCATGTGCTAAACTTTGAGGAGTTGACGTTAAGAGACACGTTTCAAAAGTTTACAAGGTGTGAGGAGTTGAATGCTAGACTTGAAAAGTGTCGAATACCATTATTGATTTAGAAGGAGCATTTGAAGAGAAACAAGAGAAATTAAATTATGTTGGAGGACGAGGGTATCAACCAACACCTAACATTTCTTACTAGAGAAACAAAGTTATAACCCTCTACATCAAGTGTACCTACCTCAAGTTATAGGATACTAAATGGGAGGAACTAACAAGAAACCTTTGGCTAAATACATCCATTCAATCCAAAAATACCACTATTCTTATCAAACTCAAGGAAACTCAAATTTTCACGGCCATAATAACTCATCTACTCAATCTCTCAAGGATAACAAGTTGGAACTTATGCTTCAACAAGTGCTAGAAGGACAAACCAAGAGCAACTTGGACATTAGCAAAGAGTTAGTTGAGATTCACAACAACGTATATGAAGTTTACAACGATTTTGATGAGAAGATTTAAAGCTTAGTCTCCCATGTGAAATCAATTGATTTACAAGTGTCTCAAGCTGCATCAACATCGAAGAGTTCCAATGGTAATTATACCAGATAAACTTGTCTTAAACCGAGAGATTATTGCAATGGAGTCTTTTGTGACAATGGGAAAGGTCTAGATGTTGATACAAAAAAAGGGAAAGGTCTAGATGTTAAGAGTTTGGAGAAGTTGGAGGAAGACACTGATGAGAAAGAAGAAAAATCATATAGGATAAAACTTTCAAAAGTGGTTTAAGAGCCACATAGTCAAAAATAGATATTGGTAGGTGGATTTTTTTTCAAGTATTTTTGAATATATTTTTTTCCAATTTATAATGAATGCTTTGTTTTTTTAGAGAATCTTGCAAAAATTGACCACTAGGATAACCGAGTCTTAAAACTCAAAGTTGTAAGCTTTCTATCAGCTCCGACCCAACAAATTTAATAGACCTAGGGCAAAAAAAAATTGGGTTAATAATAAATTTTGTACAAGAAATAGTGATATTTGGGGTATTATGTATATTAAATTTTAATTGTTTGGACCTAACTTATTAAAAAGCTTTGTTTTCTACTAAACATTTTATTTTGTGGGCTTATTCTATTATTCTTTTTTAAAAAAGACCTTTTTATAATTAATTTTTTAAATAAGAATGGATCCATGGACCGCTGCCATTCTGCGCTACCTAATTGGACCTTGCATGCTTTCTATGAAGCATCAAAACAACTATTATGAGTATTGTAATAGTGTAAGGAATTGATTTTCTAATGGATTTTAATTGGTCATACAAAGTATCCTACTCCGATATAGATTTTTCAACACTAGTATATTTGCAATGGATATCCATATTTCATTGGTTGTAGATTTCCCCGCATCAAATCCCATGACTTATTTTGACAAAGTCATAATGTTTATGACTTCACTAGGTGATTAATTTGTAATCATACCGTAAAATTCATGTGAGGTATAGTGAATAGATGCTCTTCTCATGGCCAATCCAAAATCCTATAAATTACTAGTTAAATAACAAATATTCAAACTTACTCTTTCATAAGAGGTGATCACTTAATTTGATTGTTACAAACATTAACATAAACTATAAAAGTATATATAATTTTCTTGATAATCAAAAAGATTTTAGAGTAATCAATGTGGTTCCGATACCAATCTTGTTCAATTTTTACTCAATCAAAACATGTAACATAGCAGTTTGTGTTAGTATCGTCGCCCAATCACTATACAGATTCAAACTCACGTAATGCATGTTATTGATAAAAATATATTTCACTATTTTAATTACTATTAATCAAATAATGTTTTGAACAACCATTTTGTTTCCAACATATAACAAAATACAAGTACCTAAATACGGAGGGAATAATACATATATATATATATATATTTAAGAGATCAAAAACATCAA
The DNA here is from genome assembly GCA_905216605.1 of Arabidopsis arenosa. Taxonomy (NCBI): domain Eukaryota; kingdom Viridiplantae; phylum Streptophyta; class Magnoliopsida; order Brassicales; family Brassicaceae; genus Arabidopsis; species Arabidopsis arenosa. Next base: position 7,369,365 of record LR999458.1, read on the forward strand.
TTTACCCTATTCTAATGGACGATTTAAACCCTACAAAACACGGCTTACATTCATGGATAAGAACCACCAAGAATCTCATTTTGAGCTTTGTAGTATTTGATGGATCTATCTTTTTTCCTATGAAGCTTATCCCCATTTCAGGTTTTGAAGTCATCTCCTGATATTCCATTGAAATTGATCAATGTTCTTTTCTTGTCTTTATACCCATTTCTTTCTTTCTTTTATCGTCATTGATGTAGTGTCCACTAATTTCACAAAAGAAATAAAGAATTAAAAAGTGATGAGAAGACTTTTCAATTTAGGAGTTGCATCGACGAATCGTATTCGTCTTAGTGGACCCTGAGCAACTTAGTAGAATCATATACTCACCACGATTCATTTCCAAGAATCCAAATCAATGATCAGCTCTTCAAGTACAATAATGATTAACCCGTTTAACAACTTTAAATCTTTTTTTTTTCTCACTAAAGGTTTTGTCAACTTTACTTGTGGTTACTTCAATTAGCATGACTAAAATATTTCCCTTTGGTTAGTATTTTGTACATTAAATGAAATAAAAATATTCGCTATATTGAGATTCTAAGATAGGCTATAGAGGGTGAATTTGCAGGAATCTTTGCAAATAATGGTCACACTCTTCTTCAACTTGAAGAATTATACTAATATAAAATGGTCACGCTCTTCTAAAATCTTTCACTATATTTTTTCTCATGTCTTATTCATATCTATATTAACTGTCCTTATTTATTTTCTTACAGGACTTATTCGTTGGGAGACCAAAAAACATTTGCTAGATTGTTAGAATATTATTATCCAAAATTAGTCTCTCGACATAAAAACTAATTGTGTTTCCAAAGTTAAACTTAGAAATACCTTGTTAACCTCAAGCATAAAATAGTTTTGAGAATATTTTACACTCTACGCTGTATTCGCCAAAATTATTCTTCAAAATAAGACATATCTTTTTCTCATTTAGCATCTCATCGATTTTTTCGTTCTAGAAAATTGTTAACCAGAAAAAATATCTCATTTAAGTGTCGTCCGAAATCGTTGTTACAACAAAGCTATCATACGATATGTGCATTCACTTCTTATGAGAAAATTGGCTGATTATCGTCCAAATTTCTTTAAAACCATCAGATTTCATGACAAAAATAAATCCTGAAAACACCTTATAGCAATAACCTTGAATCATTTATCTTATTCCTCCTTTTATTGCTCGAGTTGAACAAAATGGTAAGCTGATTTATGGCTTGTCATTGTTTTGTAACAGCATGTATTGTTTCTGAATAGTTATCTTCCCTCTTGACCATATATAAATTCCTATTCTTTTGTCTCGAGTAAATTTTGTCATCCTGATATACTTCTTTTTATTTTTGATTTATTTGTTGCTATCTTGTCATGAGTCGCTTTATCATCATTTAGAGCCTCCTCTAAAGTTTTCTTTAAGTTCATACTTCATAGTAATATATTTTCTAGAAGGAATTGAAGGGTATTCTTCCTCCACCAAAAGATAGCATTTTTGCACTTTATTGTTTTATCCAAAAAAATCGTCGTCCAAAGTTATTTTACGGGTATAACAATTCTCAATTACATTGGTAATTCTTCCTTCCTAATCAACCACTTATCAAACCAAAATTATCACCTTGCCTTTTAAGCTTTCGATACCACATTAGTCAATATCGGTATGTGATCCAAACCTACCACTTGTAATACCTCATATAACATCTAATAACACTTATCTAGTTTCACATGCAATGTATACAACACCACATGTCATCTAAGTATATAACGTAACCCATATGTTTTACTATCAAATGCTTAATAGAAAGTTTCAAATATTGATAAATTGATGAGAGTAAAGAACACAAAGGTGTTTAGGAAGAATTATAATAGACTCTCATAAGAATAAAGTTATAAATTACATTCTCTTATATAGAGATGAGATTTCCTAATCTATGATAAATATAAATGTAAATAATATATTTAGAGATAATGTTAAACTTCCTAAACTTAAGATATGATAACTTCTAGATCATTCTCGATCTTCATGATTTCCATAATCTTGGACTTTTCATCTCGACCGTCGATCTCGGTCGATCTCCGGTTCCTCCAATACCCCCCGGCAAGCTCATACGTGGTAACACGTGTGAGATTGGACAAATCTTCAGAATAACGGCTTTATACCCGGCCGTCGGGTCATCATCGACGTTTATACCCGGTCGTAGGGTCAAAGCGGCTACAATACCCAGCCGTTGGGTCATCGACGTTTATACCCGGTCGTGGAGTCATCAACGACGTTTATACCCCGCCGTAGGGTCAAATTAATGAAAAATACATCTTTCGTAGTTGTGTATTTCCATCGATTATAAATCACAAGTCTTGGTCGCTCTTCGAACATCTTGTTCATGAAGAAACTTGTGTCGGATTTGAATTCATCACCGCCGGATCAGCATTGTATCCATTAGAATCATAGTCATCAACTCCACAGCATCGTTGGAGTAGTTTCATCACCACCACCATAAGCAATCATCGGAGGTGTTCATCAATACGGCATCACCGTACATAATCACGTAGCAAGTATGCTACTCAATAAAAAACATCAATCGTGGCCAAATATTTGACCAAACCAACAAAGTAACAATATCTTGTCGTTTCACTTTTTTTTTTTTTTTTTTTTGATTCACCTAAAATAAATAGAAAAATAAATCAAAAGAGCATATTTGATTTTCCAAAGATGAAAATAGTAAACAAAAGAGACGAATCTCAAATCAACATTTTTTTTTTTTTTCATAGTTGCGGAAGCAAAGAAAACCTTAACCCATAGGAATAGGATCAAGGCTCTGATACCATGATAAGTTTGGAGGAAACCGTAGAAGTAGAATAGTTTCTCTCAATTGATGAGAGTAAGAACACAAATGTGTTTAGGAAGAATTATAATTAGACTCTCATGAGAATAAAGTTATAAATTACATTCTCTTATATAGAGATGAGATTTCCTAATCTATGATAAATATAAATGTAAATAATATATTTAGAGATAATGTTAAACTTCCTAAACTTAAGATATGATAACTTCTAGATCATTCTCGATCTTCATGATTTCCATAATCTTGGACTTTTCATCTCGACCGTCGATCTCGGTCGATCTCCGGTTCCTCCAATAAATATTATAAGAAAAAGCATGACAGAATAAAAATGAGTCTCTTGCTTTCTCCTTTGTCCCTTTGTTGATATATAGAGACAAATATGACGATGCGACTAATCGAACAATCACACGTATCCGGATCATACTGATGAATATATATTTATTTAGTTATATATACACACATGACACATGTATTTAGATAGCCTCCTTATTACTTTTCCCCTTTTGTAGGTTTATAAAAATGAAAATCAAGAATCCACTTCCATGCCATGCAATCGAAAAAGAAGTTCCACTCACTGATGAATAAAGAAGAATGACGAATTAAAAGTCCACAAGAAATAAAGAGCTTGTGAATTATTATTATTCATTAGTGGGTCTACATATATAGACATTCTGATTCTATGCGTTATTTTGAAGCAACTACTATATTATATAGTCTGACTGATGATCTTCCATGACTATTCTTTCTTATTTTTTGACAAAAATTCCTTGCTTATGCTTATGATGATTTGAAATAGGAGAAGCATAACCGGAAATAAGCAAAGTATTTATAGATGTTAAAATACATAGAAGTATTAAAAGACTATATATATAAGCAGTTTCTTCTATGATATATATTTAAATACATGATATCTTTAGAAGTTAATTATACGAACTGTTGCTACACCTCTTCATCAAGAAAGCATGACTAGAGTCTTGTTTGCGTGAGATGATCTGACACTATTGAATCCTTAATCTTGATAGTAGATTTAGTGGTCATGTCGGCTCCTCCTTGAGGCGCTGCGTCAATCAGAAGCTGGACTACTTCATTCATAGTAGGACGAATTGTTGGAGTTCTACTGGTACAACGGATAGCTACACGCAAGGCGTTGATCATGTCCGCTTTCGATGTTTCCGATAATCTCTTGTCTAGTGTCTCAATCAATCCTTCTTTTGTGTCAATCTTTGTTGACACCCAGTTCACTATGTTTTTGTTCTCCCCGAAACACGAATCCACCGGTTTCTTTCCCGTGATCAGCTCCATTAACACAACCCCAAAACTGTATACGTCGCATTTGATCGTTGCTTTGGATGAGTACGCATATTCTGCCATTTCCAAAATGTATATCATCAATTGGTTAGTAAGGAAAAACAAATTAAACGACTACATTTTACAAAAAAAAAACACAATCAAATGAAATATTTAGAATTGTTGATAAGGGATGAAGTTAAAATAGCATTTTTCAATAAAATTTATCATAATTAACACCATGAAAATAAATTATCGAATACCATTTTCTAAGTTGTTTAAAAGCATTGTAATGTTTTATAATATAAGGTTTAAAGAGGTATTATATATCATCACCTGGTGCCAAGTAACCATATGTGCCAGCCATAACGGTTGTGGTTGAATCTTTCCCTCTAGCTTGTAACACCTTTGCAATACCAAAATCAGCAACTTTAGGCTGATAGTTTACATCCAACAAAATGTTTGTCGATTTGATATCGCGATGAATGATTGGCGGCGAGAGATCATGGTGAAGGTAAGCCAATCCTTGAGCGACTCCAACCGCAATTTGATGACGAGTACGCCACTCGAGATGAACAAAGCCTTTGTGAAGAGCGTCCCATAAGTTACCATTAGGCATGTACTCATACACCAAAAGACTACAATCCAAACTTGAGAAGTAGCTGAAGAGTTTCACGATGTTCTTATGGCGAATGCTCCCGAGGGTCTCAACTTCGGTTTTCAACTCCTTGTTCAAATGCATCTTGTCTTCAGAAGCTGAGTCTTTGCTGCTTTGGCTCCATAGTTTCTTCACCGCAACTACTTCTCCGGATTTGAGTTCTACTCTATAGACCGTACCCGAACCACCATGACCTACGATGTTCTTGTCCACAAGAGCTTCAAGAATCTCCCTTTGGTCAAAACTTATGCGGTGGAAACTCTTAACGTCGTAGGAGAAGAAAGAGGACGCTAAGGTCTCGTCTTGCTCTATCACTGCTCTGTTTTTACTCATCCGTTGTCTCAAGTAAAACATGATGCCCCCTAGGACTAGGATGAAGACTGAGACAAGGATTGCCCAGATGGAGCTCAGCTTCTTCTTGCCGCGAGGCTCTTGACACATCGGGAACTTCAAATCCGATGAACCAGCAGTTGGCGGAACACAGAGATTCGGGTTATCCGAAAAGCTTTCTACAAGACCTCCTCTTATCAATGAGACAGGGATGGGACCGGAGAGCCGGTTGCTGGAGAAATTAATCGAGGTTGGGAGCAACTCGGAGAGGTCTTCAGGGATTCTTCCGGTGAGGAGATTACTGGACAGATCAAGAACGTTGAGAGATTTGAGATTGGAAAGTGATTCAGGTATCGAAGAATCGAGGTGGTTGCCTTGCAGTACAAGTAGGTTCAGTTTCCTAAGTCTTCCGATCTCTGAAGGTATTGGACCAGAAAGTTGGTTGTTACTGAGATCAAGTTTCACAAGATTGGTGGCATGAGAGATCTCGTGAGGTAGAACACCGGAGATTCTGTTACCCTGCATAAACAGCTCTGACAAATTCCAAGCGTTACCGATAGCATTAGGTATTGGACCGGACAAGGAGTTGTAAGCCAAGTCGATGATGGAGACATGAGGCAGAGAAATAACTCCTTGTGGTATGAATCCCACTAGGCGGTTGCTCGCAACACGGAACCGTATGAGGGTCTTGCAGCTCCCATAAGTCTCAGGGATCGAACCAGTGAACCGGTTTTGTAGTACAAGGAAGTACAAAAGCTTACCGGATTTGCAAACATGGGCCGGAAGAGGACCCGAAAGGCGGTTTTCCGAGACATCAAGAGCGATCATAGGCGAGGAAGATCCAAGATTTGGCGGGAGTTCACCGGTTAAGTAGTTGTCGTAGAGAGACAAGATCTTCAAGGTTTTTGAGTTGCCAAGTGACTTGGGAATCTCACCTGTTAAGCTGTTGTTGTAAAGCTGAAGCACTCGAAGTTTTGGAAGACTACAGATTGAATCCGGTATGCTTCCTGTTAACCTACTAACCGAGATATCGATATCCGTAAGATTCTTGAGATTACCGATTTCCTCTGGTATACTCCCGGTTAAGTGATAGTTATAGTAAAGCTCAAGCTGCCTCAGGTTGGAAAGATTCCCTATTTCTTTTGGAATCTCACCGGAGAGGAAGTTACCGCTAAGTTCAAGATCAACAAGAGAAGACAAATTCCCAATGGATCTTGGAATATTACCATGGAGCATACAAGTCATCAAGAGCATGTGTGTGAGCTTTGTGAGCTTAGAGACATAATCCGGTAGAGTCCATAGATCAAGCTCTGGATTCTCATTGAAATTGAGATACTCTAAGTCGGTAAGATTGAAAATCGAGATAGGGAAGCTACCGGTGAAGTGGTTCCAAGACATATCGATGACTCTTAAAGATTTCATCGGTGAGAAATCAGGGAGAGTTCCTTTGAGATATACAGAGCTCATGTTTAGCTCTTGAAGCAGAGAACAATTAGGGATGGTGTTGAGGAAGCTGCTGCTTCTGTTGAGATGGTTGTGAGAGAGACGAAGTACACGGAGGTTTGGTAAGTAAGAGCAAATCCCTTCTGGGACAATCCCGGAGACATACAAACCGGAAAGATCAAGATCGGTGACTAGCCCTTGTCCGTCGCATCTTACGCCTGTGAAGCTACAGTAGTCGTAAGTACCACCAACGTCAGTGACATTCCAAGAGGATAAAGGGTAGCCGGAGAGAGAGTTCTTCATAAGTTTGAAGAATTGAGGTTGTTGGTTCGAACTCATCAAGCCCCATGATTGATTGTTGTTGAAGCAAAAGAAGAAGAAGAGAACAAGAAAGGGGAAAAATTTGAGACGCATTTCAGAGAAAGATCAAAAGTAACCTAGAGAAGCTAACTTAGGTTGCAAGAAAAGAGAGATAAGTTTTGTGTTTGGGAGAAAAAAGAGAGAAAGAAGAAGCTAAGCTTACAAGTTGAAAGACTGCAAATTATTGATAGGCTTATAAAAACAAAAGAAGGGTTCATGTTTTTTGTACACGATCAGAATCAGATAGATGCAATTTACGAAAAAAGATAGTTTTAAATAATAATATCATTGAAGAAAAGGAACATACATATCTTTCTTTTTGCATAAAGAAGCTTTATGTTTATACCCACTAAGTTATTATAGAGAATAACTTAGAGGTGTATATGTATGTAGCCAACTTTATACCCTCGAAAGCTTTACTTTTGTTTTTTTATTTTTATTAGAAAAGAAGAGTTGAAATATCACTGAATCTGATACTAAAGAGTGCATGATCATCTGTCCAAGAACCTCGCTCTTGTCTCGACATGTTTTTTGCTTGTGCTTTTTTGGATGGACATTGGACACTACCATGCATGAGAGAATGCTATATTGTATAAAACATTTTCTCGCCATAATTATATTATATTTATTTCTCTCAAATAGATTTTGAGCTTTCTTGAAACATATGTCCCATGGAGTCGGAAATACGTACATTACATATAAGTGAAGCATTTGAAAATATACAAATAATTCATTTAAATTTTATTAAATACAATTTGATCATACCACTACAAAAAAAAAGATCATTTTGTATCATTTATTTTTAATTTTGGTATTACTTATAATTGATGCAAAATTCATTTAAACAAATGACTCTGAAAGTGTTGATGCAAAAGTGTTTAACACAATTTTCTAAAATTTGCTGTATGTTATACGTTTAAGAATTTTTTTCTTTTCACAAACACATTTTATTTATCATTTAAATAAATACATTATATTTATATTAAAACTAATAAAAACATAAGTGGAAATAAAAGAAAATAATGTGTGAATCACTGAATCAGTCATGAAGAGCGAGCATATAAACGTATCTTTTTTTCTCAAACTAGGCATAGTGCATATGAGAGCCATATGGAGAGAGGAGATACTCCATGAGGTCTGTCGACCCATCTTAAAGATTGGACTTTGGGCTTGGACCATCACATTTCTTACGTAAAATCCTTGGGTAAATTCGAAGATATGCAAGTGTAAGAGCATCATTATCCATAGTGTCTTAGAAATAAATCTTAGGAATATTTAAGTAATATATTTGTAAAATATGGATCTTAACTATGTTTTTGTTGCTTAGCTAAAAAACTCTCTTAGCAATAATGGCTTAATTGGAATTTAATTTTAATCATTTTATTGCTAAGATCCAGCTTAAGATTTTCTTAAGAACATGTCATTAATCATGGTCTAAGGGCATCTACATCCATAAAATATCTTTTGGGATTCTCAAAAATAAAAAATATATATATATATATATATTTAAATTTAAAAGAAAAAAAAAATTCAACCATTCAATGGATGACGAATGTCATCAAAACCTCTCATGAATATCTCTGAGTATCTCAAATGAGAATCCTATCTCACTCTCTCTCCATATGGAAGTACATAGTCTCTTATATGGAAGTAGACTATGAAATGTAGTAGGTTAATGATTTATATACTTATATAGTTGTTGTCCTATCATAGATTAGTTCAAATCCTAATAATGCATGTTTTTTACAGAAAGAAAAATATATCTATAACAAATATTCTAACTAGGACTTATAAAGTTGCATTATCCCGCATAGTAGAAATTGGTTTGAATCAAGCTTTGTCAATCCAAAGATGTAAAAAAAAAACTAAGATTTATAAAGTAGTGATTTGTACTAGTATTGTCACTTTGTCACAACCCCGCGTAATATATGTTGCCAACAAAAAACATATACAATAATAACTAATAAGCTTGAATTTCTATTATTAAAATAATCATATTATAAAATTTGTTGTAAAACAATGTAAAAATCTTTTTAAAAAAATAGATTGAGAAACTAAAAACAAAAAAAAAACAAACAAATTTTCTCAAGTAAACCAGCGTTTTTTTTTTTTTTGGTGTGAGTAAACCAGCGTTTGAAAATATACAAAAAATTCTTATAAATTTTATTAAATAAAATTCGATCGTAGCAAAAGTGTTTCAACATAATTTTCTAAAATTTGTTGAATGTCAATTGCATAGCGGACCATTTAATAATACTGAATCTAGTTGTTTAAGATCGACTAGATATTTAAATCAAACCAAGGACTTAGATTTCAATATTAAAAAATACTAAAAGGTAATTTATTCACATGCTGGTTTTTTGGAAAAGACCTAATCCTTGATTTACCCTAATAATCTATACAACATTTTGCTACAAACCACCGTCTCCGCCGCAATGAATACCGAAGTCGAACCACCATGGAAAAGGAAGAAAACGAACCTGCCACCACCACCACCATTGCCGTCGTTTTTGTCGCTTCCAGATGTGATCGTTCTAAACTGCTTATCCCGCATATCAAAATCGTACTACCCGAAACTCTCCCTAGTCTCCAAGACCTTTCACTCTCTCATCTTATCCATTGAGCTCAACTACGCTAGATTTCTCCACAAAATCAAAGAACCCTTCTTTAACGTCTGCTTACAGTTTCCCAATAGTCCTCTTCCTTCCTGGTTCACTCTTTGGATAAAACCTGATCTAATCGACATGGAGAAGAAGAAGTCTACATTGGTAAAAATACCCTCTTCCTATACTTCTCGTAGCCCGTTGTTCATTCTTACGGTTGGTTCAGAAATCTATGCACTCCAACAATACTATCCTCCGTCCACTGTCATGTTGGTCAAAAACACGGGTACTTGGCCATGGCGTAAAACGCCAAACATGACTGTAGCTAGAGCAAATGCAGTTGCATGCTTCCTCCATGGGAAAATATATGTAATGGGAGGTTGCGCCGCAGATGTTACCGCAAACTGGGGTGAGGTTTTCGATATAAAGACTCAAATTTGGGAACCTTTACCTGACCCTGGCCCCGAGCTCCGCTTCTCTACAATAATTAAAAAAGTAGAGGTAATACAACGAAAGATTTACGTTAGGAGCAACGATAACAAGGACTCTGTTTATGATCCCAAAAACCGTAAATGGAACGTTGTAGCAAAAGCACTCGTGAATGAGAGTATGTGTAAGATAAATCATGTACTGTACTCTTGTCGTCCCAGAGGTTGCTTGTGGTATGACACAGAATCTAAAGAGTGGAAACTTGTCAAGGGTTTGTCTTCCCTAAATCAGAATCGTCGTGATGGTTTGATTGAAACAGTTATGTACGGTGGGAAACTCTTAATCTTGTGGGACAAGGTTGTGCAGCCTCGTCGACGTTGTCCTCTTCAAGACAAGAATATTTGGTGTGCGTTGATTGCGCTTGAAAAACGTCCTAGTGGTCAAGTTTGGGGAAAGGTTGAGTGGTCTAACGTTGTGCTTACGGTTCCAAATTCATATGTTTTCTTGCGTTGTAGTGTGATACGGTCTTGATCTATTGTCATCATGTGTTTTTTTTGTTCTCACTGTCGAAAAATTATACTTTAGATATAACAATAAAGTATTATGGTCTAGTTTAAAACTAAAGAAATTTATTTTTTTGGTTGAAAATTTATAATCACAATGAATCAACCTAATAACCTTTCGATCAAACCGACCTTGGCATAGAGGGATTCTCTTTGTTGGAAAATAAGAAGAGGAAGAACAATCTATATTATTAATTGGGAATCACTAGATATTAAACAACCTTATGAAGGGTAAAATATTACAAAAGATGCCATTGAGTTTTAGTGTTTTTAAATAACTTCATTAAGGGTACAATAGTAATCACAAAATTAACATATTTAAATATAAAATAGTTAAATTCTTTAAAATAATTATTAATTTCCAAAAAAAATAAACTAACTTTCTCTCTCTTATTAATTATGGACGAAAATTTGAAATTAATTTCTAAAAAATTGTTAACCAATGAGAATTGAAAAGCTAAGATTCGATATCCAACTAAAATTTTATCTAAACCAATTCTAATAGACTATTCTATATCAAAAATAAAAAAGAAAATTAATATCATTTTAATTCAAAATTAAAAACACTATCGCTTAAAAGATTTATCAATGGAGGATTTTAATATTGAATTTGAAATTTCATAAGAAAATTAAATACAAATATTTAAAGATTTAGTTTTGTTATAATATTTTCATAAATTTTGAAATATAAAACAAAATTTTATTTCACAATTTCAGAAAAACAATATTAGATATTAACAAATATTTATATTTACTATGAAATAAACTCAAATAATAATAAATTTAAAATAGTTATCTTCATGGCCTTCGTTTAGAGCAAGTTTCGGAAATATCTAAACAATACATTGTACATATCAATTTCCAAATTATTTTACGTTTTTTTTTTCAACCGGATCTTCCTTAAATAAATCCCTAATATATTGCACGAATTAATGTAAACTAAATATATATTTTGCATTCAAAACAAATTATGCAGCAATAGCATATCCCTTTTAGAGATGTATTTCAAATTTTTATTTTTAGTCCAAAAATTAAATTAATTATGATTAAACAATAAAAAGAATAATATGCATAATTTAGCTAAGGAAAGAAACATTAATAAATTTTTAAAATATATTTGTAACTTTAACAACATATATATTAATCCGCAAAACTCAGAATATGTATTGTATGGTATTTAAAGGTAAGCAAATAAGAATTTGGTATATGAATTTAATGGAATGAAATGAGAATAGGAATTACGAGATGGGATGAGATGGGAACATAAATTAAAAATCAAACTAAATACCCAACTGGTATGAGTTCGGGTTATGAGCACTATATAAAATAAATTTGTTTATACACATAATTTTGTACGTACGTTTTCAGTTACACATATTCTATTTATGTCGGATACGGGACCGTCATATAATTATTTCACGTATACGAGACGGGTTATGGAACGAAGAATTTATGACAGATACAGGACGGGATAGGTTTCCCGTTCCAATATTGTTATGTCTAGCTAATATACATAAATAACCAAACTAAAACCGAATCCATATCCTATATAACACATGTAATCAAACTGTTAGAAATGTTTTGATTAGTTTAGAAAATAAAAACGTAACATCATTTAACTTTTGCAACAAAATTATATCTTAATTATTTCTTAAAAATAATTTCACACGTACGTGTAGGTCCGAATCTTAAAATATAACTATGCACTAACGCAACTGAATTTCGTTCATTACTCTAACTTTATAATATTTATACTATTACGAAGTTCACTAACACAACAAAATATTTTATATTTTTAAAATCTATATAACAATTTCTATAAAGATATCTCTGCACATACGTGTGAATCCAGATCTAATACACTAAAATATATATCATAGAAACAAAAAAATAATCTATATTGAATTAAAATTTGTTAGAATTTTTTTTAAAATATGAAACTCCGCACGTATGTGCGGGTCAGGATCTAGTAACAATATAATTTTAGAGATATCTCTATAACATGTTCTTTAACATCTCCTAGATAGAGAGCATTGTGAAACTGTTCCACAACGTTGTTATTTCACTTCCGCAATCTTCATCAACTTTTTTTTTTTTTTGAATAACCGCGGGTCTCCCAAAGGCTTCCTAGGCCCAAGGACTAATCCCACGAGGCTGGCAATTCCCCTATGTAAACCTGCCAGTGGCCGTGCCTCGAACCCTGGTGGCGGAAATCACAGCTGTGACCCCTTTACCACTAGGCCACTAGGCCACAAGGCCCGGTTATCTTCATCAACTTTTACAGCTTCTCCAGTAATGAGATAGAGAAAGAAAGCCTCTCACAGTTATTTGTCTGCTAGTAAGCAAATTCAACAATTCTAGCATTACCTTGGCAAAGAGCCTCCACCTCAAGTTTGTGCCATTGATGTTTCTCATTAATCATTAATCTCTATAACCACCGCCCGTGAGCAATTTCTTCCCTTGACCATCTAAGACACGGGAAAACCAACCAAGTTGGAACCTCCACGTCATTGTCTTATCCAACCCGGCTGACGCTCCCTCGGAGTAAGTTGCAATTTTCGTTTCTATTTATATAAATAAAAACCAGATTTCTCCCCTATCCAACTTTAAACCAAGCCCTATTACGCCTTTTTTAAACCCAAAAACTTTTCCCTTCATTTAACTCTTGAATTACTCTCAATTCTTCTCTTTTCCTCTCACACCAATGATAATTTTCTTTTGAGACTAATCGCTTGAAGTTTTGAAAATGGTGTATTGTTGATTACCTTTATTATCGTAAAATGAGCTTTATATTGTTAAGGATATTGTGCTTTGATTACAATAGCATGCTTTTCTTTGACAACTAGAGCTATAAGAGTTAGAATTCATTGTGAACAAATTTCTTTTCAAAGGAAAACTCGTAACACAATGAATGTATCAATGAGAGGAAGTAGGATTGTATCAATGCCACTTTAATGGTACACAAATACCTGCTCATTTACTCAACTCTGATTCATCATCCGACGTGAACTACACAAATTTTTATCGACAACATTTTATTATTTATATATAACAAACTAATAAAATTATTATTTCTCCACGTATTAAATTAACTCTAAAACGAAAGGTATGGTAAGTCAAAAGCAGTTAGAAAAGAATCATCATATGCATAAGCAAAAGACCAACATTCCAGTATCTATATCTATAGAAACCAATGAATGATCTATAATGCAATGATGATGATCGATGTTATTATTAACATAATATAACAACCAACAACTGCAATAAAAGATAGGAATTATTTGTTCATGATTATTTCAAAGGCATCATTCATCCACCAGCTTCAATTATTCTACCCCCTAACTTCAACTCTCTCAATCCTAATTCACTTTTCATTATTATCTTATCATTTATAAATCATTTCTGTGTTCAACACGTCACTTCGAATTGGAATGTAATTTTTGGTAGAACTATTGAATGTAGTCATTAATTAATATGAACAATATCCACAAACTACACAAATTTGTATGCGAAGAATTATTAACGTATAATGAATAGTGTAAGAGAGTGGTTTAGCACTTTCCGGTGAACTCGGCTTAAACCACAAATAAATCAAATAACCAAAAACTCGGTCCAAATAATACAAGTCCGACATTGATCAGGTCGCGCAGCACCGACCTACATAGAAATAGGAAAAAAGTAGCTTAAATCTTAGAGAATTTTTCGAAAATCCGAAAAAAATAAAAAAAAAATATATGCATATCTCATCTCAAAAAATAAGAAAGTTGTATATATTAATTTCAAAACTGACTACCCTCTCGTATAAATAGGAAGCTCGACAACCGTACAAATAATTCATAATTTTACGTACACTCAAGAACCCTAGATTCGATTACTGCTAAAAATCCTAAATTGCTTTTCAAACCAAGCGAAAATCCCTTGTAATAATCGCTTTTCTGAATTCTACTTTGCTTTCTGATTTACTTGTGTGTGTTTTACTCGCACAAATAGTACTAATTATGTTTCATGTTTAAATTTTCATATTTATTTTAAAAATATTTTAATTAATACATTTATAAGTTCCTTTTTTTTATTTCATAAACTGAACTAATAAGGACAAAAGTCAAAATTTATTAAAAAAATAATAAAACACTTATTATGAAATAGAGTTACTATAAATAATTGATTGTTATAGAATCCCACAACTCAAAATGCCAAAGAAGACGGTCAAATTCTAAAGGCCAAACATTTCCATGGACTCATTGGGTTAAATTATCACAAGTAATAATAAATTTAAAGTAATGTGCCGCCTGCTATTATGACACTCTCTGACTACTACACATTTTCCTTTGTATTCTCAGAATAAAAAATTATTCATATGTGAACATACAAAATAAACATTAAAATCTAGCGTTTTCGAAGCCGTGCAAGTCGCTCTTCTTCATCATAGCTAACTTAGCCAGCTTCTCAGCCGCTCTCCACGCTGATGCTGGAGTCAACGGCTCACCGTTTTCATCCATCAGCATCGTCGTCGTCGTCTCTCTCTCGCTCCCTCTCCGCCGTTGATTATGTTGTTGCTGGTGCTGACTTTGATACTCCATTAGTTGTTGTCCTCTCCACTGAACTTCCACCAGCTCCGCCTCCACAACCTTTATATACTCAGCCGCTTCCACCGTTCCCGACTGACCAAGCAACGCACGAGCTGAAGTCAGAAGGTGGTATGCGCTTGTGCATTCTCCATACTCCACGAGCCTCCGCGACTCGGCAACAGCCCGAGTCGCTATGAAGAGGCTTCTAAGCCGTTCGATTCTAGGAGAAGAAGATGATCGAACGGCTTGGGGAACGCGGAGAGATTGGTCCCGTCCATAAACAACTTCTTGTGTCGATGGGTCTTTATAAAGACCTCTAACTGACAAAATTTGGTAGGCCCTAGTGGCTGTTGAGGGGACCCTAAGCTCGACTAGAAGCTCTCTCTCCTCACCTGCGTAGAGGTCCCCAAGCCGGACTGACCCTGAACCAGAGCTAACCAACGTAGGCCGTCCATTACATAGATAAACGGCTGAGATTTCACATGGTCCAGATCCTGATCCAACACGAATTTGGATCCTGAGATCTTGAACCACCACACTAAGCAATCCTCCTATGCATTTTGCGAAAGCTTCCTCTGCAGGGGCAATATTGCTACATCCACCGCTCTCTCCGAAGCCATGCTCTGTAACAGGGATCTCAATGTGAGCAAAACGTGTTGATCCCACGTTGGTTATTGTTGACCGTTGATTTGTGTGGACTTTACTCGACTGACCCTGACCGTCCGTTAGGAGTACGATGCTAGCCACCGGGTTTCTCTCCCTGCGATCTTCAAGCACTCTTGTTGCTTTTTTCAAAGCTTCGCTTGTGTTCGAACCTTGACTACAAAGAAGCCCATCCACCACTGCTCCAGCAGAGCGTTTGCCGTTCTCTGTCATTCTCTTCAGCGGAAGGAGTCTCTTGGGAACAGTCGTGACAACAGCAACGATAGAGAGCCTATCAGCTGAGCCAAGCGAGGAAATCACAAGCCTCATGGCTCGTTTGACCATCTGTAATTTCGCACCGTTCATTGTTCCACCTACATCAACTACAACCACAAGATCAACAGGCGCACGTTGCGACGGATCTAACAGCTTACGCCCTACACCGCCTCTCGCAGATAAAGGAGGCGGCGCCTTCACCCGCAAAGCCACAGCACGAGTCTCGTAACCACACCCAACAGAGACAACCGCCGCTTCAGGCAACAAACTCACCTGAACGTTTCCAGAATCTCGACCATTGGCTGGAATCTCATGAGTCTTGACAGCAAAAGAAGGGTTCGGATCCACCACAAATCCCTTAAACTGAGCCACGTCATCCTCCTCTTCCCCTCCACAATTCTCATCAGCTTCAGGTATAGTAACAAACCTCGGCGAAAGCAAAGGCTCATCATCATCGTAAAATCTCGAATAATCACTTTGCTTTGGCCTCGGTTTCGCTCTAGGAGAAGACGTGACAACAACGCGCTTCTCCTGGATTACCGAAACAGAGTCGTCGAGTGGAGATTCAGTTGCATTCCTATGAGGAGCAAGAAGAGAAGCATCTTTCCAGATGGAATTACAAACAGGACAAACAAGCTTGCCGTGTTTACGAACATAGTCGGCGATACAAGGGAAATGAAATGAGTGTGAACACTCCGCAGTATACTTCGCCGTACCTTGCCCTGTTTTCACACTATTCAAACATATCCCACAAGTACTCTGCAAAGATAAATTAATCATCAGAAACATTTTTTTAAGTTTATTTGAGTTCTCTTCGTTGCTTAATATGGTTCTTACTCTGAATTTGAAACTGTTGCGAAACAGAGAAAGTTTTAACGGTGACCGAGGCGAGGAAGGGTTAGAGCTAGCGGCTAAAGACAGTCTAGGACTCTTTGTCGCTGATTTTGGCGTCGGTGTTTGTTCCGTCGTGGGAGTTTCGGTATCGGTCGTCCGACAACGTAGGCTAGGAGTAGAAGTTGGTCGGGGAGTTGACGGATTACTTCCTCCGGAGAGAAAAGCTAGCTTCACGCAGCTTCTTGGGCTAGGACTTGGGCTAAGTGTGTACCCGGTGCGTTGCTTGTCGAGATCCGGCGCCGCTGCGTCGCTGTTTCTTGGGGCGGTGGTGCAAAATGCTCGTCGCCAACCAGTACCCATCTTGGGTTGTTTTTTTGGTTTTCAAGATGGAGAAGGTTTAGAAAAACAAGAAAAAGGAAGAAGATAAAGATTGAAAGATTATGGCAGAGAGAAGAAGACAAAGGAAAACGGTGACAGTTTCGGATTTAGCTTTGGTCTCAATTGTTGTTATTATCTCTCTGCATCTCAGAATGGGAGATCTGTGGAGTTTTAATATAAAAAGATTTGTTTATTGTCCAGATTCCAAGTTTGGTCTCTCTCTATTCTTCTTCTCCTATGATTTCTCTCAAGGGCCCGATATATAAGCATAAAATATTTACACTGTAGCTGGATTTGGCATTTAATTTCTTGGGATTTCTTTTTGATGGCGCGAATGTCGAAAACAAAAGGTTTTTTTCTATGGGAAAAAGTCTATTATTTGGACGATTTTGTTTTATTTTTTTGTTTGTAGTCGATTTTCATTTATATAAAAAAAAAAAGTACAGGTAAATGAATGACAAGAGGATATTTTGATCCATGATATATATTTATAAAATATATATATATATTTTTAAAATACCCTAGAATTTTTTAAAAATTTTTTTACTCTGTTACATGTTTTATGTGTAAAGGTCCAATGTAAGAAAAATAAAAATAAAATATAGTTATATATATGTTTACTTATGTGATTTCAGTTTTGCATAGTGCATTATCTATATATACATTTTTGGAGTACACTTAGCAAATAAATCTTAGAGTTCCACCTTATTTACGAGTCCATGCCATTGGCATTTATTATTTACTTTTACTCAATTTAAATAAAAGATATTAACCAAATAATATCTTGCCTAATTTGTTTCTAAAAATCTCTACACAATCTTTCCATATATCTTCAAAAAAAATTTATAGCAAATATTTATATTAACATTTTGCATAGCAATAAAAATACTAATTTCTAATTATCAAAATATTCACATAGAAAAACTATATACACATACAAGAAAAAAAAATATATCTATCATCATTTAAGCCGTTGCTTTATTTAAATAAAATAAAAACACAAAAACTTGAAATCATATATTTTATATGATAAATTTAAAATATATATTAGTAGTATAAATTTAAAATCATTCAAAGAACGGTATACCACGGGTGAGATCCTAAAATTATTGGATTTTTTAACAATAATAATTTATTTTCTTAGATTTTATAACACTAATAATTTAGCTAAAGGGATAATATAGACGGGTTTATATGGAATGACGGGTTTGGGTCGATATTAAAAAATAACGGTATATCACGGATGAAATCCTAAAATTAACAATCAAAATACAATTATACAATCTTAAACACAAAACAAAAGAAACAATATTAACAAAACAAATACAACTTAAAATTAAAAAATTTTAGTTATAAAAAAACCGACCCACGGTATACTGCGGAGTAAAATATTCAAAATTTTAAAATCGACCATACATCGTTACTTAAAAAAAATGTATGTTTTCGTATCTATACTTCAAAAATTGAAACCTAAACAATAGTAATCATACACTAAATAATACATAGATAGATATCTACATTTAAAAATACAAATTAATATGATATATTTTCAGTTAATCTTTAAAAAAATAACATTATGTTTTTTAAAAAAATATAGCCCCGCGGTGTACCGCGGGTTAAATTCTAGTCTCAAACAAAAAAAAATCATTTTATATCAAATATTTTGAATATTTGTATTACTTTTAAAAGAATTTTGCATCACTTAAGTCAATGATTTATATACTGTTGATGCAAATAATTTCCATCGTTTTGTTAACAACTGATGCAATTATACATAATATTTATAATTTGTAAGATCTTACTATATCATGTTACTTTCATATATCTAATTCATCAAATAGATATTTGTTTCGCTATATAAACATGTTATTTATTGGATTATATCTAGAAAGTTTTAAATAATTATTTATTGTATTAATTCTTGGTTTAATGATTTAAGAGAATACCAAATAAATATATTTATAGAAGGTTCTTTTTTAAAAATACCATAATTACATTTTAACCAATATTTTTTTCCAACATTTTTGCTAATATTTCTTTGGGAGACTCACAAAAATGCCCCTTTTTCAATACCCTTTTTCAAAAATACCCCTTTTTAAAAACTTTATAAAAAATGCTCTTAAAAATATAAGATTTACCCAAATATGTATGTAATATTATTAAAACATACACAAACTACATTTCTATGTATCTAAAATCTTATAAATACTTTATAAATACCTTATAAATGCATTTTAAATACCTTTAAAAACCTTTAAAATATCTTGTAAAACCTTTGAAAAACCTTAAAAATCCTTTAAAATAACTTGTAAAACCTTTAAAAACACCTTATAAAACCTTATAAATACTTGGATCGAGTCTTCAAGTAGTAGTTACAATCCATAAGTACCTTATAAACCTAATAAAACTTTATAAAATTTCAGATTTAAAAAGGGGCATTTTTGAAAATGGACATCTAAAAGGGGCATTTTTGAAAAGGTGCAAACCAAAAGGGATATTTTTAACAATTTCTCTATTTCTTTTGTTATTTATGAATTAACTTGTTACGTACTAGCCTAGTAACCTAAGCACTTATTCATCATATCTTGTTGTAAACTTAATTAACTTTTGATCGTTCCTTTTACAACTTCTATTTTCCTTTATTTCAGACCTCATATCTTGTTGTCATTTTTTGTTTTGAAAAATATATTTCATAGGTATCGTGACCACACTATGTAATGTCAAAGACACAAATTAAAGACGTTACTGTCTATCGAAATGGTCCGTCCAAACAGCTATATCGTGCAAGCCTACGTCCAAAAAATTTCTTTCACATATACTGCATTTAAACCATTCAAACAAAGGTCGAAGAACAAAGCACATGACGTAATAGAGAATTCAACAGCCCATATGAGAAGAGATCACAACAAAATTTCTAGTATCCCAGGCTGAAGATTCGTTTCTTAGACTAAGATCATTATTAAAAAGGTAGTCTTAATTAGTATTAATTATAATTATACCGAATATGCATAACCATAGTATTAATCATAATCATATCGAATATGCATGATTAGAAAGTACAACAACTCATTAACTATTCTTCGTATTACTAACATTGATCCTCCCTAACCACATGACCACCGTGCAGTAAATCCAAAACGATGGTCCAAACAAATAAAATATGAAATAAATTAGTTTTTGTTAAGGTTTTAGAAAAAAAAGTTGTTGAAAAAGAAATGTATCGTATTTTTAAAGCTGTATAACATTTTTTAGTTTTGTCTCTTCAAAGTCAAACTTAATAAAAAAACTTAATTAATAAATGTTTTCAGGTGTTGTAATAATTTTCTATTATTATATATGAGCAAAATAAAACATGTAATTTTCTGAAGCTTATGAATATAACAGTAACATGCCTCAAAAAAGAAAAAGAAAGAAAGTAAAGAGAGCACATGTCCTGAAATGGAAGCCGTGTTTATTGGGGTGGTAGTTAAGATGCGACCCTTAATAATACAATCACATGCCTCTTAACCAAACATGGTTTATGTATCTTCATAATCATTTCACAACCTACCTTTAATTGTATTGTATTAATGGTGCTGTTTTTTATTGATTATTTATTTGATAAATTTGTTTTTGTATATCGACATATATATTTTTTTGTCTTTATAATATGGGTTCCCCTCTCTGTCCTACTTTATTTATATTCATAGCGTCTTTAAGCATTTCGATTTCCAAGAACCGAATTATAAGAACTTAGCGATACAAGTAATTGAAAAGAAAAACTTGTCAACGCTACCAAAAAGCTTAGATAATCATGAATACTACTTTTGCACTTAGAGATTGTTTCCAACATTGAGATGAAGATCTCTACTTTTACTTAACAAATACTCCTAAAAGATTGATGTTATAGCTTTGGTTGTTTGTTCCACAAAGATTGATTTTCTAGCATTTTATTTTATTTTTATTGACTTATAATAAGTAAATTGTAAACTTCAAGATACAATGATTATAAATCATTAACTTTCTTAGACTACTATTGGTTGATAATTATGAAAAATATTTAAGATTAAAAACAATGTTAAAATGATTAAACAATAATTGAATTCTTAATATGTGTGAAAACTCCAAAACATCAAACAATTATGAACATATGGAGTAGATAAGAGATTCTTATTAGTCCCTTATCTTTTTCTTTTTCTTTTTTTGAACATAGTCCCTTATCTTTAATTATGTCTTTTACTTATTTATTGTGTATTGTTCTTTTCCTAATCATGCTAAGTGAATCATAGTGATGATGATTCTATGTTGCCTTTAAATAGATTTTTCATTTAGGTTAGAGATTTATTACTATATTACACTTGGTCTTTCAAGTTTCAAATTTGGAATATTAACATTTTGTTGTACTTGTTTATTAAAAGGTTTGAACCAAGGAAAATTAATGTTAAGAGGCTAAATTGTCAAGAGGCTAAGGAAATTGGTAAGGTAATACTGGACATCTTTGTATTGCTTGGTAATTATTTATTTTTTAGATGATACTTTAGCAATTATAAGTGGTTAGCATAGTCGATTAGCGTCGTCATGCGAGTGGACTAATCAATCATAAATCATAATTAAAAGAATCGTGTTCTAATTTCTAAGACTATGACAAATGTTCAATTCAACCTAATCCGTAATTGTTTGATATTTAGTTTCGTTATTTTTATCTAAGCAAAACCTGTGAATGCTTCCCTTCATTATTTTTTAATCTATTAGTTTACTTGTTTTCTTTTATAATTGTTTTTCTATTCTCTTCATTACTTAATTTCACTTTAGTTACTCGTATTTTATGGTTTTCTTATAATTTCAAACCAAAAATATCTCTTAACTATTTAGCTATAGATTAAACTGGATCTTGGAACTTGGAAGTCTAGTGTTGTGATCTATCGTTGTGGATCCGATCCTGATTATGCTACAAGTGTATTTATATAAATTAACCTTTTGTGGAACAATCGTTGAAAGGACTTTTTTCTCGTTTCTCGTCAATCTGTTCGTCACCTCTTTTCATGTTTTGTTCTTGTTCCTTGTCTTATTTCACTTAGGAGAGTCTCTTTATAGAGAGCACTTTAGAACACCTTGCTTACATGTTTTTTTTTTTTTACATGGAACCATGTTTTACGGTTTGGTTGATATAAAACCTAACGCTATGATTGATTATATGTAGGTTGTATGCAAATAAAACTAAATAATTCGGTTAGCATTTAATTAGCGATGTGATTTACTCATCAAGTTCCCAACAAAATTATAACACCAACTCAATAATCTATATGTTTACTTATTTAGCAATATTAGTAATATTACTATACTTTTAAAAAAAATGGGGATGAATATTTTCACTGTTACTTTAGTGATGAATTAGCCAGATTTTTTTTTGACGAAAACTGTCAAAATTTTAAAATTTAAATAAAAATTCTCTTTAATATTGATTCTTTGTACGAACCTTTCCTTGGACTGGGCAACCAATACAAATTTATTTTAATATAATTTTTGACGTTGACAAAACTTAAATAAATACAAAAATTAAAATTATAAATTTGAAGACTTTTAAAATATATTAAAAATCAGAAAATAAATGCTAAGCTGAAGGTTTGTTGGAGAATTTTGTTGTCGTAAGAGGTAGGTCGTTTCCTATACCATTATTTCTAGTGAGATACATGCATGAAGAAGTCTTCATACCAGTCTTTGAACTTCTCATATTAAAGCTTCTTCAAACAATTATTTCTGTCTTTGAATTTCTCTAGCTCTTACATAGTGACATAATTATGTTTTATCGTTTTCCAGTGGCACTCCTAGGTCCTAAGTTTTATGTTCCATCAATCATTGTCTCGCGTCCTAAGTCCTGCTTCTATTGTTAATGATGTTTTTTTTTCGTTTAATTATAGATAAACACATTACCGTAAAGGATTAATCATATGAAAAAACTTGAGGAAGTTGACCATAACCGGAAAGTAGACGTTTCAAAACTTCAAAAGATATCAAGAGATGGCAATTTAATAATCATGGTCGATGGGGCCAAAACCATTTTTGTTTCAACACGTCGGTCCAAGAAATTTCTAAGTATATGTCAAATTTTTCGTATTGTTTGGCAATCTTTTTATAAAAGAAAGCAGTCGAAGTTTTCAAAAGCATTGCTCTAGATAACCTTAACATATCTTAAATTTAGACCGACCAAGATTTGGAATCTACCTTTGAACATAAAAATGCTTTACACATCGATGACGTGTATATGTTATAGATAGATTTTGCATGGATATAGACCCATCAGAAGGAAACAAGTAGAAGAATTTATTAGTCTAAGTAAGCAGTTAATGCTCTTTCACCTAACAAAGAGCCACGCACACTTAACTCCTAACTATCTTTTTAATATATTTGGTTGAAAAATAAATAAGAATTTATGCTAATTAATTGTTAATATATGTTTAATCCTTCAATCAGTACTGTCTTTTGGTACAAATTGTCAACAACTTCTTAAGGAATTTTAATATTTAAAGGCGTGTTCTTCAATATTTACATAAGACTAGAGACTTTGACATTTTTTACCTTCTTTTGATATAAACTGAATTTCATAATAGCAATAAAAACTTTTTATGAAATCACTCATTCTAATACTATTTTCGCCCAAATAAGTAAATACTAAATTATGATATAATAAGATGCATTTATGTTGGTATAATTACAATTTGTCATCAGTTGGATATTTATCTTTCCATTTATCATAAAACTAAATTCAAGAATAGCTTTACTTGAAACTTTTGTGTGTTTTGTTTACCAGATTCTAATTAACTTAGAATTTTCTAACACTTTTTTTTTGTACTCTGCTCCATTCAACTTTTAAAATATTGTAAACAAGACTATCGTTATTTCTTTGGATAAAATTCAACCTAGTTATCGACTACCACGCCGGTTAAAGTGTTCGCATCATTTGAAAATAATACTCCTTTTAAGTTTATTGATATTTTACTAGTCTTATTAGTCTAAGCGTTCAGATTTAAGTATCGAAGTTAATGATTATTATAAGAGTCATATATACAAGAAAGCAATGCTAGCTAATCAAGAGATAATGATGGTAGTTAAATGTCAATTTTGATTAGAGCACGCTCGTAGACTTGGTTGCACATGCCATTGCGAAATGTTTTTTGCTTATTCATCTATTAGTTTCATTTTTATGTATGATACTGATGAATCTTGTTCAGATAAGAATTGTGCTCTCATTCAAATGGTTGAATTTTTTTATCAATAGAAAATTTTATATGTTTGGAATAATCAGAGAGATTAGGGCGTAAGATCCGTCTACTCGGACATATCTTTCCTCCATTTGGTTGGCATAAATGTTGAAAACAAAATATGATTTTTTCCATCAATTAAAAAAAAAACAGATAAATAAAAAAAGAGAATCAATGAATTTTATGTTACAATTTTAATATTTATAAATAATATATTAGGTAATGGTTAGTACCGAACAATGATTAAATTTTCAAATGTTAAGAGGTCACATGATCGAGTAGCAAAAATATTAAAGGTGACTCGGATTTAAGGAGATGTATCGGTTTCAGCCCGAAACTTCTTAGTTAACAAAAAAAGAAAAATAAAACTTTCAATTAAACGTTAGTTTTAATATTATTTTCTAAATTTTTATTAGAATTAATTTTAACTTGATTTAATTATTGTTGAGTTTTTTTTTTCCGCAGAAATCCAGTGTATTCTTAGATTATATTCATTGACACTATCATCCAATTTAATTATAAAATCTGATACTGCGTTAAGATTTTATGATATTGATTTTTTTTTAAAATTGCTAATTATAATCATTAAGCATATATAAATTTTGTTTATATATGCTTAGTGATTAGCGAACTATAATTTCTCTCTACCGCTTGGTTTTCATGCTTTTGATGTTTGCCCGGATATTGTTAAACCGGTTTTATTGGACGATGTTAATGGGACTGCGTTTCCACGGAATATTCGTTTGTAATTTTAATTATTCTTAATAAAGGCTAGGAGATAATTGTCTCCTGAGAATTACCAAAAAAAAAGCATATATAAATTTTGTTTTTCAAAAAAATCTTCATAGCATTGAACGAGGACTGACCCAAAGTATTAATGGGCTTAAAGCCGAAGAAATTTTGTTTGGTTCATTAACAAACACATTTTTATGTAGTTATGTAGGTTGTACCGGTCAAACCGGGTTTTGGCTGATTTCGATTTTGTAAACCACCCCTTTATTCCCGGTTTGGGTTTATTAATAAAAATATTTATATTAGAAAAAAAAAACACATTTTTAAAAACATCATGACATATGAAAGGAATTAGAATTAGAGTAAGGAATGAGAACTATTTCATGAGAGTCTTCATTGTACTCAAAAAGCTAATGAAAAGTTTATAAATTCTCAACTCTTCCTTGTGTAACATTATTACGTTTGAAAAATGATATGCATGGACTTTTACTCTATTGATTAGATGAAAATCTAACAAGGTGTGGGTTTATGCACCAAAATATATTAAGTTAAAGGGCAATTTTTGGAAACCTTCTACAAGCTACCGATCCAAATCACGACTCACGCTAGGTTTGGGGATTAAGACGTTGGTGTCCTTCTTGATAGTGAAAACTGTAGATTCACTAGCAATATGGATGACATTGTACGAAATATTGAGACGAGTCTTAGTTGGATTGATGATCACTATAGAATTTTTTTAGCAGACGAATATTTACAGTAGAAACATATACACTTATTACACCAACCAGAATACATGTATTCGAGCGGTGAATTTCACATACCTTCGAGCTCCGATAAGAAGACGTCCATGCGATTCGTGTTCTAATGTAGATGAGCAAGGAGAGGTTCCAACATATGACTTCGAGAGGTCATTCGATGTTGATTCGCTTATTATTGATGAAATGTTGGGTCGGGCCCTTGTTGAATCAATTTCAAAAATAGTTGTTTCTTTCCTCCAAATAATAAAGGAGAAAAAAAATCAAAAACTAGATTCAAAATTTGGGATTTCATCCACTTAAAAACATCAGAGAGAGAAGCTCAGAACATAAATTCCATGGAATTGTCGGGATAGAGAAATCTTCTTTACAGAAAACCATGTATCCAATTTATGTGGATTTGTGGATTTTTCGGGTAATCATCGTTATCGTTTTGAATTGGTGCTAACTCAAAGAAGTACAAAAGACCTTTGCTATTGAGTAAACTAAAAACTTTTGTTTTGTATTGTAAAATAATAAAAAAATAAAAGGGTTTTTTTTGGCAAGTAAGTGCATATAAGAAGCGTTTCTAGATTTTTAAAGTACCACCAATACGATTGAGAAGCAATATTTATCATGATACGTTAAAAGTCAATGAAGGTAGTTAGGTCAAATAGTTTTAAATACCAAGTAAGTGCATATAACTTAATTTGATGAGATAAATGAGATAAATGTGACTCAATTTGGATTGACTTTCCATAATCATTGACAATATTTTTTGGTGTTATGTAGTTATGTTTTGGTTTTGTTGTTGAGAAAAAACATCTGAATATTTTTATGATATTTTTGTATTTAAAAGACACTACTACCTTCTATTCCTAATTAATCCAAGTTTTGGTAAAAAAACTTGTTTTAAAATATTAAAATTTTAAAAGTTTTCTATGCATTTTATTTGTTAATGATGATAAATTGTAAACTTCAAGCAAAATAATTGAATACTATTGGTTTATAGAGAATTGCCAATAAAAAAATAATGCTTTTATAATCAAAAAAAATTTTTTAGTACATGTGAAAAGCTAAATATTTGGCTTAATTAGGAACATAAAGGGTAACTTTTAAGACTAATTAAATTTGGTGAATCTTAACTTTAATAGATTTACATTTGAGCTTATATTCCTTAATTTATATTACGGTTTATTTTTTTCTTTCTATTTCCATGTTGACAAATAACAAGTAGAAAATACAAGTACAATAATTATCAAGTAACATAATGTCAAATATAAACATTTGTTTTTAATCAATTATCTCACTACATAATACAAAGAAAAAAAACTAAAAGATATTTATACTTCATATTTAAAAATAGCCAATAAATTAATATTATTAAAAATACAAAAATATGTACCATGACATAAAATTTATTGACCATCGCTAATAAATTTATATTTTATTTTATATTATAGTGTTTGAATTGTGTATTTGAATTATTAATTTTGTCTCAATGGTAATTTAATAGTTCTAGAGTTTAAGGGGTTGATTGGTGGCACGCTGTATAGACGGTGACATTATTACACAGCCTTAACAGTTTATTTTTACCCAATCATGCTTTTAATATTTTTATTTTTTTAAAAATCTCTACAATGTAACTGCTCTTTTTTTTTCTTCTTTTCCCTGTTAATTTTTAAAATCACGAAAATAGGATTTTTTGGAGGCTTTACAATTCTTAATTAATAATCTCTCTCTTATCCTCTTCTTACGTACAAACCCACACAAAATTATTCTATGGGTCTGACTGATGTAAGTAGAAAAGAAAAAATTAAGGAATATTATCGATTTGGGCATTTGTTGGCCCAAAACTTTTGAAAAAGGAATCATTATCCATACTTACGTTTATAGGAATTTGTGGGCTTGGGGTAATGACTATTTTCTCCTTGTCTCTCTTCCTCGTTTTCTCTCCACCACCAACACCATCTTTGAGGTATGAAGAACAATCATTGCTTCTCACCGTCTCCCTTTTCCGACCACAACCATTGCTTCTCACCGACGTGTTCGCTCCGTCTCCGTCTCTTTCTCCTTCAAACCCATCAATGTCGTCTCCTTTAGATTCTCCGACTCACGAAGATATTTCGCCACTAATACGATATCTTCCGATTAACCCAATGAATTCAATTAATCAAGTCTTGAATAAAGGAAAATAAATCCTATGGAGATAGTGTTTAGTAAACCCAAGGGCTCCAATCAGGCCCGGCCCAGAGCTAAAGCTGGTGAAGCTGGTGCTTTAGGCATCATATGGATATATATAATTTTGGGGTATCATTTACTGAAAATGTCGTTAGTGTAGTGGTTTATGTTGATAAGAAAACGTGTTCTTGGACTTTATTTAGGGTTGCGTGTTCGAAACCCCCAAAGTCCCTATTGATGTTATTTTTTTAATAAATGGATTTGTTAATGGGCTTCATTTTTTGTTTTGCTTTAGGCAGCTAAACATAACGGGCCGGCCCTGGCTCCAATAATAGAGATTGATCGAATGAAAACTAAATTTGAAAATTACTTCCACCAGTCAGAGCCTATAAAAACAAATTGCACATTATAGTGGATCAAGAACCATTCAAAAGTAATAAAAAATTATAAATTTTAAATCATAACAATAGATATTATGTGTGGACACAACATAACACAACGGACTGCAATGCATACATTCAGATATTATGTGAGACAATTTCCAGAAAATTTCATGAAGTTCTTGAGGCAGTTGTACTGATGGCCGTTGATATATTCGCGCCAAATCCAACAGTTCTTATGCAAGTTCATCCTAAGTTGAAGTCTGATAAACGTTATTGGCCACACTTTAAAAAAATTATTGGTGTAATTAATGGAACACATGTACCCGTCTTGGTTTCTGGACGAGATCAACGAAGATACTGGAATAGGCACGAAAATCCAACTATGAACATCCTCGCAATATGCGACTTAGACATGATGTTCACATATATTTATATTGGTATTCCAGGATCTACACACGATGCAAAAGTGCTCTCGCTTGCCATGGAAGCTGATCCTAATTTTTCAAGTCCACCGGAAGGTAAATATTGTTTTGGAGATTCAGGCTATGCATTACGTCGTGGGTATCTATGTCCATATAGAGGAGATCGATATCACCTATCTCGATTCCGAAACCAGTCTGAAGAAAGAAACTATAGAGAATTGTTTAATCGTCGTCATTCATCATTTCGATCTTTTATTGAGAAAACATTTGGAGTATGGAAAGGAAAATGACGAGTTGTAAAAAATGAAGCGAGATATAATCTTTCAACGATGAGAAAAATTGTGGTGGCTACAATGGCTCTCCATAATTTTATTCGCAAGTCACATATTGAAGATCTTGATGTTCAAATAGAAGAAGAACATGCCCCAGATGAGGAAGAACTTCCAAATGCGATAGAACAAGACATTACTTCGAGAGAATACATGGAAGGTGTTCGTGATGAGATTGCTAATGCTATGTGGGCTAGTCGTCGATAAATATTTTATTTGGATTAGTTTATATTCTCATTTTTTTTTATTTCTTATTGATTTTGTTTTGATTTTTTTTTTTTGATATTGTCGCACTATTTCAAAATTTCAACTACATTCTTCATTTCATTACTGATGGTAAATATTCAACAAAAATATGTATATCAACGTAAAGATTTAGAATGATATATCTTTCCTTTTTTAAAAGACAAAAATTGGCTACTATTTTTAGGCTGTAAATTAGTCTATTGTTATTGACTAGATTTTTTTACACATTCAAGATTTTTTTTCTTTTTTTTTTTGATAACG
Source organism: Arabidopsis arenosa (assembly GCA_905216605.1). Taxonomy (NCBI): domain Eukaryota; kingdom Viridiplantae; phylum Streptophyta; class Magnoliopsida; order Brassicales; family Brassicaceae; genus Arabidopsis; species Arabidopsis arenosa. The sequence goes on from LR999458.1 coordinate 7,399,132, forward strand.
ATCAAGATTTTGTTATTGACGTGAAACAATCAAATGACCACCACCGCATACTAAGCAATCAAACATTATTTTTAGGTTCAATAGATTTTGTTATAAATACTATGGCAGTATATATATTCTTTGAAAGCAGGATAAGAAAAATTGAACACACAAATAGTTTCGATATGGCATCATCATCATCTTCGAGTAAGATTAAGGTATAGCATTCATGATTTAATCTATTAATTTTTTTAGTTGCTTCATGAGTATTTTATTGCTAGTATAGATTATAATTTCTTTTAATTAAGAAAATTGATTGTTTAAATGTGTTCTAACTTTTCAGAAATTTAAATGGTCAGACAAGACAACATCCATATTTCTTCAATATCTGATTATGGAGAAACAAAATCAGGGTAGCACAAATGGAAGATTAATATTAAGTCCTATCCAGAAAAAAAATATATATTATTCTGAATATTAACGATCGATTTGGAGTTAATTTGGAGTGGAAACAAATGAAACACCGTTTAGATGTTTTGAAGAAGCAGTTCAACATGTATTATAAAGATCTCGAAACTCTACCACTTCACCCAAGTTTTTATAAATTTGTCCCACTTCTTACCGATATTTTTGGGTATTAAATTTCGGCTGAAATAATAAATCTGAATAAATTTATTCATTTAGAATATTTATATCTATATATACATTTTTGGAGTACACTTAGCAAATAAATCCTAGAGTTGCTAAGTATTTACGAGTCCATGCCATTGGCATTTATTATTACTTTTACAAAATTTAAATAAAAGATATTAACCAAACAATATCTTGCCTAATTTGTTTCTAAAAATCTCTACACAATCTTTCCATATATCTTCAAAAAACATTTATAGCAAATATTTATATTAACATTTTGCATAGCAATAAAAATACTAATTTATAATAATCAAAATATTCACATAGAAAAATCATAAGGAAAAAAAACTATATCTATCATCATTTTGCATAGCAATAAAAATACTAATTTATAATAATCAAAATATTCACATAGAAAAATCATATACACATAGAGGAAAAAAAACTATATCTATCATCATTTAAGCCGTTGCTTTATTTAAATTAAAAAAAAACACAAAAACTTGAAATCATATACTTTATATGATAAATTTAAAATATATATTAGTAGTATAAATTTAAAATTGTTCAAAAAACGGTACACCACGGGTGAGATCCTAAAATTATTAGATTTTATAACAATAATCGTTTATTTTCTTGGATTTTATAACACTAATAATTTAGCTAACGAGATAATATAGACGGGTTTATATGGAATGACGGGTTTGGGTCGATATTAATAAAAAAGGTACATCACGGATGAAATCCTAAAATTAACAATCAAAATACAATTATACAATCTTAAACACAAACAAAAGAAACAATATTAACAAAACAAATCCAACTTAAATTTAAATTTTTAGTTATAAAAAAACTGACCCACGATATACTGCAGAGTAAAATATTCAAAATTTTAAAATCCACCATACATCGTTACTTAAAAAAAAAATATGTTTTCGTATCTATACTTCAAAAAATTGATATATCTACATTTAAAAATACAAATTAATATGATATATCTTCAGTTAATCTTTAAAAATAATATTACATTTATATTTTTTTTAAAAATATAGTCCCGCGGTATACCGCGGGTTAAATTCTAGTTTATCTATTAGTTTCTTTCTAAATTTCTGTAATTTTATTTCTAAACGTTCTTATTAAAAAATAAATTATGTTGCTATAACTAAAAAACATATATTAAAATAACAGCCATAGCTAGCTTCTACGGTTTTTTTTGTTACCAATCAAACTTCTATAAATATTTAAAGTCACAGCTTCTACAGTTGTTGTTACTAATCATGGTATCAGACTTTTATAAATATTTTAAAGTTATAGTCACAGTCTTTACAGCCAAATTCTCTACAGAGTAAAAACTTATAGTAAAAGTCCTTACCAATCGGTCCCTAAAACTGCATTTATTGTACCAGCATCTGTACCGGTTTCGGTTTAAATGAAATTAGCTGTTTGATAAAAAAAAAAAAAAAAAAACTATTATAATCGTATATGACAAAATATAAAGAATAAAGTTAAGATCCCTCACTATACATCTTGGGGAACATGACTCAGATCTTCTCGTCCACTGGTCAAGCATAACAACTCTTCCAAGCTTCTAACCGTGCGTATCTGCTTATTTCAATTTGACTTGCTTTGTCTTTAATTGCTCTGTTTTCAAATGCGATGTTTTATTTATTTTGGCCTTTTCCATAAATTGCTTCCATTCGTTGTAAATTTTTCGTTGTAAATTCACGCTTAGAATGAGTTTAGGGGTGTCAAAATGGGTCAAGATTCATGGGTCAACCAAAACTCAACTCAACCCATGAACCCTAATGAGTTGAATTTTTTGACTCAAATGAGTTGATGGATCAAATGAGTTATTGAGTCAAATGAGTTGATGGATCAAATGAGTTGGGTTGTAATGGGTCAATGGTTTTAATGGTTTACCCATTTGACCTATCAATTTTTGTTAAATTGAATCAAACCAATTTAAATCTCTAAACCGATTTCAATTTGAGTCTAACCAAAACTTCTAAACCGATTGAATATAGTCTTTAATTTTCCCACCAAAAATGTGAATACACAATTTTCCCATCAAAATATAAATTCGTGATTTTCCCGCCAAAAAAATTTATAATTTTTAACAAAAAACGAAAATATGTAATTTTCCCGCCAAAAACGTAAACCCGTAATTTTCCCGCCAAAAACGTAAATCCGTGATTTTCCCGCCAAAATTTTTATAATTTGTAACCAAAAATGAAAATGTAAAATTTTCCCGCCAAAAATGTAAAACCGAGATTTTCCCGCCAAAAACGTAAACCCGAGATTTTCCCGCCAAAATTTTTTATAATTTGTAACCAAAAATGAAAATGTAAAATTTTCCCGCCAAAAATGTAAACCCGAGATTTTCCCGCCAAAAACGTAAATCAGTGATTTTCCCGCCAAATTTTTTTATAATTTTTAACCAAAAATGAAAATGTAAAATTTTCCCGCCAAAAACGTAAATCCATAATTTTCCCGCCAAAAACGTAAACCCATGATTTTCCCGCCAAAAACGTAAATCCGTAATTTTCCCGCCAAAAACATAAGTTCGTAATTTTCCCGCCAAAAAAGTAAATCCGTGATTTTCCCGCCAAAAATTTATAATTTTTAACCCAAAACAAAAATGTGTAATTTTCCCGCCAAAAACGTAAATCCGTGATTTTTCCGCCAAATAATAGTGATGTTGATGATTATTTTATTATTATTATATTTTAATATTAATTTATTTTATTACATTAATAGGTCAATGGGTCAACCCATTTAACCTTCTAACCCATCAAATTAAATGAGTTCATGGGTTGACTCAACTCATTTGCTTAAATGAGTTGAGTCAACCCATGAACTCATTTAACTCTAAACTCATTGGATAATGAGTTGAGTTGAGTTGGGTTAACCATTTTGACACCCCTAAATGAGTTCAAAACCTAGTAAATAATATACAAATGTTATTCATTCATGAATTTCATAATTCAAATCGTTCAACTTACCAGAAAAAACTTGCATTTGCAAAACACTAAAAAAAAAATACTCTTGTCTTACCGTTATATTATACAGAATTTGCAATTAAATCAACACATTGGTTAGTCGTCCGTTTTTTTAACTGGAAAAAGGGCGTGACGAACCTTCTTCTACGCGATCGTATCTCATCCATAAATAAATTCTTTAGAAAACTCATCTTTAATCCTCAATAAGCCTAAGCATAATTGCCTTGATCAGCTCCTCTACATCACACTCAAATATCACATCCTAAAAAGACTAAATTATCCAAGTATATGCCATATTGCCATGGCCCAACTTAAGAAAAGAAGAGAACAGGCCCAATATAAAGAGGCCTTGTAACCCAAAAAATTTAACCTCCTCTGACAATTTTAATTTTCGCGATTCAGAATTTTAACTTTTTTTTTTTTTTCACACCCTAATTAACTTGAACCCTCTAGTCTTCGTCTGTATATACATACTCTCTCGGTTGATTTAATAAAAAAAATTCCATCGAACCCAAAATCGAAGGCAGCGAACACTACTCTCTCTTTTTTTTTTTCTGGGGTTTTCTTCTTCTCCTTCTTCTTCTACTTCGTCGTCTTCGTCTCTCTTCCCTCTACATACACATACACACAGAGGTATGTATCTATCTATATACTCTCTTCCAGATTCGTATGATTCGTATCTCAGGCTTCTCTTGTTTCCGTTTACGTTTTATTGTCTCTACTCTCTCTGATCTGGTTTAGATTCTTGGATTCCTTCTTATTGGTTTCTGAAATTGAGTTTTCTCAAACTCTTTTTTTTGTTTTGTAGCTTTTGAAAAAAATAGCGGACGCTGGAGCAGTTAGATGGCGGCCGGGAGATCATCAAGTATGCCGTCACGACTCCGGCAGCTTTTATCCGGCGAAGGTTCTATTGGTCCTTCTATTAGACTCGACGCTGAACCTGTGAGTTCTTTTGAAATTTTTCTTGCTTCTTTGATTGAATTTTTAATTAGGTTTTCTTCTATTTGGGAAATTTGTTTTATCAACAGTTTTATTGGTCTGCTTAGTGGTCAAACTATCATCAATGATTATTTAGGGTTATTTTCCAGTTTGGTTTAGGCTATGTTGCATAGATATGTTTAATATCTTGTCACTTGATTTATCTGTAGTGCAGTCTAATTATCCATGGTTTTATCTTCACTGTGTTAGTCCTGATGGGTAGAATTTGTTAGGGTATATATAGGATTGATATATCCAATGTGTCTTAGTTTGCATTCATATGAAAAGTTGTTTCTTGCACCTATTGAAGAAACCTTATGTTGCAGTAGAGTCTTCACTGTGTTAATTACTGGGGTTTTTGTTTTCTCATAAGCTTGTTTTTTCTCTAGCATTCCTTTGCAAATTATCATTATACATTTAATGCAATCTTCTTACATTTTATTTACATCCTAGTCCTAACAAGTTTTGCTTTACGTTATCTTGTTTTACAGCCACCTGAAATCAAATCATTCATTGACAAAGTAATCCAGAGTCCACTGTCAGATATTGCAATACCTCTCTCCGGTTTTCGGTGGGAATACAGTAAGGTAATAATTACGTGACTTTCTCAAAGTTTCAGGTTCTTCTTATGTTCTTTCTTTGTGGTTTCTCACATGATTAAATTATTCCAGGGGAACTTTCATCACTGGAGACCGTTGTTTCTACATTTTGATAAATACTTCAAGACATATTTATCAAATAGGAATGACCTTCTCTTGTCCGATAATATTCTAGAGGATGAGAATCCCTTTCCGAAGCACACAGTACTTCAAATACTTAGGGCAATGCAGATCATTCTGGAAAATTCTCCCAACAAAAGTTCATTTGATGGTTTAGAGGTACGCGAATTTATTGTGAAGGCTGTGATGCATTTCTGAGATCTGTATACTTAGATGCTATATTTTCTAGTATTTATTCCAACTTCATTTATGTTGCAGCACTTTAAACTCCTACTTGCTTCTACGGATCCAGAGGTTCTCATTGCAGCTTTGGAAACTCTTTCTGCGCTTGTGAAAATCAGCCCATCTAAGCTCCACAGGAGTGGAAAATTGATTGGATGTGGTTCAGTAAACAGCTTCCTACTCTCTATTGCCCAGGGTTGGGGTAGCAAAGAGGAAGGATTGGGTTTGTATTCTTGTGTTGTGGCTAACGAAAAAAACCAGGAAGAAGGTCTGAGTTTATTTCCTTCTGACGTGGAAAATAATCAGAGTGAAGCAGATTATCGGTTGGTTCTACTGTTTTTTTTGAGTTGCGTGGACACAGTGCCCAGAGAATAGATGATGGTAGAAGTGCTAGTACTTGTTCAAGGGTGATACAAATTCCTGATTTACACATGAGGAAAGAGGATGATCTAGTGTTAATGAAGCAGTGTATAGAGCTTCACAATGTTCCTACGGAGCTCAGATTCTCTTTACTGACCCGAATTAGATATGCTCATGCTTTTCGTTTCTTCCAGAATATGCCGGTTATATAGCAGGATCTGCCTACTTGCATTTATTGTTCTTGTTCAGTCAAGTGATGCTCAAGACGAACTTGCGTCCTTCTTTGCAAATGAACCTGAGTATACAAATGAATTAATCAGAATTGTCAGATCTGAAGAACCAATCCCTGGAACCATTAGAACTCTTGCAATGCTTGCATTGGGAGCGCAATTGGCTGTATACTCGGCCTCTCATGATCGGGCCAGGATTCTAAGCGGATCTAGCATCAGTTTTGCTGTTGGCAACAGAATGATTCTTCTTAACGTGCTTCAGAAAGCTGTGCTATCTTTGAAGATCTCAAGTGATCCATCATCTATTGCTTTTGTAGAGGCTCTACTCCAGTTTTATTTGCTCCACATTGTTTCATCATCGTCATCTGGAAGCACTATAAGGGGGTCAGGAATGGTTCCCACGTTTCTCCCTCTCTTGGAGTATGCTGATCCAAGCCACATGCATCTTGTATATTTGGCTGTTAAAGCACTACAAAAGCTCATGGATTATAGTAGTTCAGCTGTACCTCTACTCCGGGATCTTGGGGGAGTAGAGCTTTTGTCTCAGAGGTTAGAGGTAGAGGTACATCACATTCTTGGGTTACCTGTAGAGAACAACAGTGATATGGTAGTTGGTGAATCCTTAAAAATAAATGGTGATCAGTTGTTATCCCGAAAGAGACTCATCAAGGTTCTTCTGAAGTCTCTTGGTTCTGCGACGTATACCCCTGGAAATGCTAATAGGTCTCAAAGTTCTCATGAGAGTACTTTGCCTGCCACTTTGTCTTTAATATACAGGAATGCAGATAAATTTGGTGGTGATATTTATTACTCAGCTGTCACAGTGATGAGTGATATAATCCACAAAGACCCCACATCTCTTACTTCCCTGTTTGAAATGGGTCTCCCTGAAGCATTTTTGTCTTCTGTTGTATCAGGAATACTTCCTTCGTCAAAGGCTCTTGCTTGCATTCCAAATGGGGGCAATATGTCTCAATAGCAAAGGATTGGAGACAGTAAAAAATACTTCGGCATTGCGCTTCCTTGTCGACGTGTTTACCAGCAAGAAGTATGTTTTAGCTATGAATGAGGCCATTGTTCCGTTTACAAATGCTGTGGAAGAGCTTTTGCGTCATGTTACGTCGCTAAGAGCCACTGGTGTTGAAATCATTATTGAAATTGTGGATAAAATTGCATGCTTTGGAGAGACTGGTGCTTCATCATCATCTGTAGATCGACTGAATACTGCACTGCAATGGAAATGGATTCAGATGTAAAGGAAACTTCTGGTGTCAGTCATGAGCAGTTCATTCAACTCTGCATCTTTCATCTGATAATTCTGCTCCATAGAACAATGGAGAATTCTGAGACATCTCGTCTCTTTGTGGAGAAGTCTGGCATCGAGGCTTTACTTAAGCTTCTTTTACGGCCTAGCATTGCTCAATCCTCTGAAGGGATTTCTATTGCCTTGCATAGCACCATTGTTTTCAAGGGTTTTCGCAACATCACTCTTCTTCTCTTGCTCGTGCCTTTTGCTCTTCTCTTCGCGATCAATTGAGGAAAGCTTTAGAAGGGCTGCAAGATCTTTCAGGGACGTTCTTACTGGATCGAAAACTTTCTCCAAGTTCAGGAATTTTTTCCTCTCTTTTTCCTTGTGGAGTTTCTTTTGTTTCTAGCTGCATCAACAGGATAAACCGTTGGGTGAGTGCATTGCTTTTGGGAGTTTGCAAATGGAAGCAAGGATGTTCTGGAAAATATTGGACACTTGCATCGTGAAATTCTGTGGCAAATAGCTTTCATGAGGGTGCCACAGTTGAATTCAAACGAAAAGGCTAGTTTCGTCTCCCGAGTCAGAGAAAGCTGAGTTGGGTATAACTGCAACGGAAGGCCAAAGGTTCAATTCTTTTAGACAGTTCCTTGATCCATCATTTCGGAGGAGGACAGCAGGATGGAGTGCAGAATCTCAATTCTTTGATTTGATAAATCTTTATCGTGATCTTGGGCGTGCATCAACTGGTTTTCAACCAAGACCTATAAGTGATGGTCCCTCTAGTTCATCAGACGTTACTGGCAAAAGAGAACATGAAAAAGATGGATCCTATTATACATCTTGCTTGTGACATGGTGAGGTCACTATCCTCCACATCACTTACATATTCCAAGAGTTAGGGAAGGCAATGCTGCTCCCATCTCGTAGGAGAGAAGATACAATCAATGTTTCTCCGTCGTCTAAGTTAGTTGCCTCAACTTTTGCTTCAATCTCCCTGGATCACTTAAATTTTGGAGGCCATGAGATTCTTCCTGAGGCATCGGTGTCAACTAAATGTCGCTACCCTTGGCAAAGTTGTTGACTTTATCGATGCTATCCTTCTTGACAGGCCTGATTCGTGTAATCCTTTCTGATTAATTGCTTTTACAGCCGGGGGTGATTCAGGCGGTTTTTGACAACATTTGATGCTACTAGCCAGCTTTTATTCACTATTAATAGGAACCGCTCATCTCCGATGGAGACTGATGATGTTAAAGGAAGCAAGATGAAAAGGAAGATGCAGATCATGCTTGGATATCTGGTCCGCTGGCTAGCTATGGCAAACTCATGGACCATTTGGTCACATCATCATTTATCTTGTCACCATTCACAAAGCACTTGCTTGTTCAACCCGTAGAAAGTGGAAATTATCCATTTCCACAAGATGCTGAGACATTTGTGAAGATTCTCCAGTCCATTGTGTTGAAAGCTGTACTTCCTGTTTGGAGTCATCCACAATTTACCGAATGTAGTTATGATTACGTTACTACACTCATTTCCATCATCAAGCATGTTGTACTCCGGAGTTGAACTGAAAAACCTAGGTGGTAGTGGTAGTGCTCGTGTCACAGGTCCACCTCCTAATGAAACACCATTTCGACAATTGTGGAGATGGGTTTCTCCAGATCCAGAGCAGAAGAAGCCTTGAGACAGGTTGGATCAAACAGCGTTGAGTTGGCAATGGAGTGGCTGTTTTTCCCACCCAGAAGAAGTCCCAGAGGATGATGATGATGAGCTTGCTCGTGCTCTTGCCATGTCCCTTGGTAATTCTGAATCAGATACAAAGCAGAATGTTTGCAGATGAAACTCAACAACAAATTGAAGCAGAATTGGTCTCACTGCCACCTGTTGAAGAGCTTATAACAACATGTACGAAGCTTTTTGCAGATGAAAGAACCCCTTGCTTTTCCTGTTAGAGACTTACTTGTATTGATATGCTCAGAAACAATGGGGAACACCGATTTGGTGTTATTTCTTGCCTTCTTAGCCGGACTAAGGATTGCTGTCCTGTTTTCGATGACACAAAGAACAACCTGCTCTCTGCTCTGTTGCATGTTCTTGCTTTGATTCTACATGAAGATGCAGGTTCACGTGAAGTTGCGCTGAAGGCTGGTATAGTAAGACTTGTATGCGATGTACTTTCAAAGTGGGATTCTGGTAATATTGATAAGGAAAAAGTCAAAGTTCCAAAGTGGGTGACTACAGGATTTCTTGCCATTGATAGGCTGCTACAAGTGGACCAGAAATTAAATACTGAGCTTATAGAGGAGTTGAAAAAGGGTGAGGAGTTGAAAAAAGGGTGAGACATCTCTCGCCATTGATGAGAGCAAGCAGAGAAGCTGCAATCTGTTTTTGGCTCCCCACAGCTTGTTGATGTTAACGATCAGAAGAAACTGATTGAGATTGCTTGTACCTGTATCCGGAATCAGCTTCCTTCTGAAACAATGCATGCTGTTCTACAGCTTTGTTCTACATTGACGAGGAAACATTCTGTTGCTGTCTGCTTTCTTGATTTTGGAGGTGTGCAAGCACTACTTTCTCTACCGAGTAATAGTCTCTTTCCAGGGTTTGACAGTGTTGCTGCTAGTATTATCCGCCACGTCCTTGAAGACCCCCAAACGCTTCAGCAAGCCATGGAATCTGAGATAAAGCATGCACTCGCAACACTTTCTAACAGGCACTCAAATCCGAGAATATCTCCACGCAACTTTTTATTGAATGTGAATTCAGTAATTGCTCGGGATCCAGTCACTTTTATCCAGGCCGCTCGTTCAATATGCCAAGTAGAGATGGTTGGTGAAAGACCTTACATCGTATTAGTGAAAGAAAAAGAGAAATCAAAAGAGAAAGAGAAGGATAAAGACAAAGCTGAGAAAGAAAAATCGCAGACCTCTAATGATGAGAAAGTGGCAACTACCCCAGCCCCTGGGAGCACCAAGGCACCTAAAGTTCACCGAAAACCACCCCAGTCCTTCATTTGTGTTGTTGAGCTGCTTCTGGATTCTATCTGTACTTTCATTCCTCCTCCAAAAGATGACATGGTTGAAGGTGATTCAACTTTAGCGGACATGGATATTGATCTTGCCTCTACAAAAGGGAAAGGCAAAGCTGTTGCTGCTACACCTGAAGAAAAGGAAGCCAATTCACAGGATATGTCAGCTTCACTGGCTAAAATGGTTTTCATTCTGAAGCTTTTGAGCGAGATGCTCTTAATGTATTCATCGTCAATCCATATAATACTTCGAAGAGATGCTGAAATTAACAGTCTCAGAGGTCCCCAACAGAAAAGTGGTCAAGTTGGTGGAATATTTCATCATATTCTTCACAAGTTTATTCCCTACTCAAGGGTGAAAAGGAAAAGAAATCAGATAGTGATTGGCGGCAAAAGCTAGCAAGTAGAGGTAATCAATTTTTAGTGGGTGCATCTGTTCGATCATCTGAAGCTAGGAAGAGGATATTTTCAGACATTGGCAGTATCTTCAATGACTTCATAGATACGTGCAATGGGTTTAGACCTCCAGTTAATGAAATTCAAATTTTAATTGATCTGTTGAGTGATATGCTCTCAGCTCGGTCACCTACTGGATCACATATATCTTCAGAAGCTTCTGCTACTTTTGTTGATGTTGGATTGGTCAGGTCTCTAACTCGTACTCTTGAAGTGTTGGACTTGGACAATGTAGAATCTCCCAAAGCTGTAACAGGAATCATAAAAGTCTTGGAGTTGGTGACAAAGGAGCATGTCCATTCTGCTGATTCGAACTCGAAGGATGATAATGCGAACAAGTCATCTGATCAAATGCAATCAGGAAGAGGAGATACCATTGTTGTTGCTTCTCAGGCAGTGGAAAGGATGCTTGGGTCCAATCTTGATTCCATGACAGCTGATCATGTGGAAAATTTTGGTGGTTCCAACACCTATGTTGGTTCGGAGGCTCTGACAGATGACATGGAACATGATCAAGACTTGGATGAAGGTTTTGCCCCAGCGGAGGATGATTATATGCAAGATGCAGCTGAGGATGCCAGGGGGCTAGAAAATGGGGTTGGGTCGTTGGGTATAGAATTTGAGATGCACACCCACTCGCAGGAAAATCTTGATGAAGAGGAAGACGAGGAGATGTCTGGCGATGAGGGGGACGAAATAGATGAAGATGAAAACGATAATGAAGAAGAAGATGAGGAGGATAATGACTTGGAAGAAGATGATGTACATCACCTACCTCATCATGACACTGACCAAGATGACCAAGATGACCAAGATGATCATGAGCTTGATGATGATGAATTTGAAGAAGAAGTACTGGTTGAAGAAGATGAAGAGGACGACGATGATGAAGATCGGGTAATTCTTAGGTTTGAAGATGGAATCAATGGGCTAAACGTTCTTGATCACTTAGAGGTTCTTAGAGATCATAGATTTTCTGATGAAACACTTCATGTGATGCCTGTTGAAGTCTTTGGCTCGAGACGCCAAGGACGAACAACTTCTATTTACAGCCTTCTCGGCAGAACTAGTGATGGTGCTACTCCTTCACAGCATCCTCTTTTATCGGGATCTGCATCACTTCCAGCTTCGCAAAGTCAGACAGGTTCTCATTTCTATTCTTCGTTCATCCCTCCTTTCTGTTATGGTATCTTATGTCATATTTTCTACCATCTTATTATTCTAGTTTAATCGAAACCGCCTTTTATAATAATTATGAAATTATCCCTCTTTAGTCTTTTGTTTCATTTCTGTTGATCGCCCTACAGAAATAATCTGCTTATCAACCCTTTTTTTCTTCTTTTTCTAGAGAACATGCGTGATCTTGCTGATGGAGGTAGGGATTCCCACAGTAGTTCTTCATCACGGCTAGATGCTATATTCCGATCCCTGAGGAATGGGCGGCAGGGGCATCGTTTGAATTTGTGGGCTGATGACAGTCAGCAAATTGTTGGATCTGGTGCGTCTACTGTACCGCAAGGTCTTGAAGATTTGCTTGTATCTCAGTTGAGACGACCCAGCTCTGATAAGCCTTCTGATCAGAATTCTTCACTTTTGGAACACCAATCTCAGGCTGAGAGTGGGCGGTCCGAGGAAGCAACAATCGGACCTGAAATTCCAGCTGAAAATGCCATCGGTAATGGAGGTGCCAATGTGTCTGCCCCGTCTGTCGTTTCACTAGATGCATCTACTCGGCCCGATACACAAGCCACTGCTAATGAATCTGTCTCAAGCCCACAGTCTCAGTCAGTCGAAATGCAATATGATCAAAATGATTCAACTATCCGGGATGTTGAAGCTGTGAGCCAAGAAAGCGGCGGAAGTGGGGCAACCTTAGGGGAAAGCCTTAGGAGTTTGGATGTTGAAATCGGAAGTGCTGATGGTCATGATGATGGTGCCGAAAGGCATGAGATTCAGCCAGCTATGCGCTCAAGAAGGGCAAATTTGTCACTTGTGCCATCTTCAGCTGGACGAGAAGCTTCTCTTTACAGTGTTACTGAGGTTTCTGAGAATTCTGGCCACGATGCTGAGCAGGATAATCCTCCAGCAGAGCAACCAGTAAACAGGGATGTTAGTTCTGGTTCTATTGATCCTGCATTTTTGGATGCCCTTCCAGAGGAACTGCGAGCTGAAGTCCTTTCAGCTCAGCAAGGACAAGTGCCACAACCTTCTACCAATGAACAGCAAAATTCAGGAGATATTGATCCTGAGTTTCTTGCTGCACTTCCTCCTGATATCCGAGCTGAAGTTCTGGCACAGCAACAAGCACAAAGGCTTCATCAGTCTCAGGAGCTTGAAGGTCAACCTGTGGAGATGGACACAGTTTCAATAATTGCGACATTTCCTTCTGAGTTGCGAGAAGAGGTAAGAGTATTGCCTTTAAGCGTCATGGCTATGAATAGGATATAAGTATATCCATCTAATCTTATTTTTTGTATTTAGGTTTTGTTAACGTCATCTGATGCTATTCTTGCAAATCTTACACCTGCACTGGTCGCGGAAGCAAACATGTTGCGTGAAAGGTTTGCTCATCGATACCACAACCGCACACTTTTTGGTATGCATCCAAGACTTCGTAGAGGGGAGCCATCCAGGCGAGGTGAAGGTGTCTTGTCTGGAAATGAGGGGGTTGCTTCTCGTAGGTCTGCTGGAAAGGTTATTGAAACCGATGGAGCTCCTCTAGTTAACACTGAGGCACTCCAAGCAATGATCCGCGTTCTTCGCATAGTCCAGGTAGCTACCTAATGCACCTAATGCATCTTTCACAAAATTAAGATATTTAACTGCCATCACTTCGACAATTTACCTATATGTCTTTGGTCTACAGCCTCTATACAAGGGTCCTCTGCAAAGGCTTTTGCTGAATTTATGTTCTCATGGCGAAACAAGGTTTTCCTTAGTTAATACATTCATGGATATGTTGATGCTTGATACAAGGAAGCCTGTTAACTACCCAAGTGTTTCCGAACCACCTTATCGTCTTTATGCATGTCAAAGCAATGTAACATATTCACGTCCTCAGCACTTTGATGGTATGCATTTATTTTAAGCTGAATTCTGACTGGGAATGCCCTTACAATAAACAATGATCTGTATGCTTCTGCTGTTTATAAACTATTGAAGCTAGAATTTTTAAGATAATTTTTGTTATTCTGTTTGCAGGGGTTCCTCCTCTAGTGTCTCGACGTGTTCTTGAGACGTTGACATATTTGGCTCGAAATCATATGTACGTAGCCAAGATTCTGCTTCAATCCAGGCTTTCACTGCCTTCCTTGCGAGGTTCGGCACCCTCAGACAAGGCACATGGAAAAGCTGTTGTAGTAAGTGATGATTACATAGGCAGTAAGCAGCACGAACCCGAATCTATAGCCTTCGCGTTGCTTCTCAGTCTCCTGAACCAGCCCCTTTATTTGAGAAGTGTGGCTCATCTTGAACAGGTACTCCTTTTCATTTAGTCATATGGTTTAGCTTTGCTTAGTTTTATTAAAATGAACTCAGGGATGGATGTTTTTTCTCATCATTTAATCCAGCTGTTGAACTTACTGGAGGTCATCATTGACAACGCTGAAAGAAAGTCTGATTCAGCTGACAGATCAGATGGGTCTGCCAGTCAGCAACAATCAACACCTCAAGGTTTAGAAGTTGAAAACAATTCAGAAAATCATGATATTATATCTGGCTCTACTGGTACAATAACCAAGCCAATAGATTCATCTGCAAGTTCTTCCACCAAAGCAGAGAGTGAATGTGATGTTCAGAGTGTGTTACTGAATCTTCCCCAGTCAGAGCTGTGTCTACTTTGTTCCTTACTTGCACGTGAAGGGTATGTCAGATGCTTATCTACGATAACTTCTTACTTTCAATTCTTTGAATCTTTCAATCATATTTATAAGTTTCTACATCTTGTCTCACTACTTATTCTGTTCATTCAGTTTGTCGGATAACGCATACACCCTTGTGGCGGAGGTGCTGAAAAAACTTGTGGCAATTGCTCCAAGTCATTGTCATTTGTTTATAACTGAGCTGGCAAATGCAATACAAAACTTGACAAGAACAGCGATGAGTGAACTTCACATGTTCGGTGAAGCAGTGAAAGCTCTGCTAAGTACCACTTCGTCCGATGGATCTGCAATTTTGAGGGTTTTGCAAGCATTAAGCTCCCTCATGGGTTCGTTAATCACGAAAGGGAAAAACCAGCCGCAGAATTCAGAAGAGCATGTTGCTGTGCTTTCTCAACTGTCGAACATCAATTCAGCTTTGGAACCTCTGTGGCTTGAGTTAAGCAATTGCATATGCAAAATTGAGGGGCATTCTGAGTCAGCGACTATTACTATATCTCCGTCTTTGAGCTCAACGACAAGGGTAGCTGGAGTAAACCAGTCACTGCCTGCTGGTGCCCAGAACATCTTGCCTTATATAGAGTCATTTTTTGTTACGTCTGAGAAGTTGCATCCATCACAGTCTGGTTCAGGACATGATTTTGGGGTTCCCATGGCTTCTGAAGTTGAGGAACAGCCAAAGGGTCCAGGACCTAGCTCGAAGGTGGATGAGAAGTATGCTTCTTTTATCCGGTTTTCTGAAAGGCACAGGAAACTTCTTAATGCTTTTATCCGACAAAATCCTGCTCTGCTTGAGAAGTCCTTTTCACTCATGCTGAAGGTTCCACGTTTTATTGAATTTGATAATAAACGTGCATACTTCAGATCAAAGATAAAGCACCAGCATGATCATCACCATAGCCCTCTGCGAATCTCTGTGAGAAGAGCATACATTCTTGAAGATTCATATAACCAATTGCGAATGAGGTCAACTCAAGAACTGAAAGGTAGATTGACTGTTCACTTCCAAGGAGAGGAAGGTATTGATGCGGGTGGGCTTACCAGGGAATGGTATCAGCTGCTGTCAAGGGTTATTTTTGACAAAGGTGCTCTTCTGTTCACAACCGTTGGCAATGACTCAACCTTCCAACCAAATCCAAACTCTGTTTACCAGACAGAACACCTCTCCTACTTCAAATTTGTTGGCCGTGTTGTAAGTTTTAGCTTCTTTTTAAGTATGACGTAGAGTTAGTGCTCTGGTTTATGCGTTAATTTCTAATTTGATTTGTCCATGTCCAGGTTGGAAAAGCTCTGTTTGATGGGCAACTCCTTGATGTCCATTTCACTCGTTCGTTTTACAAGCATATCTTGGGAGTTAAGGTTACATACCATGATATTGAAGCCATAGATCCCGATTACTATAAAAACCTGAAATGGATGTTGGAGGTATTTATACTTTTGCGGCAATGAAATAAACTACACTATCAACTATCCTTGTTACTCATCTTTTCTTCCATATGCAGCATGATATCAGCGATGTCCTAGATCTCACTTTTAGCATTGACGCTGATGAGGAAAAACTGATACTTTATGAAAAAACGGAGGTATTTTGTTCAGCCATTTAACATTGTCCCTGAAATAATTGTTGATATTTTTTTCTGAACTTCGAGATATAAAATGCAGGTAACTGACCATGAACTAATCCCTGGAGGTCGGAACATTAAAGTTACTGAGGAGAATAAGCATCAATATGTTGACCTAGTTGCTGAGCATCGATTAACCACAGCCATCCGCCCTCAGATTAATGCATTCCTGGAAGGGTTTAGTGAACTTATCCTTAGAGATCTAATATCCATTTTCAATGACAAGGAATTGGAGTTATTAATCAGTGGTCTTCCTGATATCGACTGTAAGTTATCTTGTACTAAGAGTTTCATGGCATTTTCTGTTAGTTTCAAACACAAGAAGTGTTATTGAACTTTTGTTTTGTAATATATATCAGTGGATGACCTGAGGGTGAATACTGAATATTCTGGGTACAGTCCTGGATCCCCCGTTATCCAGTGGTTCTGGGAGGTTGTTCAGGGATTGAGCAAAGAAGACAAAGCCCGTCTATTGCAGTTTGTGACAGGAACCTCGAAGGTAACAAACATCTTATATTTCTGTGGCCTTTGGCTTATTATACATGTTTTTTTGGCTAAATAATTATTTGAAGAAACATTAAGCATTAATGCATAAGCCTCCAAGGTAATGATAAATGGGAAATGAGTGTTGAGAAAAGCAGATTTTTGGTTATCTGTGTCCACTAATATTTTGATATCCAACACAGGTTCCTCTGGAAGGATTTAGTGCCCTTCAAGGAATTTCAGGCGCACAGAAGTTTCAAATCCACAAGGCATATGGAAGCGTTAATCACTTGCCGTCTGCTCATACCTGGTAAAACCTCAATTCTTCTTCCGGTTTTATAAATCCATTCAGTGTAAACATAAAACTTAATATTCAAAATACTTTTGCAGTTTCAATCAGTTAGATCTACCGGAGTACCCGTCTAAGGAACATCTGCAGGAGAGGCTACTCCTCGCGATCCATGAAGCCAGCGAAGGATTCGGCTTTGGTTAACACAGAGTTCCCCCAGATTTTTCGACTACTTTTTCTTCCCTTTTTTTTTTTGTTTTGTTTATTTTATATCTTTTGGTAATGACTATGTGAATGAAGTAGTATTTTTCTGCAATACAATGCTCTTTTATATTATGGGCATAAGAACGATTCTCCAACCCCTTCATTGTGACTATTTCTCACTCTCTCTTGTAAAGTTTACTCTTCCTTTCCAATGAGTAATTCTTTAATATCCCATATCTAAATCCCATATATATTGCAAATTAAATATCTTTAGCTATGAAGACGACGCAAAACCTTTTTACTATTAATTATGTACGTCATTGTGAAATGTCTTTAATTTTGGACGAATTTGTCTTTAGTACTAATAAGTTATGACTAAATGGTATCTTAATTAAATAAATACTTCGGTTTAAAGGTCAAGTACTCAAGTGATTTATTTAAAGGTCAATCGTGCTAATTGAATTGATATACTGTTTAATTTGGTATGATATAATAATAAGTAGTTAACTACAAGTCTACAAGTAGCTTTACCAAAAAAAAAAAAAAAAAAAAACTACAAGTAGCTTCATGGTTGATTAAAAAAATATACAAAAAAGCGTTGACTAAATCTCCCAGACGAAGGGGCTCGCTCTCTCTCTCATGCACGCACGTCCCTGAATGAATGGGTGTGGCATAACGGTGCACCATACCACAGAGGATCATTATTTCGTCTTCCCTCAGAAAACGGAAAAGTCGTCGTCTTCTTCGTTCCCGCTCCCACGCTCTCTCCTCTTCCTCGGATCTTCCATCTTCTCTAACCGCAAATGACTCAGTCGTAACCTTCTTCAGTTTCTCTCTCTCCAAATTTTCACAATTTTTGCTTCCGAGCTATGACCCCAGTGCGTCTGCTTCGTCTCGACCGCTGATTTGCTTGATCGGAATAAAACGCCGCCGAGTTTCCTAGTCTATGTGTATTGTGATTTCCTCCCGAAATGGCAGCTTTCCTCGTCATGTTTATCTTCACGATCGCTGTGATCGTCGCACTCCTTTGGGTTTTCTTCAAGTATGTGCCATTTTCGCCTCTTCATCGGCGTTCAAATCGTGTTTCCTATGATGACCTAGTGATCGTTTTCACCGTTTCGCCAGTTTCTGATTTGAGATTATTCTACTCAAAATTGTTTTGGGAAATTGATTTCGTTTTCAAAATTCCTTGAGGAATTGATTAACGCAAGTTTTGGAATCTAGAGTTGTTGAACAATTCGAATTAGGTGGCCATGTTACCAGTTTTGAGTATGAAGAATTTTAGTGTAGCATAGATAGATGTTCAATAATCCCTTAATTGAATCTATATTCGTTTGATTTCTCAATCAGAGTTGAGTTTGATCTTTGGATTTTCAACTCTAATTAGGTCACTCCCTTGGATTCTCCGGCATTCTGCTGGAATAACACTCAGTTTTCAGTTTGATGGATGGAACTGCTTGAAAGATGTTACATTGCATTTCAAGAAGGTTTGTATGTCTTTGTTTTGTAAATTTCAAGTCAATCAATTTATCTACATCTCTGGTTTTAACTACGCTGGTGTATGTTTGTTGTTTTTGTTATTTACAGGGTTCTATTGAATCTATAGTCGTTGGAGAGTTTAAAGCCAATCTAAGTCAATCCCTGGTTGAACTTTGTGCTACGGCTTTTATCCAGGATCCTAAAGTTATATTCTCTATATGTGACCTGAAAGTAAAAACTAGACCCTCCAACTCAAGTAAAAGTCCTCGCAAACCAAAAACTCGGAAACCGAGCTCTGGTGGCAAGGGAAAGTTGATGCTATTTGCTAATATTGGGAGATTCTTTACACTTTCCATGACGAATATGGTTGTGCAGGTAACTGCAGCCTGCTCTCATTTCTATAGAAAACTCTTTCTATTTGGTTCAGCTGCATGCTATAATTCCCTTTCATTCTAACTTGTTGAGCTAGTTTTAATGAGAACGGCATGAATGGCAGTGATGCTACTAGCTTCAGTTGTTAGTACCATAAACAAAATTATAGTGAAAGATTCACTCGCAATGATCTTCATTAATTTTGATTAAATCTTATCTCACTGGCTTTTTAGATATAGAGTAGTAATATATTGACCACAAGCCAAGATATATTTCCCATGATGAGGTGCTTTATGCTCAAATGACTGTTAGCTTTCTGTGCTTCTGTTAACTTATTCTGTATAGAAGATATACTTGTTAATTTTCAGACAATTCAGAGTACGTGGAACAAAATTAGGCATTTCTAGAACTATACTAACCATCGTTGCTACTGGTTGTTCTTATTTCCTCTTGCAAAACTGCAGACACCTAAAGCTACAGCAGAAATCAAGGAGTTGGAGCTCGATTTATCTAAGGATAGAGGGTCAGGGAATTTTTTCATCAAACTGTATCTATTGCCGATATTTGTACAGATTGGCGAACCACATGTTACTTCCATTCATTCACCTGAGATGAACAGTGACATTTGCCTCGCTAGACAGACATCTTCCAAAACCTCAGAGGGCTCTTCTTTTCATTGCGAAAAGCTCTCCTTCTCCTGCGAATTTGGTCATAATAGGTACCTTTTGCTTGACATACTCATATGATTTCGTACCCCATTCACATGTACATTTTAATCCTCATGGCTGCCATACTTCGATCTTCCTGGAGCAGAGAATCAAGTCCAAGTATAAAGAACGTCGAAGTAGACCTAGCTGATGCTGTTCTTAACCTTAATGAGAAGCTGCTGTTGAAAAAAAAATCCTCGACAAGTGCTGCTTCCACAGGTGAAGTGATTGAATCAAGTTCTGGTAACACCACTTCAGAGAAGCCTCCAAAGCAACCAGTGAATGTTTTGGTTGCAAAGCATGCTCCAAAATTCCCTGAGAAGGTGAGAGATTTTTTTAGCATGAGATAACTGCAAGTCTGCAAGTATCTTTTATATATGCATATGTGTGTATAGATAATCAATAAACTGAATAAGCCATATGGTTGAAAAGACATGCATATGTGACTTTGTGTGCATGGGATAACTGCAAGTATCTTTTATTGATTATCAATACACACAATTGGCTCATTCAGTTTATCCCATATTGCATCAGCATCACCTATCCAACTCAGAATTGCTAAAAAAATCACATTTCTTTAAGGAACAGTTAGAAACCATGTAAGATTATTATTTGCTTCTACAATGAAAGGAGTTTGTGCATATGGTGTATAGTCAATTGATTATCTGAAGTCTTACTCGTGCCTTTGACATTATGTGGTAGGTTTTATTTGATTTGTCGAAGCTTGAAATCAGATTTGTGCATCAAGAACATGATTTTTCTATCGCGAACAGCATAACAGGCTTTCAATTGAGAAGTGCCAAATCTCAATCTGGTGGAGATGGCAAGGAAGACACATGTCTTGATTTTGTTATGGAACTCCAGGAGATGCATGTATGTTAAAAAGCAGTTGTCTTAGTAATAATTCAGTGAAATATTCGTTTTGATGTCTTTTAATTTCCCTTTCATTTCAGCTTTTTAGAGAATCTGAAGTTTCTGTCTTGGAGATGACAAAATTTGCAGTTTTCTCCAAGGTGTATTGTCCAATACAGGTGAGCCCTCTGAGTTAGAGACAGAAGTCTTTGCTGGTGGTTTTTTTGTTTTTGTACATGTGCTTTGGCTGCTTTTATACTCGGAAATGATTAGAAAACCAGCTTATACAATGTTCATATCCTCTTTTGGTTTTATAGTTTTATATATTTTGCACATGTGCTGCAATTCTAACAGAAGGGCCTTCATGATTTGATGTATTATTTGATCTTGGTGTTCCTCTCAGGAATCCTTCCCTGTTAGGGCTGACGTTGAGATTAAGCTGGGAGGTATAATGAGCAACATTATAATGACGAGATTTGAGCCGCTGTTGCGTTTGCACTTCTCTAGAAAGAAAAAGATGGTTCTCAAAGAGGAAAGACCTAACATTGCAAAATCAGAAACCACTGGTTTTAAGGCTGTGGTATGGAAATGTGCCACCTCAGCCCCTGATGTGACGGTTGTGATATACAGTCCGGGCGGTTCTCCTATATACCAAGTAAGTAGAAGACGTGTGTTTGCTGCTGTCTTGTTGGTTCTAAATTCAGGAAAGTTTTTCAGTACAATCTTAATATTTGTTTGTTTCAGATTGAAATATTATAATTCATGCATATTTTGCACGATCTTTAATTAGCATCAACAAGGCTAGCAAGAATATATACTAATCAACCTCAACACTGACTTTAATTCTTCTTTTTTTGCAGTGCGGCTTAGATTCATTTCAGGTCACTGCAAATAATATGTCAAATAGGGGAACAGTTGTACAGATGGAGCTAAATGAACTGAATTTATGCATGGTAGATGAACATAAGGGATGTTTGAAAGAAAGCCTCTTTGGTTTAGAGTCAGATCCAGGCTCATTAATCAGTATAAGAAAGGTCAAATCGGAATGGGGCAAGAAAGAAGGAGTGTTACCTGAGGGCGATGGTTCTAAGGGTAAACAAACACTGGTGGTTGACGTATCAGAAATAGGTCTGTTATTTTCTTTCAGGAATGTTGAAGCGCTTACAGTAAATGCAATGTCAATTCAGGCTTATATGAAAAGTTTAACTGGTGCTAGTAATAAGAACAGACAGGAAAAAGGGGCACCTAGATCGAAGCCATCGGGCAGAGGGACTCAACTGTTGAAACTGAATGTTGAACGTTGCTCTCTTAATTTCGCTGGAGATTCAAGCCTGGAAAATACAGTCATTGATGATCCTAAACGTGTCAATTATGGATCACAGGGTGGAAGAATTATAATTAGTGTCTCAGCTGACGGCTCACCTCGAACTGCCAGCGTTTTCTCTACTTTGTCCAAGGAACATGAGAAGTTGAAGTACATAATTTCGTTTGAAATACTCAAATTCGGATTTACCCTAAACAAGGAGATTCAGTCTACACAGGTAGAACTTGAAACAGCAAAGGCGATCTACCAGGAATTTTTGGAGGAACCTCACCAAGTTTCCAGAGTGACACTTTGTGACATCCAAAACGCTAAGTTTGTACGTCGTATAGGCGGTGGTAAGGAAGTTTCAATCTGTTCGCTCTTCAGTGCCTCTAATATTGCCGTCAGATGGGAGCCTGATGTGCACATATCAATGGTCGAGCTTGGTCTGCGTTTGAAGTCCCTAGTCTTAACTCAGAAACTTAAGCAACATGGTAACAAAAACCCAGAAGAGGCTTCCACTGTAACAGGTGATAGACAGAAGGAAGAACCAACTACTACCCCGAATTCTGTTGATAAGAAGAAGAAGAAGGAATCTATATTTGCTGTTGATGTAGAGATGTTAAGCATAACTGCGGAGGCTGGGGATGGGGTGGAGGCTGAGGTGCAGATTCAGTCAATTTTCTCAGAGAATGTGGGTATTGGAGTACTGTTGGAAGGATTTATGCTTGGTTTTTGTGGATGTAGAATAGTCAAAAGTAGTCGGGTGCAGATATCACGAATACCCAGCATGCCTTCCACTTCATCCAGTGCGACACCAGCAACAGGGACTCCATGGGATTGGATAGTTCAAGGAGTTGATATACATATATGCATGCCTTTCAGGCTACAGCTCCGTGCTATTGATGATGCTGTGGAAGAAATGCTGAGGGCTTTGAAGCTTGTAACCAATGCCAAAACCAAACTCATTTTCCCAATAAAAAAGGAAAGTTCAACACCTAAAAAACCTGGGTCGAAAAAAGTTGGGCGTATAAGATTCGGCATTCGCAAGTTAATATTTGATATTGAGGAAGAACCCCTCCAGGGTTGGCTTGATGAGCATTATCATCTTATGAGGAAAGAAGCCTACGAGTTAGCCATAAGGTCGAAATTCCTTGATGAATTAATTTCCAGCGGAAACCAGGTTCCTAAAACTGGGGGAGATGAGTCAGACAGTGAGAAGAAACTTTCTTTCGAGGGAGAAGAAATTGACCCACAAGATCCTGCCATTATCCAGATGATGAATGAAAAATTATATAAACAATCGTTCAGTTCATATTACAAGTCTTGTCAAAGTTTAAGACTTTCAGATGGTTCAGGTGCCTGTAAAGACGGTTTTCAGGCTGGTTTTAAGATGAGCACTTCTAGGACATCTCTACTTTCTGTTTCTGTTACTGATTTGGATCTAAGTTTGACGGCTATTGGTGGAGGTGAAGCTGGGATGATAGAAATTGTTAAGAAGCTTGATCCTCTATCTGAAGAAAAAGACATACCTTTTTCGCGGGTTTATGGAAGCAATCTTCGGTTAAACACTGGAACTCTTGCTGTTCAAATAAGAGATTACACATTTCCTCTTCTCTCAACAGCTTTGGGTAAATGCGAAGGCTGTCTTGTGTTGGCTCAGCAGGTAAGACTGCCCTTTTCTCTTTAGCAAATATCATATCATTTTTCCCCTTTGCTTCAAAGCTAACCTCTTTTTTTCTCTGTGAGAAAGAGTTTCTTGAGGAAGTTTGATGTTTTCTAGAGCTTGATGCACTGGAACATTTTTTCCTCTGCTCTTACCTCTCGTTTCTGCATATGATGTTTCTTAGTTTATAAATCCAACTGTAAACGTAAAAAATTCACCTTCTAAGCAGTTTGAAGAAGTGTTGATCTAAGTATCCCATAGTAGCTCTGAGATATCTGCTGTGAAATAGAATGGAGTACTACCAATGGATTTCACGGATACATATCATTTATATTAGATATTAATGTTAGTAGTAAAAAAATCTAAACCATTATTTCCTTACATCATCAACGATGTGGGTATAGATGCATGAATTGTCGTTTCAAACGAATGAAATATTTGTTCCCACGTGCATCTTTTGTTTTTTGTTTTCCTGCTTTTTCCCATCAGTCTTTGCGCTCCCTCTAAGGTTCTTTAGTCTTATTCCTAAATTTATTTCTCTTATTTTGACATAGGCAACAGCTTTTCAACCCCAAATAATCCATGATGTATACATAGGAAGATGGAGAAAGGTGACGATGCTCCGTTCAGCCAGTGGAACAACACCTGCAATGAAAACATACCTGGACTTGCCGATACACTTTCAGAAAGGACAGATCTCCTTCGGAATTGGATATGAACCAGTACTTGCTGATATCAGCTATGCCTTCACTGTGGCTCTTCGTAGAGCTAATCTCAGCCTCAAGGGTCCTGGTCTTCTTCAGCCTCCCAAAAAGGAGAAAAGTTTACCATGGTGGGATGAAATGAGAAATTACATCCATGGAAATGTAACCTTGTCCTTTTCTGAGACAAAGTGGATTGTTCTTGCTACTCCAGACCCCTATGAGAAGCTTGACAAGCTCCAGATGACCTCTGCCTCCGTGGAAATCCAGCAGTCAGATGGTCGTGTGCACTTCTCTGCTGAGGACATAAAAATTTTCTTTAGCAGTTTTGAAGGTTTGGCTAGACATTATCCGAACTCTCCAATATGTCCATCAATCTACCCTTTCCTTGAGGTTCCACGTTTCAGTCTTGAAGTCCGGATGGATTGGGAGTGCGAGTCTGGAAGTCCATTAAATCATTATCTGTTTGCCTTACCTAATGAAGGAAAGGCTCGTGATAAAATTTATGATCCATTCAGGTCTACATCTCTCTCACTACGCTGGGATTTCACTTTAAGACCTGAGAACCCATCAGTATCTGCAGTTGATCAAACAAAAAAATTTGGATCCGAGAGTAAGCCTGAGAAATCTTCCTTTTCTCCACCCACAATAAACATTGGTGCTCATGATTTGGCATGGTTGATCAGATTCTGGAACATGAATTACCTTCCTCCTTACAAACTACGCACTTTTTCCCGGTGGCCTCGCTTCGGAGTTCCAAGAATCCCAAGATCAGGGAATTTGTCCCTAGACAGAGTGATGACAGAATATAATCTCCGTTTAGATGTTACACCTATTTGTATCAAGCATATGACACTGGATTCTAATAATCCTGCCAAAGGCTTGACATTTGATATGACCAAGCTAAAGTATGAAATCTGCTTCAGCCGTGGAAACCAGGATTTTACTTTTGAATGCAAGCGTGAGACTCTTGATCCAGTATACCAGGGAATAGACTTCCATTTGCCTAAAGCGTTTTTAAGAAGGGATCAGCATTGCTCAAAGCCAGCTCAGATGAGTCGAACTAGTTCACTATCTGGATCAACTGATAGAGTTACTTCTGATAATGGGACTTCTACCAGTGATGGCACGGAGAAGCATCCTGACGATGGGTTTTTGTTTTCATCTGATTATTTCACAATCAGGAGGCAGGCCCCTAAGGCTGACCCTGAAAGACTGATGGTATGGAAAGAAGAAGGAAAAATATATCGAGAAAAAGTAGATGCAAGATCTACAAAGGAGAGACAGAGTGAACCTGAGGAGAATTCACATTCCGATCCGAGCGATGATGATGGATACAATGTTGTTATAGCGGACAATTGTCAGCGTATTTTTGTTTACGGACTAAAACTATTGTGGAACATAGAGAACAGAGATGCTGTTTTGTCTTTTGCTGGTGGGATGTCCAAAGCATTTCAACCTCCCAAGCCTTCTCCATCACGTCAGTATGCTCAGAGAAAGTTACTTGAGAGCAGCCAGAAGCATTCTGAATCAGAAGTTTCTCAAGATGACCCAGTGAAACAGCCTTCCACAGGCAATGGAAATCTCGCTTCCCAATCTAAAGAGCCTGCGGAAGTTCTTTCACCTTCATCTGAACCAACTAAAACAGAGAACTTTGCATCTTTCCCACTTGGTAAGTCTTGCTGACTCCCCCCTATTTGTCTGTTTTGAAGCTACCATGTATAGTATCTTAGCCCTTTGGTAGTTAAATCTTAATCCGTTTCTTATTTGCATCCTATGTCCCATGTTATTTTCCTTAGTAAGCAAATTCACTTCCCATACATGTATTCTTCACCATATTTATCTATCTTCATGCAGGAGCAACAAAGACTGGCGATTCAAATGGTTCAGAGGAAGAAGGAACTCGGCATTTTATGGTGAACGTTGTTGAGCCACAATTCAATCTCCATTCAGAAGACATAAATGTAAGCATTGATCAAACTTGAGTCTTTACTACATTACTTCTGGTTTGCTATTAAAATCCAGAAGAATGCATGGCAACTTGAAATTTTTTCTTTATTGGCGTTATTTTGTAAAGCATTACCACCTCGGAGTTATATTCTATTACTCGCACTGTTGTCCTGTACGATTCTTTCAATTCCTGGACAGTTTCTTCCATATCTTGAAAATAGATAAAACTGTAAATTCTAACTCTCAGGTGATTCTGATAAAGTAGAATACTTAAAGTTGACCAGACCAGGTATACCAAATCTATGACATAAGTTTATCTATCCAAGCTTTAGGGTTGAATTTTGTATCGGTAAATGTTTTCAGATACCTTGCAGTGTTTTTTAATTGTCATCACTATTTACATTATCTCTTCATCTACCAGGGTAGGTTTTTGCTCGCTGCTGCTAGTGGCCGTGTTTTAGCACGATCATTTCATTCAGTTGTTCATGTTGCGTATGACATGATTGAGAAGGCAGCTCAAAATGAAAATGATCTTAATCCTGAAAATGGCACTGACATGACATGGACACGCATGGAAGTGTCCATGATGTTGGAGCACGTACAAGCTCATGTGGCACCAACAGATGTCGATCCAGGAGCTGGGGTGCAATGGCTCCCAAAGATTAGAAGAAGCTCCCCGAAGGCAAAGCGTACTGGCGCACTGCTTGAAAGGGTTTTTATGCCGTGTGACATGTACTTTCAATACACCAGGCACAAAGGTGTGACTCCCGACCTGAAGGTATAACCTTTTTAAGTGAAAGCACGATATTTGTAGTCTTTTCTTCTTTTGGAATGATTTATATGCATCAGCATAAAGGCATTAAGTTCAACAAAGTCTCTGTAGTCCACCAAAAAGTTATTTTTTCTGTTTTCTTTATACACAAAAGTACGACTGACGAGCATGTCTACAATTGTTCATACACTAATGTATAATGTTACTCTCACATATATTCCACACTATGCACTCGGCATTATCTGTGTATCACCCTTGTAACATTGTTTGAATGCAAGACTTATATTACCCT
Source organism: Arabidopsis arenosa (assembly GCA_905216605.1). Taxonomy (NCBI): domain Eukaryota; kingdom Viridiplantae; phylum Streptophyta; class Magnoliopsida; order Brassicales; family Brassicaceae; genus Arabidopsis; species Arabidopsis arenosa. Next base: position 7,426,558 of record LR999458.1, read on the forward strand.
TATATGCTGCAGGTGAAGCCACTGAAAGAGCTTACTTTCAATTCTCGGAATATTACAGCATCGATGACATCACGTCAGTTTCAAGTTATGACAGATGTTTTGTCCAATCTTTTGTTTGCAAGGTTACCAAAGTAAGTGTTGCTGTGTGCAAGTTATTAACACTTCCTGAATTTTCTGCTTTGTAAATTCAACTTTTTTTGTTGTTGAAATGCATCCCCTGACTATATCTTATTACTACAAATGCATATGATTCAGGGCTCATAACGACAGTTTAAAAATTTCTGGTGAAGAAGATGATGAAGTTGAAGAGGAAATTGATGAGGTAGTTCCTGATGGCATTGAGGAAGTGGAACTTGCGAAAATTGAACTTGAAGAGAAAGAGAGGGATAGAATGATGCTTCTTGATGACATCAGAAAATTGACGCAGAGCGAAAGTAACTCAGGAAACATAAATCTCGAAAAGGAAAGCGATTTCTGGATGATCACTGGTGGGAGGCCAGTATTGGTGAGAAAAGAGTTATATAAGAAGTAAAAAAATTTCTCTGCATCAAATGTTATCTGGTAAACTAAGTATCTCATATGTAGGTGGAGCGACTGAGGAAAGTGTATCTCAGTGTGCAACAATCTAGGAAGACAGCATATACAGCACTGCGGACTTCTGTGAAGAATGCTGCGGAGCTAAGGCTGTTGGAAAAGGATAAGAACAAAAGACCATCCTCTGCCATGCGCATATCCTTACAAATCAACAAAGTCATCTGGTCTATGGTTTTAGATGGAAAGACATTCGCTGAGGTTGAAATAGACAATATGGTAAGCGATCGAATATAATAGATTAAAATACCTTGGCCGATGGCTGGTCGATCGTTTTGTTCATTCATTATCTCTCTGGATCTTTAGTAACAACTAATCATTGAACATAAGTTTTCTTAAGTTTACTGCTGTTACTTGCTAGCCTTGGGTGTTCTATTTAGACCAGCTCTGTTTTCTATATTTTTGGCAAGAAAATCCCTAAAATGTTTCACACTGCTTGCAGATTTATGATTTTAACCGGGACTACAGAGATATTGGGATTGCCCAATTCACAACGAGATATGTTGTCCTGCGGAACTGTCTGCCTAATGCCAAGTGTGATACTGTTCTATCAGCTTGGAATCCTCCTCCGGAATGGGGCAAGTGAGTTCCTTTCTTTTAAAACTAGCGCAAGTAAATTTTGGCTCTCCTTCACAGAATATATTTCAATCTTGGCTCTCATTTTTCACACTGCTAAAACTAGATATGCAGTTTTCATTTTACATATCTTTGGAGACTTGTAGATAATTCGTGAATGGTTGTGTGCTTGTAATCGGTAGATGCTCTTGCCACACTAATATGTGGTGCATTTGTCATTTTTATTAGTCATAGAAACTCACTGTGGAAAACAAACAGGTTTACAGCATCATGGCTGGAAAGTCTGAGTGTTATATTTATTGAATGCAGGAAAGTTATGTTACAGGTAGATGCAAGACAAGGAGCCCCAAAAGATGGACAGGCTCCGTATGAACTTTTCCAGGCAAGTCATTCTTTACCATATATGTTCTAATGACACTAATGATATAAGACTGAAGTTTATACTCTATTTACTAAAATGGAGTTCTTTTGTGTTCGCTTGACAGGTTGAAATATATCCTCTAAAAATCCATTTGACAGAAACAATGTATACAATGATGTGGGAGTATATCTTTCCAGGAGAGGAGCAACATTCACAGAGAAGGGAGGTTTGTTGTTTATCCATTTTACTTCTCTAGCTGATGGGATTTAGCTTGCTGCTAAGGAGTTATGACACGTGCTTGTATTTTGTATCCCAGGAAGTTTGGAAAGTGTCAACAACCTCAGGATCAAGGCGCAGGAAAGGTTCATTTGCTCAAGAAGCGGCAGCGTTGCTCTCTCAGTCTGATCTAGGCCAGGTATATTTTGCTTTTTGTTTTGTGGCTTTATTAGTTTTCTTAGCAGCTGCTACCCTAAATTTGGTATTCTTACATTCATATCATCTCTAGAAGTCTATATACCTATTTTCCTAAAATGATTTCAGGGGTCAAAGAATCAAAACCTGAAGTCAAGCACGATCCGTGGATCAGGGCGAGAACTGAGAAGAACATCCTCTTTTGACAGATCATGGGAGGAGACTGTGGCAGAATCTGTAGCTACTGAGCTTGTTCTATCTTCTATGGAGCATCAAAGTGAATCCTCAAAAGGCAAGCTAAAGGATTCAAAAACTACCAAGGCTGGCCGTTCAGTTCATGAAGAAAAGAAGGGGGAAAAGTCATTAGAAGACAAGAAATCTAGGCCCCAAAAGATAATGCAATTCCAAACCATCAAGATTAGTCAGGTCTGTCAGTTTGATTACCTCATTTAAGCAAATGGTCCATAATTTTACCAAGCATAATAAACTTAACCTTGTAATATGGTTCTGAGCTTTAGGTGGAACTGTTGATCACTTACGAGGGCTCAAGATTTGTTGTGAACGATATGAAGCTGTGTATGGACACATTTCATCGTGTTGAATTCAGCGGAACATGGAGGAGACTCTTCTCTCGAGTAAAGAAGCACATAATATGGGGAGTCCTCAAGTCGGTAACCGGAATGCAAGTAAGACCATTTACACAAGCAATAGATGCATATGGCTTATGTCTCCCTGATCAAATAAAACTCATGTTCATTTGATGGTATTTGTAGATGAAGAAATTCAAAGACAAAGCCCATGTTCCAAAAGATGAGATTGGTTTGAGAGACAAAGACGAGTCAGGGAGATCAGATCAGGATTCAGGGGCATGGGTGAAACGTCCTGGTGACAATGCAGGTGATGGATTTGTCACATCGATTAGAGGTATTTTCAATACCCAAAGGAGAAAGGCAAAGAAATTCGTGCTTCGGACAATGAGAGGGGAAACAGAAGACAGCTTCCCTGGGGAGTGGAGTGACAATGAATCAGATTTCTCTCCCTTTGCAAGACAATTGACTATTACTAAAGCTAAGAAACTCATCAGGCGTCACTCTAAGAAGTTCCAAAATCAAAACACCACAAAAGGTTTAGTATTATAGCAAGTTATGAGTTGCAAAACCAAGATAAGAGAAAGAAATAACTCTCTCTCTTTTGTGTTGTGTTGCAGGTTCTAAGAAGCCCCAACTCTCGCCTACTCTGTCTCCTCCTAAGGAAGAAGACCAATACGAATCCGACTCTTCCAGTGGATCGTCTGCTTACGAGGAGTTTCTTGACCAGAATCAGATTTAAGATAGAAATTCCAAATTTTGTTTCTTATAAATTTTGTAAAGAGTTGCAGATTATTACACTCTTTTGAAGATAGAATGCACCAACAGTACTAGCGTAGTGTTGATAAGACTGGTTTATTACATATGACTGGACATAGAAGAAGAAGGTTTTGTTTGGGAATCATACATATTGGTCATAACTCATACGTTAGAGTGTCATGTATGTACTACTGAATCTATTTAAGTGTTAGCAACAAATTGATACACAGTCACCGATATAAACAAGAAACGTTTCAAACACATCTCCATAACTTGTGTATTTATTTATTTTCTATTGTTACAACTACACGAGCTTGCCTCATTGGACAAAGCTGTGTTCCGTCTGATGAAGCAGCCTCACAGATACGCATCTAATAGTCATGTTAAAGCATCTGTCTGGTGAATATCATACCTACCTGATGTGCTTCTAACTAATCAAAGCTAGAAGGTAGATCAAAGTCTGTATCAGATGGATTAGCCAGATTGGCAAGAGGTTCCTGCATCCCCCAAAACTAAATTATTATAATGCTACTTGTGCCTTCTGTATATTGTTTTTACTTGTTTTAGAGAAATTATTTTACCTGATCTTCATAATCATCATCGGCCGATGCGGACAACATTTCAACAGGCAAATAACTGGCCAAATCTTCATCTGCTTCTTGCAAACCCTGCCCAAAAAAAGAAGAAGTCCGATAAAGAATTATGCGCACACCTTCGAAAGGGAAAACAATTAAGAATGAAAAGTAGGTCGTCATAACCATCCTAGATACCTTAATATCGGGATTGCCATTGGTTTCAATGGGAAGCTCTCCTATTGCTTTAGAAGGATCTACTGAAACTCCCTGCGAGTACAGCTATTAACCTTATTGATACTATAAGAGGTTTTTTTGAAAGAAAGGTATAGAAAGATTAGACAGCATACATCTTCGTCTTGCTTGCTTGAGTCTTCTTTGTACAGTGGTTTGATATCCATTTGGTTTTCCTGTAATTGTTTATTAAGGATAACTAATCAGACCAACAGCAATACAAAAAAAAAAAAACATTTGACATTAAACAAAACTACAGAATGTCTTACATACAGGTTCAGTCTGAGAAACAGAAAGAGTCCTGGCTCCTTTGCTGAGATCTCTCAACGTTCCCTGGATATTTAAACAATCAGATCACAGGGAGAAGACACAACTAGACAATAAATCAAAATTCACTAGAACGGCTTATAATGTTCAAAAAAAGAAATGGGTAGAACTACATAGACAACAAGGAAATGTTATATATAAGTCACGAAGGTCCACCGAGTAAGAAAATGGATTTACATGAGGAAGGTAAGGAACAGATGACTTTTTTAAGTCAGTATGCATACATGCTGATTTCAACTTATGATAGAAAATGAAAAGACTATTTTAAGCCCCTCTCCCTTGATATGAACCTAACCAACTATAGGTATACAAGATTCCTTCTTTTGGGAAATACGCCAAATTTGATTAATAAACCTGTTAAATGCTGATCACATCAGTATCAATGGTGTGTTTATATTATGTGCACTGAATAAAAAAAACAGCAACCATCGAGCTCAAGCGAGACAAATGGGAGGGCAGAGAGAAAAAGGTTGAGGGAGAGAGGACCTTATTGGCCCACATTAGACCACAAGCATTACACAAAGTCCTCGGTCCGGCTGGCCCTCGGCGCATTGCAGGAGTATTACTTTCATTAACCCCACAGTGCTCACATCTCCTAGTGCTGCATGATTTTGCCAATGAAGAAAGGGGTAACCCATCAGCGAGTAACATAAAATCCTTGTTCTAAATAAACTTGGAAATTGTTAAATCCACAACTCACGCAGTTTCAGAGTGCAATGTGCCATCTTGAAGGCCACTCTGGGTAGATTCCCAGTTCGAACCACCTGAACCTTCTCTAACGGATGCAAACTGTCCATTCTTACGGTGCATCCTGAATAACAAATCAGCCTTTAGCATCAATTCATTTGGCGACATCCAGTAGAAAAATTCTCCAAACTCAAAGTTTGCAGATAAACATTAGAAAAGTATAAGAAAAGTAGCCAAATCCCTACAGGGCAGCCAAATCCACACGTAGATTAAGTTAACAAGAAACTTGATATACCTCTGAGCAATTTCTTTTCGCACATTATATCTTATTTTCTTGTCAAAAGATCGTTCCTTACGCTTCTCACGGAACCTAACTAGAGAAGCTAGTCTTCTTGACAGATTTGATCGCCTGGGATTATTACCCACACCCTGAAGAACATATGAACGATAAGATAAACAACTGAAAAATCCAAAAGTTTATAACTCTAAACCCGCGTTAAATTACCCTGCTATTCTCAAATGGAAGCTCAAGTGTAGGAACAGCAGTAGGTATATCACGCCCTCCCAATAGCAAGAGAACAGTTTGCACCTGAATCACCACAAAGCATAGAAAAGAATAGTGTTGTAATAATGCAAGGGAAACTCAAACCTAAGTAAGACAGTCTCAAACAACAAAGCTTAGGAACGCAAAAACAGTGACTTAACCTTAAAGATTCACCTAATAAAAACTCAGTAACCATTGAACAAAACTTGCTCCAAATGCAGAAGGTATAACTAGCAATAGTCCTATGAACACTAATCCCAAAATACAAAGGAGAAGAAAAAAAATGGAACCTTGTGAGGTGTGACAGCAGGGAAGACATAGACCTCTCCTTCAAAAGAGAGAGTGAGCTCACTTGTTCTCGTTGAAACACCCTCTACGCCTATTTGCTCCGCCACGCAGACATCATCATCCATCAAATCGTCACTTCCTGCTCCGTCGTCATCATCATCCTCAAGTAGCTGTGGATTCATCGCAGCCTTCATCATTAACGAAACTTTTCTCAATTTAGAAAACCCTAAACCCCAATTTGGATACAAAAGCTCCTCTGGAAATGGAAACTAATTCAGGAAGATAAAATTAAATTGTTAAGCCTGTCTTTGTTGTGTTAAAAAAAAAAAAAAAAAAAAAAAAGCCTGTCTCTGTTTTCGAACTATTTAATTTAATTTTCTGCAATCGTTTTCGAAATAACACTTTTTAAATTGAGAAAAATGTCATTAAAATCTCCAACTTATTCAAAACGTTGATTTAAATTTTAATGGGTTGTGTACCAGTTACGGAAAATTTACGGAGAAGAGGAATTGATTGTGATACAGGTTGTGCCAGATGTGGCGAACCAGTGGAAACAATCAATCATACACTCTTTCAGTGCCACCCGACACGACAGGTTTGGGCACTCTCTCATATTCCTACAGCAATGGGAATTTTTCCAACGGAGTCTATTTTTGCGAATTTGGACCATTTATTTTGGAGAATACCTTCGGACTTTGACTCTTCAGCCTTTCCATGGATTATCTGGTATATATGGAAAGCAAGGAATGAAAAAATATTTAAAAATATTGATAAAGATCCGTTGGAGGTATTACGGTTAGCGGAAAAAGAAGCACAATTGTGGCAGTCTGCGCAAATTGAGCTTCATCATGAAACTCATGGTACCGTGGAATTGGTAAATCGGTCTCGAGTGGGGAATACTTCACTTGACTCAAATTATTCAGGATACCGTTGCTTTGTGGATGGATCGTGGAAAGAAAGTGATAAGTTCTCCGGTACAGGATGGTTCTGTACATCATCAAACGGAGAGCCGCCAACCATGGGAGCTGCAAATCTCCGTCGAAGTTTATCTCCATTACATATCGAGTTCGAGGCCCTTCTCTGGGCGATGAATTGTATGATAGGTGCAGATAATCAAGAGGTAGAGTTCCTTACAGACTGTTCTGATCTGGTTAAGATGGTGTCTTCTCCAACCGAATGGCCGGCGTTTTCAGTGTACTTGGAGGAATTTCAGAGCGACAAGGAAGAATTCTCATCATTCTCTTTATCTTTAATTTCTCGCAATGCTAATGTAAAAGCGGATCATCTGGCACGAAAAATTCGTACAGAACCGCTTCATATCACATTTGTAAACAACATTCCACAGGAATGGCTCTTTTGAGCTCTAATTAATTTCGGATGACAAAAAAAAAAAAAAAACTCACGACGAAACGAAATAAATATCAAACTTATGTTGACTTTCCAAATAAATATTAAACTTATATTGACTTTCCAAATAAACACCAAACTTTCATTGACTTGACCATATTAGACATGACGTTAAGTGAGTTAACAAACCATGTTAACGGGATTAATTTTCTGTTAACAGATCCGCTAATTGAAAATGACAGTATTCCTTCTAAACATAAAACGACGTTGTTTTGTCGTAACTGCTCAATAAAATCCCGAGTTTCAAATCATATGAAGATTTAGGGTTAGGGATTTTGCTCGATTTGGGGATCTAATATTGACTTTAGGGATTTAATTCAATCGTTACGACAAAACGACGTTGTTTTGTTGTTATATGAAACGATGTCGTTATCAATTAGCATGTATGTTAACAGAAAATTAACTCCGTTAACGAGATCTATTAACCCACTTAACGTCGTATCTAATATGGCCAGATCAACGGAAGTTTGATATTTATTTGGAAAGTCAACATAAGTTTGATATTTATTTGGAAAGTCAATATGAGTTTGATATTTATTTCGTTTCGTTACGAGTTGAGGATTTAAATCAACGTTTTGAATAAGTTGGGGATTTTAACGACATTTTTCCCTTTTTAAATTATACTAATAAATAACTTTAACATCATGAGTCATGACATAAGCTGCATAATTTGGCTCCCATCGGTAGATATAATTTGCTTAATATATATTTCCAAAATGAAAATTACGTAAAATTAGAAATCGTAAAATAAATTTTTGTGTTATTGGTTATATAAATAAATTTTCATGACATAAATAACTATATATTTATGTATTTGTATAATAAATTTTTACTTGTATTTCTTTTAAGCGAAAATGTAAATTTTTTGTTTTTACGTTTTGTTAAACATCATACAGATTTTATTTATTGATAAAATTTTTGTACAATCGCATTAAAAACGTCATTCTGACATTATACGTTTTTTCCAATTAGCTATAAAATGATCATACGGTTGATATAATTTGTAGACTTAGTCCAGTTACCGGAGTTAGTAGTGAGTTTGAAACTAAACCTGCCAAATCAAAGAAGTCCAAGTCTATCAAATCATTAGCACATACCATACTTAAGGTAAGTGTAACGTAATTTCTCAATTTACTAGTGAGAATTAAACCAATATGCCTTAATCTATTAATTTCAATGACAGATTTAGTATACTCTTGGTTGACTTTTAGATTTTTTCAATTATTTTTTTAATAATTAAAAAGATGTAGACATAACTTCGTACATTGTCTCAGGCCGGAGATCAAAACATTTAATATAGAACGATGTAGTTTTATCGTATGATATCAACAGACAACAATGGACTTGTGGAGACTGTAAAAAACAATTTGGATACACTTGAGTACACAACATTTTACATCAAATCGCGTAATGGACTTAAAATAAATTTCTGTGATTACATATTTTGGAGACAACTTAATTAGTTCTTTTAAACATGAGTTTTCCTTAAATTATTTAGTGTATTTGGTTTATTTGAAAAACTTGAAATGATAAGGGGATCCACGAAAGGTTGTTAAATGTTAAGTAAGCAAAAAAGTGAGGCTATTATTTGGGATACATCACAAATATAAGAGTAGAGACTGACGCAACCCGACCCAGCTCATATGCTGCTTTTGACTCCTTGATTCTGTGGACACAAGTGTCTCAAAGATGACTTATGAATAGAGACAAGTATTTTTTCAGGTTTAAGATGGGTTTGTACACAACAAGATGGGGAAAGACGTCTCTTGAAGGTTATGAATCTAAACATAAGCTTTTCTCTTTTTTACTCAAAGTTTGGATGTTTTTCTCTTGTTTATTCAGAGTTGGAAGCACTAATTTAGCCGATGTTTTGTATGTTAGAAGTTGAAAAGTGAAAATAGTTGTCTTGACATATTGTATTAGGCCTGGGATAAATACCCGATCCGAATTAACCGACCCGACCGAACCGAATAAACGAAATTCGGCAAAGCTTCGGGTATGGGAGCTATACCGATCGGAATAGATGAAATTAGGACTTCGGTTTTCTATTCGGTCGGTTCGGTTCGGGTATTCCGATCGGTTACCGACAAATACCGAAAATTAAACCTAACAATAAAAGCCAAAATTTTTTAACCCTAATCTCATTTCATCTCTTTCACTTCCTCGAGCCTCACTCTCGATTTGCGTCGGCGACGACTGAATCTTGTCTTCTTCGTCTGATTATCAGTGATTCTTCCTTGTTCTTCCTCCGATTTCGTATAAGGTGAGTTCGAAATCCTCTACTCTCTCTGTTTAAGTGTCGATTTCGATTTGGAATTTAGGGTTTCAGTCTTTGGGTTTGGGGCTTTTACGAATCGATGTTATTGCTCAATTTATCATTTCCGGTTGTGTCTGTCTAGGTATTCTGCTTGTTTCAATTCAAACTTTCAAAGACTCAAACCTTAATTCTCTTATTCTCTTCTATGTAGATGTCGGAAACTGAAGACAACAACGAAGCTTTTTTGGGTGAGGAAGCTGATGGTACTACAGAATCTTCTGCGGGAAGGAGAAGAAGACCCACGACAGAGCGATCAAGCAGTGATGTTCCAGCCGAAGAAAGCAAAGAAAAAGCAGGCGCATAGAGCTGAAGTTTGGCAGCATTATATTGAGAAGGAAGATCTTGTAGGTGTAGCTAGGTGTCGGTATTGTTCCCAACAGATTGGCTGTGATACTAAGTTACATGGGACAAGTTCCATGAAGAGTCATCTGCTAAGATGCAAGTTTTTCAAGGCACATCAAGATCTTGGTAATCAGAAGGTGTTGGCTGGTGATATGAGGGGTGCAATCACTACAGTTCCTTATGATAAAGCGCTTTTTAGGAGGTCAGTGAATGAGTTGCTTGTTTTGTGTGAGTTACCATTTGCATTTGTGGAGTCTGAAGGATTTAGGAGATTCTGTGCAAATATGCTTCCATTGTACACGGTTCACTGTAGGAGGACAGCAACTGAAGACGTCTTTAAGATGTTTCTTAGTGAAACAGCTAAATTGAAGAGTCTGTTTAGCTGTGAACAGCAGAGAGTGTCTTTGACGACTGATATTTGGGTTGCTCCTACAACTGCTTGCAGCTACATGGTGATCACTGCTCATTGGATTGACAGGGGCTGGGATTTGCAGAAAAGGATTATCTGGTTCAAGCCTGTGACAGATCATAAAGGAGACACCATTGCTGATCATCTTAGAGCATGTCTAGAGGAATGGGGAATTAAAAAGGTATTCACTATCACAGTAGATAATGCTAAAGGGAATGACAAAGCAATTAGGTTGTTCACAGATGCTTGTAGGTCGCTGGGGCCTAATGCATTAGTTAGAGATGGTTCATTAATCCATATGCGTTGTTGTGCACATATACTGAACTTGATAGTCAGAGATGGTCTAGCAAAGGTAAATGAAAGCATTGTAGTCATTAGGAATGCAATTAGGTATGTAAGATCATCAGGTGATAGGTTGAAATCATTTAAGTTGAGGGTTGAGACAGGTAAGTGTGGTAGAGGAAGCTTGTCTTTAGACTGTGTGACAAGGTGGAACAGCACATATCTCATGCTAACAAATGCTTTGAAATTTAGAGTTGCATTTGAGAAGTTACTCGCAGAAGACAAGCTCTATAATGACTACTTCCAGGAATCAGAAGAAGAGAATGGAGAGAGTGGACCAGAGGGTGCAAAGAAGAGGGTTGGACCTCCTACTTCAAAAGGCTGGGATGATGTGCAAAGGTTAGTAAAGTTCTTAAAGATCTTTTTCAACTGCACCTTGGCTTTTTCAGCCACTAAGACAGTTACTTCTACAATTTGTTACCATGAGATAGTGCTTATTGAAAGAAGTTTGATTAATTTGAGCATCAATGATGATCAAGAGTTGCGGCTTGAAGCAATGGATATGAGGGCCAAACTTGAGAAGTATTGGGATGGACTGATCAATATGAATCCACTAGTGATCATTGCTAGTGTGTTTGATCCTAGGAACAAGATGCAATTTGCTAATATCTGCTTTGACAAGCTTTATGGGAAGGATAGTTTGGAAAGTGACCATCTGAAAAGCTCCATTAAGAAGCTGATGAAGAACTTGTTTGAAGAGTATGTGCAGAGATTATGTAACAACTCTCAAGCTGAAAGTACAGGAAACAAGAGTGGAGAAGTCGATGATTTGGCACCGCTTTTGAGGAGGATGATGAATTAGAAAGTAGGGATTCATCGTATGATGAGCTGGCTACAGAGACAGTGAATGATGTAGCCACCAGTGAGCTTGACATTTACTTGTTGGAAAAGGCTGTGCCAAGGCAAAAAAACAGATTGGGTATGGACTATGATGTCTTATCATGGTGGAGACGCAACAGCCATAAGTTTCCAGTCTTGTCAGAATTTGTGAAAGATGTCCTTGCCATTCAAGTGTCTTCTGTGGCTTCAGAGTCGGCATTCAGTACAAGTGGAAGGATTTTGGATCCTTTCCGGAGTTGTATATCCCCTCACATGGTTGAATCTCTCATTTGCACACAACAATGGTTGAGGAATACCATTCATCAAGAGAAGCTTGCAAATTTGGTTCAAATGCTAGAAGAATTGGATTTCCATGAGTCCTTGGGTACTCAAATTTCTTGTTTCTTATAGTCTTTCTATGATTTACTAATTTTACTTCATATCTTATTGACTTACTTCATTATTTTCAGTTGCAGGATCCAAAACAGTGGCTGATGATGCAGACTTGCCGCCGTGATCACTTGAAGGGCTCTGTCTTTTTGGACCATCACCATGTGTACCCAAACTTGTCTCTCTCTCGCTCTCTCTTTAACTCTTAACTCTCTATTCTGATATTATGTCTTTTGAACTTATGAAATATGAATGTTGTTTGTTTACTTTTGAACTTTTGGTAATGCCTTTTGGATGTTGTTTGATCAATGGTGATGAATGATGATATTATATTTCTTATGATTTTTGTTTGTTTGATTGCATATTGATGAATTGATGATAATAGCAGGTAGATATAAGTAGAAATGGTGATTTTTATTTGCATAAAATTGTATTTCGGTTTAAATCGGTTAAATTTTGAAAAACCGAAATAACCGATTTCTGAACCGACCGAACCGAAATCAATTTCGGTTATCTTCGGCATTATTTAAAATTTCACAATTAACCCGAAACCCGAACAAACCGACCCGACCCGACCCGAAAACCCGAACTCGCAGGCCTATATTGTATCATATATGGAGGAGTTTATGAGGGTAATTTTTTTTGGTTTCTTCACCCTTTCTTACATATTACGAAGGTTAAATTCAAAAGTTCATTGTTAGCGGCTTTAGCGTACAATGGTAGAATTTTTACTTAAATTTAAATTTAATTTAATTTATTTTGCTGACTGTAATAAATAAAGTAAATAATTTTTTACTTCACATTTTCATACATGAATTTTGTTTCCTCAATAAAAATTCATGATAACATCAATAAAGGTAGTCCCAATTTATTAAAAACCTTTATAAAAAAAAGTTATTAACAACATATTTGATATATTATTTTGTAAGAAAATTAGAAATTTCGATTTATACGTACAGTATATTTTAATTTTTTTTCTTTAATCGTCTTTCTTTTTTCCTTTTAAATCGAAATTTTGATTGAATTCTCCAGTCTACTTGCTACAATAGACTGACTCTTTTCCCTCTCTAAGACCTTTCTTAGTCTGAAGGAAAGAGGAAGAGAAAAAGTTTGGTTGGTTCCACAGGTGTGATCGGTGTCCGATGAAGCCGGTGTTTGCTGTGGCGTGTGGCCAGTGTCTAATGAAGACGGTATTCGTTTGATATGCATATTTACGTCAAGGATTTTGGTCCTAATGATTTTCTTCCATGTTTTTTTTTTTACCGGAAATATCTTCGGCCGTCATCTTATCGGTCCAAAGTCATTCACTATATTTGTGGTTTGGTAAATCTTTTTTTTTTTTTTTTTTTTTTGGCAAATGTGGTTTGGTAAATCTATGATAGTTTTTATAATAATAATAAAAAAAAAGAAAAAAAAACAAAGATTGAATTCTCCCACGGCAGCCGTAATGGACAAGTCAAAATCATATCAACAACGAGATCATGATGATGATGATGACCCTTTACTTCTCATAAACCCAACAAGTTCATCAACATAACGAATATTCTCATCCATGTTTCCAAACAAACCCTTCATCACCTTTGCCTTTTCCCTTATCTCCTCGCCAGTATCATCAATCATCACCAATCTAACCGAGTCAGCGACCGATTCAGAACCAAATGATCCATCTCTCTCATCTCTTAAAACCTCAACACCAAGTCCTTTCCCTTGCAACAACCTCGTGTTAAGTCCTTGTTCATTCAACACCGGCAAAAAGATCGGAACTTTACCAAACCCTAACCCTTCAACAACTGAGTTCCAACCACAATGTGTCAAGAACCCTCCCACTGACTCGTGACTAAGTATTTTCACTTGTGGAACCCAACCAACATAAACCATGCCACGTCCCTTGACTCTTTCCTCGAACCCGTCTGGAATCTGTGGCTCGTTCCTTAGAACCCAAAAGAAAGGTGTTTCTGACTTCTCCAACCCAAGAGCTAGCTCGGTGAGTTCCTCACGACGAAGACTTGCTTCAGTGCCAAGTGACACGTAAACCACTGAGTTGACTCGTTGCTTGTCGAGCCACTCCTTTATACGAACCCATGTAGTATCATCGTCGTTATCTTCAATAACCGGAGGAAGAAACCCGGTTGGAAAAACCGGTTTACTGTACAAATCTTGTAGTAAACTAAACCATTCCGGTTCAAACTCGGGACAACTACGGACAAAAACCGCATCACTCCCGTCAATCGTGTAACCAAACCGGACAGAGTCAGAGACTCCGGTTACATCTTCCTCTGTCTTCTCAACGTATCTACTGACTTCATGATAACGAAACACGATGTTTGACTTAAACGGAACCCACGGAGGCACCACCGTGAAATCTTCCGGCGTTGATCTAGATTCCTCAATCAACGACGAAGACGGTCCCATGAAACAGAGAGTAGCTGCGTTAAAGAGACTAAAGAAAGCTTTCGAGATTCCAAGCTCCGTTGCAATAGAAGGAAGCCAGTGAGAAGCGTAGTCATATATGATCCAATCCGGAGAAGACCGTCGGAGAAACTCTTTCAGTTGTGGCTGAAGAAGATCAAAGGCGGCTTTGAGAGACTGTTGCTTGTTGTAAGGAACGTCCATGGAGGATTCTGAAGAAGGAGGCAAGCCGGAGATGGAAGGGAGAGGGAAAGAGACGAAGGTAATGGAGGAGGAGAGGTTTGATGGTAATTTGGGAAGTCTTTGGATGTTTCTTGGTGTAGATATGAAAGAGATTTTGTGACCCTTTTGAGCTAGTAGCTTGGAGAGACGAAGAAAAGGAAGGAGATGACCCATAGCTAACCATGGAAACATGGCTATGTGCATAACTTCTTCTCTCTTGTCGTCCATTTTTTTTGTTATTGTCTGCATCTTCAATTAACCATGGACATATGTTATGGAATCCTAGCTAAGTATCCACTACGTGATGGAGAAAGGAATAAATTCATGATGGGTCTGATTGGTAACAAGCTGTTAGCTGTTAGCTGGAGCGGTTAGCTGGAGCTGTTAGCTGTTAGGGAATAGTGCAAAGCTGTACAAAAGAATAAAACACGAAAGCTGTACAAAAAAATAACGCAGAACAAATTTTAAAAATTTACTCTGATTGGAAACATCATAGCGGTACACATAATAAATAATATTAAGAATTTAGAAAGAAAAAAAATTACATAGAAATGTACTTTAGTATATAATTACATATGAAAATTAAGATTATATAGAATGAACAATATTTTATTGTTAGAATAATAATATGAATTTACTAGTCCTATAATAAATAAAAATTTTCTTCATTTTGAGCAATATAACATTCCAAAATAATTGTTTGAGAAAAAAACCATTATTTCTAATGAGATTTTTTTCATAGGCAGTATTATTTACTTTTTCGGAAATCTTTATCTGAACATTCGAGACTTTTTTTTTTGCATTATACATAGTTACAATTATATTTTATAAAGTTTAATTATGCGGTTAATAATACGGTTAACCGTGCGGCTAATCGTACGGTTAAATAACGGTTTTGATACGTTTCCGGTATATTAACGGTTACAGTTAGTATATTTTTTTTAACCGTAACTAATCTAGTTTTACGGTGAATGGTTATGGTTGAAAAACGGTTCAGTTACGATCCAAAATACGGTTACGGTTAGCTTTTGGTCCAGTTACGATCCAAAATACGGTTACGGTTACGGACCGTTTCTCAACCGTAACCGTATAAAACGGTTAAAAACCGTAACCGTTAACCGTAAAAAATAATTAGTTACAGTTAAAAAATATATTAACCGTAACCGTTAATTAACGGTAAACATATGAAAACCGTTATTTAACCATATGGTTAACCGCATAGTTAAAACTTTAAAAATATAATTGTAACTCCATATAATGCAAAAACAATTATCGAATGTTCAGATTAAGATTTTCAAAAAAGTAAATGATACCGCATATGAAAAAATCTACGTTATAAAAAATCTTTTTCTCAAACAAATATGTTATACTGTTATTTTGCTCGAAATGAAGAAAATTTGGTTTGTAACATACTTTTTGATTTTATGAAAAGTATTATAATAAGTTAGGTAACTCGTAAGATTTCGCCTCCGATATTAACCGTATTGTAGTCATTAAATAACTATAACCGTAATTATCCGTAACCGTATTTAACCGTAACCGTTATAACCGTATTTAACCGTAACCGTTATAACCGTATTTAATCGTAACCGTATTTAACCATAACCGTATTTAACCGTAACCGTTTTAATTTGTTTTTGTTTTTGTCCAAAAAAAACTGTTTATGTTATAGTGTACCGCTTTTCATAAAGTTTTTGTGATTGGTAACTGTCAAAGCTGTACAAAGCTGTACAGCTTTATTTTTGTTCACCAATCAAAGCCGATATATATTAGTTTTCATTGTTAACCAAAAGTAGAAAAATTATATGTAATGTTATCTTATTTTAAATATAAAAACGGCTAATTAGATTTCGTAAGTATATAACTATAATATCAAATTTATATTTAGTATGCATGATAAACCTTACGACGTCATATTGTTTCTCGTAGAAAAATATTCATATTTCCTAGCTACAGAAATTAATGAGTTTTCTTTTATAATACTTTTTGCAAGTAATTCCCCAAAAATAAAATAAATTTTTTTGAAAACGAATAGCGTCACGGACAGTTGGTAGATGAATTCTATAGTTTTAACTTTTAATCAAATAGTAACATGCATTGAAAAAAATAGTAACATGGAATAAATAATAATCATGAAGAAGAAGAAGATAAAAATGAGGCCAACAAGAGAGATGTGAAAGAGACCGAATTGATTCATAGCACACTCCAGATTTGGGAAATGGGGGATGTCCTTCTCTCTCTCTCATCATCCCCACTTGTCTCCTATCTTTTTCTCTCCATCAAAAATCAAATCAGTTTTAGAATAAACTAGAGATATATATATGAATATATCCAATGACTATAGCAATTAGCAAGTGTTTTTTTTTTTAACTTACAAATATTTACATAAACAGATTACAAGTCTTTCAGAAAAATTTAATATTATTGTAATAGTTAATGTTGATCAAATATTGTATTATAATAATATAGTTTGAAGTTTGAACACAAAAACTTAAAAAATCTATATATAATAGCAATCTAATAAATACCAATTGCACATCTGAATGGTTGCGTCTTTTTATAGCAACTTTTCGTTAATGTTTTTATTAATTAAAATATATATTTTACGGTTATGTTTTTTTTATAAATTGCATTTTGAATGTTTTATACGGTTGCGTTTTTTATTGTAACTTTTCATAAACAGTTGAAACCGCTTATTCGAATCATTGCAATATTTAGTTTATTTTACGAACAATTGCAACCTTTGGTTTATATATTTAGTTTATTTCACGAACAATTGCAATTTTAAGTTTATTTTATAAATAGCTATAACATTTAATTTATCTACCGTCGCGTCTCTCGGTGTAACTTTTCATAAATTATTATTTTAATTCTTAATTTTTAATTACTAAAGTGTATTTAAATAAGATTGTAACTATTTAATTGAACTGTTTCAACATTTGGATTATTTGACGAATTATTGCAACTTTTGGTTTTGTGTTACGAACCATTGTTATCTTTAGTGTATTTGATGAACTATTGCAACATTTGGTATCATTGACGAACCGTTGCAGTTTTTGGAATATTTGATATCTACGGTTGCGTTTCTCGGATAAGTTCGTCATATTTTTAAAAAATATTTAAATACTAAAATATATTTAAATGAATTGTTGTTACCGTTTAATTTAACACAATAACAATTGGTTTATTTGACGTTGAACGTTTTGGCTTATTTATCAAACCATTGTAATATTTGGTTTATTAGTTTATGCTTTTTGCACTTGGGAATAGTTTTTTAGTTACAAATTATTGTTTTCTAATATTAATATACTTAATAAAAGCTTGTGAGAGTTTTCTTTATCATAATTTTTGTAAAATATATATTGATTTGTTATTAAAAAAATTCAAAATTATTACAATTCATTATGATTTTTTCGTTTGATATTTTTTTAAATGATTTTTGAAATATATTCCCCCGCGACATCGCGGGGATCCTGAGTCCTAGTAATAATAAGAGAAAGGTCAAAAAAAGAGAAGAGAGTGTGAACCCACAACAAATAGACAGAATCAGACACATATATATTTATCTTCACTTGCAATTCCCAACTAGCGGCGCCGCTCTCTTTTCTTGCTTTCAAAGCTCATCTTCCTTCTTCCCTATCCTCTCATTTCTCTTTTTTCTTTTTATAGCAAAAAAACATTTTTATTTTATTTTTATATATATAGAAAACAAAGAAGCAAATACTTTTTCATTTTATAATTTATCACCATACCATTTCCCAAAGGATTACGAAAAGTCCCTCTCCTCTATCATCTCTTTATTCACCCCATACCAACAACCTCTACATCTTCTTGCTCTTCTTCCTCCTTTTTTTTTTTATCATTTACACAAAAATCCAAAGACAAATCTCTAATAAACAAATCCATAAAAAAAGAAAAACAAAGATGAAAGGTGAATACAGAGAGCAAAAGAGTAACGAAATGTTTTCCAAGCTTCCTCATCATCAACAACAACAACAACACTCTCTTACCTCTCACTTCCACCTTACCTCCACCGCAACACCCACCGTCGATGACTCCTCCATCGAAGTCGTCCGACGTCCACGTGGCAGACCACCAGGTTCCAAAAACAAACCTAAACCACCTGTCTTCGTTACACGTGACACCGACCCTCCTATGAGTCCTTACATCCTCGAAGTTCCATCGGGAAACGACGTCGTTGAAGCCATCAACCGTTTCTGCCGCCGTAAATCCATCGGAGTTTGCGTCCTTAGTGGCTCTGGCTCCGTAGCTAACGTCACTTTACGTCAGCCTTCTCCGGCAGCTCCTGGCTCAACCATAACTTTCCATGGAAAGTTCGATCTTCTATCCGTCTCCGCAACTTTCCTCCCTCCTCCACCACGTACTTCCTTGTCTCCTCCCGTCTCTAACTTCTTCACCGTCTCTCTAGCCGGACCTCAAGGACAAATCATCGGTGGGTTCGTCGCTGGTCCACTTATCTCCGCAGGAACAGTTTACGTCATCGCTGCAAGTTTCAACAACCCTTCTTATCACCGGATACCGGCGGAGGAAGAGCAGAAACACTCGGCGGGGACAGGAGAAAGAGAGGGCCAATCTCCGCCGGTGTCTGGTGGCGGTGAAGAGTCAGGACAGATGGCGGGAAGTGGAGGAGAGTCGTGTGGGGTATCAATGTACAGTTGCCACATGGGTGGCTCTGATGTTATTTGGGCCCCCACCGCCAGGGCTCCACCGCCATACTAACCAATCCTTGCCTCACAAAACTCTCTTCTTTTCTTTCTTTTATCTTTTTGTTTTAGAATGAATCAAGAAACTAGGGTTTTTTTTTTTTTTTTTTTTTTTGGCTTTTGATCATGAAGAATCGTTTGCTTTTTTATCTTCTTAGATTTTTGTATCAGAATTGACATATCTTTCCACGGTGTAATCTCTTGGTTTTATGGTTAGCTTCTTCTATGCGGTTGCAAGTTCGATATTAATTTGATTTGACTCAGATAAATATGCTTCCAACTTCCAATTGTCTTCAATCGTATTCTAGAGATATTTAAAATATTTGTCTCTAATGATTGTTTCATTTTAATACTCTTATTGGATAAATATGCTTGTTTTATTGGATCTTCAAAGTGTGGCTGTATATTAATGGTTTATTTAATGAATAACATAGCAATTAGCTAATTTTCAAGATAACATGGCTATTTTTATCTTCCACACCATCGACCTTACAAATTTGGCTGCATTTCAAGAAAGCGGGCTACTTTATCCTCTACTTCATCGACCTTACAATTTTGGCGGCATTGACCATATACTTTTTGTTCCCATAACAGTTAAATACAAAAAGTAAAAAATGTACGAATGGTTTGTTTGCATGTTATAGGTTGGTTTCACAATTGCTTTTCTTTCCAATTTACTCGTATAAGTATTTATAAAAAAAATGTTATAGATTAACCACAAAAATATAAATACGTTGATAAGATATGAGAGAGCGCAAATTTGTTTCGGTGATTGCAAGTTCAAAAAAAACAATAACTATGCATATACGTGAAGCATTGATTGGACACTGTTTGGCTTTGTCTGAATGTGTCTTGATGTTTGGATTCATGTCCCTGGTCTCTCTCATATATCCAGAAGTTTGAAGACTATACAACTGCAATGTCTGCAAAAACACACATACCTATATATATAAACACATTCAATACCCACTTGTCTTTTCAGTGCCCTCTCTTTTTATCTCTCTATCTTTAGCTTTTTTTACATGGGGGTTTGGGTTTGAAACTTGCAGGAAAGGAGAAAGAAACGTGACCAAAATTCGACAACCTTTTCTTTTTGGGTGTCCATTTTCCTTTCATTTTGTAACACCAGCCATATAAATTAGGTATATATTATTTTAATCTGACTATCAAGTAGTATGTACTAACGAAATTTAGTTAAAAAAAAGATTAGTTCCGTAAAAACGAAGTTTAGTATCATCAGATAAAACAATTAACCTAAGACATTAAAACAAGTTTAATGTTAAAAAGCCAGTTTTGGAAAAACTATATTTGATCTTCACTAACTCTTCTAAATAAGTCGAGAATGCAAGGTAGTCATCAGGAGAGAGATGAGAGAATGTCATCTTTACTAACTTAATAAGGTACCTAAATTGTGTTGGATTTTACTCTCTTGTCACGTTTTTGCTTGGGTATTCTCGTGACCAATGTGTCTCTACGCAAATCTTCGATCCCTTTGGACTCCAACCCATATTGCTTCTAACCATTTCTCTTAATATAACTCATTTCATCGCACTGTCGAACCGTGCTCTCATACCATTTGTCATAGACAATTTTTATTTTTTTAAATGAACAAAGCTCCTTTTGCCGCTTGCAAATGGCTAAGTAAAAACATCTCAAGAAAATGAACTAGACCGTCAAAAGGAGCATCTGTTTTGGGGAATTCCTTCAGAGGTAGAGGCCGTGTTCTTTTCACAGTCGCGGCGACTGCGACAGCGACACAAAAATTGAAAGTCAGAAACTCATTAAAATAGACTTAGGATTGAAGATCCATACACCCAGCGAATGTCGCTACTTTATAAATGAGTTTGAGAGGCTGCCGCTGTCATTTTCAGCGTCTCCGGAATCACCGGAAAAGAGTCGCAGCGACAGAGAATGAAAGAAAGGAAGAAGAGATTAAAGAGAGATGAAGGCTAATTTTGGATCGCCAATCGCTATCGCTGCGACTTTGAGCGGAACATGGCCAGACTCATCTTCATATCCATGGATAATTAATTTGGTATATTTGGAAAGCAAGAAATGAAAAGACCTTTGAAAATGTGGATAAACATCTATTAGAGGTATTACGTTTAGCGGAAAAAGAGGCGCAATCGTGGCAGTTAGCTCAATTCGAGCTTCATAATGAAAATCAGGTTTTTTCAAACTGCGAAACTCGAGCTCGAGTGAGAGATATTTCACATGATATTATCTACTCCGGATATCGTTGTTTCGTGGATGGATCTTGGAAAGGGATTGATAAATTTTTAGGAACATGGTGGTTCTGCACATCATCAAATGGAGAGACGCCAACCATTGGAGCTGCCAACATCCGAAAAAATATTTCTCCACTACATACAGAAGTGGAAGCTCTTCTCTGGGCGATGAAGTGTATGATTGGAGCCGACAACCAAGATGTAGCTTTTTATACAGACTGTTCAGAGCTGGTGAAGATGGTGTCTTCCCAAACCGAATGGCCGGCCTTTTCAGTGTATCTGGAAGATTTTATGAGCGACAAGGAGGAATTTTTCAAGTTTCTCTTTATCTTCAGTCCCTCGAAATGCAAATGTAAAACCGGATAATTTGGCACGAAACGTTCGTACCGAACCACATCATATCACTTATGTAAACAACATTCCTCAGGAATGACTTTTTTGAATTTTAATTAAAAGCCGTTGACAAAAAAAAAGAACTAGACCGTCAAAAGGAGTAATAACCGGAAAGAGAGAGATAATTGGTGGATGAATACAAACAAGGATCCAACCCTGGCCCTATTCATATCAAAATGAATCCAAAACGGTTGGTAAGAAAAATTCAAATAAAACGGTAATTTAGATTGAAAATCTAGCATAAACTAAATGATCAAAATTAAACAAGGGTGGGTTTACATGGATAATCATAAATAATGATCAAATGGATTGGGCAGATTCTTAAACCCTTGTAGATGTCTCTCTAAAAACCCAACCCACGAAAATAAAATTAAGTAAAACGAGTAAATCTCAAAGCCCGACCCAATTATTCGACAAGACAAGAAAATAAGTGTTCTTTCTTCTTTATAAGAGCAGGATTATCGGGAGTGCCTTAAGGAAATCTTAGGTTTTAATGTGATTTAATTTAAATCAAAATTGGTTATTACAGCTAAGGAATGTTCCTTAGTTAAGGCACATTTTGTGTCTTAAGAGGTGCCACGTGGCACGTGATCATTGGGTGTTTTTTTAATATATAAGCGGAAAAAAACGAATCTGTGTTTTTTTTTTCCTTTCTTTTTCTCTCTCTCTCACTGAAATCGCGATACGCTTAAGAGAAGAAACCAAAGGCGATTTGCGAATTTCAACTTGTATCGGAGGAATCTCCGACCGCCGGCCGTCGTTCTTCGGTTTGGCCATCATCTCCACCGCAACCGGTTGTCCACGGCGTCTTCGGTTCACCAGCGAGGTTGGGTTGCGAAATCGGGGAGAAAGTCACCGGATCTCCCAGTTTCTCGTCGAAATCGGAATATGTATCATCAGTTATGAATTATTCAAAGTATGCATGTCTATCTGATTGTTTTGAATCGATGTATTTAAGTAATTATTCAAGGTTCTGTTTTCTTGAAATGGAGAAAACACTGAGATGTGTTCGGTGGGGTTATGAGGTTAATACCTCTTCTGATGATTGCATCGACGCAATTAACTCTTATTTTCAACAGGTTCTTCTTCAATTATCCCTCTTTAGTCACTCACATATCACATGAAATTGATTGGTAATAACAGACTTACAAGGCTTGAGATTCGTGTGATGCGAATTGAGAGTGTTCTACGGAATCTAGATTGTGTTTCATGAATACAAGTATCAATTTTGATTCCTTGATTAGATTTTTGACTAGGGTTTGTTCATTTTATGAGTCTTGATACATTTTTTATTCACTATGTAGCTGAATTTTTGATTTTCTTCTTAAAGTTTCCATCTTTGTAATTTCATCCCATTGTTGATCATGTTCAGCGGTTGATGAAGGTTCTTAGTTATGGGAGGAAGAGTAAAGTGATTCTAGAAGCGCCATTGTATGATAAAGATTGTGTTTTGGGCAACATTTTGTTTGCTCATTACCTTTCTTCATCTGATCCTTACTTTTTCTTTGTTTAACTCCATTTGCTTTTTCTTCAGGAACAATCTACACCTTATGAGAAAGCGGTTTACGAGGCTATTACTTACCTGATATCCGAGGACAGGGATGACGACTTGGCTTTTGAAATGCACACCAAGGTTGGTTCTTACTTCCATTGTTAGTTTTATCTTTTTGAATTTGGCACCAATGGCAATACAAGTATTCAACGGTTATGGTTTGAAATGTAAAGTTATGTGGCTTTCTGATGATTTTCAGGTCCTAACTACACATGCATATGCTCTGAAACTTCTTGTTGTTAGTTTGCTATGTTATTTTCGAGTCCCTTGTTTGAATCAAAATTGTGGTTTGCAGCTACTTAATAGATTCCCGAAGGACCTTGCCTCTTTGAAGAGAGCACATCTTTTATGTTTCTACATGGGTCAACCTGATCCCTTTTTGGGTCTTGTTCAGCAGGTGCTTAAGAGGACAAGTCTGAATCTCTGCCTTCAAATTTCTTCGGAATGATGACCAATAGAGCTCGTGTTCGTGATAGAGGTATGCATCAACAATTGAAGAATGATTTGGTCGAGCATATATGGACAAAATATTCCAGAAATTAAGTTTAAAACATTTGTGCTTTATGTTATTTATGTTATAAATTGTATCTCATTTATGTTTTAATTTTTTTAATTTGCAACAATTATTAAATTTTCTGTAATTATAAATTTTATTTTTATTAATATTTTTTTTTCTAAGAACCACATGTTAAGAGCTTACCATTAATCACACAAAAATCTTAACTCAAAAATACTATCTCTTAACAATCACTTTTACAAATAAATTACTTAAATATTGCTAAGATTAATTTCTAAGAGATTACCTATAATCATGCTTTAAGCTTCTTAATTATGTGGTCTCTGTCCAAAAAGATTATACTATAGGTCTAGGAGTTTTGTGAGTTTTTTTAATAACATAGCAATTCGTCGAAGAAACTTGTTTAAAGCATCTAATTCACGCACGTCACAGCTCACACATAATTAAACAAAGTTCCATTTTTTTGATAACGTTAAAAACAAAAAACAAATTAATTGCAAGAAACAAAAAAAAGGAAGAGAATTTGCGCGAGAGACAACAACAACGATCAGTCGTCGTCTTCTTTTCTCAGATCTTCGTGATTTGGCGATTCCTCAACGGATTCTATGCCGCAAGAGCTTCGATTGTATCCTCTCTGAGGATTGAGAGACCATGGACATCGATAGCAAGAGCAAAGGAAAACGAATTTACAAAGATAATATTCGTGTAAAGCGGAAAAATTTGCAAGCTTTACTCAATGATTGCCAGAGAGCCCTCGAGTTGTTAAACCTAGCCGAACCCAGTTCTGAAGAAGATGACGAAGACGATAAAAGCACCGGCGAGAGAAATGGGTCACAAGAGGAGGAATCGAACAAGGGAGATCCTGAAGCTGATGAAGTAACTAATTTTCTTTTAAATGGCTTCAATTTATGCATCTCTTCACATTTCTTCTTTGATTTATGTCTTCAAGCTTTAAATTTTGGAACTTTTTAGTTGATTCATGTGTTTGTTCTTCCTTGTTCCAGTTATATGATCTCATCAAATCCAGGGTTGAATGTGATGACTTCCTTGAAAAGATTGAGTCAGCGCAGGTTTCAGCGCCGCAAAATCTTGCTGGTGAGGACTTGAATGTTTCATCTTTGCTTACAAATTTCAAACCTGTAATTGTCTGTCTTGGTTGTATAGATGATTGTGATTTCTGGTGTTGTAGAAGATAGTGGCGCTTGGGATGTAGTTAGTGAAGATGATCTTTGGGATGATGAAACCATGGCTCAAAGGGAAGAAGATTATGTTCTTGTTAGTGAAGAAGATATAGCAGAGGGTATTGCTTGTTTTATGGCTACTTATTTACAATCACTTAAGCAGACAAAGGTAT
Organism: Arabidopsis arenosa; assembly: GCA_905216605.1. Classification (NCBI taxonomy): domain Eukaryota; kingdom Viridiplantae; phylum Streptophyta; class Magnoliopsida; order Brassicales; family Brassicaceae; genus Arabidopsis; species Arabidopsis arenosa. The sequence goes on from LR999458.1 coordinate 7,451,920, forward strand.
TGAAAGTCCAACTTCGCTTATAATTTGTTCGTTTTATATCAGCCTTTCATTTGAGTTTATACAAGTTGCCATCATTGTGCAGGACTTGACTCCTGAGCAGCTTCAGAAAGGTATTCTAGACTCTCCATTCGTAGGCAACGTTCGAATGCTGTGTATCTCAATGATAAGTAGATATAAGAGTTGGGTGTTACATATAGCCATGTCACTGTCGCTAACACTAGAATTCAGAAATCAGAACTGTTGGATCTTTAGAGGAAAGCAAGAGTATATTTGTACGGCATTCGACAGACCGATAAAGGGCATCAATTGTTTTTGGGAATTGGTTTTGGGGTTTGATTGGTCATAGGAGTAGGGGGGGCTCAACAATACATCCCTAGACTATTCTGTGGTTATATATGTGTTCTACAATTCAGTAGGAAATAGAGTTTACCGGTACCAATCTTAACAGTTAATGCTCAACTAGGAAGCTGGTAATTGCGCTAACACAAACAAAGACCAATAAGTCGCCAAGTTCCTTTCTTTAATGTTGATTATGTGTGAAGTTGATCAGCGTGGCATACCAGAGTAGTAAAATCATAACAACAGTGTTTTGAATTGTAATGTAGCACTTAGCAGGATGTTCTCAGTGAAGAATAGAAAGGGGAAACTTCGGAAAGCCTGGGATGGAAGTAAGGTTGCTTACAACGTAGCATCGTGGAGCGCAACTGTTATTGGGTATAATAATATCATCCAGTCATCTTCTTCATTGCAAAATCGACGATTCCCATTGTTTATAGTTCTCACCAATCGATGCATTTTTTTTGTTCACTTTACCAACAGTATCTACCAAAACCCGGTGATCCTCAGGGTTGCATCAAAGGCCTTCTGGGCGTCGTGTCATGTAATATCAAAGCTTGTCTGATTGATGACAAAGCCTTTCGAGCACATCTCGCCTTTGTGATACGATAAGTTACAGTTTAATTTGGGTTCTCCATGATCTATGTAAATTAAATTTCATCATGTATAAAGAATGCCATTTGTGATTCCGTTCTTTACTGCACTATTCTTTCTGCATCACCCTTTATATCCATAAAACGAATAAACGCATGCTAGAATCATGCTAAAGCATAAAGTCACGTATATGCATAAACTACAGTTATTATTCCAAGTTGATCTCACACTTGCACAATAATACTCCCATAGTTAAAAAGTTTAAGACAGTTCATTAAATTGTTTTTCAAAGAATACAAGTTTGTATCAAACATATACAGAGTAAAACGGATAGATATATATGATATCTCACAAGAACAAAAGAGCAACCCCAAAAAAGAAAAGAAAGACAATGCTTGTGGTAAAGCAACCCACCCCGGGTTTGTATCTAGTAAAGCCAAATGAAATCCTTAGTAGTTGGTTATGGCTGACTTGTGTTTAGCTTCTAATCTTCTGGTCTCACTCACACCAAATCATTCTTACCTCATTCATTCTTTTATGGCAGCGGCGACAGAATCACACAGGTCTAGCTTTCTCAAGGTTTCCATGGTGCTGGTGGAGGCGGCGGAGTAGGGAACAATGGAGGAACAGCTGAGAAAATAGTGTTTTTGTCTATCTTACCGGTGGCTTCTGCTTCACCCGACAATGCCACGAGAGCTGCGACCAGACCAGCATTGCCTGCAAGAGTCGGTTCAGTGTAGTTGTAGTTCATACGGACATCACGGAACCCGTCACGCTTGTCAGGACCAGCAACCATGGCTCCTTCAATCGTGTTTGGGTTTGGTTTCTTGCTGTCTCTCCATTTCCATCCTCCTTTGCAGTTATATTTGACTTTGTTCTTGGGTATCGAAGCTCCTCTGTGATGCACATGTTTTGGGTATTTTGTGCCAAAACCAACGACATAACTCATTTTCCGAGGGTTTTTACCGAGTACATAATCAATCTGTCAAAACACAGCAAGGCCGAGTTAAATCCAATTCTTTAGGGGGGCAAACTCAAAAATGGAGTTTAACAAGGTTTTCGTACAATCTTGGTTAAAAGTGTCATTTTTCGATCTTATCCATTACTATATTGGAGATTACCATTTCTGTAAAGGCAAAGATGCATTACCTGGGATCTAGCAAAGTCACGTAGCACACTAGTCGAATAGAAATTAGGTCCACAGTACCATCCCGGAGTATCAGCAGCATCCAGATAATCACTGTATAGTGTCGCTAGGAAAGCTGCATTCACAGAATACTGCAGAGGCTGAGGGGCTCCATGATTCAACTCTATTAAACCTCCTGCACATACCAAAAGTTGCATTTTAGACATCCAAAACAAGAACAGGCCCAACAGCTAGAGTTTATTAGAGGCAGACATTGAAACTGGAAGGTAACTAACCGTTGGTTCTGTTAAATTTGTTGAAAACAGGTAAGTATGAGCACATGACTATGCTAGTCTGATTGTGGAAGGTCCTTAGAATTTCTTCATATGGATATCCAGGACTCAGAAACAACCTCAACCGGCTCAACAGCAGCTAAATAGCAAAAGGGATTCAAAAGAGTCAAGAGAAGTATGATAAAGGCAAATGATCAAGAAGAGTAAGTTGTTCTGTGGACTGACCTGAGCACCAGCAAGCTTGTTGTCCCAACTAAAAACACCATAGTAAGGGCCACCCCAGAAGGCACCAGCATGCTTGGCCATAGTGGGTTGGGTGATTAGATTGAGATAGGTTACGTTTCCTGTAGCATAGTACAACCAAGCACCACCCCAAATGAACTCATCCCAATACATGCTTGAATTATAAAACTTGCTAGATTCCGCAGTGCCTGCACTGTATCTCCCTCTCCTCGTCCTTCCAAACTGATAAACCGTCTTAGCACCATGAACAAGCTTTTTAGAATATTCCTTGTTATCCTTGAATACAATGGACGCTGAAGCCAGAGCAGCTGCCATCTCTGCAGCGAGATCCGAACATCCACCATTACACGTACTCACAGGCCTTTTATAGTCCATATCCTCAGGCCGCATCCAACAGTAATGGTCATTAGGATCTGTATTCCCATCATCAGTATTCCCTGATCCGACCTGCGATAAACATATGATGAGTTAACTAAACAACTAAGAAACCAAAAGACGGAGATCTCCTACAAACGTCATAAACTAGTAGTACCTGTGACACAAGATCATCAATCGAATCAGCAGTACTATTGAAAGTCTTGAGAAAGTAATCAGTTCCCCATTTGATCAGCTCCTTAACATGAGTAAGCTCACCCGCAGCTTCGTATTTAGCACTATACTCAATAACACTCCAGCTCAACATAGTCATAGCATAAGCCATGGGGAAATTGAACTTGATAGCATCACCAGCATCATAATAACCTCCCACCAAATCTTTATAGAAGCTTCCTGTTTCACCTTTCCCATCTTGAAGCCCAGAATTACCTCTCCACGACACGTTATTATGCTTTGGCAATTTCCCAGCTACAGAAACCAAAACCATAACTCAGACTTAGATCTAAAACTCTTATCTCTAAACGATCAGATCTAAGTAGATTTAACACTTACATTTCTGAGCATTGAAGAACTTAAGAGCTTTATGAAGAGCTAATGTATAATTATCCGGCGGTGGACTCTTAGGATGATGACGCGGCACAGTTTTAACGATCAAGGTAATAAATCCGGCGAGTAACGCGGCGGCAACAAGAGTACCAACAGTCCAGACAAATATCTGGCGGCTAACGATAATACAACCGAGATCGACATACTTCTTCTTCTTCTGCTCCGTTGGACCAAGTAACCAACTCTGCTGCGTCTCATCGAGTGGCCGTGAAAGAGCCGCACGATCTAAATCGTTCAAATTCCGACTACGATCATCGTCGGTGGCGGAATCTGCAGTGTTGATCTCCAATGGACCTCCCCATGGATCTCGTCCGTACATGATGATGCTCTCTGATGAAGCAGCAGAGAACAACAACAATGAATCACAGTTTTGGGATTCAGATCTGAAGAAGGAAAGAGAGAAAGAAGAAGTGTGTGGAAGTGAAGATATGTGAAGCTAAAAGGCTCTCTAGTCAATAATGTACAAAGACTCTGAGAGAGATCTGGTTTTGGTTTTGATTCTTTTTATTAATTTTCCTTATTAAGTCTTTACTTCAATTATTTTCTTATTATATGTTTTGTTTGGTTCATTTGTACATGTTACGTTACAGCTAACACTAATTTTGGACATTTTTTTTTTTTGGCCAACTATATATGATTGAGCTCTATGGCCAACTTGTAAAATCTTATGGTAGAAAGTATACTACTATTTATTTTTCCTACAATTAAATATTACTTTAATTTGTCGGAGACATTTAAATATTATTTTTTATCCACCGTTTTTTTGAAAAAAATATTATAATTTTGTTCAAAAATTGCATATACTTTGTTTACTAGTAAAGCAATGGGCTAATGTCGGGTGGATGAAAAAGACACTTCTCCTAATAAACTGTCGGTGGGATGCTAATTTTATTTTATTCTTATGATTATGGTGTTTTCCACGTCATCATTTTGGTGGGCTCTTTAGACTCTCGAGTCATGATACTAATTAAAAAATATTTACAAGAAGGTAGGTTACTTAAATTCCACTTCTATTTGAAAATGATAGTCTACCACAAAATTGCTTTCCTTTTTTTTTTTAAATTTTCCATTCATCATAGGGAAAAAACCCGAAAAATACCTTATTTATTTTTTATTTGGACGTTTAATACCTAACTTTTTTTTGTTGGAAGAAAAATACCTTCTTTAATTATAATTGGTCGAAAAATACTTTATCTTTAAATTGTTGGTAGATTCAAACCTCTGATTTAACGGTCGTTAACGGACGTAACGATATAGTAAACGACGTTAAATTATAACAGAAAAATAGCCGAAAAATACCCAATCTATTTATTTTTGGAATTTTAATACCCCAACTTTTTGGTTAGAAGAAAAATACCTCATATAAAATATCTTTGTCTAAAAATACTTCATTTTAAATTATTAGTGGATTCAAGTCTGCGACTTAACAATCGTTAACAATATTACAGAAACATTTAACGACGTTAAATATTAACCCTGTGTATATAAATAGATATATACAATTTATTTTCAAAATTTTACAAATATATTGGTGTGATCAAAACTCAATATTACTTCGTTAATACGATCAAAACTCAATCTTTCTCGAACTATTTCTTTCATCTCTCCACTTTTACCTAAATTCTTCTCCACTTCCGCAACTATGCTACTCCACGACCACAAAAATGAAAAATCCATCGTCGTCGTCATCTTTGTCACAATCTCTCATTTGTTAGTTGCAGAATCGTTACATTCCATCATCAAAATCACTATCACAAAAACTCTTCTAACTCCAACGATGTCTTTAGGAATGAAAAAATGATGTATTTAAATTTGTAGGAGTGAAGCAAATGATGTATTTAAATTTGTATGTCATTCATTAAAGAAAATAGGAGATCAAAAGAAGTTCTATGCGGGTTAAAAATCATACGTGTTACCATTAGATCAAGCAATATATTTGTAAAAGTTTGTATAAATATTGTATATACTAACAATTCAAAAATGAGGTATTTTTAGACAAAAATATTTAAATGAGGTATTTTTCTTCCAACCAAAAAGTTTGGGTATTAAAAATCCAAAAATAAATAGATGAAGCATTTTTCGGCTATTTGTTTTGTTATAATATAACGTCGTTTACTGATACCGTAACGTCCGTTAACGACCGTTAAATCAGAGGTTTGAATTTACCAATAATATAAAGATAAAGTATTTTTCGACCAATTATAATTAAAGAAGGTATTTTTCTTCCAACAAAAAAAAGTTAGGTATTAAACGTCCAAATTAAAAATAGATGGGGTATTTTTCAGGTTTTTTCCCATTCATCATACCAAAATTTCACTTACACTAGCTAAAACTTATAAGATAAGTGTGTCCGACAAATTGATGGTAGATCAATGACCTAAAAAAAATTACATCATGAGATCATTTATAGGATTCAAACGGATTTAAACGCTTACATATTAGATAAGAACTAAGGAGAATTATGGGAATCTAACTTTTGATTTCAAATAATTTACATTCGTGTTAAGCTAAAGTGTCATCATCATAAAATTTCTCAAAAAATTTCAGCCCAAAATATAAAAATAGATTTAAGAAAATCGTAAAATATATGTTCAAAATTTTACAGCATAGAGAAAAAAACTCACTGTTTTACAACAATTACATAAAATCGATTTAAACTATCTTAAGACATGGTTCAATTTCCAGAATATAATTCACTTTAATTTGGGTTCAGATAAGATAATATCGGGTTTTGAATATATATATATATATATATATATATATACGGTGATATAATGTTTATACTAATACAAATCATTAGGATACATCTCTTGTTTATTTTGGATTCGATAATATTGGCACAAAACCCATGTTAGACCTTTGAAAAGTATTGTAACCTTGTTTTTATTTATTTTTGCCAAGGTTGCTTTTTTTCAGATAGAGCTTTTGTAATACCTTAAAATTCATTTTAGTGGTATTTACATTTTTAGCAAAAAAAATATAAAAAAATATATTTATATATATATATATATATATATATTACCCTTTAATATATCTCTACTTTAAAAGAAAATTCCAAAAAATATACGGGCAGCTATGTAATTTTAGGCCTTATCAGCTTGCATTTAATTAGTATTAAATGTCCAAAGTACAAACAAATACCAAGTGTAGAACTAGAAACCATAGAAGATGCTCATACATTTTGATTACTACTTATGCATGAAAACAGAAAGATAAAACATACACATATCAACCATAGGCTGTTTCCATAATTCATAAAGACTACGATTACCTAAAATATATGCATCAATTTTTTTGTCGAATTTTCCATAATGTTCCTTGGCCTTGAAAGCATCGTTAGAGATCGAAACTGTGGCTGTTGAAGTGGAAAAGAGGATGATTCGCAGACCGCCAGATGCTATGTGACCGTATCTCTTTGGCTACGGTCGTCTGAAGAGTCGCTGGACCACACACTATTACTCCAACATCCACACTTCCCCATTTCCCATTCAACGACTCAAATATCTCTGCAATTACAAAATTAAAATATAACCATAACGGTTTAAAAATTTAACTAAACCGGATGGAGCCAAAATTCTACACCAAAAAGGCAAAAACCTGATCCAAGAATTGAACCAAAGAAAATTTCCGAACAAACCGTTACCGATATCAAACAAAACCGATAAAATTCCGAATTTTCTAGCAAATGTTTTCTGATTAAACCAAACTTGAACCGAAAACTGTATCAAACCAAACCGAATGAAATTCTGTTTTCATTCTGTTTCTATATTTTATAAACAAACAAATTGGAACCAAGAAAGCTGGATTGGTCCCTTAATGTGTACTGTACCTCTAAAGTTCGGTCTGGTGCCATAACGAATAGTGGTGTAACTCTGGACATCTTCTTCTGTTGCCAACCCCTTGAGCTCTGCTGCAGATGAATTATAGGTTTCTTCTCCATTCAAATCCACCTTGTCATTGCCATTTGCTTCCACTTTGCCTGTTTTGTGACCCCAGAGATGCCAGAAAACAACCACAAGGCCTCCAAAAATCAACACACTTGAAACCATACAAACAACAAATAGAAGTCCCTTGTACCACCACGTCGTAATGTTGTATTTTTTTATGTAAAAGATGTCCAACAATGTGATCATTGCAATAAACCCAATGGTGGAGACAATTAGATAGAGTCCAGACCATATGTTATCCCCTGTACCAACTAAAACAGACATCGAACACCCGTTGGTCCGTGTTGGTTTGAGAGAAGGATGCACCACCTTGTGAACCATCCCATCTTCCTGTATGACAATGAAACAAAGCAGAATTCAACAAACTAAGTAAAGCCTATTTCAGCTCCCAAAAGAGTTATGTAAGACTTACCAAGCGAGGCTCGGATTGTCGAGTGACATATATGTGAATCTCAAGGTTTAGTTTCTTAGAGAAGAAAGGGCAAATGGAAGGTATGTCAATTGCTGAGAGAAGAGAGAGCTCGTCTGAGTTTTTAATGGCCCATACAAGTAAAACCTTACTAGGTAAACAAGCTTTCCCATCTCTTTTACGATGTAGGATATCACTTAAGATGGCGAAAAAAGGCGTAATCCCGATTCCTCCTGCTACTAAGACCAGGTTCTCATACCTGCACTCGCAAATAAACCTTTCTTGAGTCAGGTTAAAGCTTATTGTATTGAAACAAGTTAGATAGACGATGCATTTAAAGGCATTACGCTAAGTGGTATGGAGATTCATGGCCATAAGGTCCCTCCACACAAGTTGTAATTTTGGGATATGACTGAGGAGAAACAAGCTGGTCTTGATTCTCTGCCTCATATAGATTTGACAACTGGTCTCTAAGCTTTGCAGTCCATCCACCAAGAACTTTTATGAGAACCGCAACATGATGGTTCCCATCTAGAGGACTTGATGAAACACTGAAAGGATGCCATTGTAGCCAAGATAGTTCCCTCACTTGAAGAAAGATAAAGCTAAGCGCATTGTATCGCATATCTGATTTTCGCGGTATTGAAGAGGACAAGAAATCAGTAAATGTTTTAGATTAGATGTAGAAAACAGAGATTAAACAGAGTTGTTACTTGGTGGTTTTGAAAGGACTAGTTCCAGAGTGCCACAAGGTAAACTCTTTGCAGAGATTACATCTACAGTCCTTCTGGATTGGCAGAACCTCAAGAAGCGGTCGAGAATGAAAAGGAATATTCCTCCAGCAACTATACTGAACAAGTAGTCACCAACGTGAAGTGCCAAGAAGACGACAAAGACGATGTATAGTTGATGGGTGTAGAAGAAGAGTTCAAAGTTATTCTTTCTCACGGTGTGAAGCGACGTGACCCACATGAGTAAACCAGCCACTAGACTGATAACTCCGGGTAAAACAGCAACTCCAATAGCATTCCATGAAAATACCTGAGAGGAGTAAGTAGTTGATGATGAAACTTTACGATAGAAAACAATAAGATATAGAAATGAAATTGAGTATAGACCTATCTTGAACCGATGATCAACTAGGCTATTACTATCATGTCAAGATTGAATGTTGCAGGAAATCTTACAAGCTCTAAAAGTCGACCTTGAATGGTCCATCCAACAACATAACAGAGGCCATGTAAAGAGAAGAAAGCCATAGTGATATGACCAAGCCAAACATGATACCGTGTAGCATGTTCGAAAGGGATATCGATAAGGCGGAGAAGAATGGAGCCTCTCGAGATTGGAAGAAACAAAAAAACCATACACAACAATCCAATCACTCCTAAACGAAGACCAGTTACCTCCAACAGCAGAATACTGAACACACACACACACACACACAAAACTAATGAATGGAATGAGTAGATAAAAACAAAGATGGGATAAAGAAGGAAAAGAGTTTAAGAACCTTCGATTCTTGGGAAGGACGTGGAAGCGTTCAAGAAGATCAAGATTCCTCAAGGTATAAGCATATATAGCCCAAAGGAAGAAAACAGAGAAGACCATAATCCCAAGAAACTCAGCTGCAGAAACAACTCCAAATGGTCCATCCACAAGAACAGGAAATGTCCATAGCCTAAACCTCGGGAATTTCGATATCTTGTTTCTTCACAATAATCATAAAAACACACATTTATGCAAGAACAAAAACTGATAAAAACCAAAAAAGTGCAATTAGATATTATTTATACGTACTTAGTGAAGACCTTGTCTTCTCCGGAAATAATGAGATAGAGAGAAGCTAAGACAGCGATGACAAGAATCGGACCACTGAAAATTAAGAACATGCTTCCTACAAATTTAGACAATTGGTAGATGAAATTAGTTACACTTTCCGGAGAAAACAAAGCAAGTGATATATATGGTACATAGATAATGTAACCTGTGGTGCCGAGGAACGTTTTGGAGGCGACTAATGTGAGGAAATCATCGCCGAGTTGTTCAGGGTACAATATCATAAGAAAAACAACCCAAGTCACAAAAATCATAGACATTACAACTTTCAATATCCATTTCAAAGATGAAGTCACCACAGATGATGATGATGATGATGATGATGATGATGAGTCCTTGGACAAAAGAGGGGTTTTATGATCATTCATCTTTATTTGAATTTCTACTTCTCAGTGTTGTGATGAGAAGTTGGCTCAGAAGCAGCATCGGCTTTTAAAGAGGCGTTACTAGAGATAAATTAAGAAGATATTCTTTAAGAGAGTAAGAGCATGATTATTGGTAGGCTCTTAAGACACCTCTTAACTTAAGAGATATGTCTTACAACTAACAAAAGTCTCATAAAGAATATCTGGACCAGTGGGGTTTCTATCATTCTCATAAATAAAATATTCTTGTAGACATCAATCCTAGTACACAATAAAAAATTAAGTTCAAAAGAAAAAAGAAAAAGAGAGAGGGTCATTAACACGTGAGAGTAACGTACTTGGGAGAGAGTGTCACGTTAGTTTGATTTGAACCACAATTTAGGGTAAGGTGAGAGACTGAGAGTACTTACTACTTAGTATAGATAAGATGATTATTATGACGACTATGATGTTTCTTGGATAAACTACATTACTTGAATATGAACAAATAAAATATCAACGTAACGCGAAAGAAACATTATTCGGATTCCACATTCAAGATCCAGGGAGATAAACTTGCAAAGTTTCATTGTTATATAGATTGTTTCTGGTAAAGGACACTATATTAAGCTAAAATGCATATATTACGACGAAGAAACTAAGAAATCAACTATTAGTGTGATACCAAAAAAAAAAAAACAACAACTATTAGTGTGTTAAGTTTGCCAAGAATAATCAACTATCATGCATGAAGTTGGATCAATCTCGAACAAACAAGTTATAATCAATCCAAATAAAAACTTAGATGCATAGTCTATAAATTTCTTCCGCTTTTTAGTAACCGAAACAAAATCCAATAACAAATGAAAGCAACACCTAGATAAGATTACATGTCGACAAAACGGCAATAAGAAATTACAATTAAATCTCATGAAGTTGTATGTGTAGACAAAAAATGTTATAATCAGCTCTAGTGTAAAATTTGGTTTCAACCACACTTTAGGGAAGATGAGAGTATTGACTATCGAGTATGGATAAGATGATTATAATGACGATGGTAATGGTTGTTGGACCAGCTAAATTACTCAATCAGAAGTTTAGAACAAATATTATATATCAACGCTCGAAAGTAACATTATATATGTTCCACATTTGGCGAAAAAAAAAAATATATATATAGGTTCCACATTTAAGATCCAGAGGAATAAACTTGCAAGGTTTCAGAATTGAATTGTTCTGGTAAAGACACTATATTGATTATTAAGCTAAATTTTATATATTAAGTTATTAACTCAAAGGAACTAAGAAATAGCTAGGAAATCAACTGTTTATGTGTTAAGTTTTCGCTTTTCGGAGGATAATCAACTATCATGAAGTAGCACCAATCTCAAAAATCATATATAATAGCTGTTTCCATAATACATACAGACTTTGATTACCTAAAATATATGCATCAATATTTTTTCGAATTTCCATAATGTTCTTTGGCCTTGAAATCATAGTTATAGATCGAAACTGTGGCTGTTGAAGTGGAAAAGAGGATGATTCGCAGATCGCCAGATGCTATGTGACCGTATCTCTTTGGCTACGGTCGTTTGAAGAGTCCCTGGACCGCATACTATTACTCCAACATCCACACTTCCCCATTTCCCATTCAATGACTCAAATATCTCTGCAATTACATAATTCAAACATCAAATAAACCATTCAAAGATTTAACTTAACCGAATCGAGCCAAAATTCTACACCGAAAACCTGATTCAAGAACCGAATCAAAATCGGAATTCCTTTGAAATTTTTTCTTAGAAAACCAAAACCGTGTCAAACCAATCCGAATGATTTTCAGTATCTATGTTTTATAAAAAAAAAAAAACAAGATAACCGGATATGACACCCTTAATTTTGTACTGTACCTCTAAAGGCCGGTCTGGTGCCATAACGGATAGTGGTGTTACTCTGGACATCTTCTTCTATGTCCAAGCCCTTGAGCTCTGCTACAGATGCATTATGGGTTTCTTCTCCATTCAAATCTACCTTGTCATTGCCATTTGCTTCCACTTTACCGGTTTTGTGACCCCAACGATGCCAGAAAACAACCACAAGGCCTCCAAAAATCAACACACTTGCAACCATACAAACAACAAATAGAAGTCCTTTGTACCACCACGTCGTTATGTTGTATTTGTTTATGTAAAAGATGTCCAACAATGTGATCATTGCAATAAATCCAATGGTGGAGACAATTAGATAGAGTCCAGACCATATGTTATCCCCTGTACCAACCAGTACTGACATGGAACACCCGTTGGTCCGTGGTGGTTTGACAGAAGGATGCACCACCTTCTGAACCATCCCATCTTCCTGCATGACAATGAAACAAAGCAGAGTTCAACAAACTAAGTAAGGCCTATTGCAGCTCCTAAAAGAGTTATGTAAGACTTACCAAGCGAGGCTCGGATTGTCGAGTGACATATATGTGAATCTCAAGGTTTATTTTCTTAGAGAAGAAAGGGCAAATGGAAGGTATGTCAATGGCTGAGAGAAGAGAGAGCTCATCTGAGTTTTTAATGGCCCATACAACTAAAACCTTACTAGGTAAACAAGCTTTCCCATCTCTTTTACGGTGTAGGATATCGCTTAAGATGGCGAAAAAAGGCGTAATCCCGATTCCTCCTGCTACCAATACCAGGTTCTCATACCTACACTCGGAAACAAACCGTTATTGAGTCACGCTAAAGCTTATTGCATTGAAACAATTTTAATAGGCGAAACGCATTACGCTAAGTGGTATGGAGATTCATGGCCATAAGGTCCCTCCACACAAGTTGTGATTTTGGGATGTGACTCAGGAGAAACAAGCTGGTCTTGATTCTCTGCCTCATATAGATTTGACAACTGGTCTCTAAGCTTTGCAGTCCATCCACCAAGAACTTTTATGAGAACGGCAACATGATGGTTCCCATCTAGAGGACTTGATGAAACACTGAAAGGATGCCATTGTAGCCATGATAGTTCCCTCACTTGAAGAAAGATAAAGCTAAGAGCATTGTATCGCATATCTGATTTTCGCGGTATTGAAGAGGACAAAAAGTCAGTAAATGATTTAGATTAGAGTTAGAGAACAGAGAGTAAACAGAGTTTTTACTTGGTGGTTTTGAAAGGACTAGTTCCAGAGTTCCACAGGGTAAACTCTTTGCAGAGATTACATCTACAGTCCTTCTGGATTGGCAGAACCTCAAGAAGCGGTCGAGAATGAAAAGGAATATTCCTCCAGCAACTATACTAAACAAGTAGTCACCAACATGAAGTGCCAAGAAGACGACAAAGACGATGTATAGTTGATGTGTGTAGAAGAAAAGCTCAAAGTAAAGCTTTCTCACGGTGTGAAGCGACGTGACCCACATGAGTAAACCAGCCACTAGACTGATAACTCCGGGTAAAACAGCGATTCCAGTAGCTTTCCATTCAAATAACTGAGAGGAAAAAGTAGTTGATGATGAAACTTAAGAAAACAATAAGAATTGGAAATGAAACCATCTCAAAACCAATTGGTATCGACCCCTATACTTATATATCAGAATAACTAGACTTTACTGTTATGTCAAGATTGAATGAAGTTGCAGGAATCTTACAAGCTCTAAAAGTTGACCTTGAATAGTCCATCCAACAACATAACAGAGGCCATGTAAAGAGAAGAAAGCCATGGTGATATGACCAAGCCAAACATGATATCTTGTAGCATGCTCGAAAGGGATATCGATAAGGCGGAGAAGAAGGGAGCCTCTCGAGATAGGAAGAAACAAAAACACCATACACAACAATCCAATCATCCCAAAACGCAGACCCGTTAACTCCAACAGAAAAATACTGAACACAAAAACACTAAAAAAAACCAATGATTGGAATGAAACAAATAGCGAAAATGGGAGAAAGAAGGCAATGAGTTTAAGAACCTTCTGTTCTTGGGGAGCACGTGGAAGTATTCAAGAACGTTGAGATTCCTCAAGGTATAAGCATAGATAGCCCAAAGGAAGAAAACAGAGAAGACCATAATTCCAAGAAACTCAGCTGCAGAAACAACCCCAAATGGTCCATCCACAAGAACAGGAAATGTCCATAGCCTAAACCTCGGGAATTTCGATATCTTCTTCCTACACGATCATAAAAACACACACTTATAGAAAAAAAAAAAAACCAAAACCACAATCATTGTAGTAATACCAATGATTTAGGGTTTATATTATTTTATACTTAAACCATTGTAATCAACACAATCAAATCAATAAAATAGTTAAAGAAATCTCAACCGTACGTACTTAGTGAAAACCCTCTCTTCCCCTGAGATGATCAGATAGAGAGAAGCTAAGATGGCGATGACAAGAATCGGACCACTGAAAATTAAGAACATGCTTCCTACAATTTAAGATAATCAGAGAGTGAAATTAGTTACACTTTTTGGAAAATTTTCGGAGAAAACGAAGCAAGTGATGATGTAATGTAACCTGTGATGCCAAAGAGAGTGTTGGAGGAGATTTCTCTCCAGTTTGTGAGGACTTGATCACCGAATGATCCAGGGTACATCATAAGGAACACAACCCAAGTCACAAAAATCACAGACATTACAACTTTCAATATCCATTTCAAAGATGAAACCAACACTGATGATGATGATGATGGTGGTGACTCCTTAGACAAAAGAGGGCTTTCGTGATCATCCATTTTTCTTTGAATTTCTACTTCTCAGTGTTGTGATGAGAGTTGGCTCAGAAGCAGCATCGGCTTTTAAGGAGGCGTTACTAGAGATAAATTAAGAAGATATTTTTAAGAGAATAAAGGAAGAAAATTTCTGGACCAGTGGGGTTTCGATCATTCTCATTTATGAAAGATTCCTTCGGACATCAATCCTAGTACACAATAAAAAAACTAAAAATAAAATAAAATGATAGTGTCAATGTGTCATTAGGACGTGAGAGTAACGTACTTGGGAGAGAGTGTCACGTTGGTTTGATTTCAACCACAATTTAGGGTAAGGTGAGAGACTGAGAGTACTTACTACTTAGTATAGATAAGATGATTATTATGACGACTATGATGTTTCTTGGATAAGCTACATTACTTGAATCTGAACATATAGTATTTTAACATTGTTCGGATTAGCGCAAAAGAAACATTATTCGGTTTTCACATTCAAGATCCAGGGAGATAAATTTGCAAGGTTTCATAGTTGGATTGTTTCTGGTAAATACACTATATTAAGCTAAAATGTATATATTAGTAAAATTTCTAGAGAGACTAGATATAATAACTAAATAGCGGAAACGATTTAAACAATAAAGAATAAACGATACGACATGAGATTTAACGAGGTATCTGTTGGTTCTCTTTCAAACCAACCACTAGTCCTCGGTACAATAAGAGTTTATTAGATCATTTTAAGAAGTACAAGATAGACTTAGAAATTCAACACAATTCTAATACATCTATTTAAGAACATGAACTAAGGTTAACAAGTAAACTCATTTTACTCCCCCTTAATCATGTATGCATTCTTTTTGGAGAAGTCTTTGTGTTGTGCTCCTCACACCAAGCAATCTCTTCGCAAAGTGATCTCTCCCAAACTCAACAGCAAGTCAGCAACACAAGCTTCACACAAACTTATCAAAGACTCTGTTTTATGTTACTCTGTTTTAACATCACTCTTGTGTATCTTTTGGAAGACACAACACATCTTCTTCTTATAGAAAAATTTTTCACGACTCTAACGTTTCATTCTTTTCTACACAAGGAAAGAGATCAATCACCACTTAATAGAATTAACGTTAGAGAATAATATATCATATAGAAGGAAAGTCAAATTCTACAATATTAACACAAAAGAACTAAAAAATCAACAATTAGTGTAAAGTTTTCCAAGAATAATCAACTATCACGAAATTGCATCAATCTCGAACACACAAGTTATAATCAATCCAAAGTAATACTTAGATGCATAGTCTAAAATTTCTTACACTTTTTAGTAACCGAAACAATATCCAATAACAAATAAAAGCACCACTTAGCTAAGATTTACATGTCAACAAAAGGGCACTAAGAAATTATAATTAAATCTCATGAAGTTGTATGTGTAGACAAAAGAAGAGTTATAATCAGCCCTAGAGCGAGTAAAGTTTGATTTCAACCACACTTTAGGGAAGGTGAGAGTAATGACTATTATGGATAAGATGATTATAATCACGATTGTAATGGTTGTTGGACCAGCTAAATTACCCAATCAGAAGTTTAGAACAAATAGAATATCAACGCAAGACGAAAGTAAGATTATGTAGTTTCCACATGTAATCTGGGTCATAGTGTGCCTTCCTCAACCACAGTATCTTATTTTGATTTTGGATAGACTTATTAGGCCCGCTTAAGACGACCTAAATTCTTTTTTGATAAAGTAGAACCAAAGTGAACCAGATTTGAATAAAGCCCATTTAAGAAAGGCCTATTTGCTTGCAGCTCTTAGTTTTGTCGAGTTGAAGCAGAACGAAGAAGTCGCCTCTACGACCATCGTCGTCCCATGCAGACGATGAGGGTAATGTGTTTGGTTTAGTTACTAATGCTGGAAATTTGTCTTTACCCCAATCAGGGAAATTTTTTTGTATTTGTTTTGGTATGTATTCATTTTTTTTCTTCTTAATTAGGTTCGGTTTTTGCTAAATAGGTGTTAGTAATTATTTTACATGGTGTTCAAGGATTAGAACTTCCAGTCTTCCACGTTCACGACAAATGATTTGTAAGTTCTAATATTCTATGTGAGCGAAGAGTAATGGCATTCTCGTTGGCCTCTTCTATGTGTCAGTAAGTGTACAAGAATCACGCATGTAGATGTTCTGGGTTTGTGAGGCTATCTCAAGGAGGACAAACTATATAAACTTGAATAGTTAATTGTTTGATAGTTACCTCATAGTCCATATTTTGCATCTGTGTTCATTTATTGAGTTTTAGATAACCAGCTGGTCAACTTATGCATACGGTTTTTCGGTTTAGTTTCGATTGGGATTTTTCGTTTTTTTTTTCAGTTTTCCAAAAACGGAAATCATATATAAACCGTATGTATTTCGGTTTGGTTACGGTTTGGTATTTGTGTACAGTTTATCGGTTTTATAAAAGATGAAACCATATGAACATCATATGTATCTCGGTTCGGTTCGGTGTCGGTTTGGCTCCGGTTTTTTAGGTAATTCCACTTTTACAAAAAATAAATATAAGTTTGGTGCACAAATAAAAGTAAACGTAGAATCTATATATAATAGCAATCTCAACAAATGCCTTTTGCACATCTAAACGGTTGTGTTTTTTTAATCGCAACTTTTCGTTCATTTTTTTGACTAAAATGTATATTTACGGTTATTGTTTTTTAGAAAATTGCAATCCGAATGTCTTCTACGGTTGTGTCTCTTTATTGTAACTCTTCATAAACAGTTGTAACCACTTATTTGAATCATTGCATTATTTAGTTTATTTCACGAACAATTGCAACTTTTGGTTTATATATTTAGTTTAGTTCACGAACAATTGCAACCTTTGGTTTATTTTATAAATCGCTATAACATTTAATTATTTAACGTCGCGTCTCTCGGTATAACTTTTCATAAATTAATATTTTTAATTTTTAATTTTTAATTACCAGAATGAGATTGTGACCGTTTAATTGAACCGTTGAAACATTTAGTTTATATGGCGAATCATTGCAACTTTTTGTTTTGTTTTACGAACCGTTATAATCTTTAGTTTATTTAACGAACTTGACAAACCGTTACAACTTTTGGTATAGCGCAACACTTCGTTTTTTTTTTGAAAACTAAAAAATATAGATTTACGTTATGTTTTTTTGAGAAAGTTGCAATCCGAGTAAATATTTTCTACGGTTGCATCTTTTTATCGTAACTCTTACTATAACAGTTGCAACCGTTTATTTGAATCATTGCAATATTTAGATTATTTCACGAACAATTGCAACTTTAAGTTTATTTTATAAATCGTTATAGTATTTAATCATCTACATTCAGTGTAACTTTTCATAAATTATTATTTTTAATTACTAAAATGTATTTAAATGAGATTGTGACCGTTTAATTGAATTGTTGCAATATTTGATTTATTTGACGAATCATTGCAACTTTTGGTTTTGTTTTACGAACCATTGTAATCTTTTGTATATTTGATGAACCATTGCCAAATGTGGTATATTTGACGAACCATTGCAACTTTTGGTATATTTGATATCTACGGTCGCGTCTCTCAGTTAAAATTCGTCATTTTAAAAAAAATATATTTAATTACTAAAATATATTTAAATGAATTGTTGCTACTGCCGTTTAATTTAACGTAGTAGCATTTTTTTATTTGACGAATCAATGAACATTTTGGCTTATTTATCAAACCGTTGTAACATTTGGTTTATTTGATGTTTTTTGCATTTGTGAATAGTTTTTTAGTTTCAAATTAATAATTTTCTAATCCTAATATACTTAATAAATGCTTGTGAGGGTTTTCTTTATCATAATTTTCGTAATATATATATATATATATATTGATTTATTATTAAATATTATTTTTCAAAATTATTACAATTTATTATAATTTTTCGTTTGATATTTTTTTAAGCGATTTTTGAAATATTTTCCCCCGCGACATCGCGGGGGTCATGAGTCCTAGTATAAACAATATATCAGTCAATAAGTTAAACATGATTCAAATAATAGAATCCAAATCTAGTTTCATAAACCCAAACTAGATCATCACCCGTACTGTAGTACGGGTTGAATTTCATTTATTACAAAATTTATATATTATATAGTTATAGAATAAAATAGTGATATATTATAATAGTAAGTAAAAAAATATTAAGTTTTTTATGTCAGTCCATATATATAATATTAGAATGAATATATTTTTATTTTTCTGTAATCCTCAATTATGGATATCTTTTTTAAAGATATGAGAACGGAAATTAATATTATTTTCAAAAAAAAAAAATATTGTTTGAACAATGAGTTAATTTATGTTAACAACCACAAAATGAGAGTGCATATAATTTAGTTAGATCGAAAATCAAAATATCATAAATGAATCGCATCTAAAACGTAGATTATTTTGAATTAGTTACTTAGCTATTATTTTGAATTAATTTAGGAAATTATTTTTTCAAATTCTAATTCATTGGTTGTTGAAATAGAGATTTGTTTGAGATAATTACGGAATTTACCAATTATTCACATAATCGAATATGTTATGAACATATATTTGGTATATAATAATACCAAATTTGATCCGTGTGTGGAATCTATATTTTCATTTTACAATCCCTATGAAAATATTGTGGCACAATCTATTATTCATTATTTCCAAAATTGATTGCAGAATTAAATTTTCAAATATTTAGAAGTGTCAAACCTTATTTAACTCATCTCATCATAAAATCTTAAAATGTCGTCTATTATAAGGATCATAACTTTCTATCATATAATACATTACTTTTAACCCGCCGCCTACTATAAATATAATAAACATATCCTTTTAGAAAATCAAATTAGTATTTATAATTTTTTTATCTTTTTAATCTATTAAATATTTATGATATTCTTTAATATATTAAATTAAACTTTTTTAAAATGTTCCAAATTAAAATCTTTAAAAATTTTATTGTAGTATGTAAAATTATGAATTTAAAAATATATATATATATATATGAAATTAAATATAAATATTCAAATAGTTATAAGGATCATAACTTATTTCATCATAAATTGTTAATAATGCCACTTTTTCAATGCCACTTTTCAAAAATACCCCTTTTTTAAAACCTTATAAAAAATACTCTTAAAAATATAAGATTTACCCAAATATGTATGTAATATTATTAAAACATACACAAACTACATTTCTATGTATCTAAAATCTTATAAATACTTTATAAATACCTTATAAATGCATTTTAAATACCTTTAAAAACCTTTAAAATATCTTGTAAAACCTTTGAAAAACCTTAAAAATCCTTTAAAATAACTTGTAAAACCTTTAAAAACACCTTATAAAACTTTATAAATACTTGGATCGAGTCTTCAAGTAGTAGTTACAATCCATAAGTACCTTATAAACCTAATAAAACTTTATAAAAATTTCAGATTTAAAAAGGGGCATTTTTGAAAATGGACATCTAAAAAGGGCATTTTTGAAAAGGGGCATGAGAAAAGGGGTATTTTTGCTAATCTCCCTATAATACATTATATTTAACCCGCCGCCTATTATAAATATTTGTTTCAAAAAATCAAATTAGAGTATTTATATTTCTTAACTTTTTGATCTATTAAGTATTGATGATATTAAAAAAAGAATATATTACTCAAATATGAATTTTTGACCCGTTAAATTTGTTTTTTCATACATTGAACAATTTATATTCGTTTTTAAAAATTCAAATCTTTGTATATGCGGAAAAAATTTACTTTTTTTTATTATGTAGATGATAGAATAATTTATTTATTTTATAGAAATATAATAATATAAAGATGAGAGGTGAAGTATAATGATTAATAACAAATTAATGTGATAAGTTAGATATCAAATCTTATATGTTCATTTTGATTGGTCATTTTTTTTTAAAAAATTAATAATAGATTTTCGTTTTTATAATTAAATTGCATAAAATAGTATTTGACTTGTTTATCCTTAATGAGTTGAATTAATTTACTCTATAAAATTTTATTTCTAATGGCATTCTTAAGTAAATTCTTACAAAAAAGAAGGTTAGTTAAGGGTATCTTATAAAGTGTACTCCCCAAATAATAGTATAGGATATTATAAATCCAAATAATTTAGAGAATAGAATCTAAAGAATAGAACTGAAATAAATATAAGCCCAATAAGAAAATTTTTAACAACATTATTAATCACAATATAAACAGAACAAATCTATAATTATCCCAAATTTTCATCAAAAAAAAAAAAAACATTCAGTTTTATGGTTTTTAACCAAATCAAACCTAAACTGAAAACTTCATAAAAATGACAACCAAATGGGTTTTAGACTAAACCATAACAAAATCAAATCATTTATTTCGGTTCGGTTTGATATTTTAGGTTATTTTTTTTTTGCTCACCCCTAGAATAAGGTTGCAAGGAAAATGAATGCCACTGTTTTTTAGTTACTCTAGCGACTCAGACAAAGCGAGGTAAACTATCTTCTAACAAGTGTGCTGTCCTCTTAGCAGGTTTAATTTTTCTCTCTTTTTTTCCAAGATAGAAAAGATTAGAAGCACGAGACGAAGATTAACCAAAGAAAAAAAGTAAAGAGAAACGGTTGCTAATCATACTAAAGAGAGAGCAGAAGACAAGTGTAATTAGTAACCTGTCCTTTATTATGGAAAATCTACGGTCAGTTCTTTAGATAATATGATGAAATTCAGTTTTCAAATGGACATCAAGTTTCTAAACAAATATATATGAATCTTTTCAAATAGTAATCCATCTACTGTTTTTTTCATCGATAGCTTTGCGTTTTTATGTTGATGGAAGTTAAAGAAACAATTAGCTCAATTTCAGTCTTTCAGAGCATAGGTCAAATTCTACATCCAAAAGGAATTGGTCATAGTTTACCAAAATTTCAAAAAACAAGATTTCTCTTAACTGTTCTAGTAATCAAGAGCGACTGGATAATGAATCGCTAGAAAATCCAAATCGGAACTAATTATAATCATTAAAACCAAATAAAGAAACAAACTGAAACTTTAACGGCAAGTAATGCTTGTTACAGCGATATTATATCATCATCATTGTTGTAATTAGTATTAGTATATCAATTTGGTCAATTGCTTGTGCTGAATATTTCGTCGACGGATGACTTTATTCAATGTTATTGTCAAGAAACCATATCACAACAAAGTCGATGACCATTACGCTACTCCACAAGTATCTCTCATTTTATGAGATTAAACGTTTTGGACAAACAAATCATATCTTATGTTTTTAGTATAGAGATATTATTGTAAATTCTTATTAGGTATTGATGTATATGTCCTGTATAGTGTCTACGTTCATTTGGTTATTGTACACTGGTACAAGTATAAACCAAGTCAGTAAATTTCATTTCTATTTCCGCTTAAGAGTTTCGGTTTAGCCTAGGTCTGAGTCTATATATAAACCGCTCCAAATATATTTTTTCTAATTAATGAGAATGACATTTATTTTGTTGGTTTGGTGAAATGGTATTAGAGGTGAAACGATTCTAATAAACTTTTCTCATTACTTCGCTTTCTTCAAAATCACTCAATTTTCTGGGGAAAATTTCTTCAATGATCTCATTCATTTTCTTCATCGCGCATCCACTTATGTGTCTTCTCGAAGCTTAGTTGATCTTCTTCTAATGTGATTCACTCTTCTACCTTAATTAATGCCCATATTTTTTGTATAAAAAGCAAATATTGCAACGGTTCATCAAATATATCAAAAGTTGTAATAGTTCATCACATAAACGAAATATTTTGCCATGGTTCATAAAATATACCAAATATCGAAACGGTTCATCAAATAAACCAAAAGCTACAACGGTTCGTCAAATAAATCAAAAAGTTCAACCAAATGTTACAATAGTTGAATTAAACGGTAGCAATAATTCACTTAAATATATTTTAATAATTAAATGAAAATTTTTTTTATGAAGAACTGTAACAGAGATATGCGACATAGGTATCAAATATACCAAAAGTTACAACGATTTGTCAAATTTACCAAAGGTTGCAACAATTCGTTAAATAAATTTAAAGATTACTACAGTTCAAAATATAAACAAAAAATTGTTCGATAAATAAACTAAATATTGCTGTGATTCAAATAAACAGTTACGACAATTCATTTAAATATTTTTGTAATTAAAAAAATTTAAATAATAATATTTTATGAAGAGTTTTACCAAGCGATGCGACGGTAAATATTAATTATACCAAATGCTGCAATGGTTCGTCAAATAAACTAAAGATTACGCCGTTCATAAAATGAATTAAATAAAGTTGCAATGATTCGTCAAACAAATTAAATGTTGCATTGGTTAAACTAAACGGTGGATATAATTCATTTAAATATATTTTAATAATTAATAATGATCAATGTATGAAAATTTATATTAGAGAGATGTGACTGTAGATAAATAAATGTTACAACGACATATAAAAATACTAAAATTTGTAATTGTTCGTGAAATTAACCAAATATTGTAATAATTCAAGTAAACTATTGTAAAATTAATTTAATTATTAAAAAATATATATGAAAAATTACGATTCAACGACGTAACTTATCATCTTTAGCAAATCCATGGGAATAACACTCAAACGACGTCAAATTGTAAGTTGAGTAAAAGTATTTTATATTATCCATTTTACGTATTGATGTATCTGTACTTTATAATGTCCAATAACTAAATGAACCTAGACACTATACAGTACAGATACACCAATACCTAAAATGGATAATATAAAATACTTTTACTCAACTTACAAAACTGACGTAGTTTGAGTAACTAAATGAACCTAGACACTATACAATACAGATACACTAATACCTAAAATGGATAATATTAAATACTTTTACTCAACTTACAAAACTGACGTAGTTTGAGTATTGTTCCGGCCAGTTCAGTAGATTTCATTTCTATTTTCGGGTTTCGGTTTATATATATATATATAAACTGCTCCATGAATATTTTTCCCTAATTAATGAAAATGAGATTTATTTTGTTGGTGTGTTGAAATTAGGGAAAAAAAACATACCGTATCATATATGAGTTCACCACAGTTTCACATCACAACACCTCATAGCTAGGTGTTACTTTCAATACCCGTTTGAATTGGAACCTTCTTCTAATCCATTATCAGCTTAGTTGTGTTTCATGTTTACCTCGTTTTATCTTATAATCCACTTATTATTTTTAGTAGGACCCAGGACTACTGTAATATCATAGGGGAAAAATTTTCAAATTTTTTTAAAAAGAAAAATAAGAAACAAATTTTGACGATAAATAGACGTAACTTTCAGAAACATTTAGGAGGGGTTATTGGTTCATGGATTTATAAGGAATTACAAATCCAAACAAAATCCATTTGTTATTCAATCATTGATTTTAAAATCATATATATGAAAGTTGGCCAACTCTCTCCATATGAATGACACATCATCACATAAGAAAATAACATGTGTCATTTTGCATTAATTAAATAAAAAATTAAAAAACTTAAGTGAAGAAAAATCAAAAGTCCTCAATTGTACTAAATCCTCCACTAATACCATTTTAAATGATTTCTTCAAAATCAAATTAAAAAGTAAAAAATCATGTTAATGTATTAAGTACTATTTTTATTATACTCTTCTTATTTTACTAATTTTTTTAATATCAATGATCATTAGTCGATTATGACAAAATTAACAGTTTAACTGTTAGTTATACATATGTTGTTCAAAATTATGTTAGTTCAGTATCTAATCGTGAGACTATTATAATGTGTGTGGTTGGAGTAATAAATCACGAGAGAGTACATAGAACAAAATTTTGTTTGTTTATAATCAAGTTAGGCAAGTTTCAAATTATATAAGTAACATAATTACATATCATTGTATCAATATTGTATATCACATATTGTTGTTGTATGTATTTGTGATAGTGAAAAAAAAATAGAATCTTAGGTATATAGATAAGTAAACTTATATATGTAAAAATTGTAACTACATAAATTAGCAACAAAGAACAGTATAATTTATTTTTAATAATTTTTAAAACAACAACCCACGCTAACCCACGCGTAGCGTGGGTATTTACCTAGTCCTAATTAAAATTATATGTTATTGGTTCTATGATTTATAAATACTAGTTAAAATCCTATGTTATTCGTTTACTCATTTGTTTTTGGATTTGAGAGTCCAAATTATGTTTTAAATGGAATTGAAAGAGAAAAATAGAAGGATTCAAATCCACGAATAAACACATGTTATTTCAAAATCCATGTATCTTGATTTCATAATTAATAAAGATTTTCAAATCTTATATAGATTTACAAATTAATAAACCAATAACACCCCCTTAATTTCTTTTTTTTTTTGCAGCAAAAACGAACTTTCATTGATTTAAAAGAGTTATTACAAAAACATTTACATAATTACTAGAACACAATTATTACATACGCAAATGTATGTGCCATACACTGAAAAAAATACATCAGAAGGGAGATTGACGATCCTTACCGAAGAGTAGTCTTACTCGCTAACCGATCATAAGATCCGTTATTGTCCAACCTCATATTTGATTTGTCTCTGTTACGATTGATATGCAGCAACTTTTGGCTGAACTTTCTTTTTGCAAACCGTAGCTTTAAACCTGATGTGTCCATAAATAACTCTGAAATGTAGACGCGGTGGTACCAAAGCTTTCGTACCAAGGTCTTTCTAAAAGAACTCGACTCTGCAATTTTCTTTAACACAATCACAAATATGTTTACCGTAGTAGTAGTTTCGACTATAGCATCCATTGAGGTGCTCGCCTTATATTTAGTTTCTTATACAATTAGAAATGTAAGTATATAAATATATTCAACAATAAGAAAACATTTTAACAAAAATAAATAACTATATTCAACAAAATATTATGATTAAAAAACGCAACAATTAAAATTAGGTTATGTTAAATAGAGACTATCCTCGGAAAACATTAACAAATAACTAAAATTAATAGTTATTTAGGAAAAAAATAGATAACAAAGTGTATACATGAATGCTAGATAGAGAAATAATGTAATTTTATATAAAAATATAAAATAAAAGTAATAATAATATACATAACTTTTTTAAGAAAATAAAAAAATTTATAGAGTTAAAAAGACATGAACGTTTAAATCAATAAACTGTTTCTTAAAGACACAACTGTTAGAACTCTAAATAAGCACGAATAAAACATGGTGAAAATATACAACTCTTAATGAACAAATATAACTTTAACTAATGCTTGCAAAAAAATTTCATATAAATTTTTTTAATAGTTCATCAAATAAATTAAAGGTTAATTGCGATAGTTCATCAAATATACCAAATGTTGCAGTATTTAATCAAATAAACCAAAGATTTCAACGGTTCGTCAAATAAGCCAAAAAATTTAATGGTTCATCAAATGAACCAAATGTTACAATGTTTGAATGAAACTGTAGCAACAATTTATTTAATATATTTTAGTAATAAATAAAAAATGATGAAGAACTGTAACCGAGAGACGCGACATAGATATTAAATATATCAAATGTTGCAACGGTTTTTGAAATATACCAAACGTTGCAACAATTTGTCAAATAAATTAAAGATTACGATGGTTCAAAAAATAAACTAAAAGGTGCAATCGTTCGTCAAATAAACTAAATATGGTAGTGGTTCAATTAAACAGTTGCGACAATTCATTTTTTTGTAACTAAAAATTATAATAATAATAAGAATTTATGAAGAGTTTTACCGAGAGATGCGACCGTAAATATTAAATATACTGAATATACTAAATGCTGCAATGGTTGGTCTAATAAACTAAAGATTAACAGTTCACAAAATAAACTAATTAAAAGTGCTATGATGAGTCAAATAAATCAAATATTGCATTGGTTCAATTAAACGGTGAATATAATTCATTTCAAATATTTTCTAATAATTAAAAACTAATTTATGAAAATTTATAACCAAGAGACGCGACTGTAGATAATTAAATGTTACAATGGTAAATAAGATAAACTAAAAATTGTATTTGTTTGTGAATTAAACTAAATGTTGCAATGGTTCAACTAAACTATTACAAAAATTAATTTAATTATTAAAAATATATATAAAGAGTTACGATTAAAAAACGCAATCTTGAAAGACATTTATTCGAATTGTTACTATTGTATAGACTATTTTTATATAGAGTTTCACTGGATTTGTACAAAGTCTATTCCTTTTGAATTGTCAACATTATCGTCTACATGTTTTGAAAGCCACTGGCTATAAAAGCAAAGGAAGTGAGAAGAGATTTTTTATTGGATTTGAAGATGAGTTCAAGAATTGGAGCCTTAAGCTTTATGCTCGTGGTCTTGTTTTTCTTCCAAAGCTGTTATGTTTCTGCACTCACTAATGGTTTGGATGGTAAGTATAAGTATGATGGTGGTCAGGTTTTTCAGATATAAAAATTTCAAAATCTTTGAATTATTTTTAAAATGGCGCAGCTTCGGCTTTAAGAGCCCTAAAGAATGAATGGACCAAGTCTCCTAAAGGTTGGGAAGGCTCTGATCCTTGTGGAACCAATTGGGTTGGAATTACATGTACTAATAACCGCGTCGTGTCAATGTAACAACTTGTTTCTTTATATTTTTGTGGCTTCTTAAAGTAATGCTTTTAAGTTACATGTGCTTCTGACCCAAAACCAATTGGCAATGAGTGGAGTGGCACATGTTTCTTATATATTGCTCAAGGTCCTTTCCCATCTTTCAATGTGGGATGTTGTTCACATGCTTCCTCATCAAGATTATGAGTCTAATCTCATGGCCCAATAATCCTAACCTAATCTCCAACAAATCCTTTGGAGAATTCTAACTATATGTTTCTTGTTGCAGATCACTAGTTAACCATAATTTGGAAGGAACACTTTCTGAGTATATTTCAGCCTTGTCTGAATTGGAGATCTTGTAAGTCTCTCTTCTTCTTCTTCTTCTTCTTCTTCTTCATCTTCCTCCTATACGTAGAAATGGATTTTGTTCTCATCATATGATCCAATGTATGTAGAGATTTGTCATTCAATACTGGATTGACTGGACCACTTCCACCAAACATTGGTAACCTTAAGAAGTTAAAGAACTTGTAAGAAAACATTATCATGACCCATTTGTAACCGCCTTTTTTTTTTTTCTTTTTCTTGTCATCTTAACCGCCTTGTTTTATGGCATATTTTATAACTAACTCTTTTTCACTCTCCAGGATCCTTGTGGGATGTGGTTTTAGTGGTCAAATCCCTGAGTCCATAGGATCTTTAGAACAACTTATTAAGCTGTAAGATTTTGTTACTTCATGTTATCATAGATATATAGTCTCTTTTTCAACTGTAGTCTAAAAAATACATTTAGTAATTACTTTGTGTTTCCTTCATAGCGCCCTTAATTCAAATAAATTTAATGGAACAATTCCGGCATCCGTTGGACGGTTGTCGAAACTAGATTGGTTCGATATAGATGACAATCAGATAGAAGGAGAGCTTCCAATATCTAATGGGACTTCTTCACCCGGACTTGACATGCTTCTTCAAACTCAACACTTGTATATAATCCAAAAACAATTCCATTTCTTGTTATATAATAACTCTTTTTTTTTACTAATCATACTAACTAATCTTGAACTCACATTCACTATCTCTTGTAGCCATTTTGGGAAAAATAAGCTTTCAGGCGATATCCCGGAAAAGCTCTTCAGCTCAAACATGAAACTGATACATGTGTAAGTTTCGTAGCACTTGTGAAAGCTGAGAGTTTGCACCAGTTAAGAGTAGTAACTAAATAACTGATTGCATGGGTACGTTGTTTTATCGATAGGCTATTCAATGATAACCAATTCACAGGAAAAATCCCAAAAAGCCTCGGCCTCGTTACAACGATGTTAGTGATGTAAGTAGTAAAAGATTTTTCTAATATAATGTTTTTTTTTTCCTAATTTCTTTTTTTGAATACGAATCCTAATTTCTGTAATCTCATATGCTGTTTTCTTATTTCAAGACGCCTTGATAGGAATAGACTAAGCGGAGATATTCCTCCAAGTCTTAATAATCTCACAAGGCTTGACCAACTGTAAGTGAGCAACAAAAGTTTTATTGTCATATTTGTAATTATAAATTAAAAGTGGTAAGTGATTTGAATCCATTTCAGGCACTTGGCCAACAACAAATTTACAGGTAGTCTTCCAAATTTAGCCAGTTTGACCGTTCTCGATGCATTGTAAGTTTTTTTGTATTTCACTTCCTCTTTTTCTGCTCATTTTACCATCATGATTACCCTTTTCGAACTTTCATTACTAGCCAAAATAATGCCATGATGCGATTGTTTTCCAACAGAGATGTGAGCAATAACACTTTGGAATTCTCACTCGTTCCATCATGGATCTCTTCATTACGCAACCTTTCAACATTGTATGAACCTCTCTAACTCTCTCTCTCAAGATAAATATATATTAATGTGCATGCTTACGAAGAACAAATGCATGGTATTCTATTTGGCAGAAAGATGGAAGGGATCCAACTCGTTGGTTCAATACCAATTTCACTCTTCAGTCTTGTCCGATTGCAATCTGTGTGAGTAAAACAATATTACATGAAACTATGACTAGAAACCAACTTGTGAAATTTTTACGGATTGAGATGCCTTACGTTTTACTTGCAGTAACCTTAAGCATAATCGGATAAACGGAACCTTGGACTTTGGTACTAACTATAGCAAACAGCTTAAGTTTGTTGATTTACGATACAATAACATAACTATTTATAAACAAGCAGCTAATGAACGCATCCAAGTAATGTATGTATTCTTATCACAAATAACAATGACTTCTTTGTTCAATATATTGATTATATCTTTTGATATATATATAGATTGGCAAATAATCCAGTGTGCGGGGAGGTAGGGAACATGCCGAGTTTCTGCTCAGAAATCCAACACCGATCCTCATTTTCTACCACCCCGATCTATAATGTGGACTCTGTGGCCGTCAGAAACATAAGAAAAATGCAACTTGATGATGGAGCACAAGGTCAAATGTATATATGATCCTTTTGTTGGAGTTTGAATAAGTCTTTGTTTGAATCAGTCTTTGATCTTTGAATAATCTCCTGGATCGTGGGAGTCAATTTGATGCTTATATTTTCAGTTCTATTTTCGTATTTTCAGTAAAAAGGATGTAGAAGACTATGTCTTCAGATGTTGGCTATATAAACCTTGTTTCATATGCATAATAAAACTATCAAAGTACTTTCACTTCTGTTTGAGTGTTAAGTTGAGCAATCTATAGAGAACTACAAATCTAGTTAAATTGGTTGTTCACGTGCTAAATCGCAGTCCAACGTTAGTTCTAACACACAAAACACCTAAATACATGTGGGGCAGAGTGCGGCTAACCGTCGATTACTTCCGAGTGTTTGGTTGTCTGGCTCATGTACATGTTCCAGACCAGAGGAGAAAAAGTAGGATGATAGGGCATTACATGCATATTGATCGAAGTAAGAAATGAATCAAAAGCTTACAAGTTATTTAACCCATTCACGTAACATGTAGTGACGAGCCGTGATGTGGTGTTTGAGGAGGACAGAGGCTGGAATTTGGATAAGAAAACCGGAGAACCGATTAAAGAACAATTGATATAGGAAGAAGAAACTTAGTCTGATACTGGGAATGATGCTGTAGGAGCACCACAAATTGTGAGAGATGTGCATGTACCAGAAGGAGTTCAAAGAGTCAATGAGGTGCTTGTACCTGAAGGGGTTCAAGAGTTCGAAAGGCACGTACGTCTCTCCAAGATTACGCAACTAGGGAAGAGCTTTCGGAAGAAGAAGAAGATACTAACAATCTAGCAATGTTTGTCTGTTTTGAAGATCCAGCTTCTTTTGAAGAAGTTAATTAAGACGACAAATGGACTAAGGCAATGGATGCTGAGCTGGAAGAACTAGAGAAAAATTATATGTGGGACCTCAGCTATCTACCTAAAGGCGGAAAAAGATTGGTGTGAAATGGGTGTACAAGACGAAACTAAATGAAAAAGGTGAAGCAGACAAATATAAGGCGAGGCTTGCAGTGACATGGATTGGATTACAATTAGGTGTTCGCACCAGTGGCTAGGTGGAACACAATTCGTATGCTCTTACCATTGGCTGTTAAGAACAGTTGGTGTAGCTATCAACTCGATGTAAAAAGTGCATTTTTACATGGGGAGTTGTCTAAAGATGTCTTTGTTGAACAGCCACAAGGATATGTTCGAAAAGCAGAAGAAGATAAAGTATACAAGCTGAGGAAGTCTTTACAAGATGATTGAAGAAGTACAAGTGGGTATGCGTGTCTTTTGAGTGGAGGAGCTGTGTCTTGGGCATAAAAAAAGCAACTGTTTGTCACTTTATCTACAAGTGAAGCTGAGTTCGTTGCATCAGTTTTTTGCGCATGTCAATGTGTCTGGATGAGAAGAATCTTAGAGAAATTTGGTTTGGAGGAGGTTGTAAGTACCACAATCATGCGTGACAAAAATTCTACCATCAAGCTTTCAAAGAATCCTGTACTTCATGGTCGAAGCAAACACATCGCTGTTAGGTTCCATTTCTTAAGAGAGCTTACAAAGGAAGGAGCATGTCAAGCTTGTTCATTGTGGAACAGAAGATCAAATTGCAGACGTCTTGACCAAGCCGTTAAGACTAGAAGTATTCACAAGGATGCGGGAAAAGCTTGGAGTCTGTGAAAGAAGAATAATCTGAATGTGGTCACATACAGTTTAGGAGATGCGTTGCTGGAGTTTGAATCAGTCTTTGATCTTTGAATAATCTCCTCGATCGTAGGAGTCAATTAATTGCTCTATATTTTTTGTTCTATTTCTGTATTATCAGTTAGCAAGATGTAGAAGACTATATATGTCTTCAGATGTTGGCTATTTAAGCCTTGTTTCATATGCATATTAAAACTATCGAAGTACTTTCACTTCTGTTTGAGTATTGAGCAATCCATAGAGAACTACACCTTTCATTGACAAAATGAAGGATGGACAAATGGATGAAATAATGTTGAACATAACAAAGAGAGCTAATTAGGACATCCAAATATCATCATCAGATTTAGCTTTTATATCTGAATTCATGTTTAAATATTTATTCAAGTTTGTTTTCGGTTTTCATGCACCAAGATTACATTTATGAGTAATTTCTCATTAATTCATGCATGTTGAAGACTGTTTTGTGTTTTCCCAATTCTTTTGTGTGTTTTGTACTTTATCTTGTTTTAATTGAATCTCGTCTTTATATTGTGGCTCATTTTCTTAACATGAAATCAGAAAACGAGTTTATGAAATTAGAATGTTTTTGTGAGCCTTTTTGAACTGTTTTGATATTTTTATATTATTTTGGTTTGGAAGAGTCAATGGTGATGAATTTCGAGTTTGTGAGGATATGTTTGATTGCCAAATTTTCCAAGGTACATCATAAGGAAAGGAACCAAAACCACAAAAATCACACACATTACAAAGAGGAAGCCAGCATAGATAATGATGATCTCCTTAGACGAAAGAGGGGTTGCATGTTCTAAGGGCATTAAGAAATTGACAAGTTATATGTACTAATTTTTACGTAATTAAATAGCATGATGTTGCATGTGAACATATTGTTTATTAAAAATATTATATTTCTTTTTATAATCAGCCCTAGAAAAAACAAAATGCAGAAGCTAAAAGTTCAAACCTGATAAAGAGAACATAAATGATGAACGTACATAATGATCCATCTCCTAAACGTTTTAATAAATTCAAAAGAAAACTTGTTCCAAGGAGCTTATGTGGTCTCCAAAAGGGATGTCAACGTCGAAGCTCCCATTGTTGGGTACAAACCAACGTCCCATATCGGAAGTTTAGAAAAGAAGTTTCTAATATATAAGTAAGGTCCAACTCCAATTAGTATGAGGCCTTTTGGGAAGGAGCCCAATAACAAATCCGTGCGGGCTTGAGCATGTAGGCCCAAAGCGGACAATATCATACTAAAGGAGAGTTGGAATGGGCTTACGAAAGCCCAATAAATGGTATCAGAGCCTAGGTTGAAAAATGTGGACCTAGAAGTGTGGGCTAAAGTTCGGTGTGGGAGTAGCCCTCAAATGTGACACGATAAGAAGGTGCCTTAAGAACTTCGCGAATAAGAGAGTGTGCCGAGTTAGGGTGCCTAGGTTTCGCTGAAGAGGAGGCCCAATGTTCGTGGTCCTTGGTTTGAAGGGGAGATTGTTGGGTACAAACCAACGTCCCACATCGGAAGTTTAGAAAAGAAGTTTCTAATATATAAGTAAAGTCCAACTCCAATTAGTATGAGGCCTTTTGGAAAAGAACCCAATAACAAATCCGTGCGGGCTTTGCCACTTGGGCCCAAAGCGGACAATATCATACTAATAGAGAGTTGGAATGGGCTTAGGAAAGCTCAATACCCATGACTGGCCTACAATAAATCATAAGCCGATAAGTCTAAGGCTTAACAACAATAAAATCTAATGCATGTAGCATGAATTGTAACAAAGTGAATGAGAGAAATGAATTTAATGAGTTCTAAAATCGACATAACACAAAAAAACTTATTTTCAAGCTACCCATATTGTAGAAGAGTGGTTAGTGTATATAACAACATTCCATAATGAAATGAAATCCCTTATATATTTATAGAGAAGCACTCTAAAAAATAAACCTTACTTTTACGTGTTATTAACTAAACTGCCATGCTGACGTGTCGTTTTCAGAGTGATTTTCCATCCATTTAAATTATTACCCAAATTTTGCTAGACTATTTACAGATTTTGCCATTAGTCTTAATACATACACTAGATGCATGACCCGCGCCTTGCGCGGGAGAAGGTTGATGGTCACAATTTTTTGTATAAGTAAAGAAATAGTTCAATTTTTAAAAGGGTTGAATATTTTGTGTCTTTCAATAAATTTTTTTATATCCGTATAAATTAGTGTTTTCACGTCCGACCCGAATCGTTCGGTATGATCGGTTAACCTGTGATCTGTACACTTCTCCGGTATAGGTTTAGTGCTAATGTCCGGTAAATTTATTTTTTTTGCTCAGATGTCTAGTTTTTTCAAAACTGAAAATAAAACCCACAAAAATCTATCATTAACCCGTAACATGATGATTCGGTTGAACTGACCGGGTATCAGATCAAAAGCACATCATTTGATTTTGAAATAAAATATAGGATTTTAGATTTTTTTTGTATTCACTATTCGGTTATTTTTAAAACTTTTTCAGTTGTTCATATTCATTATCTTACTATCTTAGTATATTTTATGGTTTTAGTTGGACTAAAAAATTTTAATCCCTTATATATTTTTTTTGTTCTAATTTTAATTTTGTAAAAAATGATATGATTATTTTAATTCTAATTTTTATATTTATAAAACATATATAAAGATTTTATTATTAATATAAATGCTAATTTATGAAAGATGTAGATATATCCTTTATCACTTAAATATACACATAAATGTTTGTTACATTTTAATGTTTTTGCTAATTAATATAGATATCTAATGTTTATATGGAAAAAATGTAAGGCAGTTGTATATTTAGTTTGGAAGTATTAGTTACTTGATAAGATTTGTTTAAGGTTGGACGTAGTCTCTGTTACATTTTAATGATCTTATAGAGATAAAGATGGACTCGTAGCCTCTTTTATTAATATTAGTTACGTAATTATTTGCTTAAGTTTGTGGTATATTTATTTTGGAAATATTTGTTGCATAGTTATTTGTAATTTCAATTAAAAATTCATTTTGATTAGTGGGATATATATTTGTATAATATTAATGGCAAATTCTGTAAATAGTCTAATAAAATTTGGGCAATTATTCAAATAAGTGGCAAATCATTTTGAGAGCGACACGTCAGCATGGCAATCTTGTTAATAACACGTCAATATAAGGTTTGTTTTTAAAATGTTTCTCTATTAATATATAAGGGATATATCACAAAAATAAAAAACGAAATTATAACTAAAAACAAATAATTAGGCAACTAATTTTCATATTTATATTTAACAACAATTCACGAGAGCTTTGTTTATTTATATTAGTGATCTATTTTTTAATAATTAAAAAACATACACTTTTTGTTTATCTTATATTAATAAATCTTTATATTTATATTTTTCTTTATATATATTTATATAAATCTTCTCAAGCCGATGGGTAAACAATCTTTATATTTAATTTATATTTATATTATGTTTACATTTAAATAATAAAATATATACATTTAGTTCAATAATCTCGAATTTAAAACTACAAAATCTCCACATCTTTCATAAATTTAGAAATCTATTGTACTTAAATACATAAGATAATCTCTTTTCAATATATGTTACGAATACTTAAAATCCGATTTTTTTGGAGGGATTCTAACTTTTCGAAGAAAAACTAACAACATTTATTTATAAACTAAAATCTGGCCCTATTATAACCATTTCGTAGCAGTCCATTCATAATCTAAGAATCTTAATTTGGAACACTACAAAATCTTAACTTGGAAACTATCAAATCTCATCTTTGATAAATTTTTGGATTTCTTATACTTAAATCTCGACATCTTTTTTTTTTTTTTATCATTCTCGACATCTTTAAAACATATAGAAATGCATATTAGCATAAATGGTAACATTTCGTCAATACTTTCTTTATCACGTTGAAGCTTTATTCCAGGTTCAAATATTTCACGGGTAAAACGTATTCATATACGAAATAGTCCCAAATTTGAATAAATAAAAAATAAAAAAAATTATTACATGTTTCGTTTTACACAAACGGATCTTGGATCCCAGATAAAAAATTAATCATAATAATTTTACTTGGATCACTTCATCCCGCACATAGTGCGGGTTGTTATCTAGTTTTATATTAAAAAGAAAAATAATTTTCTCTCTTAGATTAAGAGTAATTCCAACTATTACTAATTATCTTCCATATTATATGTTAAATATTTTAATCCACATGTTTGGTTTTGCCAAAGAAAAAAAAAATGTAAACAGCAAATTATATGTCAGATATTTAGTCCGATTGGAAGCTATATGAATTATTCACTCTAAACAAATTTTTTATGTAATATGATATAAAAATACATAATTTATTTTAAAAGTAACTAAACATATTTCAATATATAATTTTTGACAAAAAAATTACATATTTAATGCTATTAATTTTTAACAAACTGTTTCGCTTATTTCCATAAATGGTAAAATTACACCAAAAAAGGGCAAGAAAGAACCTAGCTAGCTACTTCTAGCTAGGAAAACAAATCAATGTTAGTCGTCGGAGATTCATAGATCCTCGGATCCCGAGTGCATTGTGGAAGATTCGACGGCGGAGGTAGCAAGCTCGTATCCTGAGTTGGCCCATTTTGAACTATGAAAGCCATAATAATTCCGTACTGTAAATGTGCCTCCATGTGACAATGGAACAACCATACACCTAAAAAATATAATTTTAACCCATCGTTAGTCTTTGTAGATGAGAATCATATTTTTTATATTTTTCGAAAATTAAAGAATTTCTAACCAGGGTTATTAGCGATGAATCTGAGGACAACCCATCCACCCGATGGCACGCCAACGACATTGTGCATTTGCGGGTTAACTAGATTTAGCTTTCTTGAATCGCGGATTGGATCATAGTTACCGAATCCATAACCTAACACATAGAAGTTGAAGCCGTGAAGATGCATGGGGTGGTTCTCGGTGGTGATTATCCCCGTGTTCTGCAAAACGATCTCAACGGTGGAATTAAATCTAAGTTTCTTGACGCTAGTCTTTTTCTCCGGAAAGATCATCTTGTAATCAGAATCGGTACGGATTTTGAAATTTGTGTACTCAAATTTGAGCGGCGGTTGGTCGGGAAAATCGTCCGTGTAGACTCCAGTGATGTTGTAGAAATAAGCCTCTTGTAGAGATATTGTTTCTGGATACATAAATGTATGGTTGTTGAGAGAGCCAGCAAACTGTAGTCCTAATTTGCTAGGACATTTAGCGCCCAAAGGGCATGGCTCTGCTCCTAACCCCACCGTTATAAACATCTTCTCGTCCACTTGACGTGGCATTGGTACCCAATGTGGTCCACCCACTAGGCTAGTAATGTTCGAGGAGAACCTATGAGCAGTGGGTGTGTCATTCAGTTCCGGCATCAAGGGCATCTTCGGGGATGAGGATGATGAGGCCCCCTCGTAGATGATTAGGCCTCTAGTGACTTGAGCAGGGAACGGTAATCCCGGGGCAGTAATGTAAGGGATTATGGCCATGTAGTACAATCCGGTGGGCTGATCCGCTTTGAAAAGTGCATCGATGGTTTGTCCCGGCATTAAGATCATGACATCGCTGACATAAGGCGTCGTATAGACAGCGTCCATAGCAACAACTGTCACGCTATGATTTGCTATTTTGAAGAAAAGGGGACTGTTGAGCGCTGCGTTTATAATCCTGAGCATGTATGTTTTTCCTTGTACTACCTTTAGTTTAAACATCCCTACGCAAGCCAAAAATCAATAATCAAGAAAAAGGAAAATAACTTTAAAGGAAGATTAAAGAATAACGATCGAGTATTACTGTTCTTAGAGCAAGGATATGAATCCCCGGCAAGGCCATTGATGAGGTAACCATCGCAGACCGGAGTTGGCCGTAATTCGAGACGATCAACATCTATGTTCCACCATTGTCCTTGTATCATCAAATTTTTTTCCAAACAAATTATTAATTAACAATTTCAATAATAACCAAAATATGTTATAGCGAATGTTTAATCCTCCTTATAACGTAAACAGTTATTAACTACAAATATATTTTTTCTTGAGAAAAAGGTATCATGTTTTTAATATCTTAAACCCAAACCAACCTAGTCATACTAGTAACATTGACTAATTAAATGTTGATTATACTTTATGCCAAACAAATATCAGTATGAAAAAAATAAACTATATATTGTAATTTTAAATTCAAAAAATCATTCACAATTTGTTTCTTTTATTATTTCTATTTTTTCATTGTAACCATAAAATTCACGACCTAACAAAACACTGTAAATCATCCTTGTCCCAAAAAAAATCCAGTTTTACTTCTTGATTTCGATTTAAATAAGGATTCCTTACCAAAAATGAGAGGAACTTCCTTGTAGGGTTTAGGAAAGGGGTAAGGACGGTGGGATCGGGGACGGATGATTAGCGCACCATGAAGAGTGGCACGTAAATTCAGGACGTGAGCATGCCATAACAATGTACCTTCTTGTCCAGTGATATCGAATTGATATGTGAAGTTGTTATTTGGTTGAATCGGACATTGAGTTATCATACCCACACCATCCATCCATGAGCTTTTCAACTGAAACACTCCATGCCTATATTATATTTGTGTGCCGTGAAATTTGTTTTAATAAACACAAAGTAAATATTTTTCTGATGAAATAATATAGAGATCAATAAGTTATTTAGTTACCAGTGGATGGTTATATTGTAAGTGGAGTTGTTGATGACATGAACAATAAGAGTGTCACCTTCTCTAACATTAATCGTCGGACCGGGAAGACTTCCGTTAACAGTTGGTATACTTTGCTCCTTGCATAGCGGTTTCATCAAGAGGTTTCTGACCTGTTGTCGACACCGTTAATACCCCATCAATATTAAGTTCCCATTTATAGCTTAGTTAAAAAATATTTGTTATGCCCTTCACATAAAAGAAAAAATATGTGTTTGATATAAAAACAAATTTATTTGCGTTTTGTTAATGTTATAAAAAAATTTCAAATGAACTTAATTCTAAACATTTTATGTCAATTTAATTATAAATATAAACGTTAAATCAAATGCGAACAAAAAATTAATAGAAGATTTAGTCAGCATTTTAAATTTATGAATTTTTTTTTCTTATTGTAAAAAATATTACATCAAATTATAAAAATAACTGCAACTTATGTCATAATAGTTTAAGATAGCTGGATTTGAAACCGCCGAATTTGAAGATCAACTATCCGATTCCGTATCCATATTTATGGTTTCCTGATATCCGATTTTTAGATATATGTCTAAATATCAAGATATCGGAAAACAAAAAGAGAACATTCCACGTTTAAAGTCATAACATACCAAATATATATTTATATAATGTAGAGACATAAAAAAAAAATGTAGAGACATATATCTTCATTATAGATTATATTTATTAGATTAGATCCATCACATAGGGATATTAGATTAGATCCATCAATTACAATATTTAGCATTTGTAGGTGGAGTAACCAAATAATGTTTTTTTGATACAACAAAAAAATTAAGAAAATTTTAAATATGCATATGAATTTGGACCTAAATTTTTTTACCTATTTTATCATATTTAAGATATCTTTAATAAAAAATTTGAAGAGAGCCTAACAATAGTTTTGAAATGGAGAAAAACACAAGCACTTTTGTAGATATTAACACCACCTTTTTGTTTTAAGGAAATACGACTGACTAGTATATAAAATAATATATGATATAAGATCCACACCAAAATTTTCATAATGAGTATAAGAGTAAAAATACGTGGAAAACTTGGTTGACGGTAGTTGCTGAAGCAGTGGAAGAGAAGAGGAGAAGGACGAGGAAGGCTACGATTGGGATATAATGATGAAGTGGAGGCATTTTTGTGTAAGGATATGAAAACGTCGTTGTGACTTGTGAGTCGTGACTTTGTGATAGACTCATAATTTATAGAAACAAGAGAGGACTAAAAAAAAGAAGGATTAAGGAAGTTTACTTGTTATATATATATATATATATATATATATATAACAATAGAAAAACTATCTTTAATTATATATATAAAAATTGACCAATTCTCTACATCCCTCCGCCACGTGAGCAGTGGAAAGAGTGTCACGTGTCACATCATCATATTACATTTATTATTTTATTTTATCTAATTAAGAATTTAAATTATGCATAAATTCTTGCTTATATGAAAATTGACATATTTTAACTTATTAATTAAGTAGTTTCAATTTAATTAGTTACAAAAATATATCAAACTCAAATAGAACTTAAATTATTTAAATTAGTTATATAAATTATATAAACTTATGCATAAACATAAAATTAATTTCATGTTTAAACACCAACTTAGTTGTTGTTTTTAATTCTCCACGTTTGCAGGGTGGAAGACTATATCATATTACTTTTATATGACACGGAAATAGGTGGATTTCACGTGCTTGTGTTTTTCTTCCATCTCAGAAATGGTTACCGTATTTAGTGGATCAATCAAATATTTTTGTCCCAAATTATTTATTTAGTTATTATAATATCACCAAATATTTTTGATCTAATTTTATTATGATAATAGATTATACATAACATATCTGATTACGATAAATAATTTTTACGGATAATGATTTCATGATAAAGTTCTTCCTACAACACTCAAATTTACGATAGACGGTTTTACATATACAAAATCTGATGAAGATGTTTTTTTCGAAGTACACAAAAATACGATAGATGTTCTGTATGCAACACTCTAAATTTTATAATAAAAGTTTTATTAATAATTTATAAAATAGCCTTTTTTGAAAATCGAACCCAAAATTAAAAAAAGATTTTTAATATTTATTATAGATAAGATTACTCGCAAAATTTTTACTTTTAATAATGGCCGCAATTGCACAGACAAGCGCAATAGTATTTAAGATCGAACTCACAAAAATCAAAGAAACACACAATAAATTTGCAAAGATTTAGACTAAGCTAAAACAAGAAGAAGTTACAAGAACTCGTGTGAAATTACATAATAATAAAATAAATATATAAATATAAGAAATAGAGGATATTGAAATTATCAGAGAATATTTAAACCCATGTATTGTTTCGTTTATGATTAATAAGATTTTTGAAATCAGATTTGTATTATGAATTACCCTAATGGTGTTTAGTGATAACTCCTATGAAAATACTATAGAGATTCATAATCGTTTGCTCAAGCTTGTTTTAGGCAATCAAATCAAGCATTAAAAATAGAATCCAATAAATTCACAAAACACAATAACATCAACTTGTGGTTTGATTGGTTAAAAAAGTTGTGCCTATCTTTAAAAAATCCATCAATTAACACCACTTTTGGTGGTTTGCTGAATTAAATCATAGACAATAGGTGAACTGGCCTCATTCATTTAACTCTTTGAGATTAATTAAAAATAGGGAACAATCAATATAAATCATAGCAAGAAATACACATCGAAGATGTTTATAATAATATCTCCTTTGTAATCCCTAAACTCCTTGATTAGACTACTCACACATGACCTAAGTACCAAATAATTTTAATAATTTGAAAGTAAAACTAATCGAAGAAGAAGAAGAGAAAACACCTTCAACTATCCAAATCGTCAAAAAGTATGCTCTGCGGCTACAGAAATAAAGGGTATATGCAGCCTTAAAATTAAGAAAATGAAGTTTTACAAAATCCTAACAGATCGGTTATGCGTCCCAACCGATCACTAGGCGGCGCTTTTTCATACCGACTGGTTCGATTTCTCAATCGGTCGGTGTACTTATTGGATCATTACTTCTATTGATGTGTATTGGCCCATTTTTTCTTCTAAAAAGCCCATTTATATTCCGCATGTCCAAAAACCTGAAAACACAAAAAGACATCGAAAAAGATAATTTTTCGACTAAAAAACTCGATGATTTTTTTTATAAAACCTAGAAAACTTGTTAAAAATAATATATAACACATACTTTTGATGACTAGACCTAAAGATTTCAACTGCCCCAAATATAAGTATATTTTTTTCTCTCATCATTATATAAATATTTTGGTGTATTGTGATTTAAGCGAGGAATGTTATTACCGTATTTGGTGGATCGATCAATTTTGTGTCGCCCCCAAGTTGTAGTTTATTTGCTATTTTTCTTGATTCGCCACCGGGTATATTATAATTCAAGCGTGGAATGTTCTCCTATTTTGTTTACATAATTAATCAGATTGTAGGCCATTGGGAGAAAAGCAAAATATAAACGCGAGTGGAATTTTTTTAGGCTAAAAACAATTATACATTTAATTAATCACAGTGTAGGTCATTTCTATCTATTTATTTTTGGAAAAACTACAAAATCTACCACTTATTCCCAATTTCTTTCAAAATCTACCACATTTCTTCCCTTCTTTCAACTCATACCACATTTCGATGTAGAGTTACCATTTTGCCCTCCCTTTTTATCTTCCCTTTTATCTTTCCTCCCTATTTATTTCTCCCCCTATTTATCTCTCCTCCCTATTTATCTTCCCTACAACATTAGCTTCCCTATTTATCTCTCTCTCCCTCGAAACACGTGCACTTTAACCAAAAAACATTATATCTCCTGAGACTAAACAATTAACTTTCGTTTTTGTCTCCAGATCTTGTCTCCGATTGGAAATTCTCTGTTGCGTCCAGATCTTGTCCTCGATTTCATCATCTTGCTCTATTATTATGAATTCCACATCTTGTCCACCAATTGTTCTCATTTAAGGGTTTCGAATTTTATTTAGATTTTTCACCATCTATTTTGGTCCACAGATTAGTTGAGCATTATTATCTTCACCTACCCGGATTATTGAATTTGTTTTCCTTCTATTGCAAAATAACAAAAAGATCCAGTTGTCCCCGAGTACTATTACTCATTCTATTACTCATTCGATATGAACTTGTCTCCGATCTAATTCTATTACTCATTCGATCTGAACTTGTCCCCGATCTAATTCTATTACTCATTCGATCTGAACTTGTCTCCGATCTAATTCTATTACACATTCGATCTGAACTTGTCCTCGATCTATATCTATTACCCATTCGATCTGAATTTTTCCCCGATCTAATTCTCTTACTCATTCGATCTGAACTTGTCCCCGATATAACATATTCGATCTGATTCTCTTATTCATTCGATCTGAACTTGTCTCCGATCTAATTCTATTACCCATTCCATCTGAATTCGATATGAACTTATCCCCGATCTAATTCTATTACTTATTCGATATGAACTTGTCCCCGATCTAATTCTATTACCCATTCGATCTGAACTTGTTCTCGATCTAATTATATCACCCATTCGATCTGAATTTGTCCCTGATCTAATTATATTACTCATTAGATCTGAATTTGTCCCTGATATAACATATTATTTAAATAACCGTGCATCATTTATTGCAGACCTGCTCCTTCTTTGGAAGTGCCAGACAAAACTGTCTCTGTCTCTGACACAGACTCTGTCCCAATCAGGGGTATTTTGGTCCAGCATTCCACATGTGCTATTAAAATATGGTAGATTTTGAAAGCTTTTTGAGATTGTGGTAGATTTTGAATGCCAGTTGTTGGAATGTGGTAGATTTTGCAATATTTCCTTTATTTTTTTAATGTTTAGTATTGGAATTTTTTCGGTTAAAAACAATTATACATATCCTAATAAAAGTTTGCAAGTGGAAGCTTTTTAGGCCCATATAATTGACAAATAGTTAACTAATGTTTTAACATTAGAAATTTTGGGGTTCGAATCTCAGATAATATAATTTATTAACAAATATGCTTATTAATGGTGATAAGTTTAGATGAGATCTCCAGAGTTGTGCAATTAGAGCCATTCGCGATTTTATGCATTGAACCTATCCATCATAAGTATGGAGAAGGAGGTGTTGTCGTTCGCGGATCATTTAAAGTGTTGAAGTTCGTCGGACGCTAGTGTTTCATATTTGGTGGGGATCTAATCTTCCATACTTGTGCTTTTAAAGTTTTAAAATTTGGGCCCCACTCAACCGTTTCTGTCATACCATGTACGATCCAATAGCGGCCCAGGGAATAACGTCTGGTATCCAAAGGTTTCTCCATACCGATAGACTATAACCTGATCCTAGGGACCATCGTGCTCCCATTTCAACCAATCCCCTTTTCAAAAAAATACTCTTCTATCCAAACAATGGAGAGTTTGTTTTTTTTTGCTTGTGAAAAATGATTATTTCTGAAATATCTACCTTTTAGCACCCGAACTACTAAAGAGTTCGGAAACTGGATTAAACACCAATTTGTTTTGCCAACATGGCATCATTAAACTTATCTAGGAAATGAAATTCCAAACCTCCTTTTTCTTTAGCTTTACACATATTCTCCCATGCTATCCAATGGAGGCCCCGATCTCTTCCATTGGAACTCCACAAGTAATTTGAAATAGCAATTGTTAACTTAGAGATTAACTCTTGAGGCAGTTCAAAACAAGACATAAGATAAGTTGGAAGAGTCAAAGCAACTAATTTAATCATAGTCTCTTTCCCACCTTTTGACAGATACTTTACTGACCAACCATTAATTCGTTCATTAAGCCTTTCCCGGACATAGTTTGATTTTTTTTTATTTTAAATTATGATTATCTTATCATCTTTGATTAATTTTTTTTATATGTTTTGAATCATCATATAATACATAAACTTAACAAA
The DNA here is from genome assembly GCA_905216605.1 of Arabidopsis arenosa. Taxonomy (NCBI): domain Eukaryota; kingdom Viridiplantae; phylum Streptophyta; class Magnoliopsida; order Brassicales; family Brassicaceae; genus Arabidopsis; species Arabidopsis arenosa. The sequence continues at coordinate 7,496,315 of LR999458.1, forward strand.
ATCTCAATTTTTTTTTTGTCTGCATATATTGTGATTCCAATTTTTAAATATAGACATATATTACTCAATTAATAAAAATATAGTGTGTTCAACGTCCTACATTGGATAAATTGTTTAGACAATGATTTATTGTCATATTATAAAAAGATCAAAATGAATCCAAATCTAAATGAGCATGAATCTTAACTTAACAAGCATCCAAATTTAAAAGCTTGTATATGATTAATTTTGACTTTTTAGTTAAACTGTTAATTTTTACAGGATATAGTAAGTTTTAAATTTTAAAAAGTTTTAAATATTTTAATTTATATATTTAAAATTAATTAAAATTTCACAATATTATGAATATTTGAACATCTGAAAATTTTAAAATTACACGAGACGGTTATATTCCGGCACGAGGTTATATGGTGGGATGAGTTTGAATCAACATTAATAATATTTTAAAATATTATTAACGCACAATAAGTGTTAAATTCTCAATTTATTAACACCACCAATATTAGACATATGGAATCAGCATGATTTAGTTAAGATTGTACAAAACAAATATCGTTTAGCAATTTTGTTTCTTCGGCCAAAAAATCAGTTTATACCAACTGTGATTTTTAATATAAAATTAATTCAGCAATTTTATTAGTTAACAACAATAAAGAAATTTCACATACAGATAATTAACTATAGGGTTTTAAAAAAATTATTTTGAAATAACAAATTAAACCTATTCAAATTTAGACCGCTGCACACCGTTACTCAATGAAATCTATGTTTTCCTATCTATATTTTTATAAATGAAGCCTAATAAATTCTTATCGTAAACTATAATTTTTTTTAAAAAAAAATCATACAATTACAATCGTTTCTATATAATACATAATCATAAACTTAATAAAATCACGATTTTGGAAAACAAATCGCCCCGCGGTGTACCGCGGATCAATCCCTAGTTACAAATAATAGCACCACTAGACTAAAATTTACATGTCAACAAAGGACACTAAGAAATTGTAATAAAATCTCACGAAGTTGTGTGTAGACAAAAAAAAGAGTTAAAATCAGCTCTAGAGAGTGTAAAAGTTTGATTTCAGCCACAATACAACCAAAGTGAACCAGATTTGAATAAAGCGCACTTCCGTGCAGCCCTTAGTTTTGTCTCGAAACGATAATTGAAAGTTGAATGAAAAACTTTTTTTTTTGAATGGATCCGTGCATTGCACGGGTTGCCTGTCAAAATTATTATTCTTAACTTTTAATTTTATTTTTGTAAGCATAACTAAAATTACATATAAACATATATATATTTTGGATAATACAACATTTTAATTATTTTTTAAATATAGCTTTATAATGCATATTACGCAGTATAAAATACTATTTGTAGTTATGTTATACTAATTATTAAATCATCTAATATAAACATTGACCTATTTATAAAATTATATATTTTTTTGCTTATTATAAGTTACGAAATCATAAATGGTCATAGGTTATATATTGAATTTTAATAAGTTATTTACATCCATCGGAAGAATTGTTTTACATCTTATAATTTTAATGTAGGCAAGATGGAAATAAACTGTGATAAGAAGAAAAGATGAAATTATATAGTTACGTAGCATTATCAATTTTTGGCTCATATTACCCATTTTTCGTTTTCTCTTTATTCCTTCCGCTCGCTGGCGATAAATTCTCAAATCTCTCTATTTCTCTCATTAGATTTCTCTTATGTTTGCTTGAACTCCTCTTTCTCTTTCCTTCTCTCCCACTTTTTCCCATATCTCCATTTTTTCCCTTCGTCGGACATCACCACCGAGTCTCACTACTCTGACCCACCACCACATATGAATCTCACTACTATCACGATCACTACCACCATCAATCTCGCTAATTTTGATCCACCATCTTCATCAACATTTATCGCCGCCACCACCACCAACCTTGAACAACCGTCATCAACACTACAACCACTGTTATCGCTTCTTCTCCTTTTCCCCAACTTCTCTTATTACTCCACTTTCTTTATCTTCTCCGACATCAGGCCAAGTCTCTTCGACAAAAACTCTAGTTTATGTCCATCGTCGATCATAATTCTTAATTTGCCTCTATTGTCATATATTCTTTGGTTTTGAATATCACATGATATTTTTAGAAAACTATCGTGATTCACAGTGTTTGTTTTAATAATTGACATGATATATTTATAACAAATGATAAATGCATGTAATTTTTACATGATCATGTTATTTTTTAAAATCACCCAATCACCACCTCCGTAACCATCTGCCACCACCATCATCACCTCCATAACAATCACATGTTACTCATATTTCTTTCAGTATGACATGCTATTTTATTAAATGACATTGTTGGATGTCTCTATTTCGTCGTCAGAATTCTAATATTGATTTTTCATGTTATTAGTATTTATTTCATGTTTTTTTTTTCCAAATTAGAATACGTAGTTGTATGTTTGTCTTTTGTTTGAGAGCCATTTTGAATTTTCACATATCTGAAAAACGTTAGTTTCCAAAAAAATTTTAACTCATGGCTATTTTCTTAATTATTTTTGAGTAAAATGTTAGTTACTTATATTATCCTAGAAATACTTTATAACCAAAAAAAAGTTTTACCAAGAAAATAAAGTTAAAACAACGATGGTGTTTGAAAAAATTAGTTTGCTTGGTGAGAAAATATGAGACAACTTACTGTTTATATAAAGGTGATTATTTACATTCTTTTTTTTTATATGAATAATTACTGATTGTATAATTTCTTTAATCCTTTTTATATTTAAAATTTGTTTTTTTTGTACAATTAGTAACTTATAAATAAAATGTTTAGCATAATTTTTATAATTTAAATTTTTATAGAAAATATACATATGATTTCTTTATATATACGTATAGTTTTCTTACTATGATCTAACTGTTTAAATTTATAATTTTGTTATAATACAAAAATTTTAGTTGCTAGATGGAAAATCTCTTATGGAAATATAGGTACAATTTTCTTATTATTCTTTTTAATTTTTTTAAAACTGTTTACATTTATAATTTTCTTCGAATTATCTTTTTACCTTCTTTATTAAAATAGAAAATTTATTTGACACATGGCAAAATCTGAGATCGAAATATTTGACATGTGTCACGATCTCGTGAGTTACTAACTTTGAAAACCATAATTTATATAATAAAATGATGCAATCCAGTAGTTTTCAATTAGACATCATATTTCTAAACAAATATGAATCTCTTCAAATATTAAACCATATACTTTTTTTTATCGATCACTTTGCATTTTTTATGTTGGTGGAAGTAAGAGAAACCATTAACTCAATTCAGAGCATATGTCAAATTCTACATCCACAAGGAATTGGTTGTTACAAGAAACACAAATAGAAACCGGGTTGATCAAAGTTGACCAAAATTAGAAAAAAAAAAAGTTTACCAAAATTTCAGAAACAAGAATTCTTTTAACTGTTCTTACTAATCAAGAGCGACTGGATAAATCATGTTTTCCCTCTAAAACCACAAAATTGATTTTCTAACCGAAACCAAAAATAACTTTTATCCGTCAAATATTTTTCCCGCCAAACCCATAAAATCTTGTTTTCCCGCCAACCGCAAAATTGATTTTCTAACCAAAACCGTGAAATCATCTTTTCCGTCAAGTCAAAACCGCAAAATCGGGTTTGACTGGAAAAACCACAAATTTAATTTTTCCGCCAAAACAACAAAATTACGTTTAGCGGTTTTGACGGAAAACATGAATTCATATTTTACGGAAATTGGGAAATCATATATTTATAGGAAAATACGTTTTCCGGCAAACCAACTAAGTTGTATTAGCTAAAATTGTTAAGTCGCATTTTTTTGTTAAACCTTTGAATTAAAATTTCTTCCAAAACCATAAAATAATGTTTTTCGTCAAAACCAAAATCACTAAGGGCTTGATTGGTTCTCCCGCTAGCACCCTCCTAGCGGTTGCTAGCGGTCGGTTGCGGTTGTTAGCGGTTGGTACCAATCATAGAAACCGTTCCGTACCGCTTCGAACCGCTCGAAATCGCTGAATTTCAAAAGCTCCTTCCCGCAAGCGTTTGCGGTTGCGGGCGGTAGCGGTTGGATTTAAAAAAAAAAAAAAAAAAATCAAACGTTTACTTATAATTATTATAATATATATTAAATCTATATATATCTTTCATCTTTGTATCACGTTCTCATCAGAAACCCTAATAATATTCTGAAACCCTATTCTCTCAATGTCTTCCACCCAAATTGATGAAAATCAAGAACCAAACGTAAGTATCATATATCCTTTTATTCATTCATCACCTCATGTGTAACTTTTTGAATATTTTTCATGGCATCGTTTTTTTTTCTTTTCATTACGTATTGTTTTGCTTTTTGATTGAATATATGTTTCGATTTGTTTTCTCGAATAGAAACTCACTTGCTTTTTGATTGAATTCAACGTTATTTACAGTTTGTCCCATAACTTGATGCAATTTTTGATATTAAACCAGATGCATAAAGTACTATCTTGTTACAAAATTTCTTTATTTTTGAATAATTATTTAGTACTTTATTTATGGTTTTAATTATTAAGCATGTTCAATTTTTCTAATATTATCATAATAATATATTGGTGTTTTTATTTCTTTTTTTTGTAATATTTTTTATTTATTTTGGTCATTTTTTTATTTAACTGCTACCGCACTCGCTGGTTTACCAGTCATAAAACTCCCGCAAACGCACCCATTTTCAAACGCTAAACCAGTCGTTCAAAACGCTTGGTAACGCTTGAAGCCGCAACCGCCCGCTTCCGCAAACTCCCGCAACCGCAACCGCTGCGTTTAAACCAGTCAGGCCCTAAGTCCTGTTTGTCTGTTTTTTTTTTTGGTCAAAACTGAACACTTTTTTTCTATTAAACTGATAAATTATGCTTTTCCGTCAAACTGTAAAATCTCGTTTTCACACTAAAAACCACAAAATTGTATTTTTTTCGTCAAAACTGTTAAATTATATTTGAATATCAATTTATGAATTTATTTGTAAAGTCTCGGGTTCGGTTTTCCAGGTTGTGAAGTTTAGGATCCATTCGGGTATTTTAAAATTTTAGATTCGGGTTCGGATCGGGGTTTTTGGGTTGGGTTCGGATCGGTTCTTCGAGTGCGGGTATTATGCCCAAGCCTACAAAATATGATTAAACAAAACATAGATATTTTAGTTATTTTTTATTAAAATGATCTAGATGGAGATATAGAGTTATATCTAACCAAATAAACAATCAAAAACTAAAACAAACAACAATTATATTATCTAGATAGATCATTTTGATGAAAATGTGAGATGAGCAAACGGCCTAATTAAAATCCAATAGAGAAAATCTCATGATTGCACCGATTATAGAGTTAATTTTTAACTGTAGTGGTGTGACGTAAGTCATGTAACACTATACTGTATATGTATGCCTCAATGTTTATTTATTTTATTTTATTTTAGGAGATATCCTTATTTTTACCGTCCGATCAATTCTCCTAGAATAAGTGTAGCATATTTACCGAGCTCTCTGAGATTATTTCCAGTATATTTTTTTTATTTTTGAATTAAAAATAAAAATGGATTGAAGTAGATTTTACTTTAAAAATACGATGGTTGAAGATTTTCTAATGAGTTTATAAAGCATGATACCACTTGGACTGGCCAAATGAGAGTAGTTTAGAAAATTCAGGTTTGAAAGGATTGATCTTTGGACAATTCCTCCTCAAATGAGAACCACTAAACCATGACCACTTAACTAAATGCACATAATTAGATTAGTACATATAGTCTGTGGACACCTAGTTGATCTTCAAAACATTATATTGACATACATCAAATAGCTTGGTCCTAGCATTACATCAACATCCATTTTAGGGGTTTAGTCCTTGTAAGACCCAATTTGTTACAGAGCTTCTTCTTTAAATAAACAAGATTACTCTATAACTAATTTGGGAGTACTGGTCAAAATAATATTAAATCATCATCATTGTTGTAATTAGTATTAGTATATCAAGTTGGTAAATTGCTACATCCGATTGACGCATGACTTTATTCCATGTTATTGTAGTCATGTTCGTTTGCTCATCTCACATTTCCATCTAAATGGTTCATTCAAATGATTTATCTAGATTCTCTAACCGTTGTTTGTTTGGTTAGTCTACATCTCCATCTGGATGATTTCAATAAAAAAGACTAAATGTCTATGTTTTGATTTAACCATAATTTTTAATCTTAACTATACTAATCTTTAATCTAAAGTATATTTACAACAAATAATGTTTAAATTATGATGTTTGATAATTACAAATTTATTTTGGTCGCATAAATTTATGAATTGATTTTGTAAAAACAAGATTTACAGTTTGACAAGGGCTCTATTCATTGGTTTCAATGGAAAAATGTGTTCTTGACAAAAAAAATAAACAGAACTTAGCGATTTTAGCGGAAAAGCGTGATTTTTTTGTTTTAATCAAAAAAATTATTTTATGGGTTTGCGGAAACATCGTACTTCTGCAATTTTAACAAAAACATGCGACTTCATGATTTTAGCTGAAAAATACAGCTATAGTTGTTTCTACCGGAAAATGTATTTTTCTGTTGGGAAAACATGATTTTTAATTTTGGCGGGAAACATATTCTTGCGGAATTGACGGACAAATTATAGTTTTTGCAAGATTATTGTAAGAGTATTATTAATTTTTGAAGATATTGGTGCTGAAATTGGCACCCACGACGATATCGGCTTAAACCAAACATAATATAATGTAACCGAGCAATTCTATTAAACCGAGGGTCCAGATTAAACCGATAACTGGCACATGGGCAAAAAGCCCATGGAGGTCGTCAACCAACCTCCCAAAGCAAAAAAGGGAAGGTCGTCGACCGACCTTCCAAATGCAGAAAGCAGAAACTTTCCTCTTCAAAAATAATGTCAGGGATCAAAATAGAAGACACAATCCACATGGTAAATAGTATCGTAGATGTTAGACTCACACACTCAAGTATATATATTATTCATGGGTTAAAGCTCTCAAGATCATGGTATAAGACACAATACATATAATGAATAGTATGAAAGTGTAGAAATGTAGAAAGAAAATAGTATAGTATTAACTTTGTGGCAAGAATTCGATGTACTTTTTATGTCTTGAGGGTCTTATATATATATACAAAATAATTTACATTAATTGGCTAACTAACGTAATAACTACTACTGAATGCATCAGTTTTGATTCTTCAGTCAATGTCGTAACGTCTTCGTTTAAATCTTTTTGAATCCTTCTTGTGTCTTTCAGTGTCCGGCCCATCACTTGATGCCGAAATCTCCTTCCTCTTTGCCGCGTCTTCCGAACTCTCCAGTACGTTTAGCCTTGCTTAGACACTTCGGCTCGGGATCGCATCTCATTGACCTCTGTTTATTGTATCATATCTCATGTTCCCAGACTGGATTTCACATCACGACAGCTCATATGTGTTCCTAATTCCCATTATTCGTTTGACATAATGGAACCTTCTTATAAATCCTATTATTTATAGCTGTATCACGTTTCCCACGCTAAATTATGATTCAGTAATTGCTATTTCTTAAATTTTTATTTGATTTTCAATTCGATTTGTACAAAAAGTCTACTCCTTTCATAAACATTATTATCTACATGTTTTGAAAGCCATACTGTAATTTTTTTTATCAAGAAATGTGTCATTAACTTGCGTACACTACATGCTTTTTTTTTTAAAATCATTTTGTGATACAATTAAAAGCAGAGGAAGTGAAAGAAATTGTTAGTGGAATTAAAGATGAGTTCAAGAATTGGAGCCTTTAAGCTTTTGGGCTTGGCCCGCTTGTATTTATGGCCGGCTCTGGGAGCCACAAAACTTACAGGATTGTGACATGTCATCTATCAACTGGTAGAGCCGTAGAGAGTATAAGCTGATCTGAACAAATTCCAGTGCAATGTCTATGTGAGCGAAGAGTAGTATTAGCATTCTTGTTGCCTCTTTTAGATGTGTCATTACAATAAAGTGTACAAGAATCTTGGTTAGTGAGCTTTCTCAAGGAGGTCAAACTTTAGAAACTCGAATAGTTAATTTGTTTGATAGCTCGAAATTTATCTTTTCCATTTGTTCTTTATTTATTGGGTTTTGGTCAACTTTCATCGAAAGAAGGTTCCAAGGAAAATGATTGCTACTGGTTTTTAGTTTCCCTAGAGACTCGGTCAGAGAGAGGTAACTATTTAACAAATGTGCTGTCATCTTAGCAGTTTTGTCTCTCCTTTTTTTTCTTTCTAAGATAGAAAAGATTAGAAGCACGAGACTATTAGTGGACGTAAGTAAAACAATTAGCTCAATTTCAGAGCATATGTCAAATTCTACATTCCCAAGGAATTGATTGTTAGAAAAAACACAAATAGAAACCGGGTTGGTAGTAGTTTAGCCAAAATTTCTAAAACAGGATTTCTCTTAACTGTTCTTACTAATCAAAGAGCAACTAGATATTGAATCGCTAGAACAATCCAAATACGAACTAATAATTAATACCCAATAAAGAAACAAACTGAAACTTTAACAGCAAGAAAGCTCGTTACACGCGGTATTATTTTAAACGAAAAGTCAAAAAGAGAGATATTATTTTAAATAAACGTTTTCGGCAAACATATCATATCTTATGTCTTTGGTTTAGAAATATTATTTTCAAATTAGGGCAAACAAATCATATCGTATTATATATTATCTTCCCACATGGTTTCACATCACGACAGCTTGATAATATTCCTTCCCATTACTCTTTTGAATTGGGAACCTTCTTCTAATCCATAATTAGCTTTGTTCAAAGTCCACTTCTTCTAATCCTTTTTAATTGTTAACATTATTGTCTACATGTTTTGAAAGCTAGGCTGTAATTTTTCTCGATAATGTGTCATAAGTTGTGTACACCACATGCTATAAAAGCAAAGGAAGTGAGAAGAGATTCTTTGTGAATTTGAAGATGAGTTCGAGAATTGGAGCCTTAAGCTTTATGCTCCTGATCTTGTTTTTCTTCCAAAGGTGTTATGTTTCTGCACTCACTAATAGTCTGGATGGTAAGTATAAATATGATGGTGGTCATGGTTTTTCAGATCTAAGAATTTCAAAATCTTTGAATTATTTAAAAACTGGTGCAGCTTCTGCTTTAAGAGCTCTAAAGAATGAATGGACCAGGTCTCCTAAAGGTTGGGAAGGCTCTGATCCTTGTGGAACCAATTGGGTTGGAATTACATGTACTAATAACCGCGTCGTATCAATGTAACAATTTGTTTCTTAATATTTTTGTGGCGCTTCTTCCGGCCCAATAATCCCTACCTAATTGTCCAACAAATCCTTTGCAGTGTTCTAACGATATGTTTCTTGTTATAGATCACTAGTTAACCATAATTTGGAAGGAACGCTTTCTGAGTTTATTTCAGCCTTGTCTGAATTGGAGATTTTGTAAGTCTTTATCTTCTTCTTCTTCCTATACATAGAAATGGATTTTGTTCTCATCATATGATCCAATGTTTGTAGAGATTTGTCATTCAATACTGGATTGACTGGACCACTTCCACCAAACATTGGTGACCTTAAGCAGTTAAAGAAATTGTAAGAATACATGATCCATTTGTAACCGCCTAATTTTCTTTTCTTTTCTTGTCATTTTAACTAACTCTTTTTCACTCTCCAGGATCCTTGTGGGATGTGGTTTTAGTGGTCAAATCCCTGAGTCCGTAGGATCTTTAGAACAACTTATTAATCTGTAAGATTTTGTTGCTTCATGTTATTATAAATATAAAGTCTCTTTTTCAATTATAGTCTAAGAAACACATTTAGTAATTAATTTGTGTTTCCTCCATATAGCTCCCTGAATTCAAATAAATTTGTTGGAACAATTCCAGCATCTGTTGGACTGTTGTCGAAACTATATTGGTTCGATATAGATGACAATCAGATAGAAGGAGAGCTTCCAATATCTAATGGGACTTCACCTGGACTTGACATGCTTCTTCAAACTCAGCACTTGTATATTATCCAAAAACATTTCAATTTCTTGTTATATAATCACTCTTTTTTGTATCATACTAAGTAATCTTGAACTTACATTCACTTTCTCTTGTAGTCATTTTGGAAAAAATAAGCTTTCAGGCAATATCCCAGAAAAGCTCTTTAGCTCAAACATGACATTAATACATGTGTAAGTTTCATAGCACTTGTGAAAGCTGAGAGTTTGCACCAGTTAAGAGTAACTAGTAACTAAATAAGTGATTGCATGGTATGTTGTTTTATCGACAGGCTCTTCAATGATAACCAATTCACAGGAAAAATCCCAAAAAACCTCGGCCTAGTTACAACGTTGTTAGCGATGTAAGTAGTAAACGATTGTCCTAATATAATTGTTTATTTATCCTAATTTCTGTAATCTCATATGCTGTTTTCTGTTTTTAAGACGCCTTGACACGAATAGACTAAGTGGAGATATTCCTCCAAGTCTTAATAATCTCACAAGGCTTGAACAACTGTAAGTGAGCAATAAAAGTTTTGTTGTGATATTTGTAATTATAAATGAAAAGAGGTAAGCGTTTTGAATCCATTTCAGGTACTTGGACAACAACAAATTTACGGGTAGTATTCCAAATTTAGCCAGTTTGACTAATCTCGAGATATTGTAAGTTTTCTGTATTACCCTTCTAAAACCTTCATTACCAACCAAACTAATGTCATGATGATATTGATTTCCAACAGAAATGTGAGCAACAACACTTTGGAATTCTCACTCTTTCCATCATGGATCTCTTCATTACGAAACCTTTCAACATTGTATGAACCTCGCTCTCACTCTCTCTCAAGATATAGATATTGATGTGCATGCTTACGAAGAACAAATGGTATTTTATTTGGCAGATGGATGGAAGGGGCCCAACTCATTGGTTCAATACCAATTTCACTTTTCAGTCATATTCGGTTGCAATCTGTGTGAGTAAAACAATATTACATGAAACTATGATTGGAAATCAACTTGAAATTTTACGGATTGAGATGCCTTACGTTTTACTTGCAGTAACCTTAAGCACAATCAGATAAACGGAACGTTAGACTTTGGTACCAACTATAGCAAACAGTTGGACTTTGTTGATTTACGATACAATAACATTACTGGTTATAAACAAGCAGCTAATGAACGCATCCCAGTAATGTATGTATTCTTATCACAAATAAAAATGACTTGTTTGTTCAATATATTGATTATATCTATTGATATATCTATAGATTGGCAAATAATCCAGTGTGCGGAGAGGTAGGGAACATGCCGAGTTTCTGCTCAGCAATCCAACATCAATCCTCATTTTCTACCATCCCAAAAAATAGTTCTCCTTGTGACCAAGGCAAAGAACCGAGTCCCACATGTCGATGTGCGTATCCATTCCCAAGAAGACTCTACTTCAGGTCTCCTTCCTTCTCATGGTTGTTCAACTCCACCAACTTTTCAATTCTCAAGCACTCAATCATGGATTTATTCAAGAAGTTTACATATAATGTGGACTCTGTGCCCGTCACCAAAAGAAGAGAAAATGCAACTTGATGAGGGACCACATGCTCAAATGTATATATATGATCCTTTTGTTGGAGTTTGAATAAGTCTTAGTTTGAATCAGTCTTTGATCTTTGAATAATCTCCTAGATCGTAGGAGTCAATTTGTTTCTTTATATCTTCGGTTCTGTTTACGTATTTCCAGTTAACAAGATGTAGAAGACTATGTCTTCAGATGTTGCCTATTAAGCCTTGTTTCATATTCATAATAAAACTATTGAAGTAATTTCACTTCTGTCTGATTGTTAAGCAATCTATAAAGAACTACAAATCATGTAACAAAACAAACTTGAGAGTGAGGTTGACTGAAAACACGAGTGAGTAGAATAAGTGAGTGCAAACACAAGTGAATGAAATGGCAGAGTCGAGTAGCTTTGCACAACCAAGCATTCCCAGATTCGATGGAGATTTTGATATGACTTAGTCTTTCTTTCTGAACAGAAATCCGGGAAGAAACACTCGACTATGGGAAAATTAATTCAAAGTCGGAGCCTTCTCATGGAGAATCTGTTGGGATTCAAAGAGTACTAGGGTGTGGTGAAAGATGGGTTTGTCGAGGCAACAGATGAAGAAACGCTGTTTGACGCACAGAAGAAGACTCTTAATGAAGCAACACTAAAGGGGAACTCAAGAGTGCAACGCGCGCATCTATAGAAGCTACGGAGAAACTTCGAGTTACTTGATATGAAGAGTGGCGAGTCTGTTACAGAATAATTTGCTAGAGTGATGGTTGTGGCTAATGATATGAGGAATTGTGGAGAAGACATGCCAAATGTGAAGATCGTGGAGAAAATCTTACGCACCTTAACTGAGAACTTCAATTACATTGTATGTTCCATTGAAGAGTCCAAAGATATCGACAATCTCTATATTGATGCGTTACAGAGTTCGCTACTAGTGCACGAGCAAAAGTTTAAAAACCCAATCTATAATGGAGAAGAGCATGCGTTGAGAGTAAAATATGATGATCGTGGTGGATAAGGCAGAGTGATGTGGACATCAACTTTACTCCCCAAACTGTTGAACTACATCATGTACCAGAAGTTCGAGAATGCTTCATGACGCGTTCAAAGTCTAAACAAGTCAAGAAAAGGTTTAACTTAGTTGTGCAAGACATTGTAAGCGCCCTAGAGCTAGAGGAAGTAATTTGGTCCGTAGCACCCCATACAGCATATGATCCAATACCCGAGGAAGAGCTTGTTGAAGCTTTCACCCAAATGAGTCTTGAACAAACTACTCTCCGAGGTATGAAATCTTCTTTGACAGGTCCAGAAGCCCCTAGAAGCCAAGAGAAGACTTTGGAGCTGCAAGGGACGTAAGAGACAAGCTTCACTTCCTGGAGTGATAAAGAGAGTCAAGATCAAGACCAAGAAACCAAGGACGTGGAAGAGATCCAAGATACTTATCAAGATACTCAAGAGGGACTCCATGAAGATTCCTACTTTAAGAAACTAGCCAGCAAACGAGCACAAGACGTGATTCCTAAAGTAGATCAACGAGTACTACAAGAAGTGAATCAGAGAACATTTATTGGGTCTAAATCGCATCCATGTAAGTTTAATTCAATTTTTACTATCTTTGTAGGTCCAAAAAGCCCTGACAACGGCTAGATTCGTTATCAAAATGTGTTCCTCAAGAGAAATTAAGTAGTTTATTTTTTTTCTAAAAACAATGGTTTTTGTGTTTTGCTTTTATTTGTTTCCTTGTTACAGTTTTGCATTTTATTTCGGCCATAAGGCTAGCTTATAAAGTCCCCATGCAGTAGTTGTACAATTTTTACCCTTGATTATCAATAAAGAAGCCGCATTTTCTTACTTCTTCTCTTTGAGTGTTCTTGAGAGAATAAGCTTGATCTTTTTCTTGTATGTGTGATTCACCAAGGCTGAGTTCGTGTACTGTATCAGAGACCAATCACATCTCTCTGGTGTACTTCAATCCGCCAACACTTTCCTCTATTTCGATCCCACACGAGAGAAGCGACCGCCATCGTGTCAGATCTACATCATCGACCATCAATCCTTCACAAAAGAGAGCGACCACCAGTTTGTGAAGCCATCTATCTCTATCTCATACAAATATCACCACCGAGTCTTGTATCAAAGAAGAAGAATGTGGCAAGGAAGAGGAAGAGGTATAGGAGGAAGATCCCTCAACGAGTGTTTCAAATGTCATAAGCTTGGCCATTTTCAATACGAATGTCCAAAGTGGGATAATAAGTCACAAATTTGGCACTTACCAAGATATGGTCGGGAGGTGCGTGTGTCTTGCCCACGAGCAAGTTGTGACTTCCACGGTTGAGTCTGGTTCTGGTTGTACTTAGAGGTGGACCGGTTTTGATTCCGGTTATTGACGTAGTTCGATGTGATGGGAAACGTTGCAAACGCAGGAGTGGTGAGGAGTTTGGCTTCATGGTTGAGCACCTTCTCATGAATCTCGGTAAGACTAGGTGCAACGTCACTGCCTTCTATCTGATTAACTATGGATTTGTAATCTTCTGGTATATCTCCAAGGATGTAACCAATTTGATCCTCATGATCAATAATTTTTCCAAGTAGAGCCAACTGATCAAAATGATTGGATAAACCCTGAACATACTTATTAATGGTTCGGGTATCTTTCTTCAATTGCTTGACTTGATGTTGAAGCTGTTTGATATGGCCACGACTTGGCTTAGCGTAGGTATCAGCAAGCGTAGTCCAATCCTAAGCAGATGTGTTGGCACGCGACACTGTCGATTGCACCGTGAGAGACAGAGCACCGATAAAAGCACTAGAGATCAATTGATCTTGTCTGTTCCAGGCTTCCAAGGCAGGATTTGGGGAGGCTACGTTATTGACAGTGATTTGTCGATCTGGAGATCTGGTGGAGGCATCGAGATAATTGGAAAGGCCATATCCATGAAGAAGAGCATAGATTTGACAGCTCCACATGATGTAATTGGAAGCGGCGAGCTTCGATACATTGGACATGTTGATGTGAACGAGGGAGGTGCCGTTGAGATTGATGGTTTCAAAAGATGCATTAGACATAATTGGAGAATATGAGAAACAGAGTAAAGAGATCTGTGTGAGTGAAGAGAAACAGTGAGAAAGAAAAATAAAGAAGAGGCAGACGGCTGCGTAGAATTTTTAGGTTTCTAGGTATCGTAAGAGCTCTGATACCATATACAGAAGATGTTTGTGAATTGGATGATTGTATTGATATGTTTTACAAGGATTATATACAGAGACAATGTTCTAGAGAATTCTAATTACAGAATATATTCATGACATAAATGGATGAGTGATTGATCCTTGACAGATGCTTGATTGATTCTAGAATGATCTTTGATAGATTATACATAACATATCTGATTACGATAAATAATTTTTAAAGATAACAATTTCATGATAAAGTCCTACAACACTCGATAGACGGATTTACATATACAAAATATGATGAACATGCTTTTTTCGAAATATACAAAATTACGATAGATGTTATGTATGCAACACTCTAAAAATTTTAATTTATATTAATAATTTGTAAAAAATTGTCTTTTCTGAAAATCGAATCCAAATTTAATAGAAGATTTTTAATATTTATTATAGATAAGATTACTCGCAAACTTTTTACGTTTAATAATGGCCGCAATTGCACAGGCAAACGCAATAGTATTTATGATCGAATTCACAGAGATCAAAGAAACACCCAATAAATTTGCAAAGATTTAGACTAAGCTAGGACAAGAGAGAGTTACAAGAACTCGTGTGAAATTTCAGAAATAAAAATAAATAATTAATAAAATAAATATATAAATATAAGAAATAGAAGATATTGAAATTATCAGAAAATATTTAAACCCTTGTTTCGGTTATGACTAATAAGATTTTTGAAATTTGATTTATATTATGAATTACCCTAATGGTGTTTGATAGCGTGTGAAAGTTCACTTGAATCTTTTACCTGAAAGACCATACGTTAAACTGCAAATGCACAGTAATCAGAATAGTATTTTAGGATTGATCCTACAGAGAGTGTAGCTACGGGTATTGAATTTAAACAAGAAGATCTAGCTAATACAAAACTAAATGTTGGGGTTTTGGTTTTGGGTTTCCTAATGACTAATGCAATGAAACTAAATGAATGCGATAAATGAAAGCTAAATAAACTAATGAAAGCTAAGATGATAAACGGCTGTAAGCTTCCTCTAGCTGTCTTTCCTGTCTCACACCGCAAAACAAAAGACTTCAACCTAAATCACGTACAGTTATCTTTTAAGATATCGTGAAAATATAATGACACTAAGATTTTCTGTGTTTAGTTTGTGTTTTAAGATTCGTTTAATTTGCTGCTTATTAGGTTTTCTGTGTTTCGATAGAATTTCCAGCTATTGCAAATATAAGTTTCTATTAGATTAAAGTATAGAAATACTTATATAGTTTAATACAGATATAGTTTACAATACTTGTACAATTAGATACAAATACTATACAGTTTAATACATATACTATATATACCCACATGTATATCCACTTTAAGATTAATGAGAAAAAACAAATTATTTCTTCTATTTTTAATATGGTACTAGAGCAAAAAAATAACAGTTTTTTCAGCTTCCGCCATTTTCTCATTTTTCTTCTCTTTAGTAATAGTTTCTACTAACCCCCGTGGTGCTTAGAGGCTCCCCCAGATATAATCATGAGTGATTCACAATTTTACCTCCATGGAATGAGGTTCATAAATTTGAATCGACTGGCTTTTATTAGAGAATGGCTTCAAGATCATATAATATGATAATTCAAAACATTTAAAAATAAACAAACAAAGATGAAAAGAGAATCATAAATTTATTTAGAACCATATCTTCTAAATATCTTTATTATTAAATATTGAAACTTAATTAGTGGATACGATATAAATTTGGTAATATTTGTATCTGACTTTTAAGCAAATACCGCTGCAAGAGTTGGGTTAAATATTATCCAATCCAATTAAATTTTTATGAAGAAAATATCTTATCGGACCGGATACCATTTGTTTCTGAAAACAATTTAACCCACTGGCTAAAAATGTACTTCAAAATTACTTGTATAGACTAAAAAATACGATAAAATAATATAAAATTCCAGTCACGAGTTGGACTAGCGTAAAAATTAACCAAATTCGATAAGATAATAAGATTATAATTTTTTAGAATTCAATGTAATTATATGATCTCATTAATATCATAAACTAATAATCATATAAATATATATAGATAATATACTAATGTATGGTTTTAATATTTTTCTAAAATATTGAATTTTATTTTTCTAAAATATTGAATTTTGTTAGAGCTTGTTTCTATCTTTTATTGTATAAAACAGTGACGGAGCTAGAAATTTTTTTATAGGGATTAAAAATAATTAAATATAGAAATGATAATATTCATTGTACATAAATAATGATATTGTTAGGAATTGTTGATTTGTTACATTAGAAATTGGGTTTAAGATTCTAACCGAACCCCAACTTTCACCTATTTGGGCTTTTAGTGTTTCATGTACTTGGATCCAAATAATTTATTACATGTTCTTAGACCACATTTATCGGGCCATCTTTTGGGGTGGTCTTAAATATTTAAATGAATATAATTTTTGAGAACAGGCTTTAGAACATGAGTTTAGTTCTTGGGCTAGAACAGTTTTAAGTCTGTTCTTGTGGTGACGTGGCGAAGTCTGATTGGTTACGTTTTTCTTTAATTAATAAGTTTTTTAACTTTGTATTAATTAAATAAAATGTTTGTAACCTTTAATTAATATGTTTGTTTGTTTTTATGTTTTTCATTTATATCTTTAATGTTTTTCATTTGTATTTTGTGTTTCTTTTTATTTTCAAATCAATTTTAATATAAGTTTAGTTTTTAATGTTTTCAATTTTGAAAATAATTTTTTAAATTTTTAAAAAACATTTAAAGTTTTTGATTATTAAATTATTAATTCATATGATCTAAACATGTTTTACCAATAATCAATTACTTTACAAAAGATCTTAATTAAAGCTCTTACAATATTTTAATATTTTTTTCCCCTTAAGATCAAACTTCAAAGATGCACCCTTGCATATGCCCTTATTTTACACTAGTGTCAGCATACTTATTGTTAAGAACATGTAATAGATTCTTTAAAATTTATAGGGATCAGCTGACCCCCCTAGCACCCAAGTCCCTCCTCAACCTCTAGTATAAAACAGTTGTTTTGTCCTTTTAAACTATAGTGTTATAAATACGTTATTAAAATAACCAAAATTTTTTGTAAGTTTTTAATTTATGAATATGCATAATTTTCATTTTGATAGTCTTATATGCTGTTAAAACGCGATATTTGAGGCCACTAATCAGAAATTTGAGTTAATATACATCGTTTGTATAAGTGAATTCATCTATAATCTTTGTAATTTGTTGTCAAAAGAGTTTTTCAATTTCACACTCATCCAGTGAAACACCCACAAATTTGGATGTAGAGTAATTCATATAATCATATGATATAGAGATCAAATAATTCATATGTTACAGAGGTTAAATTAAATATCTGTAATCAATCGTGCAAGTATGGAAGAATTTGGAACCAAGAAAACGAATATAATATATAATATTAGTTATAACTTTGTAGACCACTGCGTATCATGTGAATGTGATGTATTTGAGAAAACAAAGTTCTTCTTACACGCAACAGCAACAGTTACAGAGATATCACATTAGAGGAAGATGACAAGAAGATATTCTTTTATCAAAATGAACTTCGAAGAAATATATATAGTCGACATGGTTTTTGCTCTTTTTTTAAGTACTAAGTGATTGGTAACCATCTTCCTGGTTCTGTCTTCGGTATATCACGGCGGCTATTAGAACAACAAAAGCCACCACCACTGTCACTGCCAAAATGGCTAAGAAGCTCAAGCTTCTCGCAGGTACCTACAAGGAAGTGAGAAATACAAGCGTGAGTAAAATTAATCACATGGCAATATCTCCTAAACCGTATATGTATCGAAACCGGTGTGACCTTAACCGAGTTCTAGTACCGGGTCGTTACCTCAAAAAGTTTAGGCAAGGAGTTGTTTGGTTCAGGCAGCTGCTGAGCAACGAAAATATAAAAGAGTCCCATAACTCCAGTATGACCAACTTCATTACTGTAATTAAACTCCAACTTCAATGTCTCTCCATAGCTCACTTTCACTGGATCAGCAGGATAACAAGACGACATTCCAACAATGTAACCAGCTTCGTTTCCAGGTTCATCTCCATTGCCATACTTGGGCATCGAAGTGCATATTCCTTCACCGTTCTGATCCACAACACAAGAGTCACAAATTCAGTTAAAAAGTTTCAATCTTTTCGTTTTAAAGTAGCCTAAACTAAAGGATTAGTCTTAGTTACCTCTCGGTATAGAGCACCACCGATACCACCCGCGTGCTGGTGAGCTGTGGCGTAGACTATATACCCATTAAATGGCATCATTAAGCTCTTTTTCTTAACGTCAATGCATTCATCGCCATTGGTTTTGCACGGTTTGACCTCGTATTCCAACTGAAAGAACACAAAAATATTATTATTAGAGATTATGAAGTAGAAGTAACGGCATTCAAAAGATAGGAAAGTTGTTACTGACATGGCAAATATGTTCTTGGCTATCTATTGATCCCTCTGATCTTTTCCAAGAATCTGTAACATCTAGAATATAAACCTTAGCGGGCAAAACCGAGCTGTCCCAATCAACCCATCTCACGGTATACTTGAAATAAAGACTTCTTGTTTTCTCCCCATTGTCAAATCCGCTTTTGACCCGACATTGAGACTTATCGTAGCAGCAGTATAAACCTCCTTTGTAATCATCAATGGTAACATTATACAGATGACACAGACATTCTATGCATCCTGTCTTATCTTCCACACCTCTGGTGTCTATGGCGTGAATGTTAAGAAGCCATTTGAATTCATCATATCCATCAGGTGTTTCCTCAGGATTACCAATTTCAATTGCGTAAGGATCAGGAAGATACGTCGAGGTTTGGCGGGTTTCTGATCCTAAACCAAAGAAATGTCTGAGTCCTACACTCGTGCACAAGCCTCCATTTTTCACAAGAATAATATCTGATATAGGATCAAGATTGCTTTCCGGATTCCTAAACATTTCTGGCTGTGGAAGCTTAGAACCTTTACGAACATAGTAAGGTTGGACAACCCAATGGTGAAGATATGTCTCGTGAAGAGGGACGGGTTTGCCTGCTTCGTCAACCACTTCAGCATCGAAAGCTTTGAGACCGATATGCCCTCTTGGGAAATCGATGTCGAATAAGTAAGAATCTGCAACTGATCCAGGATTCATCACAAGTTTTGGTGAGAAAAAGACTTGAGATTTGATCTTTTTCTCGGTCCCTAGAAAGCCTTGGCTCGGCGATATGCTTAATATGACCAGAACAAGAACAAAGAACAAGATCAGAGATCCCCCGCAGTAACGAGCCATTATCTCCTGTTTCAAGATCATATATACAGAGGTAAGGCAGCAGAAAACACATGTAAAAGAAAACAACAAAAGATTCCAAAACCCAGAATTAGATAGCCAAATCAAACAGAGATGATAATATATATATATATATATATATATAGAGAGAGAGAACCCGACGATATACAGAGAAGTGCCCAGTGAGGAAGAACAGTTCGAGAATTATCTATTTATATGTGAAATGCGAATCGCCCATAAGCACAGAGCCGTTAAGGACGGGACGCGAGCATCGTTACCACGTGGTACCTGTAACTAGTGACGTCATCGCTCTCGTCACAAACGCCCTAGTATTTTCTTCGTTCTTATTTCTTAATTACATAGTACTGATGGATAATAGACGAAAGAAAAAAAAATATGATAGACGACCTATCAAATATAAAAAGATTGTTGACCAATAGATATATATATATATAAAGATTCACTAAGGGGGTGTTATTCATTCATGGAGTTAAAGTCAATTCTTAAAGGTTTACTCATGGAGTTCAAAATCTCTGCAGTATATCTTGGATTATGATTCTAATAATTTACTCATGAAATCCAAAGATGTTTCATTTCAAATGATTTGATATACAAAGATTTTACAAGTCTTTTAGTTTTGAATAACACTAGATTTTAATGAAGCATTTTAAATCTTAGTTGAATAACACCAAACTTTAAAATCTATTAGAGTTAGATTTAGAATAATTAGGTTAATAACACTGGATTAGTGTTGGATTTCAATTCTATTAAAATCCATCATTGAATAAAACCACCTAAATAAATGATTTGGATTTTTAAACAAACCTCATGTTTCATTAATTTGTAGTTTATTGTATGAATCATAGCTTAATTAAAGTTCAATAAACGCACTCAATAAAAGAGTTGACTTACAAGTTTTCATCAATCAATAATAACTATTATATTATAAAATACTAGGTGATCATCCGCGCTACGCTACAGATTTTTTTCGATTCTTTTTTTTTTTAGTTTATTTAATGTTATGTTATGGTAAATATATATTTTTAATTATCTAATCATTCACTCATGTTAGCGCTAAACAAAATAGCCGGATCCAAAGATCCGAACCGAATTTGGTTCGAAATATCTCATCTGAGCCCAAAAATATATAAATAGGTTTTAGAAGCCGAAATTTTAGGTACTCAAAAAACCCCGAACCCAACAGATACTAAAAAAAAAACCTAAACCTAACTAACCCATTCACGACATTTATCTATTTTTGTGGTGTTTCATTAAATTTTAAGTATTTTGAATAGTTTGAATAGTTATCGGATACTTTTAAATAGTTTGAGGTTTTTTATACGAAGGTTTCGAATAATTCAGATAATTTTGAATATTTTAAGATACTTTAGGTAATTTTTACCGAACTCAAAATATAATTATAAATTCAAAAAGTGTCAATTATTCTTATATAAATAACTAAAATACCAAAAAATAATTGAAATATGTAACATAGTGTATTTTTTTCATTGGAGAGACAAAACGCTGTCACGAACCGGAAAACAAACGAAGAAAAAAAAAACCAAAAGTTTGCAAAAACAAACCGTCGTTGCTTTTTAAGCAAATCCGTTCTTCTCTCTTTCTAATCTGATTTCCGTCAATACCCATTTCTCTTTTTATTGAACAGAAGAAGCAGCCGCAATTTCACCGCCGCCGCCGCCGTAGTCGTAATCTATCATCGGCGGCGGCGAGCGGAACAATAACCGGACTGCCAGTACTTGATTCAGATGAAAAGTTTTGTGCAAACAAATCATATCTTATGTTTTTGTTCAGAGATATTATTGTATCATATCTCATGTTCCCAGACTGGATATATTTCACATCACGACAGCTCATATGTGTTCCTAATTCCCATTATTCGTTTGACATGGAACCTTCTTATAAATCCTATTATTAGCTGTATCACGTTTCCCACGCTAAATTATGATTCAGTAATTGCTATTTCTTAAATTTTTATTTGATTTTCAATTCGAAATAGTCTACTCCTTTCATAAACATTATTGTCTACAGGTTTTGAAAGCCAGGCTGTAATTTTTTATTAAGAAATGTGTCATTAACTTGCGTACACTACATGCGTTTTTTCTTAAATCATTTTGTGATACAATTACAAGCAGAGGAAGTGAAAGAAATTGTTAGTGGAATTAAAGATGAGTTCAAGAAAATTGGAGCCTTTAAGCTTTTGATCTTGTTTTTCCTCCAAATATGTACAAATGAACTAAGAAATAGAGCCAACAACTAAAAGCACCGCTTAGCTAAGATTTTACATGTCAATCACAAAGGCCACTAAGAAATTGACAACTTATGTACTCAGTTTTTTTTAAGTAGTTAATTAATCAAATGAAGTTGTATGTGTACAAAAAAGAGAGTAATAGAGAGTGTAAACTTTGATTTGAACCACACTTTAGGGAAGGTGAGAGTACTGATCAGCAGGCCCGGCTCTAGGCATGTGCGGGAGGTGCTCATGCACAGGGTCCATTTTTTTTTTTCAACTAAATTTATTAAAATTAGGGTCCAAAATTTTTTTTTACAAAAAAACATAGGAAATAAGGGTCAATTATTTTTTTTCAGTTTAGGGTGCTTAATTTTTTTGAGCCTGCTGATCAGTATAGATAAGAAGATTATAATGACGATTGCGATGGTTGTTCGACAGCTAAATCACTCAATCAGAAGTTTAGAACAAATAGAATATAACGAAAGTAACATTATGTTGTTTCGGTTTCCACATCTAATTTGAGTCATGTGTGCCTTCTTCAACCACAAATGATCTTATCTCAATTTTAGATGGGACTTAGGCCCGCTTAAGATGACCTTTTATTTTTTGGGACTAACATTTACTTTGTGATACACTGGAACCAAATTGAACCAGATTTTAATAAAGCCCATAGAAGAAATTAAGGTCCACTTTCTTGTCTCAAAACGAGACTTGAAGCATAACGAATAGTCGACTCTCCTATCGTACCATCCTCCCATGCAGACGATGAGGGTAAGTTATCATGGTAAGTTATTTGCCGGCGGCTGTAATCTTTGGAAGCTTTTGTCCGGTTGGAGTTGCCTCTCCTACTCCGCTACTCCTTACACCTATGCAAAGGCGGTAATTAACTTAGCCAGAGACAACTTCAAGATTTATCGGCCGAAAAATCTATTTAAAATATATACGGCCGCAAGCCTGGGCTTGGCCCGCTTGTATTTATGGCCGGCTCTGGGAGCCGCAAAACTTACCGGATTGTGACATGTCATCTATCAACTGGTAGGGCCGTAGAGAGTATAAGCTGATCTGAACAAATTCCAATGCAGTGGATGGTTTCACTCTAGAGTCAAACACGTGTTTTGTGTTTCAGCAATGTTTTGGGTTTAGTTATTATTGCTGGAAATTTTTCTTTACCCCAATCATGAAGGTTATTTTTTTTTTCTCACCAAACATTTGAAGTATATCTTTAATGTCTATGTGAGCGAAGAGTAGTATTAGCATTCTTGTTAGCCTCTTCTGTATATGTCATTATAATAAAGTGTACAAGAATCTTCCATGTAGATGTTCTGTACATCTTACTTGGTTAGTGAGCTTTCTCAAGGAGGACAAACTATATAGAAACTCGAATAGTTAATTTGTTTGATAGTTAGTTCAAATTTTATCTTTTCCATTTGTTCTTCATTTATTGGGTTTTGGTCAACTTTCATCGAAAGAAGGTCTCAAGGAAAATGATTCCCACTGGTTTTTAGTTTCTCTAGCCACTCGGACAGAGAGAGGTAACTAACGAACAAATGTGTTGTCATCTTAGCAGTTTTGTCTCTCGAAAAGATTAAAAGCACGTTACGATTAGTGGACGTAAGAGAAACAATTAGCTCAATTTCAGAGCATATGTCAAGGCCTAGACCCGTACATTTTCTTAGGCCAAAGACCAGAACATTTTGTACGGTCTCCTCCCAAACACCACTCAACCGGTGACATCTAAAGTTTGCCTGAAAGTTTTTACCAGTTGAACTATTGACATTTTGTTTGATTTAGAAATACTATTTTTAATAAACACGCGATATCACATCTAATTTTTTTGGTTTAGAATTATTATTATTAAATTAGGGCAAACAAATCATATCGTATTATATCTTATCTTCCCACATGGTTTCACATCACGACAGCTTGATATGTATTCCTTCCCATTACTCTTTTGAATTGGGAACCTTCTTCTAATCCATAATTAGCTTTGTTCAAAGTCCACTTCTTCTAATCCTTTTTAATTGTTAACATTATTGTCTACATGTTTTGAAAGCTAGGCTGTAATTTTTCTCGATTATGTGTCATAAGTTGTGTAGACCACATGCTATAAAAGCAAAGGAAGTGAGAAGAGGTCTTTGTGGATTTGAAGATGAGTTCAAGTATTGGAGCCTTAAGCTCTATGCTCCTGATCTTGTTTTTCTTCCAAAGGTGTTATGTTTCTGCACTCACTAATAGTCTGGATGGTAAGTGTAAATACGATGGTGGTCATGGTTTTTCAGTTATAAGAATTTTAAAATCTTTGAATCATTTTAAAACTGGTGCAGCTTCTGCTTTAAGAGCTCTAAAGAATGAATGGACCAGGTCTCCTAAAGGTTGGGAAGGCTCTGATCCTTGTGGAACCAATTGGGTTGGAATTACATGTACTAATAACCGCGTCGTATCAATGTAACAATTTGTTTCTTAATATTTTTGTGGCTTCTTCCGGCCCAATAATCCCTACCTAATTATCCAACAAATCCTTTGCAGTGTTCTAACGATATGTTTCTTGTTATAGATCACTAGTCAACCATAATTTGGAAGGAACGCTTTCTGAGTATATTTCAGCCTTGTCTGAATTGGAGATCTTGTAAGTCTTCTTCTTCCTCCTCCTATACATAGAAATGGATTTTATTCTAATCATATGATCCAATGTTTGTAGAGATTTGTCATTCAATACTGGATTGACTGGACCACTTCCACCAAACATTGGTGACCTTAAGAAGTTAAAGAAATTGTAAGAAAACTTTATCATGATCCATTTGTAACCGCCTATTTTTTTTTTCTTGTCATCTTAACCGCCTTGTTTTATGACATATTTTAACTAACTCTTTTTCACTCTCCAGGATCCTTATGGGATGTAGTTTTAGTGGTCAAATCCCTGAGTCCGTAGGATCTTTAGAACAACTTATTAATCTGTAAGATTTCGTTGCTTCATGTTATTATATATATATATACTCTTTTTCAATTACAGTCTAAAAAACACATTTAGTAATTACTTTGTGTTTCCTCCATATAGTTCCCTGAATTCAAATAAATTTAATGGAACAATACCGGCATCCGTTGGATGGTTGTCGAAACTAGATTGGTTCGATATAGATGACAATCAGATAGAAGGAGAGCTTCCAATATCTAATGGGACTTCACCTGGACTTGACATGCTTCTTCAAACTCAACACTTGTATATAATCCAAAAACAGTTCAATTTCTTGTTATACAATCACTCTTATTTTTTTTTAAATCAAAATAACTAATCTTGAACTCACATTCACTTTCTCTTGTAGTCATTTTGGATCAAATAAGCTTTCGGGCGAAATCCCGGAAAAGCTCTTCAGCTCAAACATGACATTGATACATGTGTAAGTTTCATAGCACTTGTGAAAGCTGATAATTTGCACCAGTTAAGATTAACAACTAAATAAGTGATTGCATGGTATGTTGTTTTATCGATAGGCTCTTCAATGATAACCAATTCACAGGAAAAATGCCAAAAAGCCTCGGCCTCGTTACAACGATGCTAATGATGTAAGTAGGAAAAAATTGTTCTAATATAATTGTTTATTTATCCTAATTTCTGTAATCTCATATGCTATTTTCTTTTTTCAAGACGCCTTGACACGAATAGACTAAGTGGAGAAATTCCTCCAAGTCTTAATAATCTCAGAAGTCTTGACCAACTGTAAGTGAGCAGCAAAAGTTTAATTGTGATATTTGTAATTATAAATGAAAATTGGTAAGCGTTTTGAATCCATTTCAGGCACTTGGCCAACAACAAATTTACAGGTAGTCTTCCAAATTTAGCCGGTTTGACCCATCTCGACTCATTGTAAGTTTTCTGTATTTCTGTTCTCCTTTTTCTGCTCATTTTACCATCAGTATTTTTATTTTTTTTTTGAATAAAATGTTAAATTATATTCAAAAGAAAAAAATCAACGTTTTACATCAGCTTTGATTGAGAGTGAAAATAAACAAAACCAGAAGTGCTTTAAAAAACAGTGTTTTGGATAGGAGTTGATCTTCCTCTGAGTTTGATTAGCAACGGGAAGCAAACCAACGTTGCATTCCTTCGTCGTATCTTCGGTCTCCTGTGGATTTATTACCATCAGTATTACCCTTCTCAAACCTTCATTACTAACCAAACTAATGCCATGATTCGATTGTTTTCAACCAGAAATTTGAGCAATAACACTTTGGAACCCTCACTCATTCCATCATGGATCTCTTCATTACACAACCTTTCAATATTGTATGAACTTCTCTCTCACTCTCTCTCTAGAAATATATTGATGTGCATGCTTACGAAGAACTAATGGTATTCTATTTGGCAGAAGGATGGAAGGGATCCAACTCACTGGTTCAATACCAATTTCACTCTTCAGTCTTGTTCGATTGCAATATGTGTGAGTGAAACAATATGACATGAAACTATGACTGGAAATCAACTTGTGAAATTTTTACGGATTAAGTTTTACTTGCAGCAACCTTAAGCATAATCAGATAAACGGAACCTTGGACTTTGGTACCAACTATAGCAAACAGTTGGAGCTTGTTCATTTACGATACAATAACATAACTGGTTATAAACAAGCAGCTAATGAACGCATCCTAGTAATGTATGTATTCTTATCACAAATAAAAATGACTTCTTTGTTCGATATATTGATTATATCTGTTGATATATCTATAGATTGGAAAATAATCCAGTGTGCGGGGAGTTAGGGAACAAGCCGAGTTTCTGCTCAGTAATCCAACATCCATCCTCATTTTCCACCATCCCAACAAACTGTTCTCCTTGTGACCAAGGAAAGGAACCGAGTCCCACATGTCGATGTGCGTATCCAATTCCAAGAACACTCTACTTCAAGTCTTTTTCCTTCTCAAGGTTGTTCAACTCCACCAACTTCTCAATTCTCCAGCACTCAATCGTGGATTTATTTAAGAAGTTTATCTATAATGTGGACTCGGTGGCCGTCAGAAACATAAGAGAAAATGCAACTTGATGAGGGAGCACAAGCTAAAATATATATAGATGTCCTTTTGTTGGAGTTTGAATCAGTCTTTGATCTTTGAATAATCTCCTCGATCGTAGGAGTCAATTTGTTGCTCTATATTTTGGGCTTTGGTTCCGTATTTTTAGTTAACAAGATATAGAAGACCATGTCTTCAGATGTTGGCTATTTAAGCCTTGTTTCATTTGCAGAATAAAACTATTGAAGTACTTTCACTTCTGTTTGAGTGTTGAGAAATCTGTGGAGAACTACACCTTTCATTGAAAAAATGAAGGATGGACAAACGGATGGAAATAAGGCTGAACATAACGAAGAGAGCTAAGGACTGTAAGAAATATTTCATAATGTAAGAAATATTTCATTTCTCTATTATGTGGTCGTATAGTCGTCGTCGGTTTTATATCAGAATTGTTATTCCGTAATGTATAATTGGTAACCTAAACGAGTTTTCCGCTCATGGACAAGTGGCGAATATGCAAGAGCATACGCATTAAAGGCGAACGACAAATGTCACAGAATGGCGACATGCGTCGCGTAACGGCGACAAGTGTCGCGGAACGGTGGCAAGTGTCGCGTAAAGGCGACAAATGTCAAGGAGTCGCGACAAGTGTCGCATACTGACGACAAGTGTCGTGGAATGGCGACAAATGTCGCATTAAGATTTGCATGCGTGACAAGTGTCACGATTTCGATGTGCATGCGTGACAAGTGTCACGATTACGATGTGCATGCGTGACAAGTGTCACGATTACGATGCGCATGCGTGACAAGTGTCACGATTACGATGCGCATGCGTGACAAGTGTCACGGTTAAGATGCGCATGCGTGACAAGTGTCACGATTACGACATGTGTCGAACTCCTACGCTTCCACTTGTCACACATGCTTCCGGCTCTACTTTGATGGACGGTCGAGATCAATCCGGAGAAAACCCTAAAAGCGGATCTTGGTCCTCTCTCCACCTATAAATACAAACCTTTAGTCCATCATAAAGGTAGTTCCAAAAAATCTGCAACACTTAGAGAAAACGTTTGTAGGCCAGGGGAGAGAAACCGAGACTCCGACCTTAAGTTTAAAGCTTCCGTCTTCCATTCAGGAAACCGTTCAGGAAGACTTTTCCGCTGCAATGAAAGGAGGTATTCTGCTAACCCTCTTTATATATCTATTAAGTGATTAACTCAGATGTTTAAAGATCTTGGGGTTTATGTAAGTTTTCACTTACATGTGGTATCAGAGCCAGATCTAAACATCTGTTTAATCCATTAAGTTTAATAGATCTATAGTTTTAAATATCATAAAGTAAGAGATCTGGAAGTAAAGAGTTTTTTCCAGATCTGAATTATAGTTGTTTTATAGTTTATTTTGCAATTAGTATTATATGCAAATTTTAGGGTTTCTTCGAATTATAGTTTATCGAAGATCCTATTTTATGCATAATTGTTTTGTTCATTATTAGAACAAAATAATTGTTTTATTTAAAATGCATATTAAGGGTTTAGATATCACCACAGTGACTTTACCCTATTATGAATTTGCATATTTGATCTATTTATGTTATAATTAGTTACCCACAGGTAGACTATAAACATGAAATATGATTGAAAATTAATGGAGTGTATGTATCTGTGAAGCCTAAGGATATCCACAGATAACTTAGTCTAAGTAATTCAGTACATCACTCATTAGCGTATTTAGAATATTATGACTTTAATGAAATTATGGTGACTACCCACATGAGCGCCAAAATTTCTTATTGTATTATTCAATTAATGTAATGTGTTGCTTATGTTTTAGAACTTCTTTAAAACTTGTTGTATCTCTAAATTGCAGCATCAATTCATGATGGCTTGTCATCCATGGTCTCAAATGTTCCGATCCTTAATGGTACCAACTTCTCAGAATGGAAAGAGAAAGTTGAGTTCACATTAGGAGTACTGGACTTGGATTTGGCACTCCGTGAAGAGGAACCAAATCCAATAACGGAGGACAGTACTGAGGAAGAATTTATTTTCCATAAAGATTGGGAAAAATCGAACAGATTGAGCATTATGTTTTTAAGGATGACAATTGCTAATAACATCAAATCTTCCCTCCCGGTTGCTGAGAAAGCTAAAGCTTATCTCACGGCCATTGAAGAGAGGTTTAAGACTGCAGACAAATCCCTTGCTGGGAAACTTATGGCAGATCTTACAACCATGAAGTATGATGGCACAAGGTCTATGCATGAACATTGCATTGAAATGACCAACCTTGCGGCTAAGCTAAGGAATTTGGGAATGAGTGTGGATGATTCATTTCTCGTCCAGTTTATCCTAAATTCCTTACCTCCTCAGTATGGACCATTTCAGATCAATTATAATGCTATGGACGAAAGGTGGTCCAGTAATGAATTGAACATTAAGTTGGTCCAAGAGGAGACTAGGCTTGGTCGTGAAGGTATTAAAGTTGCTCATTATGTCCAAGAAGCTGGAATTAAAGCTGGGAAAAGGCATCAAGTAGGTCATAAAAGAGCACCACCCAGAAGTAATGATTCCACCAAAGCTAATGAGAAGAAAAAGGCAAAGAAAGATGACCGATGCAATTTTTGCAAAAAGGCTGGTCACTTTCAGAAAGATTGTCATAAAAGAAAAGAATGGTTCGAAAAGAAAGGTAACCTTATGGGTTCAGTAAGCTTTTTCGAATCAAATCTTACTCATGTTTCTTCTAATACTTGGTGGATTGATAGCGGTGCTAATGTACATGTAACCAATTCCTTGCAGGGATTCCTTACGATCCAGAATATAAATCCAAGTGAAAACTACTTATTTATGGGAAACCGAGACAGAGTGCCAGTTGAAGCTATTGGCACTTATCGTCTCATTATGGATAGTGGATTTTGTTTAGATTTATTTCAAACATTGTATGTTCCATCTATTTCCCGTAATTTAGTTTCATTAAGTAAACTTGATTTAGCTGGTTTTAAATCGACTCAAGGAGATGGTTGTTTCAATTTATTTCTGAACTCTAATCGTATTGGTTCTGGAATATTAGTTGATGGTCTTTATATGATAATTTTGGCTGATCAACATTTTGAAACACATCTCACCCTGCAAGATAAAAGTGGAGTTAAGCTTAAAACATGTAGAAAAGATTCGTATTACTTGTGGCATAAAAGACTCGGACACATTTCAAGTGAAAGAATTAAAAGATTGGTAAAAGATGGAGTCATTCCGAATGTTGATTTTACCAATATTAAAGAGTGTATAGATTGCATTAAGGGTAAGCAAACTAAACACACTAAGAAAGGAGCCACAAGAAGTACACAGCTTCTTGAGATCATACATACATATATTTGTGGACCTTTTGACGTTCCATCTTTTGGAGGTGAAAAGTATTTCATTACCTTTATCGATGATTATTCACGTTATTGTTATCTCTATCTATTGCATGAAAAGTCTCAGTCTGTGGATGCCGTAAAGACATTCATTACTGAAGTTGAAAGGCAATTAGATAGAAAGGTGAAAATCATAAGGTCAGATAGAGGTGGTGAATTTTATGGCAGATATGACGAAACGGGACAACATCCTGGACCATTTGCCATACTCCTCCAGAAATTAGGAATCGTTGCGCAGTACACAACGCCTGGTTCTCCATGGCAGAATGGTGTAGCTGAAAGGCGTAATCGTACATATATGGGAATGGTTAGATCCATGATGAGTCATGCTAACCTACCTATATCCTTGTGGATGGACGCATTACGTACAGCGGTCTATATCTTGAATAGAGTTCCCAGCAAAGCAGTTCCAAAGACCCCTTTTGAACTGTGGAAAGGCTGGAAACCAAGTCTGTTACATCTCCAAGTTTGGGGATGTCCAGCTGAAGCAAGAATATATAATCCACATGAAAAGAAATTAGATTTCAGAACGGTCAGTGGTTTCTTTATTGGTTACCCTGAGAAATCTAAAGGATATAGGTTTTATTGTCCATCCCATAGTACGCGAATAGTAGAAACCAGTAATGCCAGATTTTTTGAAAGTGGCGAGATTAGTGGGAGTGATAAAGTTCGTGATGTAACCATTCAGGAAATTCGGGTAGAAATTCCCTTACCCTTATTTCCGAATGCTGGGGATCCTCTCATTGTTGAACCGTTGAACAATGAGGAAAACCCATTAAATGATCACGCAGTCCATGATGAAAATCTTGCCAATAATGATCATGAAGCTCAAGAGGAACCAGCATTAAGAAGATCAACTCGTACGAGGAGATCTGCTATTTCCGATGACTTTGAGCTTTATCAAGTAGAATCTGGAGAAGTGAATATTAAAGATCCGGTTTCCTATTCACAGGCCATGAAAAATGTTAATTCTGATAAATGGATCGATGCCAGTAAAGAAGAAATAGACTCAATGGCTAAGAATGAAGTCTGGGACATTGTTCCTTTGCCTGAAGGACACAAAGCAGTCGGGTGTAAGTGGATCTTTAAGACCAAACTCGACTGTGATGGCAATGTAGAACGATATAAAGCCAGACTTGTAGCCAAGGGATTTAATCAGAAAGAAGGCATCGATTATAGTGAGACTTTTTCACCTGTGTCTAGAAAAGACTCATTCAGAATTATCATGGCATTAGTAGCTCATTATGATCTCGAGTTACATCAAATGGATGTAAAAACCGCCTTTCTTAATGGAGACTTAAAAGAAGAAGTCTATATGCGTCAACCTGAAGGCTTCATAATCGAAGGTCAGAAAGATATGGTCTGCAAATTAAAGAAATCAATATATGGACTGAAACAAGCTTCGAGGCAATGGTATCTAAAGTTTGATGAAATCATTACGAAATTCGGTTTCAAAGAAAACATAGTAGATCCATGTATATACCTCAAGATCAGTGGGAGTAAGTTCATATTTTTGGTTCTGTATGTTGATGACATATTATTGGCCAGTAGTGATCTTGGTCTATTACATGAGACCAAGAGTTATCTCTCAAAGAACTTTGAAATGAAAGATATGGGAGAGGCATCCTATGTGATAGGAATTGAAATATTCCGTGATAGATCACTTGGAATTTTAGGATTGTCTCAGAAAGCATATATTGATAAAGTTCTTGAGAGATATGGCATGATGATGTGTTCTTCTAGCATTGTTCCTATGCATAAAGGTGACACGCTTAACCTTAAGCAATGTCCGCAGAATGAAATGGAACGTAACGAAATGCAGAAGTATCCTTACGCATCTCTTGTGGGAAGTTTGATGTATGCGCAGGTCTGTACTAGACCTGATATAAGCCATGCAGTGGGCATGCTCGGGAGGTTTCAGAGTAACCCAGGAATCGCGCATTGGCAAGCTGCAAAGAAAGTTTTGAGATACCTAAAGGGAACAAGAAATTTCATGCTTACATATAGAAAAACAACACATCCACAGATGGTTGGATTTTCAGACTCAGATTTTGGTGGATGCCGTGACTCTAGGCATTGTACTCTTGGCTATGCGTATCTCCTTGGTGGAGGTGCCATATCATGGAAAAGCCAAAAGTCAGAGTTAATTTTCACGTCCACCATGGAGGCTGAGTATGTCGCATGTTATGAAGCTTCTATTCAAGGAACCTGGTTGCGGAATTTCGTGTCTGAGTTTGGGGCTTTGAGCTTTATTGACAAGCCTCTAACTCTTTATTGTGACAATCAAGCCGCAATCTTCTTCTCAAAGCATGATAGGATATCCAAAGGCTCCAAACATATGGACCTTAAATATCTATCACTTAAGCAAGATGTTAAAAGAGAAAAGTTTGTCATTAAGCATATAGGCACTGAACTTATGGTCGCAGACATATTTACGAAAGCATTACCGCCTAAGACCTTTATGAAACATACGGAAAGTATGGGTCTTGAGGATAGCGTTAGTTAAATTGTTTGATTATGTATTGCCTATATTTGACAATTATTTGAGCTCATTATGACTTTTACATCTTTTATATATATTCTGTTTTCCAATGTGTACACATTATTGTTTTGGAAATTATGATAACAGAATGAGTCAGTACTTAAAGACATAAAAGGGACCATTACGATAACTTTATGGTCTAGTTATGAAAGTAATCAATGCAGTAGTACATGGAAGGAATCATGTTGCAAAATGATATGTGCCCGCCATGACTCTCATTGATTACCGGATTGGCTAAGACACTTATGATAACCAAATAAAAGAGAAGGAATAACATATTACGCCGGCCTTATGTTTTCTGACTAGAAAAACTATAATGGACTGTACTAACGACCAAGTGGGAGAATGTAAGAAATATTTCATAATGTAAGAAATATTTCATTTCTCTATTATGTGGTCGTATAGTCGTCGTCGGTTTTATATCAGAATTGTTATTCCGTAATGTATAATTGGTAACCTAAACGAGTTTTCCGCTCATGGACAAGTGGCGAATATGCAAGAGCATACGCATTAAAGGCGAACGACAAATGTCACAGAATGGCGACATGCGTCGCGTAACGGCGACAAGTGTCGCGGAACGGTGGCAAGTGTCGCGTAAAGGCGACAAATGTCAAGGAGTCGCGACAAGTGTCGCATACTGACGACAAGTGTCGTGGAATGGCGACAAATGTCGCATTAAGATTTGCATGCGTGACAAGTGTCACGATTTCGATGTGCATGCGTGACAAGTGTCACGATTACGATGTGCATGCGTGACAAGTGTCACGATTACGATGCGCATGCGTGACAAGTGTCACGATTACGATGCGCATGCGTGACAAGTGTCACGGTTAAGATGCGCATGCGTGACAAGTGTCACGATTACGACATGTGTCGAACTCCTACGCTTCCACTTGTCACACATGCTTCCGGCTCTACTTTGATGGACGGTCGAGATCAATCCGGAGAAAACCCTAAAAGCGGATCTTGGTCCTCTCTCCACCTATAAATACAAACCTTTAGTCCATCATAAAGGTAGTTCCAAAAAATCTGCAACACTTAGAGAAAACGTTTGTAGGCCAGGGGAGAGAAACCGAGACTCCGACCTTAAGTTTAAAGCTTCCGTCTTCCATTCAGGAAACCGTTCAGGAAGACTTTTCCGCTGCAATGAAAGGAGGTATTCTGCTAACCCTCTTTATATATCTATTAAGTGATTAACTCAGATGTTTAAAGATCTTGGGGTTTATGTAAGTTTTCACTTACAAGGACATCCAAATATCCTCATTGGAAATATTTATTATGTCTTAATTCATGTTTAAATATTTATTCAAGTTTGTTTTCGGTTCTCACCAAGATTACATTTATGAGTAATTTCTCATTAATTCATGCATGTTGAAGACTGTTTTTGTCTTTTCCTAATTATTGTGTGTGTTTTGTACTTTTTCTTGTTTTTAATTGAATTTCCTCTTTATATTGTGGCTCATTTTTTTAACATGAAATCAGAAAACGAGTTAATGAAATTAGAATGTTTTTGTGATCCTTCTTGAGCTGTTTAGATATTTTTTCTGTTCTTTTGGTTTGGAAGAGTCAATGGTGATGAATTTAAAATTTGTTGATATGTTTGATTGCCAAGTTTGCCAAGGTACATCATAAGGAAAAGAACCGAAACCACAAAAATCATACACATTACAACCTTCAGTAGTGTTCATTTCAAAGAGGAAGCCACCATAGTCCATAGATGATGATGATCTTCCTCGACGAAAGAGGGGTTGCATGTTATAAGGGCATTAAGAAATTGACAAGTTATATGTACTAACTTTTTTACGTAATTAAATAGCATGACGTTGCATGTGTACACATATTTTTTAAAAAATATTATATTTCTTTTTCTAATCAGCCCTAGAAAAAAAAAAAAATGCAGAAGCTAATAAATAAAAGCTTTTCGCTTTCCTACTTATAAAGCTTTACTGTAAAAAAAAAAACATCTTAAAACCAAAATAAGACAACACCAATAGTTCAAACCTGATAAAGAAAACATAAATGATGAACATGAATACATGATGGTCCATCTCCTAAAGGTTTTAATAAATTCAAAAGAAGACTTGTTCCAAGGAGCTTATGCGGTCTCCAAAAGGGATGGCAACGTAGAAGCTCCCATGACTGGCCTACATGAAATCATAAGCCGATAACAACAACAAAATCTAATGCATGCATGCAGAAGGAATGGTAACAAAGAGAATGAGATAAAGATCGTAGGAATTTAACGTTAAACCAAAAAAAAAATAAAGATCGTAGTATGAGTGTATGACATGTTAGACACCAAATTATGCATGTTGTGAGTTGTCTACTCCTGAAAAGAATATATGACGTAATCGAATAGATAAGAGTATGAGATCACCACGATACATAAAGTATAAACCACCGAGACTACTAAAAGAGACAAGCTAACACCAACTCTTTCATATATTTGTCACCAAAAACAAATAAATACGCTCAAATCCACCACTAGTTGCTCTCCGAAATAAAAAATATATGAGAAATGGATAAACAAATCGAAGAGGTTTGTTTATCGGAATCACAATATTTATAAGAAGATTGTATGATGGTGGCGACCCACAGAGCCGGTCATGGGCAAAGCCTAGTAAAACAATTGCTTCGACTCCAAAAAAATTTCTGAAATCCATTAGCCAAAATCATTTATAAATTGGCCCAAAATTAATTCATTTTTATAATAATTGGCCTAAATTTTCTAAACCTTCTAAAATAACTTGATTTTTTCTCGACACCAGTTACAGAGAATACTAGCATGCCTGCATCATAACAATCCAAACGACTTTAATCGTTGGTACTGTCATGACTTTAAACGGGCTTTCATGATCGACAATACCTCTAAAAGGTCATGCCTTTCAGATTGAAGATTGCACCTTCACTATTCCAGAAAGCCATGATGAAGATATTTGAACCAATCCTTCCAAATGCGCTTGTCTACATTGACGATATTCTACTATTCTCTCCAGACATTGATATGAGTTTGCGGGGTTGGGTCATCTAACTCTCCTTAAATTTTGTACTTTCTTTGTTTGCAAGTTTTTAGTACTAATTTATTTTGCACCCATTCCAAACGATCGCTTTTTTTTTTAGTATCTAGTATTTATTTGATTGTACAGAATTTGTTTTTACGAAAACCTAAATCCTAAAATTTTGGACTTACCAAATATGTTGATTTTTTTGAAATATACAGAAAATTCGTTGAAAAATGAAATTTAGTAAGTTCAATGAATTTCTCACTAGAAAATGCAAACATTAATGGACTACCAAAGTTAAGCAAAAGAGAGAGGATTATATAGTCATTTAGCATGCATGTGGTGCACCGGAATCCATTAAAAATCAAATCTTGCCAATAATCATTGGTTCTCCTGTGTTTATGATAATATGTTGCCATTTTTTGATGGCCTATTGCTTATGCATTAATGAACTTATTCTTAGTTCTTGAATGTTTCTTTAATTACTGATCATTTCCTTTTTTTTTTTGTTTATGCAGTTTGTGAGAAATTCTTTTGCTTCTCTTGTACGTGAGACTTCTAATGCCTGAGGCATTATGCCATCTACAGCAATTATTTTGCTAGTGAGGTACGGATGGAATATGTCTGCCTTGGTTGAAGATTATAATTCGCTAATGAGGTTGGAGCCTTTGCTTGTGCAATGTGCCCATGTTGCTTTTAATTCTTTGAATCAAAAAAGGGAGTATTGTGTTTGCAACGTATCTCTTATTTGTTGGGAGTTTAACTGTGGACACTCTATTTGCAATGATTGCATTCCAGGTAATAGATTTATTAATGTTTATTTGTTTAGTCGGCTTTAAATTAATATTTTTAGTTGTTCTTTTTTCAGGTGCAGTGTCTAATCAGTTGAACACAAGTACACTCATCATCTGTCCGGATCCGAATTGCAATTACTTCATTAACTATTCCAATGTCCTTGCTGATATCAGAACCCTATATCTAACTTCTCTGCTTTTGGACTATGTGGACACTCTTGATAAGAGAAGTTGTTTTGCAAAATGTGAGTGAATCTGTTTATAGTTTAACATTTTTATTATAGCTTAGGTTTGGCTTGTTTCAGCTTTCTTTGTTTTGTTTTGTTCTGCAGGTGTTGATATGGCTTGGAGCCATAGGAAGAAAGTGATTTCAGCAGTTGGTACAATTGCATTGTTTGGATTATGTTTCTACAAAGTTAAACAGTGGGAAGAAGAGAACCCAATTAAGGCTTGGCTTGTTCGCTTTGGCATTTCTAAAATTTGATGACTATCAGCGATCCTGGTAGAAAAAGAAATATTTTAAATTGGAAACAAAACTTAAGGAAACCCAAGAGACCCAAGCAAATTAAAGTAAACAAAAAGCCCAACAGGCCCATACAATTGGGAGAAGGGACGAGGGAGCGAAACAATTTTGGACGACGACGGAAATGATGTACGGTTGCTGTGATCTCAATATTAGATATAGGATTCCGGTTAATCGGAAACAAAGAAGCCATAATCTGCAATTCACGGAATAGTTGGATACACTCTGGAAGTTAACCAACTCTAATTTTAGATAACCGGAATGAAGATTCCAGGTTACTACGATCCTCCAGAGACTCAGGTTTCAGAGTAGAACAGATGTCTCTGTTTCAAATCGAAGTATGATACTTTTTTGCAACCCAAACAGATCCTGGTCTGAAGAATTTACCATCCAGTCATCCAGAGTAGCTTTAAAATGCAGGTACCAAGTTCTTAAGGCTAGTCATTTCACTACTAGCCATATAATTTGATTAGCTTTATACAATTTAATTGATGTTACTGTTGCATCAGAACTTTGTAATTTCAGCAATAACAGAATTTAGGAGTTGCAAGCAAAAGACATGTTTAATAAGTTATTCAGAGTTTTCCACCAGTTTTGTTGAATATTTTTGAAGTTGTTGAGATTATTTATTTATTTATTTATTATTATTTTTTTTGAATATCAGAAGGTTCTGGACCAAACCCCGTAATTTTCCCAGACCCGAAACCACATCATGTAATATTAGTTTCGTCCCAAGCGTCACTAATATTATTATCATAGAAAATTCCAAAAAGGTATTTCTTTTACTCTTAGTAATAAATCTAAAAATCGCTAGAACAATCTATATCCAAACTGATTATTAAATACACAAATTGCAACTCTAACAAATGTGAGTGGTGAGGTGCACCTTAGGTTTCTAGTGTTCGTGGCGGATGGGATTTGGATCTCTTATCGTTTATTATTCAGAAATTGTAGTCCATAGTGATGTGAACAGAAAAAAAAAAATCCGCAACAGACCAACTACATACCACTTTTACATAGAAATAAATTTGGTATGCGGTAAATTGTTGTCTGCCCCAAAAGTAAAATGTTTTAGTCCGCTTTACCTGTAACATCCATTTAAAGCCTTAAAATTCACGTAGTTAACACGTAGAGTATTTGAGTGTATATATGTATCCCCTAAACACACGTCATTGCACGAGTGTAGCCTGTGGACACTAACATTTTCATCCACTATCAATTTGATCGACAAAACATTATGTTGACATACATCAAATAGCTTGATCCTACCACTACAACACTGCTATGATGTCTCTCCACTTCTTGTTGTTCTTGTTGTCCTTGCTACTTGTACTCTCTTAGTCTCCCCTTTGGTAATTAAGTTCATCAATAGCCAAATTTAAAGGTTTGGTCCTTGTAAGCTAGACACAAAACAATTAGTTACACATCTTCTTCTCATAGCTGTGGTGGCCATCACATTTATTTATATATGTTCTGCATACCCACTCGATTATTATATAATTAATTTGGAAATTCTGGTCAATATTTCATCAAATCATCATCATTGTTGTAATCAGTATTAGTTTATCAAGTTGGTAAATTGCTTGTGCTCATTTTTCCAACGAAGCAACGACTATGACTTTATTCAATGTTGGTTAGTTAAAAAAAAAAACATATCACTGCATAGTCGATGACCACGACTCTATTCCACAAGTCTCGTTTTCTAAGATCAAAGTTTTTAGGCAAACCAAATCATATCTTATTAAAAAAAAAAAAAAAAAAAAAAAAAAAAAAAAAAAAAAAATCATATCTTATTCTTATGTTTTTGAAGTTTATAGATATTTTTTTTGTCAATAATGAGTGTAATTAATACAGTAGATAAATAAGGGTCCTACACTAGTTTCGCATCACGACAACTCATATGTATACTTTAATGTATTGTTTCATAATTTGTTCCTTCCCATTACTCTATTGACATTTCCATTTAACAACTCTTCCCAATTGAAAAACCTTTAAATCCCATTATCAGCTGTCTCAAGTTGACCAAGTTTTTTTCTTATGGTCCATTCCCCTATCTTCTTCTTTTGATTATACATTTTTTTAACTCGATTTGTTCAAAGTCTTCTTCTCCTTTTTGTTAACATTATTGTCTTACATGTTTTTGAAAGTGAGGTTGTAATTTTTATTAAGAGATTCGTCAAACCTTTGTGTAGAGCACATGCTTTTTCTCTTAGATCATTTTTGAGATAGAATCAGAAAACAGAGGAAGTGATTAGAGGTTCTTTGTTGGTTTGAAGATGAGTTCAAGAACTGGAGCTTTTATGCTCCTGATCTTGCTTTTCTTCCATATTTGTTCTGTATCTGCGCTTACAGATAGTTTCGACTGTAAGTATATACATATACAAGCATATAGATGATGAACAGAGTTTTTCCTAATCTTCAATATTGGTGCAGATTCTGCTTTAAAGGCTCTGAAGGATGAATGGACCAGTCCTCCTGATGGTTGGGAAGGCTCTGATCCTTGTGGAACCAATTGGGTTGGAATTACATGTCAAAATAACCGCGTTGTTTCAATGTAAGAGCTTTTTTTTTTATTGTTGCTGCTTCTTCCAATAATGCTATGCAGACTTTAACGTTGTGTTGTTGCTTGTTGCAGATCACTAGGCAACCTTAACTTGGAAGGAAAGCTTCAGCCCGATATTTCGTTCTTGTCCGAGTTGCGGATCTTGTATGTCTTTCTTCTTCTTTAAATTTTTCCTTTCACAGAAAAATGGTTTTTTGTTTGTTTTCATCTTATTATCCAATCTTTGTAGGGATTTGTCTTACAATCCTAAATTATCCGGACCGCTTCCACCAAATATCGGTAACCTTGGGAAGTTGAGGAACTTGTAAGGAAACGCATTATCATTAGATCTCTAGTACAATTTATGTATCTCTTGTTTTAACTAACTCTTTTTACTCTTCAGGATCCTTGTGGGATGTAGTTTCAGTGGTCAAATCCCTGAGTCCATTGGAATGCTAAAAGAACTTATATATCTGTAAGATTTTGTTGCTTCCTGTTATTAGAAACAATATCTTATTCACTCTCATTCTCTAAACCCATTAGTATTAATTTGTGTTTCCTCCATACAGCTCCCTAAATTTAAATCAATTTAGTGGAACAATTCCAGCTTCAATTGGCCAGTTATCAAAACTGTATTGGTTTGATATAGCAGACAATCAGATCGAAGGAGAGCTTCCAGTTTCTAATGGGACTTCTTCACCTGGACTTGACATGCTTCTTCAAACTAAGCATTTGTATATATAATCCAAAATCTTTCCATTTCGTTTATTATAATCACTCCTCTATACTAATTAATCTTACTCTCCTTCGCTTTCTCTTGTAGTCATTTTGGAAAAAACAAGCTCTCGGGGAAGATCCCGAAAGAACTTTTCAGCTCAAACATGACTTTGATACATGTGTAAGCTTCATATTACTTATAATGCTGAGAGTTTTCATAAGTTATGAGTAAGTAACTAACAAAGTGACTGACTACATTGTTCGTTGTTTTATCGATAGGCTCTTCGATGGAAACCAATTCACGGGCGAAATTCCAGAGACCCTCAGTCTCGTTAAAACGTTGACGGTGTTGTAAGTATTAATATATAG
The DNA here is from genome assembly GCA_905216605.1 of Arabidopsis arenosa. Classification (NCBI taxonomy): domain Eukaryota; kingdom Viridiplantae; phylum Streptophyta; class Magnoliopsida; order Brassicales; family Brassicaceae; genus Arabidopsis; species Arabidopsis arenosa. Next base: position 7,537,593 of record LR999458.1, read on the forward strand.
TTCAAAATTTTATTATTCTTAACGTCTATAATTCTCATGTGCTCTTTCTTGGTTCTAGACGACTTGATAGGAACAAACTAATTGGAGATATTCCTTCAAATCTTAATAATCTCACAAATCTTAACGAACTGTAAGTGAGCAACTAAAGATATGTTCTATGTTTGTAGAAAATAAATGAAAATGAGGTAAAAGAGTTTGTAGTTGAATACATTTCAGGTACTTGGCCAACAACAGATTTACTGGTACTCTTCCAAATTTAACCAGCTTGACCAGTCTCTACACATTGTAAGTTTTCTATATATTCTCTTCCTTTTTGACCAGCTCTATTTACCATCACTACCAATCTCAAACCTTCATTCTTTATCAATCTAATCCCATGATGTGGTTGTAATGTAACAGTGATGTGAGCAATAACACTTTGGATTTCTCACCCATTCCATCATGGATCTCTTCATTACCCTCCCTATCAACATTGTATGAACATCTCTGTCTTTGTCTCTGTCTTGTTCTCCATTTATCTCCATTGTATACTTGCTAAGAACAAATGGTTATCTTCTTCGCAGAAGGATGGAAGGGATCCAACTTAATGGTTCAATACCAATATCATTTTTCAGCCCTCCTCAGTTGCAGACTGTGTGAGTAAAAAAAATACATGAAGCTAAAAATTAACTCAAGAGTTCACAACTCTGTACTGATTTGGTGCCTTTTTTTGACTTGCAGTATCCTAAAGCGCAATAGTATAGTGGAAACTTTAGACTTTGGTACAGACTTTAGCAGCCAGTTGGAGTTTGTGGATTTACAATTCAATGAAATAACTGATTATAAACCATCAGCTAATAAAGTCCTCCAAGTAATGTATGTATCCTTGTTACTAATCAAAATGACTTATTTTTTCAACCAATTGCTTATGTTTGTTGTTATATCTATAGATTGGCAAATAATCCAGTGTGCCTAGAGGCAGGAAACGGGCCGAGTTACTGCTCAGCAATCCAACACAATACCTCATTTTCTACACTCCCAACAAACTGTCCTCCCTGTGATAAGGGCATGGAAGCGAGTCCTACATGCAGCTGTGCGTATCCATTCACGGGAACACTCTACTTCCGGTCTCCTTCCTTCTCAGGGTTGTTCAACTCCACTAACTTCTCAATTCTACAAAAGGCAATCGCGGATTTCTTTAAGAAGTTTAATTATCCTGTAGACTCCGTGGGTGTCCGAAACATAAGAGAGAATCCAACTGATCATCAACTTCTAATAGATCTATTGGTCTTTCCATTGGGCAGAGAGAGTTTTAACCAGACAGGAATGTCACTTGTTGGTTTTGCATTTAGCAACCAGAGTTATAAGCCTCCTCCGATATTTGGCCCTTACATTTTCAAAGCCGATTTGTATAAACAGTTCTCTGGTATGATGAAACTTGTCACACACACAATCAAACTGGACCTAAAGTTGGTTCTAGATAACTCATTTGCTCTGCCTTTTTTTTGCCACAGGTGTAGAAGGTTCATCAAAGTCATCAAACAAAAGCATTCTCATCGGAGCAGTAGTTGGTGCTGTTGTTCTTCTACTGTTGTTAACAATAGCTGGGATTTACGCTCTTAGGCAGAAGAAGAGAGCAGAGAGAGCAACTGGTCAAAATAATCCTTTTGGTAAGAAGAAAAACTTTACTACTACAAAATATTCTCCCTTGACTGAAATAGCATGACAAATTTTCTTTTGGATGTTGCAGCCAAGTGGGATACGAGTAAGAGTAGTATCGATGCTCCACAGCTAATGGGAGCAAAAGCGTTTACTTTTGATGAGCTAAAGAAATGTACAGACAACTTTTCAGAGGCAAATGATGTTGGGGGTGGAGGTTATGGCAAGGTTTGTGTCTTAACAAATGCCCTCAATTGAATGAAGCAATGTCCTTAGTTGAATTATGGTCTCAAATTTGATGGTGAAACAGGTGTACAGAGGAATTCTTCCCAATGGACAACTCATAGCAATCAAAAGGGCTCAACAAGGATCTTTGCAAGGAGGGTTGGAGTTCAAAACTGAGATTGAGCTTCTTTCAAGGGTCCATCATAAGAATGTTGTCAGACTCTTAGGCTTCTGCTTTGATCGAAATGAACAAATGCTCGTATACGAGTACATTTCAAATGGGTCTCTTAAAGATAGTTTGTCAGGTAAGATCAAACTTCTATCTTCATCTGAGGATTTTTGATAGTTATTGGATGCTGAATTTGTTAGTAATGCAGGGAAGAGTGGAATTCGATTAGATTGGACAAGAAGGCTTAAAATAGCACTTGGTTCAGGCAAAGGCTTGGCTTATCTTCATGAACTTGCTGATCCTCCAATTATACATAGAGACATCAAATCAAATAACATCTTACTTGATGAAAATCTAACTGCAAAAGTTGCTGATTTTGGCCTCTCCAAACTTGTGGGAGACCCTGAGAAAACTCATGTGACAACACAAGTCAAAGGAACCATGGTGAGTAGATAACTATGATGCCCCTTTATCTCTTTCTGAGATACATTTTAATTAACAATTTTATGGAATCAGGGCTACTTGGATCCTGAGTATTACATGACGAATCAATTAACGGAGAAGAGCGATGTGTATGGGTTTGGTGTGGTGATGCTGGAGCTATTAACCGGTAGAAGTCCTATAGAGAGAGGCAAATATGTGGTGAGAGAGGTGAAGACAAAGATGAATACATCGAGGAATTTGTATGACCTACAAGAATTGTTGGACACAACGATCATAGCAAGCAGTGGGAATCTGAAAGGGTTTGAGAAGTATGTAGACTTGGCTTTGAGATGTGTGGAGGAGGAAGGAGTTAATAGGCCATCAATGGGTGAGGTTGTGAAAGAGATTGAGAACATAATGCAGCTTGCGGGTTTAAATCCTAACTCGGATTCAGCAACGAGTTCAAGAACGTATGAAGACGCAATCAAAGGATCTGGTGATCCTTATGGCAGTGAATCTTTTCAGTACAGTGGGAATTTCCCAGCTTCAAAGCTTGAGCCCCAATGATTGATTATGTCTTCCTTTTTTGTTTTTGTTATTTCGTAAGTGACTTCACTTGAAATGCCTTGTGAATGTGTACTAGCATGATTTGATATGTTGTTATGTGGTCTCTGATTATAAAAGCAGAGGATTGGAGAGCCAAACTCATAATCAAAAACGACCATATCTTCGGCAATGTAGACACCAGATTTCAAACATAAGAGAAGTAAGATCAATGTATGAATATATTAATTCTTGTTTCGAGGTGGTTTCAAAGATTTAATCCGCACATCACACAAATGTGGGGCCAAGACTAATCTCTGGGGAGAGGGTGTTCCACGGTTAGAGTCCAATACTTTCACATTTATGCATGGGTAAATGTTAATAAACTACAAAATAATCAAAAGGTTGAATAGAAACATACTAGATTCTTTATGTAAACTGAATCTTTAGACTGACTTAGAAAATACAAATAGAATTATACGAGTTTTAAATTTGTAAAATAACTTCCGATTGGTAACGACTGTAAGTTTTGGTTTTAGAAGCTTTGACTTTAAAATTTTGAGCTGCAGAGAATTTGGCTGTAAAGACTTTGGCTGTAGAAACTTTGGCTGTTAAAATTTGATTGGTAGCACAAAAATGTAGAAGCTGTGACTGTTATTTATTATTATTATCCCCTATATATTAATAGAGAAACATTTTTTTAAAAAAACCTTATCATCATGTGTTATTAACAAGATTGCCACGCTGATGTGTCGCTCTCACAATGATTTGGCTTCTATTTAGATAACTACCCAAGATTTATTAGACTATTTACAGAATTTACCATTAGTCTCATACATCCATATATCCCATTAATAATTAAAAACATACACTTTTTGTTATCTTATATTACTATATTTTTATATTTATATTTTTCTTTATAAACATTTATATAAATTTTCTTTAGCGGATGGGTAAACAATCTTTTTATTTTTATTTATATTTATGTTTATATTTAAATGATAAAATATATACATTTGGTTCAAGAATCTCGAATTCAAAACTACAAAATCTTTACATCTTTCATAAATTTTTTACTTAAATAAATAAGATAATCTCTTTTCTATATATGTTATGAATACTTAAAATCCTATTTTTGGAGGAGTTCTAACTTTTCGAACAAAAACATTATAACCACATTTGTATATAAACCAAAATCTAGCCACATTATAACCATTTCGTAAATAATCCATTCATAATCTAAGAATCTTAGATTTGAAATACTACAAAATCTTAGCTTGGAAACTATCAAATCTCATCTTTGTTAAATTTTGGATTTCTTATACTTATTAAAAAAAAAAATTTCTTTTTATACTACAAAATCTCGAAATCTTTAAAACATACGGAAAGACATATTGCCATAAATGGTAACATTTCGTCAATACTTTTTTATCACGTTGAAGCTTTATTCAAAGTTCAAATATTTCACGGGTAACATATTCTTATATGAAATAGTCCCAAATTTGAATAAAACAAAAAAAAAATTTGTAACATGTTTCGTTTTACACAAACTGATCTTGGATCCCGGATAATAATTTTAATCATAATAATTTTACTTGAATCACTTCATCCCGCACATCGTGCGGGTTGTTATCTAGTTATATATTAATAATAAATACAAATTATGTTAGAAATGAATTCATATGCAAATAAAGTTTTCTTAATGATAAGAATTTAGAAAAAAAAAACAAAAATTGATAAATAAATGAATAAATAACTCTAGAAATAAAATAATATATATCATTCATTGATTTTTAATAACCAAAGATTGCAATAAAAAAATCCATTATTTTTTTTGGTAGGAACTTAAAATCCATTATTAATAATAAAATATTTATTTAAAAGAAATGATAAAATTTTAGAAATAAATTTTCTAAATGCACACATTTATTATTTCATGCCGAAATTTAATACCCAACACATTAGTAAGAAGTGGGATAAACTTAAAAAAACTTATATGGCTTTTGAAAAAATTACTAATGTCATATAAAATGTTAAATACTCTTTTAAACCAACATTAATGATGATGATGAAAATAAAATGATTATTAGTCAAATGGATCTTAAAAGAAAGATCAAATATCAATCAACATTACTAAAAAAGGAACAATCAAGCCCGGATTTGATGAAAACGGAGCAATCTAGTGATCCCGTAGCGGTATAGATGGTAACCTAGCAGTTTCCATCTCTGAGTTTTCCGTCGGTTTGGTGGCCTAGCAGGTGGTGGTGTGACTAGCTTTTGAGTGCTAGCAACATGCAATAAAGTCACATCCCTTGGAAGACAGGTTGTCTGCCAAACACTATTCCCATGATGATTCAAACTATCTCCAAACTCTGAACGAAGGACTATTTTTCTGGGAGTTTAGAGATTGTGTCTTAACTGTTTAATAAAGAGATGCAAAATCGCCCCCAATAATTTCACAAAACTAATCGATTAATTTATAATCAATTTGGGTTACAATGAAAAAAAAAAGAAGAAGAAGAATATTATAGTTTATTTGGGAAGAAGTACTGGTCAATATATCATCAAACCATCAGCATCATTTATTGTTGTTGCAATTAGTATAATTATCTCAAGTTGATAAAAGCTTGTGCTGATTTTTTCCATGACCATGACTTTATTGCATGTTGCTGTTAAAAAACTATATCACTGCATAGTCGCTCACCATTACTCTATTTCAGAAATCTCTCTTTTCTTAAGAAGAAACGTTCTAGGAAAACAAATAATATCAACATGACTTCTCCTAGTTTTGTGCGGAAACAATTAAATATTAGATAATTTAGTTAAGTTTTGTTACATATTATATATTTATCCTTTATGATGTAAACAGATTAATGGTGTTTTGTGCCAAGTCCTTGTTCATAATTTGTTCCTCCACATTACCCTATTGACATTTCCATTTGTCCATTGGATAACACCTTTGAAGATTGAACCTTTCCGCAATATATAGCAGTATTATCTATGTCAAGTTGAACTATTTGTTTATATGGTCCACTGTCTATTTGTTTGCTTTATTAATAAATTTTCACTTAACTTGTTCAAAGTCTTCTCCTTATTGTCTACATGCTTTGTTAGCAAGAACATGGAGGCTGTATTTTTATTCTTAAGTTCGTTATAACTTGTGTACACCACATGCTTTCTTCTTGAACGATTTGTGATACAATCATTGTGTGTCTCAAGATGAGTTCAAGAATTGGAGTATTTAAGCTCCTGGTCTTGCTTTTCTTCCAAATTTGTTCTGTTTATGCGATCACAGATGGTTCAGATTGTAAGTTAAAATTATATGTTAATGATGATCAGATGTAGAAATTTCAAATTTTTTGAACTTTTTTTCTTACAATATCGGTGCAGTTTCTGTTATACAAGCCATGAAGAGAGAATGGCCTACGTTATCAAAAAGATGGAAAGGCTCTGATCCTTGTGAAACCAATAATAATTGGGTTGGAATTGCATGTAGCAATGACCGCGTTGTTTCAATGTAAAGAATTGTTTGTTTTCTCTGTTTTTTCTTTCTTTCTTTAGTATAATCATCTACAGACTTTAACGTTGGGTTCTTGTTTCTTGTTGCAGATCACTAAGCAACCTTAACTTGGAAGGAAAGCTTCCTCCAGAAATTTCGAAGTTGTTTGAATTGCAGATCTTGTAGGTCTTTCTTCTTCTTCTTCTTCCTTTGCATAGAAATGGATTTTGTTCTCATCTTATGATCCGATGTTTGTAGGGAATTGACAGCAAATCCTAAATTGTCTGGACCGCTTCCACAAGATATCGGTAACCTCAAGAAGTTGACCTACTTGTAAGCAAAGCAAACAAGATCATAACATATTTGTGATCGCCTTGTCTTATATATCGCCTATTATAGTGGACTATTTATTTCTCTAGGAACCTTATGGGATGTGGTTTCACTGGTCAAATCCCTGCGTCCATAGGAGGTCTAACAGAACTTACATATCTGTAAGATTTTGTTGCTATCTATTATTGTTATAAACAGTCTTTTTTTTTTCAATGGCAGTCTCTAAATCCATTAAAAACTAATTTCTGCTTCCTCCATACAGCTCCCTGAATTTAAATCAGTTTACTGGAACAATTCCGGCTTCCATTGGACGGTTATCGAAACTATATTGGTTTGATATAGCGGACAATCAGATCGAAGGAGAGCTTCCAGTTTCTAGTGCTTCTTCACCTGGGCTTGACATGCTTCTTCAAACTGGGCATTTGTATATATATTCCTAAATTTATTTTCATTCCTTAATATAATCATACTTTTTAATATACTAATTAGTCTGACTCCCCTTTACTTTCTATTGTAGTCATTTTGGAAATAATAAGCTTTCAGGGGAAATCCCAGAATCACTCTTTAGCTCAAACATGACTTTGCTAAAACATGTGTAAGTTTTATAGTACATGTGAAAACTGAGAGTTCACACAAGTTGAGATTATTAACTAACAAAGTGATTGCATTGTTTGTTGTTTTATCGATAGGCTATTCGATGGTAACAAATTCTCAGGCAAAATCCCCGACAACCTTGGTCTTGTTAAATCGCTCTCAGTGTTGTATGTAGTAAACAAAGATTTTTCAAATTGTTTAGTTTGCTAAACTTCTTGACAGGAGATTTGTCAAAACAAAAATCTCATTTACTGTTTTCTTTGTTATAGGCGCCTTGATAGGAATAGACTACGTGGAGAAATTCCTTCAAGTCTTAATAATCTAATAAATCTTCAAGAACTGTAAGTGAGCAACTAGAGACTTGTATGTGTTTGTAGATATAAGTGGAAAGAGGTAAAAGAGTTTGTAGTTGAATCCTTTTCAGGCACTTGGCGGACAATAAGTTTACGGGTAGTCTACCAAATTTAACTAGCTTGACCAGTCTCTACACATTGTAAGTTTCTATATTTTTCTTCCTCTTTTGTTGCTCAATTTAGCATCAGAAACCTTCATTAATAATTAATCTAATGCCATGATGTGATTATTCTCTAACAGAGATGTGAGCAATAATCCGTTGACATTATCGCCTGTTCCATCATGGATCGATTCATTAAGCTCTCTTGCAACATTGTATGAGCATTCATCTCTCTCTTTAGATATCTATATATAGATATTTGTGTGTATGCTTAATATGAACAAATGGTCTTCTACTTGGCAGAAGGATGGAAGCTATCCAACTTGACGGTCCAGTACCAACATCCCTCTTTAGCCCTATACAGTTGCAGACAGTGTGAGTCAGATACATGATAGTTTAATTGGGAAGTGTTGTGAAATCTGTAGTGACGAGGATGTGTTTTTCTTGGCTTGCAGTTTCCTAAAGCGCAATCTTATAAACACAACATTGGACCTTGGTACCAACTATAGTAAGCAGTTGGAGTTTGTGGATTTACGAAACAACGAAATAACTGGTTACAAATCAGTAGCTAATGACAACATCAAAGTAATGTATGTATTTATCTTGGTCACAAATCAATTTTTAACATTTTTTATGAATCTCTTATGTGTGTTGTTTGATATATACACAGGTTGGCAGATAACCGAGTGTGCGAAGATGCGGCTAACCGGCTGACTGACTACTGCAATGCAGTCCAACCAAATTCCACATTTTCTACCCTCCCAACGAACTGTCTTCGTTGTAGTAAAGGCAGGGAACGAAATCGAGCCTGCCAATGTGCGTATCCACTTACAGGTGTATTCACCTTAAGGTCACCTTCCTTCTCAGGGTTTTCCAACAACAGTAACTTCATAAAGTTCGAGAAGAACTTAACGGATTTCTTTAAGGATGGCAAATATCCAGTGGACTCCGTGGCCATTAGAAACATAAGCGAGAATCCAACTGATTATCATCTTTTAATAAATATCTTGATCTTTCCATTGGGCGAAAAACGCTTTAATGAGACAGGGATGTATAGTGTTCTATCTGCATTTAGCATGCAGACTTATAAGCCTCCCGAAAGATTTGGCCCGTATATTTTCATCGCTGATACGTACGGCCAATACTCTGGTATGATGGAAACTGGTAACACACACTTAAACCAAATCTATATTGGTTTAGTATGACTCATTTTCCCTGCCCTGTTTATTTCACATATATAGGACCTTCCAAGTCAGTAAGTATGAGCGTTATAATTGGAACAGTAGTTGGTGTTGTAGTTCTACTGTTGTTGTTGGCTATGGCTGGGATTTACGCTCTTAGGCAGAAGAGGAGAGCTGAGAAAGCAAATGATCAAATTAATCCTTTTGGTAAGAAACAATGGTTCAACACTACAACAAAATACTTTCTCTTGTCTAATGAAAATCCTGACAACTTCTCGTTTGTTCGTTTTAGCCAAGTGGGATACGAGTAAGAATGAAATCGATGCTCCACAGCTAATGGGAACAAAAGCCTTTACCTTCGAAGAGCTGAGCAAATGTACAAACAACTTTGCAGATGCAAATGATATTGGAGGTGGAGGTTATGGCCAGGTTTGTGTATTTGCAATGTCATCAACTGATAACCAATGGTAGTAGTAAAAATTATAATACCAATTTGATGGTGAAATAGGTGTACAAAGGGACCCTTCCCTCTGGGCAAGTCATAGCAATCAAAAGAGCTCAACAAGGATCCATGCAAGGAGCTTTCGAGTTTAAAACCGAGATTGAGCTTCTTTCAAGGGTCCATCACAAAAATGTTGTCAAGCTCTTGGGATTCTGTTTTGATCAAAAAGAACAAATGCTCGTATACGAGTACATACCGAATGGGTCTCTTAGAGACGGTCTATCAGGTAAATATCAAATCTCTATCTTGCTTTGTTAGTTCTTTGGTGCTGAACCTGAAAACAAATGTAGGGAAGAATGGGATTAAACTGGATTGGACAAGAAGGCTCAAAATAGCACTTGGCTCAGGGAAGGGTCTAGCTTATCTTCATGAGCTTGCTGATCCTCCAATTATACACAGAGACGTCAAATCAAATAACATATTACTTGACGAAGATCTAACCGCCAAGGTTGCCGATTTCGGTCTGTCCAAACTTGTGGGGGACCCTGAAAAAGCTCATGTCACAACACAAGTGAAAGGAACAATGGTGAGTAAAAAAGAACCTATCATTAAATATATGAAACCTATTAATTACAAAAACTCACAATATCTCTGGAATTAGGGTTATCTTGATCCTGAGTACTACATGACGAATCAGTTGACGGAGAAGAGCGATGTGTATGGGTTTGGTGTGGTGATGCTTGAGCTATTAACCGGTAAAAGTCCGATAGATAGAGGCAGCTACGTTGTGAAAGAGGTAAAGAAGAAGATGGATAAATCAAGGAACTTGTATGACCTGCAAGAACTGCTGGACACGACGATTATCGCAAACAGCGGGAATCTGAAAGGGTTCGAGAAGTATGTAGATGTGGCTCTGAGATGCGTGGAGCCAGAGGGAGTTGATAGGCCAACAATGAGTGAGGTGGTGCAAGAAATTGAGAGCGTATTGCGGCTTGTGGGATTAAACCCTAATGCCGATTCAGCAACATATGAGGAAGCATCTGGTGATCCTTACGGTAGGGATTCGTTTGAGTACACTGGGATTTTCCCAGCTCCAAAACCCTAATGCAATGATTGATATATTTCTTCTTTCTCTGTTTTTTTTTGGTTATTTTGTAAGTGACTTTACAACTTAAATTGCCTTGTGAATGTGTGTACTAGCATGATTTGATTTTGATATATGTTGTTTTGTGGTCACTGCTTATAAAGTGTAAGCAAGATCGGAATCTATAAACAAAAGAGAAGCAAGCCTTTTGGATTGCAACCTAACATCAACCCTAAGTTGTCATGACGATACTAAATAAATCTAAGCAAGAAATTTGAATATACTCTCTTTGAGATTGTCTTAGCACTCTGGTTGTCGTGTCTCTACTGGTATCCCCAAGTGCACAAATCCGCAAAATGGATCATCTTTCTCTATTCGTATATAGTCCATGTTGGTTGTTAACGATTTACTATTAAATTATTAATCAATTTGCAAACAGTATAATAAAAATGTTCACTTCGGAATTAATTCCGTTGCATATTTTTCAAATCAATTCATATTTAGGCCATGAATGTTTGGTAGTTTTTTGTTGGTTTTTAGATTCTAGTTTTTGGATTTTGGTTTTTGGTTTTTTGATTTTTTTGGTTTTTGATTTTTAGTGTAGATTTTAGTTTTTGCAAAATCTTGAATGGTAATTTGTTTAGTTTTTAGTTTTTCTACATAATATTAATTTTTAAACGTTTTTAAGTTATATATTTTAATTTTTGGTTATATTTTGTGTTTAAAAATTACTAAAATATTGAAAATAAAAATTTGAATAATAAAAAAAGAATTGAAAAAAAAAATGTGATGTAAATTGTTGGAAAAACCCACAAAAGTTGGTTTTTGGATTCCATGAACAAATAGCTAAAATCTGCTAAAAACTGGTTTCCCTATTTTTATAGGAAATCTATTTTTTGTTGAATCATGAATGGTTAATTTTTAGATTTTTGCAAAATCATAATCTAAAAACTGGTCCAAAAACTGGTTCCATTCAAGGCCTTAGATTTTTTTTTCCGGCTTGGGGAACATTCATATTTGTTTTGTTCTTTTTTTTTTTTTGATATAGAAAGAACCAATTCCTTTTAGTCACATTAAGATATGCTAACTCCGATCGATTATTTAAATTTTGTTTGTATCGGAGTAGATCGATTAAGTCGTGTTATCAATTAAATGTTTAGGCCAATATAATAGAGTAGTCACAATCTGTATCGATTAAGTCGTGTGTTTAAAGTTTGTTCTATCCCATTACCCCCATTGACATTCCATATAAATAACCCTTTTGAAACCTTTGTTATTTTTTTATCAGCTGTTTCAAGTTATTATATGGTCCACTGTCTATTTCTTACTTTATATAATATATGTCACTTCAATTGCTCAAATTAAGTCTTCTCCTTTTTGTTAACAGTAGTCTACATGTTCTGTTAGCAAGGAGGCCTTTAATTTTTATTCTAGAATTCGTTATAACTTGTGCAAGCCACCTGCTCTCTTCTTGCATGATTTTGTGATACAATTAGAAACAGAGAAAGAGAAAAACTATTCTTTGTGGTTGTGAAGATGAGTTCAAAAAATAGAGTATACATGCTCCTTATTTTGCTTTTCTTCCAAATTTTCTCTGTTTTCGGGCTCACAAATGGTCCAGACGGTAAGTATAGTCAGATGATTATCAAAGTTTTTCACATATAAAAATATCAAAATCTCTGAATGAGTTTCAAAATTGGTGCAGCTATGGCTTTACAAGCTTTGAAGAGTGAATGGACAAAGTTTCCTAAGAATTGGGAAGGCTCTGATCCTTGTGGAACCAATTGGGTTGGAATTACATGTAGCAATGACCGCATTGTTTCAATGTAACTACTTGTTTGTTTATCTTTGTTTGCTCCTTCTTCCTATGCAGACATTTACTAACGTTATGTTGTTGTTTGTTGCAGATCATTAGGCAACGCTTACTTGGAAGGAAAGCTTTCTGCCGATATTACGGCATTGTCTGAATTGCAGATCTTGTATGTCTTTCTATTCTCCCTCTAAATAGATGTCGATCTCTTTCTCATCTTATGACCCAATGTGTGTAGGGATTTAACATCTAATCCTAATTTGACTGGACCGCTTCCATCAAATATCGGTAACCTCAAGAAGTTGACTACCTTGTAAGCAAAGCAAACAAGATCATGACACATTTGCAATCGCCTTGTTTTATATATTTCCTTTTTGACTGACATTTTTTCTTCTCCAGGAACCTTATGGGATGTGGTTTCAGTGGTCAAATCCCTGAGTCCATAGGATCTTTGGAACAACTTACAACCCTGTAAGATTTTGTTGCTTTATGTTATTACAAACATTCTCTAGACCCATTAGTAATAATTTATGTTTTTCTCCATACAGCTCCCTAAATTCAAATAAATTTATTGGAACAATTCCGGCTTCCATTGGACGGTTATCGAAACTGTTTTGGTTCGATATAGCTGATAATCAGATCGAAGGAGCGCTTCCGGTTTCTAATGGGACTTCTTCACCTGGACTTGACATGCTTCTTCAAACTAAGCATTTGTATATATTCCTAAATCTTTCGGCTTCTTTTATGTAAGATATTTTTTTAGTATACTAACTAATCTGACTCTCTTTCACTTTCTCTTGCAGTCATTTTGGAAATAACAAGCTTTCCGGTGATATCCCAGAAAAACTCTTCAGCTCAAACATGACTTTGCTACATGTGTAAGTTTCATAGTACATATGAAAGCTGAGAGTTTGCACAAGTTAAGAGTAGTAACTAAATAAGTGATCGCATTGTTTGTTGTTTTATCGATAGGTTATTTGATGGAAACCAATTCACAGGAAAGATACCGGACAGTCTCAGCCTCGTTAAGACGCTGACAGTGTTGTAAGTAGTAAAAGATTTTACAAATTGTTTATATATCCTCACTTCTCTAATCTAATATGTTTTTCTTTGTTATAGACGACTTGATAGGAATAAATTAACTGGAGATATTCCTTCAAGTCTTAATAATCTCACAATCCTTCAAGAACTGTAAGTGACCAAGTAAAGTTTTGTTCTGTGTTAGTAGAAAATAAATAAAATGAGATAAAAATGTTTATTTTTTTAAATTTGATTCCATTTCAGGTACTTGGCCAATAACAGATTTACAGGCAGTCTTCCAAATTTAACCAGCTTGACAAGTCTCTACACATTGTGAGTTTCTATATTTTCCTCTCTTGTTTTGTTGATCAAATTATCATTAGAAACCTTAACTATTAATTAATCTAATGTTACGATGTGATTGTTTGGTAACAGAGATGTGAGCAATAACCAATTGCAGTTCTCGCTTGTCCCATCATGGATCTCCTCATTACGGTCCTTGGCAACATTGTATGAACTTCTCACTCAAAATATATGAATTCTTGTGTGTATACTTACTAAGAAGTAAGAACAAATTGTCTTCCTCTTCGCAGAAGGATGGAAGCGATTCAACTTGAAGGTCCAATACCAATCTTCCTCTTCAGCCCTACTCAATTACAGACTGTGTAAGTAAACCAAGAAATGAAATTAGAAATCAACTCAAAGTTGTGAAATCTATACTAATTGGGATCTCGTATATTGACTTGCAGTGTCCTAAAACGCAATCAGATAAACGCAACATTGGACTTTGGTACCATCTATAGCAACCAGTTGGAGTTTGTGGATTTACAATACAACTACATAACTGATTATAAACCATCAGCTAATAAACGCATTCAAGTAATGTATGTATTATGAGTCACAAACCAATTTTTTTTTACTTTTTAATTCAATTACATATGTGTGTTCATATATCCCCAGGTTGGCAGATAATCCTGTGTGCCAAGACCCGGCGAACCGGCTGAGTGAATACTGCAATGCAATCCAACACAACACCTCATTTTCTGCCCCTCAAATAAATTGTCCTCGATGTGGTCAGGGCAAGGAGCCAAGTCCAGCGTGTCGCTGTGTGTATCCAGTCACAGGAATACTTACCTTCAGGTCTCCTTCTTTCTCAGGGTATACCAACGATACCAACTTTAACACGCTCCATCAGGGGCTAGACGAATTTTTTAAGAATCCAAGTTATCCAGTGGACTCTGTAGTCATCAGAAACATAAGAGAGAATCCAACTGATCATCATCTTCTAATAGATCTTTTGGTCTTTCCATCGGAGAAAGAGACTTTTAATGTGACGGGAATGGATAGTGTTATATCCGCTTTTAGCACGCATACGTATAAGCAACCTCCAATATTTGGCCCTTACATTTTCAAAGCTGATCAATATAGTCCATTCTCTGGTATGATGAAACCGGTCACTCACACAATAAAACCGGATCAAAAATTAGTTCCATAAATTTACTATGCTTATTCTTGTTGCAACATATGTAGGAGGTTCCATGTCAGCAAACAAAGGCATTATCATCGGAGCAGCGGTTGGTGGTGCGGTTCTTTTGTTGTTGTTAACAATAGCTGGGATTTACGCTCTTAGACAGAGGAATAGAGCAGATAGAGCAGCCGGTCGAAATAATCCTTTTGGTAGGTAGAAATGGTTTTACTACTTTAAAAGACTCTTCTATTGTCTCATGAAATTTTTTGACAACTAAGTTATCTTTTGTATGTTGCAGCTAAGTGGAATAAGAGTAAGAGCAATATCGATGCTCCACAGCTAATGGGAGCAAAAGCGTTTACTTTTGACGAGCTTAAGAAATGCACTGACAACTTTTCAAAAGCAAATGATGTTGGGGGTGGAGGTTATGGCCAGGTATGTGTGTCTTTGCAATCGTCTGAACTAAAATAAGAAATGGCATTAGTTGAATTTTGATCCCAATATAATGTGATGGTGTAACAGGTGTACAAAGGAGTTCTTCCCTCTGGAGAACTCATAGCAATCAAAAGAGCTCAACAAGGATCTTCGCAAGGAGAGTTGGAGTTTAAAACTGAGATTGAACTTCTTTCTAGAGTTCATCATAAGAATGTTGTCAAACTTTTGGGCTTCTGCTTTGATAAAACTGAACAAATGCTCGTATACGAGTACATCCCAAATGGCTCTCTTACTGACAGCCTATCAGGTAATACTCAAAACTTTATCTTCCTTTTGAGGAATTCTAATAGTTTTTGGTTACTTAATTTGATAATGATAATGTATAGGGAAGAGTGGAATTACACTAGATTGGACAACAAGGCTTAGAATAATACTTGGTTCTAGCAAAGGTTTGGCTTATCTTCATGAAAATGCTGATCCTCCAATTATACACAGAGATATAAAATCAAATAACATATTACTTAATGAAAGTCTAACTGCAAAGGTTGCGGACTTCGGTCTTTCCAAACTTGTGGGAGACCCTGAAAAAGTTCATGTGACAACACAAGTGAAAGGAACATTGGTGAGTAGAGAATAAATCATCCTCCTATCTTTCTTTCTTAGATACATTTGAACTTATCATTTCTCTGGAACTAGGGGTACCTTGATCCTGAGTACTACATGACCAATCAATTGACGGAGAAGAGCGATGTGTATGGGTTTGGTGTGGTGATGTTTGAGCTGTTAACCGGTAAAAGTCCTATAGAGAACGGCAAATATGTGGTGAGAGAGGTGAAGATGAAGATGGATAAATCGAAGAGTTTGTATGACCTGCAAGAATTGTTGGACACGAAGATCATTGCAAGTAGTGGGAATCTGAAAGGTTTCGAGAAGTATGTAGACTTGGCTTTCAGATGTGTGGAGGAGGAAGGAATAAATAGACCATCTATGGGTGAGGTTGTGAAAGAGATTGAAAACATAATGCAACTTGCAGGATTAAACCCTAACATTGATTCTGCAACGAGTTCGAGAACATACGAGGATGCAAGCAAAGGATCTGGTGATCCTTATGGCAAGGAAGGACTCATTTGAATACAGAGCGGATTTCCCAGCTTCAAGCCCAAATGATTGATTTCGTCCAACTATTTTTTTTGTTTTGTTTTGTTATTGTTGTTAAGTGACTTCATACTTGGACTGCCTTGTGAATGACTCGTATAGTCCTATGATTTGATTTGTTGTATATGTATCGCTCCTTATAAAGAAGAGGAATGACACCAAATTGAGAACCTAAAACCACCTTTATCCTCGGAACTACATAGTCCTTCATTATCATATATCCTTATATTCTTTACGTTTTTTATATTTGAGGTTTAAAGTTTTTGCACACCGATAAAAGGAATAATTTATTTTTTGTTTATTTAGGTAGTCAAATCAATTATTTTAAGTAATCTTCATGCACAATCATATTGCCAGAAATTAAGATGTTACAATGATAAGCCTATTCACAGAACGCAATGTGTTCATTGCATACCAAAATTGTCACCCGACAATGTGATCTCTCACGACTCTACATTCGTTTGATTTCGGCTTTGATACAACTTATAACACCCCTACTGTCATCATATGTGGCCTCCAAGCCTTTTTTAGACTTGTGAATCCTATCCTCGTCCAACAGTCGGTGTGTTGTGTCGAAAGGCTTAAAAAGTTTGTTTTTGTCTGTTCAAAAATCACCTCAAAATGTTTTTTTTTTAATATTTTGACCTCATTTACATTGTACTGAGAATCTTTTTCAAGTAGGCTACCTATCCTAAAATTATTTTAGTTCAAACATTTTTAACTTAGGAATTACATTAGAATCATTGATAAAAAATGAAAAGTGCAGTAGCCAATTTGTTTTTCTTTTAAAACGTTCTACTTATACCATTATACTAGATTTTAACCCACGGTACACCGCAAGACGATTTATTTTCTAAATCAGTGATTTTTTAAATTTAATGGTTATATATAATATAAATTTTTTTGCAAATTGTATCATGTTATTAAGACATTTATATTTTATAGTTTACAATTGTTATCAAGTAACGGTATACCACAAGACGATTTTTGTTTTATACAATTTACTTTAATGAGGATCATTCGATATGTCTAATATTGGTAGTGTTAAAAAGTAATAAAACGAAGATTTAGCCATATTGAAGCAGCGGGTTAATCATGTTTTAAATTTTTTGATTCAAACTCGTCCCGTCATATAACCCCGTCCTGCAATATAACCCCCATATTGCAATATAACTCCGTCGTGCAATATAACCTCGTCCTGCAATATAACGGTCCCATGTTATTTTAACTCTTTATATATGTTCAAATGTTCTTATATTATAAACTTTTTATTAATTTTAAATATATAAATTATAATATTTAAAACTTCTTAAAAACTCGCCCCGTTATATAACCTTGTCTACCAATATAACCCGTCTCGTGTTATTGTAACTCTTTATATATGTTCAAATGTTCATAATATTATAAACTTTTTATTAATTTTAAAAATATGAATTATATTATTTAAAACTTTTTAAAAGTTTAAAATTTAATATTTCTGGTAAAATTAAGCAGTTAAACTAAAAAATCGAATGAAACGATATATAATTTTAAATTTGGATGCTTAATAAGTTGAGCTTCTTGTTCATTCGGATTTGGATTTATTTTGATCTAATTTATAATATGATTCTGAATGAATATCTAAACATTTTAGCCGATATGGGACGTTGAACACACACATTTTTCATCAATTGGGTAATATATATCCGTTTTAAAAATTCTGAATTCCAATATAAGCAGAAAAAAAATTGACATTTTTTAAAAAAAAATTTATGTATTATATGACAATTTAAAAAAAAAACAGTTAAAAAATGTTAAAAAAAAAGATGATAGGAAAATTGTATTTCTAAATTTTAACTAAATATTCTAAATATCTATATTTTAAATATGGAATATCCGGTTCATAATTTCGGATATGTTTGGACCCAATCCAATAAAGATATGAACTATCCGGTGTAACATTTATGAAAGAAATTTTTTATCGGGTCGGATACTAAATTTGTCGGATAACAATTTAATCCACCCGCTAAAAATATACTTCAAAAATACTAATATAGATTTCCAGAAATTAGGGGTTACATTAAGCCCTGTTGATCAATATATCATCAAACCATTATCCTTATTATCAATGCTACAGTTAATATTATTATTTCAAGTTGGTTAATACAATGATCCGCCCATTCACAGAACGCAATGTGCTCATTGCGTACCAAAATTGTCACCCCGACAATGTGATCTCTCACGACTCTACATTCGTTTGATTTCGGCTTTGATACCACTTATAACACCCCTATTGCCATCATATGTGGCCTCCAAGCCTTTTTTAGGCTTGTGAATCCTATCCTCGTCCAACAGTCGGTGTGCTGTGTCGAAAGGCTTAAAAAATTTGTTTTTTGTTTCTTCAAAAATCACTACAAAATGTTTTTTATATTTTGACCTCATTTACATTGTACTGAGAATCTTTTCAGGTAGGCTACCTATCCTAAAATTATTTTAATTCAAACATTTTTAACTCAGGAATTACATTAGACCATCTTTATCAATGGGTTCTTAAGAAAATCTTAAGATGATCTTAGTAATTTTTTAGTATTATTACTAAGAGCCAAAGTTAAGATGAGTTGAGGGAGTTGCTTACCTAAGAGCCAAAAAGAGGTAAATCTTAACTTTGGTTCTTAGTAATAATACTAAAAAATTACTAAGATCATCTTAAGATTTTCTTAAGAACCCATTGATAAAGATGGTCTTAGAATCATTGATAAAAAAGAAAAGTGCAGTTGCCAATTTTTTTCTTTTTTAAATTATACCCATTATATTTCCAAAAATTAGGGATTACATTGAGTCCTGTTGATCAATATATCATCAAACCATTATCCTTATTATCATTGCTACAATTAGTATTATTATTTCAAGTTGGTTAATGCTAGTGCTGATTTTTTCCACGACTATAACTTTATTCCATGTTACAGTTTAAAAGTAAAAAAGAAATATCAGTACATAGTCGCTTACCACGACTCTAATCCACGAACTCTCTTTCTTGAGATGATCTAATGTTTTTAGTTTCTATCCGATTTCTTAACTGGATAGAAACTGGTCCATTGTCTATTTCTATTTTAATATACATTCACTTAAACTGTTCAAAGTCTTCTCTAACATTATTGTCTACATGTTTTGTTAGCGAGGAGGCTATAATTTATATTCTAGAATTCCTCATAACTTGTTCAGCCGCATGCTTTCTTTTTGAGTAGTTTTGTATGATACAATCAGAAACAGAAAAAGAGAAAATATATTCTATGTGGGTCTGAAGATGAGTTCAAGAATTGTAGTCTTTATGCTCCTGATCTTACATTTCTTTCAATGTTGTTCTGGTTCTGGGCTCACAAATAGTGGAGATAGTAAGTATAATTAGATGATGATCATCAGAGTTTTTCAGATATAGAAATTTCAAAAATCTTTGAATAATGAATAAGTTTCTAAACTGGTGCAGCTACGTCATTACTTAAACTGAAGAAGAAATTTACGAGGTCTCCTAAGAGTTGGAAAGGCTCTGACCCTTGTAGAACCTGGGTTGGAATTTTCTGTAACAATAGCCGCGTTGTTGAAATGTACCAACTTGTTTCTTTTTTGGCTGTTTCTTCCAATAATCCTCTCCAGAAATTTAATGTTGTGTTTGTTGCTTGTTGTAGATCATTAGCCAACCTTAACGTGCAAGGAACGCTTTCTTCAAGTATTTCTTTATTGTCTGAATTGCAGATCTTGTAGGTTTTTCTTCTTCTTACTTTTACATAGAAATAGATTTTGTTATCATCTTAAGATCCATTTTTTGTAGGGATTTGACAGCCAATCCAAAATTGACTGGACCGCTTCCACCAAATATTGGTGAACTCAAGAAGTTGACCATCTTGTAAGATACCAGGACAAGATCATATGACCCACTTGAAACTGCCTGTCTCATTGCTTATTTCAACCAACTTTTTTTGTCCAGAAACCTAATGGGATGTGATTTCAGTGGTCAAATCCCTGAGTCCATAGGAGATCTAGAACAACTTACAAGACTGTAAGATTTTGTTGATTCCTACTTTTATAAACAGTTTCTAAACCCATTAGTATTAATTTGTGTTTTCTCCATATAGCACATTGAATTTAAATAAATTTAGAGGAACAATTCCGGCTTCCATTGGACGGTTGTCAAATCTAGATTGGCTCGATATAGCTGACAATCAGATCGAAGGAGAGATTCCAGTTTCAAGTGGGACTTCTTCATATGGACTTGACATGCTTCTTCAAGCTCAGCATTTGTATGTACATATACTCCCAAATCTTTACATTTCTTTTTATATAATCACTCTTTGTAAGATACTAATTAGTCTTTAACTATTCTTCACTTTCTCATGCAGTCATTTTGGAAATAACAAGCTTTCAGGCGAAATCCCTGAAAAGCTCTTTAGCTCTAAAATGACTTTGATACATGTGTAAGTTTTAAAGTACATGTGAAAGCTAAAGAGTTTACAAAAGTTGAGATTAGTAACAAGCGAAGTAATTACATTTGTTTGTTGTTTATCAACAGGTTATTTGATGGAAACAAGTTCACAGGCAAAATACCGAAAAGCCTCAGCGACGTTATAACGTTGGAAGTGTTGTAAGTAGTAAAAAGAGGTTTTTGAAAATCTTCATTTATCACAACTTTATTTAATCTCATCTTTCTTTGTTCCAGACGCCTTGATAGGAATACACTAAGTGGAGATATTCCTTCGAGTCTCAATGAACTCACAAATCTCCACGAATTGTAAGTGAGCAACTAAAATTTTGTTATCCATGTGTTTTGTAGATATAAATGAAAAGAGGTAATAGAGTTTGTAGTTGAATCCATTTCAGGTACTTGTCCAACAACATATTTACAGGTACTCTTCCAAATTTAACCAACTTGTCGAGTCTCTACACATTGTAAGCTTTTAATATCTCTCTTCCTCTTTGGCGTAACTGCCCTTCTCAAAACTTAATTTGTTCCCAATCAATCTAGAATCGTGATGTGATTGTATTGTAACAGGGATGTAAGCAATAATTCTTTGAAAGCCTCCGTCGTTCCATCATGGATCTCGTCATTACCGTCTCTGTCAACATTGTATAAACATCTCTCTCCATATATATAAGTATCTTGATGTGCATACTTACAATAACAAATGGTCTTCTACGTGGCAGAAGGATGGAAGGGATCAATCTCGAAGGTCCAATACCAGTCTCCTTCTTCACCCCTCCTTTATTGGAGACTGTGTGAGTAACAACAGTACATGAAACTTTTGATAGGAAGTCATCAAGCTTGTGAAATCTGTTCTTTCTTGACTTGCAGTATATAAAAAGGATGTTGTTTCTTGACGTGTAGTAACCTAAAGGGCAATCATATAGACGCAACCTTGGACTTTGGTACTGACTCTAGCAACCAGTTGGAGTTTGTGGATCTGCAATACAATGAAATAACTGATTATAAACCACCAGCTTATAAACGTATCCAAGTAATGTACGTATCAAAATCAAAATGAAATTGTTTCAACTTTCATCAATCAGTTACTTATATGTGTTAATATTTCTGACAGATTGGCAGATAATCCAGTGTGCCTAGAGGAGGAGGAGGAGAACAAGCCGAGTGACTACTGCAAAGTTATGAAACACAATGCCTCATTACCTGTCACTAAAACATGTCCTCGATGTGGGGAGGAGAAGGAACCGATCCGTACATCGTGCCTCTGTGTGTATCCAATCACAGGAGTTCTCACCTTCAGGTCTCCTTCCTTCTCAGGATATTCCAACAATACCAACTTCAACATGCTCCAACAGTGGCTAGAGAAATTCTTTAAGAATCCAAATTATCCAGTTGACTCAGTGGCCATCAAAAACATAACAGAGAGTATAGTTGATCATCATCTCCTAATATATCTCTTGCTCTTTCCATTAGACAAAGAGAGTTTTAATCAAACGGAAATGAATAGTGTTATTTCCGGGTTTAGCAAGCAGATGTTTGTGCCTCCTGAAAGATATGGCCCTTACTTTTTCAAAGCCGATCAGTACATACTATTCTCTGGTATAATGAAACATGCCACACAATCAAATCGAATCTATGTTGGTTTAGTATAACTCATTTTCTTTGCCTTTTTCCTTGCATATGTAGGAGGAGAAAACACAGGCATTATCATCCGAGCAGTACTTGGTGCTGTTATTTTTCTTCTGTTGTTAACTATAGTTGGGATTTATGCTCTTAGGCTGATCAAGAGAGCATCTGATCAAAATAATCCTTTTGGTAAAATAAAAAGGTTTTACTACTACAAAACATTCCAATGGTATTGATGAAAATGTTGACAGCCTCTCTTTTGTACGTTGCAGCGAAGTTGGATACGAGTCAGACAAGTATAGATGTTCCGCAGCTAATGGGAGCAAAAGCCTTCACGTTTGAAGTATTGAGAAAATGCGCAGACAACTTTTCAGAGACAAATGATATTGGGGAAGGAGGTTATGGCCAGGTCTGTGTCTTTGATATGGTCTCAAATGCAAGAAACAATGGCATTAGCTGAAATTTTGATACCTACCTTTATGGTGAAACAGGTGTACAGAGGAATTCTTCCCTCTGGGCAACTTATAGCTATCAAACGAGCTAAACGAGGATCTTTGCAAGGAGGGTTGGAGTTCAAAACTGAGATTGAGCTTCTTTCAAGGGTCCATCATAAGAATGTTGTCAGACTCTTAGGCTTTTGCTTTGATCGAGGTGAACAAATGATCGTATACGAGTACATACAAAACGGCTGTCTTAGAGACAGTCTCTCCGGTAATAATATAAAATCTATCTCTCTTTTTTTTGAGAAAATTATGATATTTCAATGGTGCTGAATCTAGCAAAAATGCAGGGAAGAATGGTATTAGACTAGATTGGACAAGAAGGCTTAAAATAGCACTTGGTTCAGGGAAGGGTCTAGCTTATCTTCATGAGCATGCTGATCCTCCAATTATACATAGAGACATAAAATCAAATAACATATTACTTGATGAAAATCTAACTGCAAAGGTTGCCGATTTTGGACTCTCCAAACTTGTGGGAGACCCTGGGAAAACTCATGTAACAACACAAGTAAAAGGAACCTTGGTGAGTAGAATATTAACCATTATATAATAATCAATTCATAGGAAAAAAAAACTCACAGTATGTCTGGTATTAGGGGTATTTGGATCCAGAGTACTATATGACAAATCAATTGACAGAGAAGAGCGATGTGTATGGTTTTGGTGTGGTGATGCTTGAGCTATTAACCGGTAAAATTCCCATAGAGAAAGGCAAACACGTGGTGAAAGAGATGAAGATGAAGATGGATAAATCAAGAAACTTGTATAACTTGCAAGAATTTCTGGACACAAAGATCATCACAAGCAGTGAGAATTTGAAAGGGTTTGAGAATTATGTAGATCTGGCTCTAAGATGTGTAGAGGCGGAAGGAGTGAATAGACCATCTATGGGTGAGGTTGTGAAAGAGATTGAGAATATAATGCAGATTGCTGGAATAAACCCTAACGTAGATTCAATAGCGAGTTCGAGAATGTACGAGGAATAAAGCAGAGGAGTTGGTGATCCTAACCTTATGGCGATTGAATATGGGGCTTGTTCGTTTACTTATCCTGATGTGTGATTTTGTTTCGTTAAATCAAGCATATGAGTTAGGATGTGATATTGTTCATCTAGAATAATTAGGTTATTGGATGCAATGTATAGTTCATCTAAAATATTTTTGATTTTATGGTGCAACTCTAAAACAGAGTTTTTTAAATGTGCAAATTGCATCCAAAACATTCATAGACTTAAAATAATCTCATCTACAATTGTTTGGTTTTCTTCAGCCCTATTAAACTGTAAACTAATACATTATACATGCAATTGGGAATCAACTCAAAATTGAGAAATCTATACTTAAAACGCATTCAGATAAACGCAAGGATTGGACTAAATGTGCATCAGTGTAGTTTTTTCTTCTATTAGATGTATAAAGAATTTATTCAAAACCAGTTAATGTTAAACCGAGTAAATGTCATTGGTTCAATGTCTAAACCGAAACTCTCTCACTATATAAGAGGTTTCCATTGCAATTGTTTACATAAGATGAATAAGAATGACTCTGTTTCTTCTTCTCCGTAACAACTTTTCTTGATTCTTTCTTTCTTCTAATTCTCTCATATCAGTCATTATGGTTAATTATTACTCCCTCCGTATTTTAATAATTGTCGTTTTAGAATTTTTACTTTTTTAAATTGGATGTCGTTTTTAAATTTCTATGCAAAATTTCTTACTTTTTAATGTTTTATGACATCATAAAACATTAAAAAGTAAGAAATTTTGCATAGAAATTTGAAAACGACATCCAATTTTTAAAAAAAGAAAATCCTAAAACGACACTTATTAAAATACGGAGGGAGTATGATTTATGGATCTGCTTTTAACTTTGGATTGAGTGATATTTTATTTCAGAAATTACCTGGAGCTAGAAACATAAAAGAAACACCATTGTATAAGAATCTTTGGTTATGTATTAGAATTTGGATGCAACATCTGAGTACGTGGTGTATTGGATGTTGCATTCAAATAGACAAATGAATACATCCATGCATAGAAATCGACAAGGATTGAAATTAAGAATAAAGTCATATATGTTGGTCATTGTTACTTGAACGGCTTTGCCGGCCGATGTTGCATGCAGATAGGACAAACGAACATGTTCATAGACATTTACAAGGATCAAAAGAAGAAAGTCGTATACTAGCCATTGTTGATAAAACAACTTCGGCTTCTCTACCAGCTTAAATATTATAGTTTTATTTAATATAATTTAAAACAGAATCTATACTATTAATTGGGAAGCATTTTGTGAACTACAACATTGTGAGGGTAGTTTAAGACTAACTAAATGAATTTTTACATGGGTAATTTAGTAAATAAACAACTACTACAACTAAAAATATATATTTGATTCGGATCCTTCATTAATTTTTTGCAAAAACAAATAACGAGATTAAATGATCCAGTATATTCCGAGATTTGCTTCGTCAATATTTTTGGTATGATTTGTCTACAAAAACAAAAAGGAAACAACATTAAATATTAAATAATAACTGAATATTAAACATCAATATATTTATTTCGAATATAAATCGAAATATTCTGTATTTTTCAATTTGTTAGAGATAAAACAAAAAAATCAACATAAATCGAATGTCATTAATTGAAAAATACAAAATATTTTAACAATAAAATCTAAGTAATAATATTTATGTTATAAATATATTCCGATATTTTCTCATTTACCAAATATAACAAATTAAGTACATAGCCAAAAAAAATATGCGACATACATTCCATCCAATATTTTGTTTTTGTCAAATCGTAATATGTAAACAATAAATAGTATAGATGTAAACGTTAAATTATTAGCAACTAAACTAAATTAATAATAGAAATAATATGTTTTTAAATAAAGTTAAATATTTGCGGGTTGGTAAATACTAAAATTATAAATATTTATCAACGATATTATCAATTTTGCAACGAGAAATATTTATCAACGATGTTACCAATCTATAAAAGTTTATGATATTAATAGTGTAGATTTATACTATTAATTGGGAAGCATTGGATAAAATATAACCTTATAAAAGGTAAATAATTACAAAGAATGCCATTGATATTTTTAAATTTGAAGAAGGAAAATTAATAAACCGAAACGGGTAATTGTGTATATTTAATTCGAAATTGCATATATGTAAACTAAATTATTTTCGTAAGATATTATTAGATATTTTCGAAAATGGCAATCTAATCTAATAACAAATTCTCATTTCGTTTAGATTTTTAAAAAATTTCTTAACAATACTATACTAATTAATTCTGATTGGTACACATGGAAAAAAGATTTTTCAATTTTGATTTTCCAAATATGAAAAAACATTTATTATATTTGTCGTATATAATCTAAACGAAATACTTACATCCTTTAAAATACAGGTTATTTAAAAACTAATTTTTTGGATTCTAAATTTGTAAATATCTAGAAAATATTTCCAAGATAGATTAAAATATTTAACATTTTATTAGAGTTTAAATGATATAAAATTTTAGAATATATTTTTTTAAAAAATGGGTAGTTTTCATTATTTTAAATATATATAACTAATTTAAATTTATAATATATTTTTAATACATACTATAATAGTTACTATATCTCCAAATAAATTATTCAATTTCAAATGAAATAAATTATTTTATTTTGTATCAAATTGTTAAAAGATTTTGGAATACACATTCTTCTGACCATTAATTCGATTCAGTTTGATCTTTGTCCGACCGTTTGATTGTTACGAATTTTAAAATACTATTAAAATCATTATTATTTCAAATATTTCAACCAACTGATATGAGTTTAGGTTATAGATACTATAATTATATAATATTTTTTTTACATCAATCTAACTTATATTATATTTCAATCTATGATTTTTTTTCTAATCTAATCTTCAGTTTCAAACTCCAAAAAATGATTTATGGTTGCTATTGTGTCATAAGCAAACATAAATAACATTTTATAATTTTCTGTGTACATTATAATTTATTCAATACAGTACATATCACTAAAACAACAAAATAATCATATATTTAATAAAAATTTATTACAACATATTTCTTAAAATATGAAATCAGGATCTAGTATTATTCATAAGAGAAATTCCTAAAAATGGCCCTAAAACAAGTTTTATTGACAATAATAGCACACACTCCATAAACTTCCAAAAATAGCACTAGTTAACTTACTATTAGTGTTTTTGTTCTAAAAATTTTATCACTAGCTTTTTTTTTCCAATAATATCACAACTTTTATATAAAAGCTATTCAACAAAATCAATTAGAAATAAATTTAAAATATCATATTTGGGTTCTCTATTTCCAATTTAGGGTATATATTTCTACCATTTAAAAGAGATTTTGATTCATTTTAATATTAGTTTATGGTATTATATTTGGGTTTCCTATTTCCAATTTAGGGTATATATTTTTACCATTTAAAAGAGATTTTTATTTTAATGTTAGTTTGTAGTATTATATTTGGGTTCCCTATTTCTAAATTAGGGTATATATTTCCACTATTTAAAAACAATTTTGATTCAATTTAATATTAGATTAGTGTTTGCTCTCTTTTTTATTTTCTATCTTATATTTTCATTAAGTTTAATTGAAGTTTATGGTGCTATTTGTGGAACTTTTCAAATGAGGTGCTATTTTTGGAAAAAACAAGTTTTTTGGGGCTATTTGTGTCAATCTCCCTTTAATTAAAATGTAGCAGAGGGAGTATCATCGTAAGGTTTTATTTTTCTAAAAAAAAAAAAAAAAGAAGATACAAATGCACTTACTTACCAAAAAAAAAGATACAAATGCACTTTTAATTAAAATGTAGCAGAGGGAGTATCATCGTAAGGTTTTATTTTTCTAAAAAAAAAGAAAAAAAAAAAAATACAAATGCACTTACTTACCAAAAAAAAAGATACAAATGCACTTTTAATCAAAATGTAGCAGAGGGAGTATCATCGTAAGGTTTTATTTTTCTAAAAAAAAAAAAAAAAAGGTTTTATTTTTCTTTCCCATTAACTAATTGGCATTTCTATCTAACAACAATTTCCAAACCTTCCATTAATTAATAGCAGTATCATCTTTTTCAAGTTGAACTAGTTTTTAAATGGTCCACTGCCAATTTCTATTATTTATATGTTTTCAAATACATTGTTCAAAAGTCTTCTCCTTTTTGTTAACATTATTATATAGATGTTTTGTTAGCGAGGAGTATGTATTTTTTATTCAAGATTTATGTCATAACTTGTGCAGATCACAGGCTTTCTCATTGAATGATTTTCCGATACCGTCAGAAGCAGAGAAAGAGATAAGGAGATTCTTTGTGAGTCTCAAGATGAGTTCAAGAATTGGAGACTCTATGCTCCTGGTCTTGCTTTTCTTCCAAATTTGTTCAATATCTGCGTTCACAAATGGTTTCGACGGTAAGTATAGTTAGATGATAATCAAAGATTTTCAGATATATGAATCTCAAAATCGTTTGAATTAGTTTCAAAATTGTTTCAGCTAATGCTTTACTAGCCCTGAAGAGTAGTTTGACCATTCCTCCAAGTAATTGGAAAGGCTTTGATCCTTGTGGAACCAATTGGGTTGGAATTTCATGTAACAATGACCGTATTGTTAACATGTAAGTATCTTACTTTTTGTTGCTTCTTCCAATAATCCTCTGCATATTTTAAAGCTAAGTTGTTACTTGTTGCAGATCACTAGGCAACCTTAACTTGGAAGGAAAGCTTCCTGCCTCTATTACGACTTTGTCTGAATTGCAGACCTTGTAGGTCTTTCTTCTTCTTCTTCTTCCTTTCCATAGAAATGTATTTTTTTCTCATCTTACGATCCAATATTTTTAGGGATTTGACATCTAATCCTAATTTGACTGGACCGCTTCCAATAAATATCGGTAACCTCAAGGATTTGACGAACTTGTAAGATAACTAGATCATTACCAATTTGTGACCGCTTTGTCTTATCACATATTTTAACTAACTCTTTTTTTCTACAGGAATCTTATGGGATGTGGTTTCAGTGGTCAAATCCCTGAGTCCATAGGATCTCTAGAACAACTTATAACACTGTAGGATTTTGTTGCTTCCTATTACTATAAACAATTGATTATCTAATTAAACCCATTAGTATAACAATTTTTGTTTCCTTTATGCAGCTCCCTGAATTCAAATAAATTTAATGGAACAATTCCAGCTTCCATTGGCCGGTTATCGAAACTATATTGGTTCGATATAGCTGACAATCAGATAGAAGGAAAGCTTCCAGTTTCTGATGGGGCTTCTTTACCTGGACTTGATATGCTTCTTCAAACTAAGCATTTGTATATATACAATTCCAAATCTTTCTATTTCTTTTTATATAAATCACTCTTTTTGATATACTAATTAAATCCCACTCTTGTTCACTTTCTCATGCAGTCATTTTGGCAAAAACAAGCTTTCTGGCGATATACCAGAAAAGCTCTTCAGTGCCAACATGACTTTAAAACATTTGTAAGTTTCATAGTAAATGTGAAAGTTGTAATCTGTAACAATAAGTGATTGTATTGTTTGTTGTTCTATCGACAGGCTATTCGATGGAAACCTACTCACGGGTGAAATCCCACACAGCCTTAGCCTTGTTAAAACATTGACTGTGTTGTAAGTAGTAGAAAGAGATTTTTCAAAACATTTGTTTATCCTACATAACTTCTTAAATCATATATGTATTTTTCTTTGTGACAGACGCCTTGATAGGAATAGACTAAGTGGAGAAATTCCTTTAAGTCTTAATAATCTCACAAATCTTCAAGAACTGTAAGTGATCAACTAAAGATTTGTTCTGTGTTTGTAGAAAATAAATAAAAAGAGGTGAAAGAGTTTTTAGTTGAATCCATTTCAGGCATTTGTCCGACAACAAATTTACAGGTAGTCTTCCAATTTTAACCAGCTTGTCCAGTCTCTCCACATTGTAAGTTTCTTATTACCATTTACCATTTTGAAACCTTCCCTCTCAATTAATCTAATACCTTGATGTGATTGTTTTGTAACAGAGATGTGAGCTATAACCGATTGACTTCCTCACAAATTCCATCATGGATCTCATTATTACCGTCCTTGGCAACATTGTATGAACATCTCTATATCTCTCTCTCGCTCTCGCTCTTGATCTCCATATTTATATACTTGCTAAGAACAAATGGTCTTCTGCTTGGCAGAAGGATGGAAGGGCTCCAACTTCAAGGTCCAATACCAATCTCCCTATTTAACCCTCCTGAATTACAGACTGTGTGAGTAAAACGATACATGAAACTTTGATTAAGAAGTCACTCAAAGTAGACATGTACTAATTGTGATATTTTTTCTTGACTACTTGCAGTATCCTAAAGCGTAACTTCCTAAACGAAACACTAGACTTTGGTACCAACAAGAGCCAAAAATTAGATTTTGTGGATTTACAATATAATGACATCACTGAGTATAAACAATCAGTAAATAAAGGCAGCAGCAGGATAGTAATGTATGTATCGTCCACAAATCAAAATGACTTATTGTTTTCAATCAATTACTTATGAGTGCATGTTGGTACTTCTACAGCTTGGCAAATAATCCAGTGTGTCCCGAGGTAGGGAACCCACCAGATGAATACTGCAAAGTAGTCAAACACAATTCCTCATATGTTTCCCCGAAAAACACATGCGGTGTTTGTGGTGAGGACAGGGAACCGATTTCCACCACGTGCCGTTGTGTGTATCCAATCACAGGAACATTCACTTTCAGGTCGCCTTCCTTCTCAGGGTATTCCAACAACAACACCTTCGAGTTGCTCAGGCTAAACTTAACAGATTTCTTTAACAAAAAAAGTTATCCAGTGGATTCATTGGCCATAAGAAACATAAGAGAGGATGAAAATGATCATTATCTTCTAATAGATCTCTTGGTCTTTCCATATAAAAAAGAGAGATTTAATGAGACGGGAATGAGTAGTGTTATTTCCACGTTTAGCACGCAGACTTATAAACCTCCTCCGATGTTTGGCCCTTACATATTTAAAGCCAATGAGTACGATAAGTTCCCTACAGGTATGATAAAAACGGTCATACACACAATCTAACAAGATCTATACTTGGTTCTGTATGACTTATTTGCTCTGCCTTTTTTTTTCCACAAATGTAGGAGGTTCAAACTCATCACACATCATTGGATCTGTAGTTGGTTCTAGTGTTTTTCTGTTAATGTTAATGATAGCTGGGATCTATGCTCTTAAGCAAAAGAGAAGAGCAGAGAGAGCGAATGAGCAAATTAATCCTTTCGGTAAGAACTATAAGAAGACGTTTTACTACCAGGGAAGACTGAAAAAATGCTAACAGCTTCTCTTTTGTATGTTGCAGCCAAGTGGGATGCGAATCAGAACAGTGTCGATGCTCCACAGTTAATGGGAACAAAAGCATTTACTTTCGAAGAAATGAGGAAATGCGCAAACAACTTTTCGGTGGCAAATGATGTTGGGGGTGGAGGTTATGGCCAGGTATACAAAGGGATTCTTCCTAATGGGCAACTCATAGCAATTAAAAGAGCTCAACCAGGATCTTTGCAAGGAGCGTTGGAGTTTAAAACTGAGATCGAGCTTCTTTCAAGAGTCCATCATAAGAATGTTGTCAAACTCTTAGGCTTTTGCTTTGATCGAGGAGAACAAATGCTCGTATACGAGTACATTCCAAATGGTTCTCTTAGAGATAGTCTATCAGGTAATATCAAATCTCTCCCTTCTTTAAAGAATTTATTTTGTATTGAACCAGAAAAAAAATGCAGGGAAAAGTGGGATTAGACTTGATTGGACAAGAAGGCTTAGAATAGCACTTGGATCAGGGAAGGGCTTGGCTTATCTTCATGAACTTGCTGATCCTCCAATTATACACAGAGACGTCAAATCAAGTAATATATTACTAGATGAACGTCTAACTGCAAAAGTTGCTGATTTTGGCCTATCCCAACTTGTGGAAGATGCTGAGAAAGCTAATGTAACAGCACAAGTGAAGGGAACTATGGTGAGTAGAGAATAAACCATCCTTTTTTTCTCTCTTTCCCAAATAAATTCTTAATATTTTTTGGATTAGGGCTATCTTGATCCTGAGTACTACATGACGAATCAATTGACCGAGAAGAGCGATGTGTATGGGTTTGGGGTTATGATGCTTGAGCTATTGACGGGTAAAATACCGATA
The DNA here is from genome assembly GCA_905216605.1 of Arabidopsis arenosa. Taxonomy (NCBI): domain Eukaryota; kingdom Viridiplantae; phylum Streptophyta; class Magnoliopsida; order Brassicales; family Brassicaceae; genus Arabidopsis; species Arabidopsis arenosa. The sequence continues at coordinate 7,569,893 of LR999458.1, forward strand.
GAGAATGGAAAATATGTGGTGAAAGAGATGAAGATGAAGATGAATAAATCGAAGAACTTGTATGACCTACAAGAATTTTTGGACACTACGATCAGCGCAACCAACAAGAATCTTAAGGGATTCGAAAAGTATGTAGATGTGGCTCTAAGATGTTTGGATCCAGAAGGAGTGAAGAGGCCATCAATGAATGAGGTTGTGAAAGAGATTGAGAACATAATGCAACATGCAGGATTAAACCCTAACATAGATTCATCTGCGAGTTCAAGAACGTATGATGAAGAAAGCAAAGGATCGGGGGATCTTTATGGAAACAACTCTTTTGAGTATAGTGCAAGTTTCCCAACTGCAAATCTCGAACCACATTGATTGGTTATGGGCTTGTCTGTTGATTTATCGAAATGCTACGTCTAAATGCTATGCTTTCTGCTTTTTCAAATTAGGCATGTGAGTCTCAAGATGTAGAAATTGGCTGCAACTCTTGATGTATCCAAAATAATTGGAGTTTCTTGATGCATGAAATGCATCCAAATTTTTCAAAATACTAAAATGCTCTCATTGAAACTAAAGTAGTAGTTAAACACTAGTTTTAATTACGTATATTTTATAAAGAAATATAACTGCGAAATTAATTTGGTGATGATTGAACTATTAACCTGTTAAAAGTATGATAGAAATAGGTAATTGCGTGGTGAGAGAGGTGTAGACTAAGAATGTAATTCTGAAATATTTATTTTGTCTTGTTGTAATCTATTTATTTACCTAACTAGATCATCACCCGTACTTTTAGTACGGGTTGAATTTTATTTTTTACAAAATTTATATAATATATATATTAGAACTAAGTTTTAATCTACATATAATAGCAATCTAATAAATACCATTTGCACATCTGAACGGTTGCGTCTTTTTATCACAACCTTTCGTTTAAATCGGTTATTTTTTTGCGGTTATTTTGGTTGCGTCTTTTTATCGTAATTTTCGTTTTAATCGGTTATTTTTTACGGTTATGTCGTTTCCAATAAATACCATTTGTACATCTGAACGGTTGTGTCTTTTTATTGCAACCTTTCATTTAAATATTTATGGTTGTTTTTCTTACAGTTATTTTTGTACGGTCATGTGTTTTATTGAATTTCTTTTTACGTAAACCAATAAACTACATATAAAATTGGTTTATTTCATAGTTCACATATGGATATATTTTTAATTTTTAAACTAAAATTTATATTTTACGGGTATGTTTTTTAGAAAATTGCAATCCGAATATCTTCTGCGGTTGCTTCTTTTTATTGTACCTCTTCATAAACAGTTGCAACCTTTTATTCGAATTATTGTAATATTTAGTTTATTTCACGAACAATTGCAACCTTTAGTTTATATCACAAACAATTGTAACCTTTGATTTATATATTTAGTTTATTTCACGAACGATTGCAACCTTTGATCTATATATTTTGTTTTGTATTTCACGAACAATTGCAACCTTTGGTTTATTTTACAAATTGCTATAACATCTAATTATCTACCGTCGCGTCTCTCGGTATAATTTTCATAAATTAATATTTTTAATTTTTAATTACCAAAATGCATTTAAATGAGATTGTAATCGTTTAATTGAACCGTTGAAACATTTGGTTTATTTGACCAATCATTGCAATTTTTGGTTTTGTTTTACGAACCATTGTAATCTTTAGTTTATTTGACGAACTTGACGAACCGCTACAACTTTTGATATATCGCAACATTTCATTTATTTCTTTTAAAACTAAAAAAATTATTTTACGTTATGTTTTTTGAGAAAGTTGCAATCCGAGTAAATATTTTTTACAGTTGCATCTTTTTATCGTAATTTTTCATAAAATGATTGCAGCCGTTTAGTTGAACCATTGCAACATTTAGTTTATTTCACGAAAAATTGCAACTTTAAGTTTATTTTATAAATCGTTATAACATTTAATCATCTACTATCGTTATTATTAATTTTCGTTTGATATTTTTTTAACGATTTTTTAAATATTTTCCCCCGCGACATCGCGGGGGTCCAGAGTCCTAGTATATTATAATAGTAAGTGAAAAAATATTAATTTTTTTGTCAGTCCCTATATACAATATTAGAATAAATATAGAATTTTTTCTATAATACTCAATTATGGATAATTTTGTTTTTTTAGATATGAAAACGGAAAATAATTTTATTTTTTAAAAAGTAATATTTTTTGAACAATGAGTTAATTTATGTTAACAACCACAAAATAGGATTGCATATATTTCATTTAGATCAAAAATTAAAATATCATAAATGAATCGCATATAAAAACATAGATTATTTTGAATTAATTAAGAAAATTAGCTATTATTTTGAATTAATTTAGAAAATTATTTTTCAATTTATAATTTTTTGGTTGTTGAAATAGAGATTTGTTTGAGCTAATCTAATTACAGAATTTGTTTGAGATTTATAATTACGGAATTTACCAATTATTCGCATAATCGAATATGTTATAAACATATATTTAGTATATAATAATACCAAAATTAACCCGTGCGTGGAGTCTATATTTTTATTTTAGAATCTCAATATTTTATTTTAAAATATTGCGTGCACAATCTATTATTCGTTAATTCTAAAATTGCTTGCGGAATCAAATTTTCAAATATTTAGAGGTGTCAAACCATATTTAAATGTTCTACACTATTTTTAAATATTCCAAATTGAAATCTTTAATTTTTTTTTGTAGTTTATAAAATTATGAATTTCAAAAAACAAAGTATATGAAATTAAATATAAATATTCAAATAGTTATAAGGATCAAAACTCATTTCATCATATAATATATTATATTTAACCCGCTACCTATTATAAATATTTTTAAAAATAATCAAATTAGAGTATTTATAATTTTTAACTTTTTGAACTATTAAGTATTGATGATATTCTCTAAAAATATCAAGTAAAACTTATTTTAAATGTTGCAAATTAAAATATTTAAATTTTTTATTGGAGTATATAAAATTATACATTTCAAAAAAATAAATGTATGAAATCGAATATAAATATTCAAATTCTGACTCGTTGCTCAATCAGAATTTTTGTTGACTTTATTTTTGTGTAAAAGAAATATATTACTCAAGTCTGAATTTTTGACCCGTATAATTTTTTTTTTATAGATTGAACAATTTATATGCATTTTTAAAAATTCAAATCTTGGCATATGCAGAAAAAAAATTACTTTTTTTTTTATTATGTAGATGATATGATGATTTATTTGTTTCATATTAATATAATCATATTAAGATGAGAGGGGAAGTTTAATGATTATTAACAAATTAATATGGTAAGTTAGATATCAAATCTTATATGTTCATTTTGATTGGTCATTTAAAAAAAAATAATAACATATTTTCGTTTTATAATATAATTAAATTAATTAAATGACATAAATTAGTATTTTACTTGTTTATCCTTAATAAATTGAATGAAATTTGTTCTAAAAGAAGATTTTTGTAATGACATTTTTAAGTAAATTCTTACAAAAAGGAAGGTTAGTTAAGGGTATCTTATAAAGTGTACTCCCCAAATAATAGTATAGGATTTCTCTCCCAAAGCTTGTTATTCACATAATTTTTTTTTTATATATATTTTAAATATTTGCATGAATACCAAATGTATTGGCTCTTTCCTAAAATTTCCCCTTTCAGGAGTTAAAAAAAATAGTGAGAAAGACAACATAATAAAACAAAAATATAATTGTGGTAGCTAGAAGCCTAAAATGATAATTTCAATGTTTTTAAATGACATATTCCCCATTCTAATTAAGGTTTATTTAGACTAAAGAGTAGAAAAGACTAAAGAGGGAGGAGTAGTTGGCCTCTTAATTACTATCATTTAACTCTTTTTGTAAAAATATGTTTACAACAAAAACAAGGAAACAAAAAGGAGAGTAAACGAGAGCTAAGGAGGAGGAAGAGAGGGTAGAGAAGCTTGAACAAGTTTTCTAAGGTTATCAATTATCATTACTAGCTTTGTGTTTAGTCTGTTCACAAAACACTTTGGTAACCATCCTGCGGGATCCAACTGTAACAAAAAAGAAACATGTATTAACGAAAAGAAAGAAAATAAAAAAAGGAAAAGGAAAAAGTAGGAAAGTTTAAAAGACCTGAACAACATAAGTAATCATGCAAGAGGTATCTTCAAGCTTCTCCAAAACCCAACCTGACTCAACCAAAAATCCTCTAATAATGGAATTGTTTTTCTTTTTCTTTGTTGGCTCCAATCCTTCTGCCATCTCCTTTGGTAGCGACGCAACCGCCACCACGAGAGTGCCGTCTTGCATGGTCTCACGTCTTTCGTAGACAATAAACTCTCTGTTTCTGAAGAGCGGTTTCGAGTTTTCGCCAAACCTTAAACGGATTACGCTCAGATTCTCATCTATTTCTCTAATGTGTGTTGCCTCTACCAGGTCGCCTTCCCATTGCTGTCATTTTTCTCCAATAATCATTATTATTATTTTACCAAACTCCAATTATTAATGAAGTAGGTAATAAACCTACCATGTGTTAATTTTAATTAAAGCAAAAAAAAAAAAAAAACCTACCATGTGTTAATACTATTACAAACTTTATATATATATATAAAATTTAATTTTTGACAACTAATCTGATGTATAATTCTAAATTTTAATGAGCAAATAATTTATTTAATTTGACTAAAAAAACTATCATTTTAACAGTATCTAATACACACTTAACTTTCACCCTTTTTTTAACAAATTAGTTTATGTATCATATTCCATAAATTTTATTAAGATGTGAATTAATAAATGTAAATTAAACATGTAGTTCTACTTTTAAATTAGCTAACGAAAAGGATGTGAAAATATATTATTGAGTAAATATCTTTCTTGGTAGCAGCATATATTGTTTTTGTTTGAGGACATGCATAGTTGCATATTGTAGGGAAGCACTAAGAAATGATTACCTTGGCCGCGTCTATAGCATTTGCGACTGTGATGAACTGCTCTGGAGAGACTGATGTGAGGATCCTACGGCTTCGAAACGCGTGCAGCGATCCCGAGTCACGTTTTGAAATCTCGACACCGTTTGAGTCATGCCTCACCATCTTCCACCCATTGGACGCGTTCCCAAAGCGTCCGGCCTCAGAGGAAGATAAGAGCTCTTGAATGCAGCTCTCACTCGCAAACCTCACGTACCTTCTTAGCGACTCCTCGCTCACCGACCTAACAATGTAGCATTTCTTGTTTCATTTAAGCTACAACGTAGAAACATATTATGATTTGGAACATAGATGTTACGTACCAGGAGCTGCTGGAGGGGACTACACCGTTCATGATGTGAAGAGGAGATTGAGAAATCCGAAGGTATGAAGACTTATGTTGTGGTTGCTCTGCATTTTAAGTCATGGATTTGGTTAAGAAAGAGAGAATGGGAGAGAGAGAGAGAAAGAGACAGAGTTGAAAGCAGAATAGTGGGTAAGTGGGACAAGGAGAGGGAGAGAGCACATGCAATGACTAGTGGGAACTGAAATCATTATACATCTTCCTCTTACCCAAATCATTCTTGAAAATTACAATTATATCTACATATTAGTAAATGTGTGTGTTTTTCAAGTTGGGTTTATTTACGAATGTTATTTTCATTTTTCTGATTATCTAAGAAATTTCGGATCCTAGGGGCTAGGGATATACATTCCTTTGGACCGGAACTAGCATTTCAAGGAAACACGACTTTTCATTCATTTGGAAGGATCATACGTTACTGGACCAAGTGCTACTCGGTGAATGATAATGTTTATAAGTACTACACATTGATTTATGAGTCTTTTTTTTAAATAACTTTGTCACTTTAAGACTCCTTTTTCGTTGGTAAACAACTTTAAGACTCCTTTATATCATCGACCTACAATTATGCCAAAATATCCATATATATTATTAAAAAAAAACAAAAACAAAAATTAGTTCTGTAAAATTTCTCATGTATTTATGTGTTGAGTGAAAATTGTTCGTGAATAGTTCTGTGTAAATTTGATTTTATTTATATAATTTTTCATGTTTCGTGAAAAGCATGAATTTTGACTAAAACAAGTTCAATATTGTTACTAGCTAGATATTAATATTTTTGTTATACATAACCGTCTATAAAACATTTATTTCCTTTCATAAAATTTGTTGGATATATATGCATTTTTTGCAACAATACTATATGCACTTGCACAACCGTAAATTTTTTGTTTTGTAACTAATTTTTATGATATATTTATTTAAAACGTATCTATTCAATTAACAACTTCTGTCTATCTCCAAAATATATGCGGTATATAAAATCAACTACTTTATTTTCTCCAAATTATATAGCAAGATCACATCCATGAACCGGGGCTTGTCTCCTGGTGGTAAAGGACCCTCGGCTGAGGCACCCGCCACCCGGCTTCGAGTCCCGGCCACTGCGCAATTTACCTGCGGGGCGCAGCGTCCCAGACCACCAGTTCCGGGGGGCCCTTAAGTGGAGGCTTAAAAATCCCAGGCACGCGGGCTTAGGCCCAGTGGGCTAGTCGGATCACTGTGTGGTCTGGACACTGGGTTATCAAAAAAGATCACATCCATGATCTATATATGTAATCACCAAGATACCAACATCACATGTGTCGATAGAGCTCAATTTGGGCAGTGTATCATAGGAAATTTTTAAGTTGACTTTGAGGTTTTTGATTAAAGATTTTTTTTTCCTTTTATCTTAAGGCTCAAATGTATAGGATGGTGTCACATTTGTTTTTCAACTGTATCTCACATATTTGGGGAAGCAATTAAGAAACCTTGATGCCTAGTATTATGAGAATTGATTCAATTTTCTTGTGATAAGAAAATATATTAATTAATAAGTATTTTATTAGTTATTTAATTTTGTGGGATTGGAAAATTATTATTATTTCAATTTACAAATAAGTTTGATAGGTATATGTAGATTTTTATACCTTCTTCTATTCGCTGTTATCGCATTTGAAATTATGTAAATGTTATGTTCTTTGATTGCCTTTTACTTGTTTAACTCCATTTAGTTAGATTTCGCAACCACATTACCCGCCAAGTTTAATATTACCTAAACATAGTAACCTATTTTTATTTTTAGATTTAATAGCTAAGTTACGAACGTATAATTATTAATATGCAAGCTATATGAAATAACTTAAAAAAATCATATACTGAACTCTAGAAAATCCAAAAGACATTATCGGAATCAGTTATATTTGTTTCCTCGGGTCTAGATTTGGACTGTCTCTGCTGGTTTTCACGTGCTTGCTGCAAATTCGATTATAGAGGATACACAAACACAACCATACCGTTTTCTCATTATTTTAAGAAGTTATTGATTGATTTTCATATTAATATGTCTCAAAACAAGTCGGTATATAGTATGAATCACTCATGAATCATGATTCCCCACCGGCCAACACCATCTAGTTTATTATTATTTGTACTATTATATATTTAGCGAGAGAGAGAGAGAGAATTAACAATGATGATATCATGGAATATTATACTGTATCTCATTTTAAATAAAAAGTCATCCAAAGAATACCCCATTTTTGTTTATGTGCCTCATCCCCGGCCAATCCAAATCATTAGCCTTCGAATTATATTACAAAATGTTCCAATTTTTGTTTTCTTAAATTTTTTTTTTGGTTGTTTTATAGAGAAAGAAAATGCGTCTTTTTTCTTTACGTTTGAAGTTATAAACTTACAATGTTCTTTTCTTTTTTTTTGTCGTCAAAGAAGGTAAATTCATTAAATAAGTTCTTACAAATTTTGTTCCAAGATATTACATATGTACTACATTGAGTATAAGCTCTTTTTGCTAAGGCATATGCATGCTATTGAGTAAGTTTACACTTCTAGTGATGATAGATGAAATAAAAATCATGCAATAACTACATCTAAAAGATGTCACTTACATATGTTGAAAGGTAATGATGTCAACATTCTTCTTTTGTAGTCACTGCTTTTCCTCTTTGTATCATTTCATATATAAAATTAGGTTTTAGAGTCCCAACATAATGTTACTTGAGTATACCCTAGGCTCTGAAGTTGGCGCACTACCATTCTTAAGATTAAAGCTTTAGCTTTCAATGGTGAGTGAATTGGTTCCACTTGCATCATATGCTCTAAAAAGACGTGTTCCCCTCCTCTTATGAAGCGACGAACCGACGCCAACATTTTGATCTGAAGATTTCCAGGATGCATCTACAAATCAAACAATAAAACCAATAACCGAACCGAACCGAGATTTTGGCTAGCTCCGGGACAAATAACCGAACCGAACCGAACCGAACCGAGATTTTGGCTAGCCCCGGGACAAATAAACGAACCGAACCGAACCGAACCGAGATTTTGGCTGTTCGGTTTGGTTTTGGTTATAGGTCCTTAACTGGTCGGCACAATGAAATTTACTTTGGTTCGGTTCTCAGTTAACCGAAGTATTTGTTTTTTTAATAATCGGATTATACCACAATTAGGCCGGTTTTACCAAATTTAAACCAGTTTCCATCGAACATAACCGAACCGAATTATTCAAATTTAACCAGAAAAACTGAAATTATCCAACAATAACAAAAAACTAGATTTTATTTTAAATAATCGGTTAATTTTGGTTTTGAAATCGTAATTAACCTAGAACTGAACCAAAGTTAATTTTGACAATATATTTAAAATCAAAATTAACCAAACTAACCGAACCGAACCGAAAAACCGTAGTTTCAGGGCTATGTCTTTGATATAAAATAGTGTTTTTAGAATTAGAGTTCTTTTGAGATAACTTGCTTTCTGATGGTATCTAATTTAGTAACACTAACAAACAATAAGTATTCCCCTTTTTGCCTAAGTTCGGCTACATTATAGCTTTTTCTTTTCATCAAATCCTGATTCTTAGCTAAACACTTTTTCTAATTCCACCCACTAATTTGATAAATGAATTTCTATTTATTATTTTTTGCCCCTTAATATCAAAAGCCATAAAGGACAATTCTTAATTAGTTTTAAGATGTTAAGAAAAAAAAAAAAAGGGACAAAAAGCTAGAATAAAAGTAATAAAATAGTTTTTAGTCAAAAGTCCTATGCCACAAATACCATATAATTTGATTCCTTGCTGGTGAGAGTCACAAAACCCAGACTCACACTTTCGCTTTTCTTCTCTACTACTACAATCACTTGTTGACGATAATGGCGGACCTCTCTATCGACGACTTCCTGAACCAGTGCAAACAATCCGGCGACGCAGCTTATGGCGCCTTGCGATCGGTCTTGGAACGGCTTGAGGATCCGAATACTCGATCTAAGGCTCGGATCTTCTTGTCTGATATCTACAAACGCGTCGGATCCTCCGAGACGTCTCTCCAAACCTACCATTTCCATATCCAGGACATTTATCTCGATCAATACGAAGGTAGTTTCATCGATCCGATTCTTTGTTGCTCATACACGATCGTTGAGAATTGTTCTGTGATTAGTTGTTATGAGTTCTCAAATGGATTTGATTGAGCTGATAATACTGATTTGGTGATTTTCTGAGTGTAATCTCTCCGATCTTACATTACTCTGTTTAGTTGACTTCATGATCGATTTGTTCGTCGTTGAAATGATCTGTTTTCTTTTATTGATTTCCCGGAAAATTGGGATGGTTCCGGTGTCGATCGCCGAGTACTCGACAAACACGTCGGCTTGATTGTCAAATGAATAGGCTTAAGGATATAGAAATTTAGCTTTTCGAGATCTTTTGTCGTTTTCTTTGGATTTCGGTGACACAGTCAACTACACATTTCACTTTCTTTTTTTGCATCTTTTTACTACTTTTGTTATCTGTCATTCTCATGAGTTTCCACAATGAGTCACATGTGTCATGTGTGTACCACCTTCTTATGACTTCTAAATTAAGAAGTTTGCGTTGGAAAACACTGATCATGGCTTTAGGTTTGAAATCCAGACTTTTGGGGAACCATATGAGCTTTAGGCTTATGCACAGGGACAAACAGATTTAATATCAAACAGAGACTGATATTTTTTCTCTTATATGATTTGTGAATGTATTTTTAGAACCGGGCCTTGTGGCCTAGTGGTAAAGGGGTCACAGCTGTGACTTCCGCCACCAGGGTTCGAGGCACGGCCACTGGCAGGTTTACATAGGGGAATTGCCAGCCTCGTGGGATTAGTCCTTGGGCCTAGGAAGCCTTTGGGAGACCCGCGGTTATTCAAAAAAAAAAGAATGTATTTTTAGAACAGTAAAATTTATCCATAGCAGAAACTCTTACAAAACGTTCTTAAATGTTCCCTGATTATGTTGCTATGAGCAGTATTGACAGGCATGATCATCAGGAGTTTAAGTTTTATCCGCAGTTGGAAATTGTTTTGGATGGTTATCTTTAACATCCCATTGCAGCAGATAATGGCTACCTTATGTTTAGGAAACCATGCTCGTATCAGATACCAATATATCTTCTTCTCTTTTCTGCAGGCTTTCAGTCCAGGAAAAAATTAACCATGATGGTCATTCCTAGTATTTTTATTCCAGAAGACTGGTCATTCACATTTTATGAAGGACTTAATAGACATCCTGACACCATCTTTAAGGATAAGACTGTTTCTGAACTTGGCTGTGGGAATGGATGGATATCTATAGCCATAGCTGCTAAGTGGTTGCCTTCAAAGGTCAGTATAAGTTATATGAATTTTTAGTAGTACTGCTACTGAAGGACGAGTATATGTTTTCGTCTTAGTAAGAGGGGAAATAACTGTAGTAGTGTCATCTTTTAGTGCCCCTCATATCTACCCTGGAAATGCTTCAAGTTAATTTTTGGTCCTTCACAACTAGCATACAGGTGTCAAGCATATAACTTCACAATTACATGTTTTGGCAGGTATATGGGCTTGATATTAATCCTAGAGCTGTGAAAATTTCTTGGATAAATTTGTACCTAAACGCTCTTGATGATAATGGCGAACCAGTCTATGACGAAGAGAAGAAAACTTTATTGGACAGAGTGGAATTCTATGAATCTGATTTGCTTGGTTATTGTAGAGATAATAAAATTCAGCTAGAGAGAATTGTAGGATGCATACCTCAGGTAGTGTTTCCTTCTGGTCTCTAATATCTAATATGTGTAGGATTTTAAACTTCTAAAAACTGACATTTTCCTTTTATGTGTGCTTTCTTGTATCTTATGCTCTTGTGGAAGATTCTTAATCCAAACCCAGAAGCTATGTCTAAGCTGATAACAGAAAATGCAAGTGAAGAATTTCTCCATTCGCTGAGTAACTATTGTGCCCTTCAGGTAAGGGAATTCTTTTTCCAGCAAAAATACTCTGAAAGTATCATTAGTATGTTAGCAAGCTACTCCTAGAACTGTTCTGGTGTGGCCCATTTCATGTTATATCATTCAATTGTCTAATCCATGATGCTTCTTTCTTCCTTTTCTATCAAAACTCATGTGAAATCTCACATTGAGCTTTTTGCTAGTATTATTGAGCCAGGGCCAGGCATATGCATGGATGACATATCGCATTTTCGACCTAAATTTGCATGATTGTGATGAGTATTTACATAAGAATTTTTTTCTTTCTCCGCTCTAAAATGCATAGCATCCTCTCTTTTTTTTCTGTTGCCAGCGTTGACACATTCTCTTGCTTTTATTACTCTAAAAGGTGTAAACGATAGATCAAGTACTGAAAACTTTGTTAAAGTGGATGCTCTACCTGTGCCTGATGAAATTTTTATCCATATTCAGGGTTTTGTTGAAGATCAGTTTGGCTTAGGTTTGATTGCCAGAGCGGTCGAAGAAGGAATATCTGTCATCAAACCTGCAGGGATTATGATATTCAACATGGGTGGTCGTCCTGGGCAAGGTGTCTGTAGACGCTTGTTTGAGCGGCGAGGAGTCCGTGTTACACAGATGTGGCAGACTAAAATACTTCAGGTAGGATTTTTATTTTCAAAAGTCTTAGAGATCATGCTTCACTTGACATGTGTTTTTACAGGCTGCAGATACCGATATCTCGGCATTAGTTGAAATTGAGAGGAGCAGCCCTCATCGTTTTGAGTTTTTTATGGGACTTTCTGGAGACCAACCAATTTGTGCTCGAACAGCATGGGCCTATGGGAAGGCTGGTGGACGAATCTCCCATGCTTTATCGGTTTATAGTTGTCAGATTCGCCAACCAAATCAGGTGGGTAGATAAAAAAAGCTTTCTTTTTGTTAATGTGTTTATCTTACCATGAACAACAAAGTAATCAATTAAGGTGGTTATGATTGACAGGTTAAGATAATCTTTGACTTCTTGAAAAATGGATTCCAAGAAATCAGTAATTCACTGGATTTATCTTTCGAAGATGAAACTGTTGCTGATGAGAAAATTCCATTCCTAGCCTATCTTGCTAGTGTCTTGAAAAGTAGCTCCTATTTCCCGTTTGAACCTCCAGCTGGCAGCAAAAGATTCTGCAGTCTAATTGCAGGCTTTATGAGGACATACCACCGTATTCCAATTAATCAGGATGTAAGACTATTCTCTGTTTATGTTTTTGACAGTTTTCTTATAGTTTCCAGGCCATACTTATTCGGACTGATAATGTATTTCCGATATAACTGATGATTCGGAACTTGGGGCCACTAAACATGTTTCAAAAGATATCATGGAACGTAAAAGTTTGGAAAACTTGAAACTTCTGGGCTCACAAAATTCCTAGCATTGTAATTCTTCTTTCATGCAGAAGCTTCTGGTCATATCTGAGTCTGCTTCTTTTTGTTTGCAAGAACATTGTCGTGTTTCCATCAAGGGCTGTGGCAATCGAGAGTGCATTTCGGTTATTCTCCCCTCGACTTGCGATTGTTGATGAGCATTTAACTCGACAACTTCCGAGGAGCTGGCTAACCTCTTTAGCCATTGAGGTAAAGTTGTTATATCTACATCTAGTAGTTGTACTTTATTTTGGAACAACCGAACAAAATGATGCAAATTCTGCTGTGTAAGCGCTTATGCCCAATGTGATGCTGTGTAAGGTGTTGCCTCGTGTTATGAGTGGGTATATCTTCCTAGCTGGAATGGACAGAAATAACTGTTACTGAAGTAGGTGCTAATTAACAAGTCTAGAAAGAACAAAATCATAAGTCATTGAATATAGAAGTGGGGAGCCAGTAGTTCGAGTATAGAGAGACGGAACTAGTAGTTAGATTCAAAAGAAAACTAGAATATCATAGATGGTGTAGAGAGTTATTCACCTACAAGTGAGATGCAAAAGCTCCTTGTTTAGGAGGATTTGTTTTGATTCGATATGAGACATGTGCTGCGAGAAAGAATAATAGTTGGTTCATATATTCTTCTACTAATATAAAGTTGGTATTGTAATAGATGAAAGTTTTGCAATAAGATATCATTTTACTTGATGTTGCTGTGAATTTATTGAAGGTCTCTCTGAAGTTAAGTGTGTGTTTTATTGATTTGTTATTTCTGTTTGTGATGTGGTTAACCGGGAACTTTTTAATTGTAGAACACTGGCATGGAGAAATCAGATGATCAAATCACAGTCATTGAATCCCCGCACCAATCTGATCTGATGATAGAACTCATTAAGAAACTAAAGCCACAGGTGGTGATTACTGGAATGGCTCCATTTGAGGTCATTACCAGTTCATCGTTTGTGCACCTGTTGGAAGTGACGAGAGAAATCGGATGTCGACTTTTCTTGGATATATCTGATCACTTTGAGTTGTCTAGCCTCCCTGCATCCAATGGGGTACTAAAATATCTCGCTGAAAATCAACTACCTTCTCATGTAGCAATTATCTGTGGTCTGGTAAAGAATAAGGTAAAGTTTTCGACCAACCACATTGGTGACGAGTATGCATTATGTTCTATCTCATTTAGTTGAAAACTAACTAACTCTGAGATCATTTCCTTAAAGCTCTTATAGTTGTGTCATGTACGTTCTACAGGTCTATTCAGATTTAGAAGTAGCCTTTGTCATTACAGAAGTGGATGCCATTGCTAAGGCCCTGTCCAAAACTGTGGAAGTCTTAGAAGGTCATACTGCTATTATCAGTCAATACTACTATGGTTGCCTTTTCCATGAGCTTTTGGCTTTCCAGCTTGCTGATCGCCATGCCCCGGCTGAGGTATGTAGTTTAATCTTGTCCTAACATACGTGTTAGATTATTTTTAATGGTAAGTTAAAAATTAATTGTTTTTTCCCATTGACTCTGACTTGCATAGTAGTATTTCCTTAAAAAAAAGAGGCCGGCTGAAAAAAGACATACGGTATTCTTGGAAAAGACATTTATTGATTTGTTTTCATGACACCCTAAACCTCATAATCCCGGACATATAGGAGTAACAAAAGAAAATCTAGATTAAGCTCGTTTGTGGAACAAAGTTAAAATTAATGTGTCTATCGTAAGGTTGGAAACTCTACTCAGTTTTCTATTATGTGGCTTGTAGAGGGAAAGTGAGAAGGCAAAGTCTGAAGAGATCATTGGATTTTCAAGCTCAGCAGTCTCGATTCTAAAAGATGCTGAGCTTTCAGTCACTGAGATTGACGAAACTTCTCTAATCCACATGGATGTGGATCAAAGTTTCTTGCCAATTCCACAATCTGTTAAGGCTGCAATCTTTGAAAGTTTTGTGAGGCAGAACATATCTGAAGCGGAAGTTGATATCAACCCAAGTATTAAGCAGTTTGTGTGGAGTAATTATGGGTTTCCAACCAAAAGCAGCACAGGCTTTGTATATGCTGATGGCTCACTAGCACTATTCAATAAGCTGGTCATTTGCTGTACTCAAGAAGGTGGAACACTCTGTTTACCTGCTGGCACAAATGGGAATTATGTTGCTGCTGCCAAATTTTTAAAAGCTAATGTTGTGAATATCCCTACTGAGTCTAGTGATGGCTTTAAGCTGACGGAAAAGACTTTAACGAATGCACTCGAGACTGTGAAGAAGCCATGGGTTTGTATATCTGGACCAACAGTTAGCCCTACAGGCTTGGTGTACAGCAATGAGGAGATGGATATACTATTGTCTACTTGTGCTAAGTTTGGAGCAAAGGTCATCATCGATACTTCATTCTCGGGATTAGAATACAGTGCAACTAGCTGGGATTTGAAGAACGCTTTGTCGAAATTGGATTCATCCTTGTCAGTTTCGCTGCTTGGATGTCTCTCTTTGAATTTGCTCAGTGGAGCTATTAAACTTGGGTTTCTAGTTTTGGATCAGTCTCTCATCGATGCCTTCCATACCCTCCCAGGCCTGAGCAAACCGCACAGTACTGTGAAATATGCCGCTAAGAAAATGTTGGCTCTGAAAGAAGAGAAAGCAAGTGACTTTCTGGATGCCGTTTCTGAAACCATTAAAACGTTGGAGGGCAGATCTAAGCGCTTAAAAGAGGTACTCATTTCTGCCTATACTCCCTTTTGCACTATCATCAGAACTCAGATTTTCTTTAGATTGTTTGCAAATAACAAATGAAAATTTCAAATGGTTAATTAAAGCTGTGGGTTCATTTGGAAAAATGAACATTAAACCTAAAAGTAAACAAACAAAAGGCTTTAGTGGTACTGCTCAGGTCTTTTTGAATCTCATGTGGTTAACAAATAACAATAGTGCAGCAGAGTAAATGTTGATCGCATATCGCATAACATCAGTGGTACATCTCAGGTCTTTTTGAATCTCATGTGGTTAACAATAATGCAGCAGAGGTGTAAATTTTGATAGCATAATCGCATGATGTTAGGTCGTTGATCTTCCTCTTTGAAATATTGGAAACAGGTACTAGAGAACTCTGGGTGGGAGGTTATCCAACCTTCAGCTGGAATCTCAATGGTGGCAAAGCCAAAAGCTTATCTCAACAAAACAGTAAAGCTGAAAGCAGGAGAAGGACAGGAAGTCGTCGAGCTTACGGATTCAAATATGAGGGACGTGTTCCTCAGCCATACCGGTGTTTGCTTAAACAGCGGTTCCTGGACCGGAATTCCTGGTTACTGCCGCTTTTCATTTGCATTGGAGGATAGTGAGTTCGACAAGGCTATTGAATTAA
The DNA here is from genome assembly GCA_905216605.1 of Arabidopsis arenosa. NCBI lineage: Eukaryota > Viridiplantae > Streptophyta > Magnoliopsida > Brassicales > Brassicaceae > Arabidopsis > Arabidopsis arenosa. Next base: position 7,585,979 of record LR999458.1, read on the forward strand.
TAGCACAGTTTAAAAGCGTCCTTGCTAATTGAAACGTGCCACTTTCATTTACGGTGTCATCAACTTGAACTAAAGGGCATTGTGCATTGCTGGTTCTGAGACTTAACACGTCGCTCTACTTCTGCGTTTCCTTGTTCTGTTGTTTCTAATAATTTGCGTTTCTTGGTCAGCTCTATAACGGGTTTCCCTTTTCAAAGTGTGATCTTTTCATGCTAATAAAGGACTTACGAGGGACTCTGTTCGCAAACGGTCATAACAATGACTTTCTTTGTCTATTTTAATGTGAATAAGTCTCTTTGTTTCTATGATGTTTTCTTTATGTCCGATCTTGGGCTATCTCTATGATGTTTGACTTTAGTCTGCTGTATCTGGATCTGAATTTTGGAGAAATTAGCGTGTCCGGGCTAACGTAATCTTTAAAAAAAAAAAAAAAGTATGTATTAAAAATATTGAGAAACTCACTTATACGATTCACAAGCCTCTCAAAAGAACTTAGTTAATAATTATACAGGCTATTGCTGATGTCAAAATGGATCCAAAGTTAATGGGTCTTGATACTTCTACGGTAGAAGTTCTACCAATGAGATTCGTGTTTCTTACATTCTAGATCTGTAATTTTATGTTTTGTGAACCCAAGTTTTCTGTGTATAGTGTGAGAAAGAAAAAAACAAGAACCTGTGTAACAATTATGATGTGAGAAGTGGTACACAAAGAAGATTCATCTGTTAAATTACACCAGTGGCATTCTCACAATTTACAAATGCTACATATTTTCTATTTTTTACAGCATGGTTAATAAAACGTGTACCAACCAAAACCTGTTTTTTCTACATGAAACCAAAACAGCAAAATTTAGAGTGTGACAGGGAAATAACTATAAAAGCCGATTCAGGTCGATGACCAGCCTCACCAAGCGATGTATGCCTACTCCTCCTCCTTCATATGACATAACCTAGCCCGGCCAGGATTAAGCAGAGATTCTGACATTCTCCAACCCTAACAAAATGGAATTTTCAGATGCAGACTCGGTAAAAAAAAAACTTAAAAGGATACAACAGGTTTCTACAAAGTTACCTGTTCTGCAGCCCTGCTCTTGAAGATGGCATATGATGTGGAAACCATTTCACACGACTCAGCAATACGAGACTCGAGTTCATATTCCGTAGGAGCAAAAGCTGGATCTAATTGCTCCACCGATCTTGGGGTACCATCTTTTGATTGATTCATAAAATGAAGAAGCACATGTGCCTGTGATATCATCATGCAACCAAATGAGAAAATTTAGGCCTTAATTACTTCGTCTCCACAGAATAGAGATTAAACAGATGCAAAATCATCCTACATGAAATGCCGCTTTGAGAATGTCATCTGAGTTAGCCTGATGCTTGAGCAGTGCATAGACTTTAGCCTTGGTAGGACTGTATGTCACCATGTATCTTTCTTTCTGCCATTAGTAGAGAGAATAAAATCAATTGCCAAGATAAAGCGGTCAATGCTTGATATTTGACATTAAGGAAAAAAACGCATACATCGAAAAAAGGCTTTACAGCCATATATGTGCTGGGGTCTTGGAATGCATCCTTAAATCTGGCTCCTATCAAATTGTATGAAAATCCAAATCAGTAAGGTTAATGGAAAAACGAACATAACTTCTACGGAATGCTAGATAACACATACCAAGCATCACTGGCCGATCATCCACCCATGGAAAAGTGAATATCTTTTCTTGGATATTACCTTCCTGCAGTGAGGGAACCCGCCCTGCAGATAGATGGAAAGTTCAATCTGTGAAGTTTGAATATGACTAACCTCAGAAAGGTTGCCCAAAAAGGGGTGGGAAATCAGAGCTCTAGGAGCACACTCAAGTGGATGCTAGCAAAGTGACATAGCTTACCCGTCTTAAGAAAGGACTCCACTGCTACTGTAAATCTCGCACGGTTTAGTGTATGCAGTACTACAGATCTAACCTGAAAGGGACGCAGCCGCGTTTTTTGAGCAAAAATTCCAGAAAACCCCAAGTGCATTAAAACAGATATACTTGAAACAGAGCTGGATTCTACCTCTTGGTACGAGCTCATGAGATAGCCACATGATAGAAGACCAAATGTTGTGACCAACGAAGGATTTCTTTTGGATATCAGGATGCTAAACCCAGTTCCCATCTTCATATAGAATATAATCATAACAAATGAAAATTTTAGAGCTCAAAAAGAGATCAATAACCTACCTCCCAAAAAACATGTTAAGCACTTAATAACATCAAACAGAATCTATTTTGCGACCCTCAAGAAATAAGTAGCAATGTAGCCTCTTAAAGTCCAACTTTAATTCCGCTTGACAGATTAAACCAACAAAACAACCAAGAAACAATGAAAAAGGTCATACCAGGTCTGCAATATTACCAACACACTCTCCTTTAGCAGTGACATCTCCTATGTTTTCTCCTTTAGCAAAGGCTTTATAGATCGGTGTACGAGTAGACGTTGATGTTACAGCTGCAACATTCTGTGATAAAACAATGCAAGATACAAACAAATAATTGATACAAAAAAAAATCGAAGACCAACAAAAACATTGAAAACTAATAGCAATTATGAGTGTTAAAAATCGAAGACAATACCTTAACAACATTAGCAGCACAAGCTAGTGGAAGAAAAAGGTGTGGAACTGCAGCCGTCGCCAACTCTACCCCAGCACCCAGCTCCATTAAAAGATCACCAGCAAACCGTAACTGCAAGCCAAAGTGAGTTAAAAGGTGAGAGAGAGAGAGAGAGAGTGTCAACCATCACAGTTGTTAAGTTATCAAATAAGTACCTGTTTCAAATCATAATCAAATTTCTTTCCCTGCCTCGCAAAAAGCATTTTTCCAACACGCCCAGCACCATCCTGCAAGAATTATATGATCTTCAACAATGAGTAAGTTATGTCATGAGCGGATTAATATTCTTCTGCAACACTTTAGGTGTAACGTAATGAAAGAAACACATGCATGAAAGGAACTACGAGAAAGTAAACCTTGAGAATCCAATTGATGGCAACAGCAGCAGAAGCAGAACTATTTCTTGAAGCTCCAACAGAATTAAGAAGAGTTTGAGTAGTAAACACACCCATAGCTCCACCAAAGAAATGCTACAACATTACACAGTCAAAAAGATCAATCAAATTACACTGAATTCTAATTAAAAAAACTAAGAATAAAAAAAAAGAGTCATACTTTCAAAGCTCTCCAAGTCATATAGGGAACATAAGACTCATTAACACTCCCAGGAAAGCCTTCAGGTACAACGTAAGATCTAAGAAACGAACCCACTTCCTGCAAAAATTGAATACATTTCACATAATTGGGAAATTCAAAAAGCTTAAACCAAGAACTAGATCAAATCCATGGAACCTGGCGTACATCAAAAGGAGTCTGAGGAGACTCCAAGCTAATAGCACGAACTGAATTCTTTTTGAATCTCCCAGAACCATCGCTCTCAGCGACATACTTAAATCGACGGCCATCGATTTCTTCGCAACAGATCAATCTAAGAGTTGAATGAAGAAATTGGGAATCAGGAGATGGAGGAGAGTGGGGAGGGAGATCATCAACGGGAGGAGAAGCGAGAGAGGCGCTGATGCGGAGAGTTTCGCGAGAAAGGAGACGGACGGAGTCGGAGGAGGAAGAGGAAATGGTGTCAGATGGAGAATGATGTTTGAGCTTGACGCTTGGCATTGTTGTTGTTGCGAATCTTGTGAAGGGATTTTAATGGAGTCTCTCCGGCGGAGGAAACGAGGGAAGCTCTGAAGAAGAAGAAGAAGAAGAAGAAGAAGAAGCGAAATCAGTTGTTCCACTTGTTTCACAAACAAATTCACCTGCAAAATATCAATAATAATTTATTATTATATTTATCTCTTTTTCTTAGTCCCAGAGTATGTAAATTTGTTTTTTTCGCTAAAAGTCTAATATTACTCCTTCTGTTACAAATTATAAGATGTTTTAAAAAACTTTTTTTTGTTTCAAAATATAAAAAAATTTACAATTTTTAATGCACATATTAAATGTAATTAATATTTTTGACTATTTATATTCTGCAGTCTCTTTTGTAATTAGTTAAATTTTTAAAAATTAAATATTAAATGATAGTTTTAAAAAGAAAAGCAATTTTCTTAAACTACGTGCTTTTAATTAAAACATCATATATTTTGAAACAGAAGGAGTATATCACAAGGAAACCAGTTCAGACTTCAGACCCTAGAGTGTGTAAATATAATTTTTTAAAAAAAAAATCTTATCATATTTTAAAAATTTAAGCTACTTTATAAATTTAAGTTATTTCTTTGTTCCTACCAAAAAAAATATAAGTTATTTTTTATTTAATAAAGTAAATGTTTGTGTTACGCACTCTGATAATTCTAATTTTTAAAATAAATTTAATTTTTTGCAATTAGGCAACTTTTGTTTAAAAAAAAATTCTCGACATTCTTTCATTTTTTTGTTAATTAAATATCAGATTCAGCTCATAACACGTAACTGGTAAGTAAGCTGAAATCAAAATCTTCGGTAATGTTGTCTGCTTGTGCCTCCTCCCACGTGACTAGAGACTACTATCACATGAAATTGTCAATTGGAAAAGTCATTACCTAAAATCTACCATAGAGCTATCAACATCATATCTTCCTTGCCTTATGTTTGATACATTCCGAGTATCGCCACCTACTTTTGCTTGTGATGTCAAAACATGAATCTCAAACATGTATAGGCAAAGGAGGTGTTTGCATCAATGAACGAGCAATTGGCCAGGGATGAGTCTAGCATCTCTAAGCCTCACTGATACCAAAACAAAAAAGAAAATCTCTAAGGCTCATTCGCGAATCATTATCTCGTAGCGTAGTGTGGCCACATTACCAAGCGTTTTAGGGTCCAAGTGGTAGGTAACCTTACCCATTGTTCAAACTTTTGTACAGCCCAGGCCAAGATCCGACCCACCGTACCAAGAATTAGACTAGGAGTTTACACTACACGATTTACTTAAAAACTAATTTTACACCTTTAACTACATGGTTAGCCTTAGCTAAATTACTTAAAACAGATTGAAGCAGAAAAGACAAAGAAAGAAACTTAGGATATCTCATTTAACTTTGCTACATCAGATCCAATACCAAAAGAGAAAGAGAGTGTAGCATATGGAAGAAAGAATGTATCCATTGAGAAAGAGAGGATCAATAAAAGAAAACAAATATATCAACTCAACCACATTTACACAACCCCCAAAATCATCTCATCAACAATTCGAGACTCTACAAAATACAAGGCTTTTGGAAAAGCAGAGCTGAGAAGAGAAGGTCAAAGTTATTAACCACTCACCTTCTTTACAAATGTAAGATGGGTTTTGGTTCAATAGCTGCCATGAGATCTTGCTGATGAAACAGACTGTGCTGACACTGAAGCAGTTGGACTGTGGACATCCCCGTTGTTGCCCTTTGTCTTTCCACTCAATCTTTCCATCGCATCCACACATATGTCGTTGAACCAATCATCTTCTGGCAGCTCACTGCACATCATTCACAACCACATTTAATAATTTATATTATAACCAGAAAGGCTATTAACATTGCAAAATACCATCCAAAACCGACATACCTATATGGATCCATCCCAGTTGCAGTGAAAGCTGCTAAGGCTTTAGATATTATCTCATTAGTGCCCCTGTGCAAATTCCTTGATAGGTAGCGCCCTTGGGATGCAAAGCATATGACAAACTTCATGTCCAAATACAGCTGTGACAGATGCAGGTTGTTAACAAAGTTACACATCAATTTCGATGCTCGCAGAATCTTATACAGAAGCAAGAATGAGTTTACAAACCTGCCGTAGGCCAAGAGGTCCCAAAGGTCTAGGACCTTCCTCAATGTCATCCCAAAAGCTCTGGTCTCCGGAAAGCCATAAGATCACAGTCTCTGTTAATCGCATCAACAACGATGTGGCAAATCTTTCTCTTCCTACAAACATATCTGCTGCTAGACCGGCCATCCTGTTAAGTTTGGCAAAAAGTTCCTGTTTTCCAGCGATGCAACACCCAAAGTATAAGAATATTAAGCTAAAAAAAACAAAGAAAAAAATCATGTTCTTGAAGTGGTCAGATAGACTATGACAAAACATGGATTCAACTCGACAATATTGAACCGGCCAAATAAGAGTTCCACAGTGACTACAAATCTGGGTGCAGTACTTTATAAAGACTGATGGAAATGAAACAACAACTACCTGGAATATCAGAGATGGAAAGCAGTCCACATCTTCGTCATTTCCATCTATGTTTATGTACATATCCGCAGTCAGATGGCTATCTCCTTCCTCGGTAAAAATGAGATCCAAGGCATGCTGGCGACAAAACGCATCTTTTAACTTGTCAACAGTACTAAGTAAACGCCTCTTCCATTCTCGTTGTTCAGGATTACGATTTTGTCTGTCCAAAGGTCTTCTTAGGTCGTCTGTCCTCTGACCACTCTGATCAAGAGAGAGTTTCATGGCAGCACGTGGAAGTAATTCATCCGCTAGCAATGATGCATTTGCGAGTAATGCAAGTTGATTTGCCTCAGTCTCAGCTATTTGGACAATCTTATTACACGAACCTTCAAAATTTGCATCTTCTTCTTCTGAACCAGGAAGTGCTCTTATCAGCACATCTACATATGAGTTAAACACACGAAACAGACCTTCCAGAGCTTTACTTCCCAATTGCATACTCAGAAGAGGTCCTACGTCCTCAAAGAAGTCCTGCAACAAAATACCATTATCAAAAGGATCAACTTGACAAATATATTCAAAATTCATGACAATCCACTAGGGAATTCTCTGCCTATCAGAGTAGCTAAGACAGAATTGGTACTGCATAGAGTTTATGAATAATTTTTCAGTGGGAAATGGGAATGCGAGTGCAGTTTGGGACTCTAGTGCAAGTTCTAATCAATCGTCATCAACAATGGCTAGTCAATTTTGCAGCTGATGTGTAAACTCATAATGTAAGCAATTTTCATGGGATACTGGCATATCTAAGAGTGACACACCACACCAGAGGTCTAAGAGTGAAAAAAATTCATTTTTCTAGTATGTCTACATTTCCTAAGAACTTTATTTTTTCTAGCACAACTTTAAAACAAAGGCTGAAATTTTCAGAGAAAAGTGTTTGTCAAGATTGCCTACCTGGACCATGAGATTAAAGCGGTGGGCACTGGATGTAAGCTTATTCTGAAATGCTGTACTAGCATGACGACTACCAGCAGGAGGACATGTCAACACCCAATCATCTGCAGCAGCCATAGCTGCAGTGTTTTCTTCAATTCGCTTCAGATTTGCCTCCAATGCCTGTTCCACGATAGGCTTAAAGTGCCGTAAAAGCACTGGGCAGAGGGACAAACCACGAGCTTCCAACAAAGAACAATGCCCAAGAGCTATCTGTGCACACTCTGCAGCGGCTCTTAGTCCTCCCGCTGCTGCAGAAGAAGCTAATGCATGCCTTTTAACAAGAAGGGAAAACGCCTCCGTTTGCTTAGTAGCCCAAGTCACGAGCTCAGAACTATATGCTGGCTCTTTCCCAAAGATTCCCAATGAATCACTAGAAGCTTGAGAGATAGCTGAAAACACAAGCTGAGAAAGTGCAGCAGTGTACGCCCCTCCATATGAGGTGCTAGAAGGACGAAGACTTTGCATGTTGTATTGATATCTCTGGAAATGGGCATCAAGAAGTACAGTATGGGCTCGAGGACCATCGCCAAGCCTTTTGAGAGCTGCTATTGCTGACCGAAGTTCCCCACCTCGAGTTGAAGGTTGACAAGCAGCTTTGGCAAGTTGGTCAGCCAATTTTTGCTTGCGTTCGGCAACAGCAAACTGAAGAGAAGAAAGTACAGAAGAGCTTAAAGTGTGCTTTTCGTTTGCTTGAGACATTAAAATTTCTCCCTCATCAAAAGCTGCCAGAGCTTCATCTACCCTTCTTTCAGCTAATAAAGTATCAAGGTGGTCAGGAAATTCCGTAGCCCATTTCTCCAGATCAGAGAGGCCGTTGTCCTCAAACTTCAATAAACCATTTGCAAGAGATTCATCAGAAACTTTATCGTCATCAATGTTAACTCCATCTGCTAAGCCATGAATTAGAGTGGCCTGAGTGGAGAGAAGATTTCTGATAGATGATAGCTCCCCCTCCAGATCTGATATCTCTTTTGATGTGCTGCAGAGAACAGAATATTATTTAATGCTTAAATTAACACACCGCTAACGAAAAACAATAAGGTGTTGCCAGAAAAAATAAGTCATAAGCAAAATGCACATGCACCATAACCCATAAGAAATGAAATAACGTATGAAAAAGTAAAGCTCTTTTGATCACATCAACTTCAAAGAAAATAACCAAGCACTAAAAACAGTCAGGTTATCAACTAACCGTATAAAGGCTGGATAATTAGCATAAACACTTCGCCGCATTTCTTCAGCAGAAGCTCTCTTCAAATCCAATAGATATGAGCATAACTGCTTTATATCCTGTGAACAGAACAGAAATATGTCATCATCCCAATATAACTGAGCAAAAAAACAAAAAAAAAGAGTCCAGCCAAGTAATCCAACAATCTCTGTTAACAAAATCAAATACTACTCTCTTTGTAGTAAATTAGACAAGGCCTAAACCAACTTTTCCCTCAGCTCTGTCACACCATCACAGAAAGGGACTAAACAGACGAGACACCCTCTATGCCCATTAAAATGATCGAATTGAATCTTTTCTATAAGAGCAAACGATCGTAACAGATTCTGTCTCTGATAGAAGACATAGTCATTCGTGCAAATTCACATGAGCTACATTCTGTATTACACTGACCATCATTTGGCAAGCGAAAAGCTTATAAAATGGGTACTAAACCTATCAGCATTTCTTAAGAGTAACAGTTTTACATAATGATAATTCACAAACTGCCTTCAAATTCCAGTAGATCACAAGAACATCCATACAAGAAATGAGTATACTACATAGATCATCATCTCCTCGAGCTAACACAATCTGCAACCTAATATCCATTATACATTACGATTTACTAAAACAATCACCAACTGCAACAAAACATGAATACTGCAACATAATCACAAATCTACGAAGAAGTCCCCACAGACTCAGACCTAGAAAATTCTCATTAGTGATAACAGCAGATCAAAGAAAAACCAACACGAAATGATTAAAGAGAAAAACCTTCTCGTTGATAGAACATTTGGATTGCACATAAGCATCAGCATCGAACTTATCAGACTTGAATAGACTCAAGCCTTCCTCGACTCTGGCACCATTTTCTTTCGTCGGTGTTGCTTTTGATCTGGCCGTCTTCGCCGCCATCGTTAAACTTCTCAGAGAAAACCTAAAATTTCACAGCGGTACCAGATCAGCAATCCCAGTGATGCCGGAATGTTACCGGAGAATTAAAGCACAGATCTGAGGAAGCTCCTAGAGAGGAGAGCAGAGGATTGATAAAATTGAGAAAGTGGCGGTGGGTAGAAGATGATGATCGAGTTGGTAACCAGAGCGATTTAGCCAACGACGGAAGCTTGGCTTTTTCGTCTGTTAAAAGTTAAAACAAAGAATTTTCTTCTTGAAAATTAATTATTAAAAAAATAAATACATAAATAACTCTGACTGTTTTGATGATTAACTAAAAGCAATTTAGATAACTTTCTCTCTCTTCTCTCTCGATCCTTCAGAGAGAGAAAGTTTTCTTCTTCTCCGGCAACGACCAGCTTTCTCAGTGGTGTTGGCTGGCTTTTCTTCCAGCATCGATGGTTTCATCACCGTCGTTGGCTGGCTCCTTTCCGGCAGCTTTCGGCTTTTAAAGCGAGGTTGGCTGGCTTAACTCCGGCGTTATCGGCTTCCATAGCGAAATCGGTCGGCTCTATGTTTAGCGTTACCACCGTCTAATGGGTTTTTCTTTTTTTTTGGTTTCGGATCTGTCAAAAAACAAAGACACAATCCGATTGATCGGAGTACTGCCTTTGATTGATGGACATCGTCTGGTTTTTTGGATTCGAATCCGTTTAACGAAAGCAAGCCTATGCATAAATTCCTTTCTATGAAGATTGTAAAGTTGTTGTTTGAAGATGAAGATGAAGAAGATTTGTAGATTTGCTTTAAGTGAAGTCATATTCTCATCAAAACTTAAATTGGAATTTCGCTTCTATTTCTCTCGGCGAAGATTGAGATCTGATGCAAGAATTGAGCAAATTTTCCGGCGATTTTGATCGGAATTGAAGTTTTCCGGCATCACAACACTCTGCGGGTGATCGGAGACTTCCACCTCTTCAACTTCCCACGTGTCATCCAATCTGTTTCCCATTTGCCACGTGCTCTATGTGCTGTATACGACACTTTTTCTTCAGTCTAAGGTTAAGCAAGGTTTGTGAAATAAGTTTCTGGAGCAGATAAGCGTTTACCTTTTGATTTTGTTCTAGAAATAATGGCTGACACTTCTATTAGCCATATATTTCTAATGAAGCTGAAGATCAAATGAAGACTAAGTTTGCATCACTTCTTCTGGTTACAATTAGTTATTGTCATGTGATAATTTCTTCTTGTAATCGTTGTTAGTTTATGCTTTTGATCAACTGAACCTTTTTAATCATGTTTTAGTCTGTAATATGTCTGGTTGTAATGGCTCTCATACTGGTTTTGATACTGGCTACTGATATAAAACAGACACTCTTGCAACAAAAAAAAAAAAATAACTCTGACTGTTTGACTAGTAACAAATTACGGCATAGACGCATAGTTAGATAAAAATCACTATTTCAAGAAAATTTAGCCAAAAATGATTTTTTTTTAATTTTCTTATGGTATTAGAGTTCGAATTTTGACAAGTAATATGGCATTAATAGAGTTTATTTTTAATTTTAAAATAGATTTTTTGTAAAAATTGACCGATAAAAATTATTATTTCGAAAGAGTGTATATTTCCTCGCTGCTAATGTTATCCGAATCCAAATTGCGTTTGATCTTTACGTCGATTCTGTTGACAACGACAATATCGTAATTGTCAAAAGGAGATACGCACTCTACGATGGACAACCAGCCAAAACCTCCATTCATTACCTTCGTATCTCATGAACAGAATTGGTTCACCATGTTCCGGGACACATGACTTGATGTGAAAGTCTTTTATACCCACTTCTATTCTCTCTTTTGATGTCTAGTGTAGTGGTTTTAGTTTTATAGTAAACTCTTAATTTGAAGAACAACGATAATGAATCAATTTGAATGTCTAGATTTTGCAAAACAAAAAAGAAAGGAAAACAATTTTTTTGGTTAATTCGATAATAGACATGGCAAATCCAACTTTCTGTAATCAGAACCGGCTTTTGGGCCAAGTATTAGCTTGCGGCCGTTAATAATAAAATTTAATTTCGGCCGATTTTCAATCAATGTTCTTTTAATTTAGCGGTTTAACTATACTTACAAAATCATCACTTTTCGGTTTTGAACCGCATGTACTGCAGAAAGAAACCTACTATAGTAGCATGAACCCACTCATGATCCTTAACTCAGCTTGTAACACATCCATCTTAGCAGCCTCAAATCTTGTTACGTTTCTATGGCGGATATGTACAATATCTTTTTACTTGTTTAAGCTCAATCACTCAATTAAATGAACATGGAGTAGACAACATGCAAAAGAAAACAACACAAGATTTGTTTACCCAATTCAGTAAAATAAGGGTGATCAAGCCTACATCTAGAACTAGAATCGATCGGGCAATCTACTATGATGAATCAAAGTTTAATCAAAGTTTGCTCAGAACTCTTTATCAAGAATCGAGCTGAGCAACAAGAAGAAGAAAGTATCCAATACAATAGAGTAATTAAGTAGAAGAATTAGTCTTTTACATGCTTAGTTACAAAAACAACTAACCCTCGAACCAAAACCGACGCCGGTTTACGAAATGCTTACTTAAGATTGCCGTTAATGTGAATCTGAGCCAAAAACCTTTGAAGAATCATCATCATCGAGACACAGAGAGAGATGTTTTGTAGCTTATCCATTTCCAGATTTGTCTCGAGGAAGACAATAACATCATCTCTTCTCTCTCGCAATTTCAGATTCATTCTCTCCGTTGATTCTCCTCCTCACACCCCTCTTCTACGCCCTTCTTCCAACACCCTAATCCCTTCCTCCTCCTTCTCTCGCCGTATTTGGGACTCCTGCAGCGGCGGTGGCGGTGGCGGCGGAGACGATTATGACCACATCAGAAGTGACGTCAATTGCCCTCGTTGCTCTGCTCAGATGCACGTCATCTTCTCAAATCGTCCATTGTCTCTCACAGCAAGAGAACCAGGGATCTATCAAGCTGTTAATTGCTGTTCTCAATGCAAAACAGCTTTTTACTTTAGACCATTCAAGCTCTCTCCTTTACAAGGGAGTTTTATTGAACTAGGGAAGGTTAAAGGAACTGATGATGACCATGATGATGATGATGATGATCAGAAATCTTTCCCTAGGAATTGGAAAATTCAAGGTCTTAGAAACGATGAAGATGGTGAGGATGCTGATGAGGAGGAGGATGAAACTAATGGCGGTGATAAAGAGAAGCAATCTGTGATTAAGCTTCCAACGCCTAAGGAAATTTGTCAAGGGCTTGATGAGTTTGTCATTGGTCAAGAAAAGGCGAAGAAGGTTTGGTCCTGTCATAGCTTCTTTTTCTTCTTTTTCTAAATTAGATTCTTGTTTACATATCTTTCCTTTTGTGCAGGTGCTTTCTGTGGCTGTTTATAATCATTACAAAAGAATATATCATGCTTCTCGGAAAAAAGGGTTTGTCTTCTTCTATGCCCCTTATCATTCTGATACTCTATATGGGTCACAATAAAGTTCAATCCTTTTGCTCTTTTTTGAATTCCAGGTCTAATAACCTTGATATAGAGGATGATAATATTGATCATGTGGAGTTGGATAAGAGCAATGTGTTGTTGCTTGGTCCCACTGGTTCAGGTGCGTATTGTTGCTTGCCATAGTGTTCTTGAAAGTATATAGAGCTATTGTTTAGTATGATAATGATCTTGGCCTTTATGTTTCTTGCTTGGTTATAAGAACAGGAAAGACTTTACTGGCAAAAACTTTAGCGCGTATTGTCAATGTGCCATTCGCCATTGCTGATGCCACTTCACTAACTCAGGCAAGTTGTTTCACTGATCCTCATAAGGTTTGGTAATTGAAAATGATAAATAGTTACCCAGAACATTAGCATTAGGGCCACTAGGATGTCTTTACAATCCCTCATTTGGAAAAATATTTTGATTGATGAAGTGACATTTTTCTAGCTTTTTAGAGGAATCCTTACTCAAGTCTTGCTCTTAGCATAACTAAACTACTCTTCTTGTCCAGGCAGGTTATGTTGGTGAAGATGTGGAATCAATTTTGTACAAACTATATGTGGTATGGCTTGCTATCACCTCATATTATGTCTCTGGTTTCACCATACCTTCTTTTGGAAGATAATCTTAACAACTGCTTACTAATTAGTTTTCCGCTGACTACTTCTGAAATTACAAATGTACTTTGTTCCTGTCTTTATAACAGTTCAGAAAATATTTTTCTCCTTGATCCACTATTTTAGTATCCGGATAATCTTGTTGTTTGCAGTATTCATGTTAATTTATTTCCTAGATGCTAATTAGCAACCTCTTTACTTTGTTACTGCAGGAAGCTGGGTGCAATGTAGAAGAAGCTCAAAGGGGAATTGTGTACATTGATGAAGTTGATAAGATGACTATGAAGGTCTGAGTTTTCTTCACTCTTTAATTTTGATTCTTAATTGGTTGATACTCAATACTTAGCAACATATTTTTCTCTGTCAGTCTCATAGCTCAAATGGTGGTAGAGATGTCTCTGGAGAAGGTGTCCAACAGTCATTGCTAAAATTGCTGGAAGGAACTGTAAGACTTTTCTACTTTAAATCTTTTAGTTTTTTTCAAAACTGCGTATATACATGTAAACTGTTGACAAAACACATGGTGTATTCCTTATTAAAAGCTAAAATATATTGTCAATAGTCTATGCTCGATGCCTTAGTAAAAAGCTAAAGACGTGCTCAGACATTATTGATTAAAAACAAAAGGTCGATACTCGATGCCTATATAATAGATTTAATCACCAAACAATATAGAAAATCAATATAATAGTGTGAGAATCTCATGATAACATTTGGAATTCTTGTTGATCAAAAATTCCACCTTATATTCAATAACATTTTTCAGGTGGTCAGTGTACCGATTCCTGAAAAAGGATTACGGAGAGATCCTCGAGGAGATAGCATTCAGGTAATGCATGAAAAATCTCCTGCTTTCAGTTTTTTTTGTTTGTTTCCGAGTATCTCAGAAAGCACTTTTGTGACATAGTCCGTCAAAATACCCCAGTTCATGAAAAAGCTGAACGTTTTGGCGAAAAACCTAACATGCAGATGGATACGAAAGACATCCTTTTTATTTGTGGTGGAGCATTTATCGATCTGGAGAAAACTGTTTCCGAAAGGTATATTTCTCAAGTCATACAGATTAGGAAAAGTTAATTTATCCTCTGTGCTATAGGGCTTATATCGCATATACATATATTTCTCTTAACCAGGCAACATGATGCCTCTATTGGTTTTGGTGCTTCCGTTCGTACAAACATGAGTACTTCTGGGTTCAGTAGTGCTGCAGTTACATCCTCCTTGTTGGAATCTGTAAGGAATACATTCTTACATCTCTCATTATATTGTATGCTAGATTATTTACTGTCAAACTGATGCAACTTAGTTGTTGTCTGATAAAAAGAGCACTTGTAATTATTGTTAATTGGTTGTAGTTACAAAGTGAAGATCTTGTTGCGTATGGTCTCATTCCTGAGTTCGTTGGAAGGTTACCCATCTTAGTGAGCTTATCTGCATTAAATGAAGATCAACTTGTACAGGTAGCTTGATTCTACTTATTTTGTTAGTTGTTACTGTGCTTATGGAATGGTTTTCAAACATCTGTTGTCATTTAGTTTTCCCTTGATGCACAATAAGGAAAAGACACTAATGTTGCTTTAAAATTCACTCAATTTCTCGGCTGCCTATTGTTTATCTTTATCCCAATTCAGTAAGTGAGTGATAGCTGTATGAGATTGCATCCGGAGTTTTCTTCAAATCTCTTTATTTTAGGCAGCTTTCTCTGTTACAAGTTATAACTGCTTATTGTTCGTTATGCAGGTTCTTACAGAGCCTAAGAGTGCATTGGGTAAACAGTACAAGAAATTGTTTCGCATGAACAATGTAACGACACTTCCTACCACTCCATGTTTACTTACATTTGCCTCCTCCCTCTGCTATAACCCTCATTTCTGCGTTGATTATGTGTTAGGTCCAACTGCATTTTACTGAAGGAGCAACAAGGCTAATCGCGAGGAAGGCTATGTCGAAGAACACTGGTGCACGTGGCTTACGGTCTATACTGGAAAGTATCCTCACTGAAGCAATGTTTGAGGTATGAGGAATGAACCCTTTTAGTTTTGATACTTCAACGTAGATATTCGATTGCAATTGACTACGAATACCGTATTTATGTGTTTTAATGTTGAATATGAATCCTAAACAGATACCAGATAGCATCACGGAAGGATCACAGAGTATAAAGGCAGTTCTGGTGGATGAGGAGGCTGTTGGTTCAGTTGGAACCCCAGGATGTGGCGCAAAAATTCTTAAAGGAGATAATGTGTTGCAACAATATGTTGAAGAAACAGAGTCAAAGGTAAGTTTAGTGCAACTCGTGCTAAGTTGACACACCTTACCTTTTGCGAAAGCTTCAGAAATTGTTTGATGTTATAGGAGAAGAGAAAGGAGGATGAAGCTAAGAGAGCTCAGAGTATGTAGCCGAGCTGATGTTATGAGAGGTGTGAGTAATGTTAGATATATAGGGGCATGAATGATCTCAGTCAGCAAAGCTTAGTAGTTTCATTGTTCAGATTCACTAACAAAGAAAGAGATAAAAGAGTAAACAGTACTTTAATGGGGAGAGCACTCTCAAATGAGCTTGTTGGATAAGTTGTGAATAAAATATGCGAGTGTGAGGAATGCACTCTACATTGTACGAGTCTATGAGGGAGTCGATGAATAGTATGATGCTATTATATCTATTTTGTTACTTCTATTCGAGTGGTCATATCTATTTTCCTCCAATTATCAGCAGTAGTCAAGTTAAGATCATCTCCGATTCATAAAACATCTTTCTTTTTCGTGGAATCTGGAAAATGAATCTTGCTTCTGGAAATTACAACCTATTGAACACAGAGAAGTCACAACGAGCTTCACTCCAACTCCATACATTTTATTAAATAGAGGAATCACTCAAAAGTTCATAAGATTTAGAGAAAAAAAAACAGAGAATAAAAAGAGAGGAAATAAAAGCAGAGGAGAAACGAATCAAAGTTATTGAAAACAGAGGAGGATAATGTTTCGTTTTAAATCATATAAATAGGATCAGGAGTCGCTGATGGGGAGCACATGGACCCCAAGTTTATGAAGCATGGTACTTGATTTTCCATGGAAGCCAACGATCTTGTGACCTTCCTTGTGGAGCACGAAGGTTGGGTCATCATCGAGTCCATAACATGGAGAAGTTCGCTTGTTGGTGGTGAACATGAGCATAATTATAACTTCAAATTCTTCACTTCCAGGTACTACATCATAACTACCTTCAACTGATGTGAGGTATTCGCACGGATAGTCCAGGTCGAACTATAATTAAAAAAACAAGATAATCCAGAAGATTAACATGAAAGATCAGATAGAAATAAGCTTTTGTATAATTGGACAAGTAATTAATAAAAGTGAAGGAGTAGTAATCACCTCTTCATGTCGAAGTAGGTTCTTGTTCCCATGATGATCTCCCACTATTATCTCGTGAATGTCATTTTCATAAAGAAACTTGACTGAAACGATACCAACCTCACCAGTTCCAATGTATATCTTTCTAACACCTTCGAAATTACTGCCGTCATCCCAAGGAGCTCCTCCAGCACCACCTTGTGCTTCTAGCTTTTCCGCAGGAGGAAGAGGCATCGGATAATAATATGCACCAAGAGCCGCAATTACCCTCACCGTATAATAATACCATCCATGAAATCCGACAATGGCACAACCTTTGCTCTCGAGGACAAATTCAACTGAATCAGAAGTTTCGATTCCATATTTCTGAGACGTTCTCCCTTTTGATGTTTTGAAAGTCAATGACGAAACCGCGTAAGAATTCGTGGTCCCCACCACGGACGTGATAAATTCATTTGGAAAGTCAACAACAAACTGCAATATACAAAATAATCTACTCAACTACATATATGTATATTTCGTCGACGGATATTAGTTATATAAGTATTCTGACCTCTTCTTCTTGGCTATCAATGTTGATTCCATGGTTACGCTTTTCAACTTTGCCAGCGTTTTCATAGTTAATCCTGAGACACATAATATAACTACTTGCCCAAAAAACGGACACCTTTCTAATACCCTCAAAAGCACCATCATCCCAAATGGCGTTTCCAGTTCCAGTAATAATACCGTGGCATTCCGACTTTGTTGGAGTAAGCGGTGTGAAATATGCTCCAAGAGAGTTTAGATTCTTCTCAGCATATCCATGAAACCCAACAATCTTCATTCCACTTGATGCAAGTCTAAACTTCTTACCAGTGTTGGATCCCATAAGCTCTGAAGTCTTGATGTTAGTCTTGAATTGAAGTGCATGAATGACCCCACATTCATCATCACCTTCGTAGTAACCCTCAACAGACACCAAATATTCTTTGTCATGCATAATCTCAAACTGTAAAACAAAGATTACGTCTAATGTTTAATACTATACTCATGCAATTGAATAAACAGAATTTTAATTATGATTTCTCCATGACATGTATACATACCACGTGTGGGGAACCTCTTCTATAGATAGAACCATGCATTGGCCCACCTATCAGATGCCCATCCTTGTCAACATACTCAAACTTGATGAATTGTATGCCTTTTTGACCACTTCGTACATGTATCTTTGTAATACCGGCCTGGTTGACTCCAACATCCCACTTTGTGCCTTCCTTGCCTCCTATCGCTTCTATTCTAGTAGGAGTACTCCAAGTGAAGTATGCTCCTAGAGAGGACACCACCTTCCAATCATGAATTGATCCGTGAAACCCAATGATTTTTTTTCCCCCTACTGCTAGTATAAACTTGGTACATCCGTCATCATGATATCCAATCGGTTTAGAAAGCCGCAAGTTGGTTTTGAATTGCAGTGCTTGAATCCCTTTGTCCTCTGTGTAGTAGCCCTCAACAGATTCAAGATGTTCACTTTTTAGATGGTTAATCTCAAACTGCAAAATTTGGTGAAAAATGATCTACAAAATTTTCCACATGCAAGAAAGCGAAAAAGGAAGTCAAAAATTTCTAAAGGATAATCATATACCGTGTGCGTGTAAGTATTCCACGAATTACCATGGAAGGGTCCATCAATTGGTTTTCCACTTTTGACATAGTCGAAACAAATGGACTCTATGCCATTAGGAGAACAATTTACATATATTTTTGTTACATCATCATGGTCAGATTTGTCATCCCACATGTCGCCTTTCTTGCTCCCTTCCGCTTCCGATCTTTCGGTCATCTCGAACCAGTTTAATCTTCACATATGTATGGCAATCGTATGTGTTTCTTAGTCAGTAATATATAACCTTTCCAGCCAAGGATCAACACAAGTTCTAATTGAAGGAAGAAGATCAAGTTTTTTTTTTTTTTTTTTTTTGTAAAAAAGAAGCAGAGGCAACTATTATCTAATAAGTAACAATTTCTGATATTCGATGCTCTGCATTTTTAAGAACATGCTCATTACGTTTGTATAATTTAGATAAGATATTAAACTCTGAAAGACTGAAACATTGATGTAAATAAAAGCACCATAAAGAGAGAACTGACCTATGATAGTCGAGGAGAGAGAGACAGCTGATTGAACTGAGAGGCTATGTTGATCTATATAAGCAAAAGGATGAAGGTGGCTCTATTTATAGGCTTTTCAGAAAGACGAAAAAAGTCTTTTTCTTAATCGTTTTGCAATTATATTCTCCAGCTAAGAAAATGCAGAATTATACAAAAAAAAAATCAGATACAAGAAAATATTATCCTTTTATTTTAAACTAATATTGACAACTAATTAGTCATAAAGTTAAAATTTAAATCATTTGAAATCCTTGCAGGGTTAGAACCTAAAATTTTCTCATTCGTTGTGCTCCTTGTTTGAAAAATCGCTAGGCGCTAGTCGGGCGCTAGGTATGGGCCTAGCGATTAATCGGAAAATCGGAGATTAATCGGGGATTAGTTTTAGGATTATTTTAATATTTTTAAAACATATTAATCAAATATTATTTTCAAAATTGCAGTAAACACATAAAACTGTATTTTTGAGATAAATTTTTATGATTTTTATTACAAATTTATGATTTTTATTAAAATTTGAACATAAATTATTGTAAAACATCAGAAACTCCCAATTTAAATGATTGAATAACAAAAATAAAACGTTTTTTATACTTGCAATCTAAAAATAATCGAGATATGTAAAATTAGGCGGGGAGTAATCGGATTAGGCGGGAAGTAATCGGATTAGGCGGGAAGTAATCGGGTAACTGATTTTTTTAGGGGATTAGTCATTAATCGAGGCGGATAGGGTGGACCTAGCGATTAAGCGGGGAGTAATCGGACCTAGGCGGGGATTTTTAGAACAGGGGTTGTGCTACACGATATTGACAATTGATTTTTTATTTGTCGTGACATTTGTGTTGTATGTTTTCTTATTTGTTAAATAGTTTTTAATTATATAAAAATTAGAAGTAAAAAAACAAAAACAAAAACTAAAATAATTTTATGCCAAAACCTTAACATAACTTATATTGAAGTCATCTAAAAACTTTATATCTCCTTATAATATTAAATAAGTTACTTTTTTTTGAATAAAATGTTAAATTAAATTTAAAAGAAAAAATGGCGTTTGTACAACGTGTGCATCGTGAGTTTGAAGTGTTCTAATCTAGGAACCACGAATTATGCAACTAATTTCTAGAGCCGAACCAAAATTATAAGCCTTTGTCATATCTTCTATCCCCCGTGAGTTTAATTGTTGAGAGATGGTCCCTTATCTGCTTGTCTATCCAGCCAATAATTGTTGTTTCCATGTCTCTGTCCATTGCGCTCCCGCCAGATTGCGTAGACCGAGGTTTGGAAGACATACCGAGCGAAGATTGTTAGATAAGTTATTACATAACGTAGTGATACAAAAAAACAAAAAAAAAACAAATACAAAAAACAAAAAAAAAAAGACTACACAAAGTCTTCCCCACGAATATTGTTTTCGGGATTGTATATTCGATTCACGACCTAATTGAATCATTATATAAGTAAGACTTCTACTTCTGGTCATTAATATATTATATAGTCATTTTCAAAGTTTTCACGGAAACAAAAAAAACAAAAAAAACTATATATACGAAGTTTTCTCGGAAATATTGTATTTAGGATTGTAAATTCAACTCAGGATTAACAAAGGTAGACATTATGCAAATAATGGAACCCTACTTGCATTGTATTTAGTTAGTTTAATTTTGTCAACGCTTGCATGATGACATCTTGTATCAAATCAGGCTCATCCAGTGCATTTAATATGAAAAGATTAAAAAAAAATGAGAGAAATTAAGGCTCTTCTGACTTCTGAGTACAATTAATTAGCGTATACAATTTTGCAAATACGTGACAGCTACTACACGAATTTCATCTTTATCCACAAGTTTTGTACAAGTTTACTTGATCCACTGTTTAGACAGATTCTATTTCACATTTCATCTTAATAATCTTAGACCATGTACATAGCTGAATTTTTAAGGGTATCAGAAGCCCATAAACAATATATTAATGGGTAAAACAATTCATTTGGGCATGAACCGTATCACTGGAGTGATACTTCTGATACCCAGTCTCTAATGACGTGGCGGCTCGTGATTAGTCGGAAAAACGCGTTTTTGTGGGAAAGGAGAGAAAAAAGAAAAAATTTCATTCTTCGTTTTCGCGATTCTTCTTTCCTCCTCTGTCGGCGAATCGCCGATTCTTCCGTCTCTCATTCTTTATCATCGCCGGCGGATCTCCATAGTTCTCCGTGGAAGAAGAACATGCAGATGCTTCACCTCTGCGTGTCTGCTCGTCATCTGCCCCGTCGAGGTTCCGTAGATCTCCCTCGAAGAAGAGCTGTCAGTTGGAGATGGAGTGTTCTCTGTAGATTCAGACGACTATGAGTGAAGATAAGTTGATTACTGATTTCATTTTCTTATGTTTAGATCTAGGTTTAGGGTCTGGGTCGATTCAAGGGTTGGTTTGTGTTTAGGGTTTCGGGAAATTCGTTTGAGAAGGTTAAATTGGATTAGGGTTTGGATTAGGGTTAGGTTTTTGTTGGATTAGGGTTTGGTAATTGTTAATTTCGGTTTGAAATTGAAAAAATCTTTGCTTGATTTTTGTAATTTCTGGAAATTAAATTTCGTGGTGATGGATTGAAATGGTCCTTTTGGGATAATTACGGATTGCAATTGAGTAGAACTGTTTTTCATTATGATTAAGAACTATAATTTGTTATGCAAACGATGGATTTCTAAAAGTTTGTTTCGGATTTGATTTTAATTCTTTGTATTTGATGTAATAATTGAAACTGATTCTATTTTCTTCATGGTTTTGCAGATATGTCTGAGTAAGAGGATGGAAGTGGTGAGATTCTTAAATGATGAGAAGCTGCGGAGGTGAAATGTAATCTCCAAAATGGCATTATAAATTTTAATTTCTGTGTGTGTTGAAACTGAATTGAAACTTAATTGAATTCAATTGAATTGAATTGAGATTAGGAATAATTGAAACTGAATTGAAACTGAAACTTAATTGAATTCAATAGAATTGAATTGAGATTAGGAATAATTGAATTGACTAGAAACTGAACACTTGAATTTATTAGTGATTAGATAGATATGGTTGAGAATGCAGTTGTGTTTAAATGGAACAATGAATACAGATGAAGTATGAAGTGAATTTAATGTCATCTCTGTTAGAATATTTTTTCTGAGAATAGAGTCAGTTTAAATGTTTTTTGTGTCGTTGGTGATGAAACAAAGTGAATTAAAACAGAAATTAGGTTCTATTAAATGCAAACTGAACTTACAATTAAAGGGAAATAACATGATGATGAGAATGGTGCCATCTAGACTGAAGTTATGTTGATGGAAAGTGTCTCAGTGACTTAAACTGAATTATAATGACTCGTATTCAATAGAAATTAGGTTGATCTTTGTTGAGTGTTTGCCTTTATAATAAGTTTCTGAGAACTTAACAAACCACCTAAACTGAACTAAAACACAAAATGGCTTCCAACTTGAACTTTTCCTCTTCTCAGTCGTTTACCAATCTCTTGTTTAGCCAAGAAGATAACCCAACCCCTCTCAGTCCTTCACAGCCTCCTTTTTCTGAATCCCAAACACCCACAACCTTAGCTAGGGAACCTAGGGGAACCTAGAGTGAGATGGAGTGTTCTTAAAGAGAAGGCACTTGCAAGTGCCTGGCTCAACACATCCAAAGACTCTGTTGTGGGGAATGAGCAGAGATCAGCTGCCTTTTGGGATAGGGTTGCAGCATATTATGCTGCATGTCCTGCTGTCTCTAAGCTCACCATCCGAGAGGCAAATACTTGTAAGTAGAAATGGCAAAAAATGAATGAGCTTGTCATAAAATTTGCAGGCTGTTATGAGTTTGCCTCTCGGACTCCTCGCAGTGGAGAGACTGAAGATGACATTCTAGTGCTGGCCTACAAGCTTTACCATCAGGATCAAAAAAACAAATTCAGTCTTGAGCATGTCTGGAGAATCCTCAAGACTGATCAGAAATGGTGCAATTGGTGTGAGACAAAACTTCCTGCCAAGAAGAAAGCTAAACTTTCATTTGTAGAAGAAGAGAGTCTTCAAAGGCCTATAGGGGTGAAGGCAGCCAAGACTTTAGCCAA
This sequence comes from Arabidopsis arenosa, assembly GCA_905216605.1. NCBI lineage: Eukaryota > Viridiplantae > Streptophyta > Magnoliopsida > Brassicales > Brassicaceae > Arabidopsis > Arabidopsis arenosa. Next base: position 7,609,066 of record LR999458.1, read on the forward strand.
GTCCAAAGGTAAGGGAAAGAGTGAAGGAGCTGACGCTGGTTCTGTTGCTGAATTTCAGCTTTTGTGGGATGTGAAAGAGAAAGATTTGGCTTCCAAAGAGAGACTCTCCAAGCAGAAGCTACTTGACAGCCTTCTTGGAAGGTCTGATGGATTGAGTGAGATGGAAATTGAACTTAAGAACACTCTTATCAAAGAGTATTTGTCTGGAAGTAATGTGTTTGTTTCTGAGAGTGAATATTTTGGTCTTTAGGTATGTGTTGTTAGTTAAGTTGTTTTGTTTACTTAACATGTAGTATTATTTGATATTCTTTGCTTTTTTATGTGCAGGACCTCCTCTTGGAAGCTAGTGATGTCGGCAAGGAAAGGATTGAGAGTATATGTTGCTTTAATGTAGGGTTGTGTGACTTTATTCGGATGTACCTTGTTTTTTGCTTTATTCGGATGTACCGTCTATGGTCAGAGCTACTAGTTTTTTGTTTTTAGTAGCACAATGTATTGTCGGCAATGTTTTTGTGGTCAGAAGCCACTTGTTTTTACTTTCTATGGTCGATGCACAATGTATTATTGGTACAATTCTCTTATATATATGTCTTTGTCTTCTCATATTTCTCAATACAAATCCATTCAAAACGATTCTTCCTCTTCTCATATTTCTCATTACAATTCCTCTCAAAACAAGTCTTTGTTTTCATTTACAAACCACAAAACTCTTTTAATTGTTTTCCTTCTCAAACCCAATTCTCTTTTAATTGTTTTCCTTCTCAAACCCAATTCTCTTTTGAATTGTTTTCCTTCTCAAAACCCAAATCTCTTTTAAATCATTTTCCTTCTCAAAACCCAAATCTCTTTTAAATTGTTTCCTCTCTCTAACCCAAATCTCTTTTAATTTCTTTTACGTTTTGCTTCTTAAAAAAATAATGGCATCTCATTCTAATGGTGATGACACTTTTGATGATATTATAGAGGAAAGGTTTGAAAATTGTTTTGAAGATGGTTTAAATAATTACATTAGACGTGTAGCGGGGAAAAAAAGAAAAAAGGCTGCTAATATCGAGAGAGATCGAGAAGAAGAAAATATTCGATTATGGAACGATTACTTTTCGGATGACCCCGTTTACCATGATCGCATGTTCCGACGCCGATTTCGAATGACCAAGCCGTTGTTCCTTCGTATTGTTCAAAGTCTTTCTCAATTTCCATATTTCCAACAAAGGGAGGATGCTACTGGAAATCAAGGTCTATCTGCCCTACAAAAATGTACTGCCGCAATTAGGCGTCTGGCATATGGTCTTGCAAACGATGCGATGGACGAATACCTTCGCATGGGTGCAACCACTGTGAGCCAAGCACTAGAGAATTTTGTAGATGGCATAATAAATTTATTCTAAGATGAATATTTGAGGCGGCCTACACGTGAAGATTTCCAACGATTACTTCATTCTGGAAAGGAACGCAGATTTCCGGGAATGATAGGAAGCATTGATTGTATGCATTGGGAGTAGAAGAATTGTCGTACGGCTTGGAAATGGCAGTATTCACGCGGACATGGAAAACCCACTATCGTTTTAGAGGTTGTGGCATCACAAGATCTATGGATTTGACATGCTTTTTTTGGGGCTCTAGGTACGTGTAATGATATAAATATTCTTGACCGCTCACCGGTGTTTGATGATATATTAGAAGGTCGAGCTCCACGACTCAGGTACGAAGTCAATGGACATCAATACAAAATGGGTTATTACCTCACATATGTTATATATCCGAAGTGGGCAACATTCATCCAATCAATTTCCCGACCACAAGGACCGAAAGCATCATTATTTGCTAGTTGTCAAGAAGCAGTGAGAAAAGATGTCGAGCATGCTTTTGGAGTCTTGCAGGCTCGGTTTGCTATTGTTCGAAACCCAGGTCTGTTTTGGGATAAAGAGCGAATGGGCAAGATAATGAGAGCATGTATCATATTGCACAATATGATTGTAGAAGATGAACGAGACGAAGATACTCAGTTCGATTTATCTGATTTCGTAGAAGGCGAAGGAAGCGGAACTTCTCAAGTAGATAACTCTTTTTCTACAGAGACAGCTACAAATGTGAACAATTTGATGGCCAATCGAGCTCAAATACGTCATAAACAAACACATCGACAATTGAAAGAAGATTTGATTGAACATATTTGGCAAAAATGGGGTCAAGGTAATTGACTACAAGCGACTAAATTATTTTTATAATCATATTTTTTTAAGTTTTTTTGAATTAAGTATATTCTACGTTTTTTTTTTTGTAATATTACCTTTTGTAATTCTATATTTTTATATATTTATTTTTGATTTTGTAAACTTTTTTTTTTATGATACTTAAACCGGTATCACCAATGGAAACATATTTAGTAAGAGTATCATAAAAAATCTCAAACAATAAACAAATATTATAAATAATACTAAAAAATTCTTAATGATGATATTATAATTTCATCCTAAACATTATCTCTCTTTAATCTCTTCTTCCTCTCTTTCATCCTCTGTCGCTGCGACTCTTTTCCGGTGATTCCGGAGACGCCGGAGACGCTGGAAATAACAGCGGCAGCCTCTCAAGCTCATTTATAAAATAGCGACAGTCGCTGGGTGAATGGATCTTCAATCCTAAGTCTATTTAATCAGTTTCTGGCTTTCAATTTTTGTGTAGTCGTCGCAGTGACTGCAACTGTAAAAAGAACACGCCTATATCATAAAACGATGTCCCTCCAATGGAGGGAAGAAAGATAAATAAAGTATTAGTTATAGTCCTTTTTTTTTAATGCACATATACAAGAATGATATACATAATAGTGGCGGATCCAGGAATCTATACTATTAATTGGGAAGCACTCAAACATAAATAACTTTATAAAGTGTAAAGTGTTACAAAAATGCCATTGGTTTTAGTTTTTAAAGAAATTAATTAAAGATGCAATAGTAATCACAAAATAACATATTTAAATAAAAAATAATAAAATTCTTTAAAGTAATTATTAGTTTCCAAAAAATTAAACTCAATTTCTCTCTCTTATTAATTATGGACGAAAATTTAAATTTTTTTTCTAAAAAGTTGTTAACCAATGAGAATTGAAAAACTAAGATTTGATATCCAACTAAAATTTTATCTAAACAAATCCTAATAAACTATTCTATATCAAAAATAAAAAGAAAAATAATACCATTTAATTCAATATTAAAAACACTATAGTTTAAAAAAAATTTACCAATGGAGGATTTTAAGATTGAATTTAAAATTTTGTAAAAAAATTAAATACAAATATTTAAGACTCAGTTTTGTTATAATATTTTCACAAATTTTGAAATATAAAACAAAATTTTATTTCACAATTTCTAAAAAACGATATTGGGCATTCATTTAGAGCAAGTTTCGGAAATATCTAAACAATAGATTGTACATATTAATTTCGAAATATTTTGTGTTTTTTTTTCTTCTCAACCGGATCTTCCTTAAACCAATCCATAATATATTACACACAGTTTTCGAAATAATGTGAACTAATTATATATTTTGCATTCAAAATATATTTATAACTTTAACAACATACATATTAATCCGCTAAACTCATAGTATATATTGTAATATTGTATGGTATTTAAAGGTAAGTAAACAAGAATTCGGAACATAATTTTAATAGAATAAAATGGAAATAGAAATTACGAGACGAGATGGAAGGGGAACATATATTAAAAATCAAACTAAATACCCAACTGGTATGAGTTCGGGTTATGAGCACTATATAAAATAAATTTGTTTACACACATAACCATGTACATACGTTTTCAGTTACACATACTCTATTCATGACAGATATGGGACCGTAATATTTTTATTTTACGTGTACGTGACAGGTTATGGGACAAAGAATTTATGACAGATATCGGACGGGATATGTTTCCTGTTCCAAAATAGTTACGCCTTGCTAATATACATGAAATAACCCAAACTAAAACCGAATTCATATCTTATTTAACATATGTAATCAAACTGTTAGAACTGTTTTGATTAGTTAAGAAAATAAAAATGTAACACCATTTAACTTTTGCAACTAAATTAATCCGAATCTTAAAATATAATTATGCATTAACGCAACTGAATTTTTTGTTCATTACTCTAACTTTATAATATTTATATTATTACGAAGTTCACTAATACAACATAATATTTTATATTTTTAAAATCTATATAACAATTTCTATAAAAGTATTTCTACACGTACGTGAATCCAGATCTAATACACCAAAATATATATCATAAAACAACGAAGTAATCTATATTGAATTAAATTTTGTTAAAAAAAATTTAAAATATGAAACCCCGCACGTACGTGCGGGTCATGATCTAGTATAATTTGTATGGGGCACATACAAATTATATATATAACTAATCGTATTAAATTTCCATAATAAAAAGTTATACGATAATATATGTTTTACCTTTAGTAATGAAGATCAGCCCCCCTGTATACACCTAGAGAAGTAATGAAGAATAGCACTAGTAACTTTTTAAATACCTCTTTTCAAAATAGATGATTTAAGGTTTTGTATATAGATTTAAAAAAAAACAATTAAAACTAATTACTTTTCGATTGAAAATTGAAAATAAAACTCATATAATTTAAAACAAGTTTTTATTTTACTAAAAACATCATCTATTATGAAAGAGAGAAAATACTTATTTATGTGCATTAGAAAAATATTATGAAAGAGAGAAAATACTTATTTATGTGCATTAGAAAAATATTATGAAAGAGAGAAAATACTTATTTATGTGCATTAGAAAAATATTAATTTCAGTAATGCTACTACCTGCAAACATTACGTTCGTGGTCGGTTACGATTGTTGGGATTTGAAAACAATCAAGTAAACTATTTTGTACTGTTTCATGTCATTTGGAAACGTTTTAAATCAATATCCAAAATATGAATCTCGAACAACCTTCAACAACCATTTGAAACGAAAATAGTATATAGGTTTCGAAAATCTCAAATGTATGATATACAATGTGGAACAAGAAAAATTTGGTAGGCGATATATTCAGAGAAGCTTAGAATTCTGAATGCTCAAATATCTTCAATTAATGCTGGAGCGGGTGTAAATCTCGTAATTCATAAACTTAATATTTTCAACATAGAACCAATTGACAATGAGCAATAGTCATGTGTATGTTCGGAAAAATATTGAACCGAAACCAAACCGAGGAAGAGGTATTGAACTGAAACCTATTTACTTTTTTCGTTTCAAATGGTAGCTGAAGGTTGTTCGAGATTCCTATTTTGGATATTGATTTAAACTTCAGAACATAAAGAACTGGAACTGAGTTGATACCAAACTGAAATATTTCAGGTATCCGAATCGAACCATAATACGATTATATGTCCAAAAATATTAGTTATTTTTATACCGAATAATCAAAAATACCCAACTAATCAAAATTAGTTGAATAACAAAAGTAGAATCGAATGGACCTGAACCATAATAACCAAAAAATATTCGAAAGTATTTATTGTACCCGAAAAAGTATTCAAAAATTTCTGAAAATACCCTATTTTTTCGGTTATTCGGATAAAAACAGTAACCAAAAATACTCTTTAACAATTTTTGGTTTCTAGTCGGTTCTCGATTTAAAGATCAGAAATACCCGAAACTGAACTGAACCCTAACCAAAATTCTAAAATATCTGAACGAATACTAAAATCTAGAACGAGAATATCCAAAACCTGAAAGTACCAAACCAAAACCAAACCAAATATCCAAACGTTCAGTACTAATAAGCGGCACTAAGCCATTCACATATTATAATAAGCGGTCAGTACTAATAAGCGGCACTAACAAGCTCCGTCAAGTCTATTGCAATTTTCATTGTAAGATCTTGACATATACGTTCGTTTTAGAAGTGCAATGTTGTAAATAAATAGGTAACATGATTTTTTAAAATTTTTAATTAATTGCATGAGATTACTCTCGAGAGACTTGAATTAAAAAGATGAGATGGTAATCCAAATTTTTGAATCATATGAATTATATATTATAGTTGTATTGTTAATTCAAAATACGACGGATCATCTTAAAACTTTAAATCTTCATTAAAATATATTAAATTAATTCCTACATAAATCGATGACCCAAAAAAAAAAAAAAAAAGGACTACACAAGGTCTTCTCTCCGAATATTGTTTTCAGGATTGTAAATTCGATTCAGAATTAAAAAAAGGTAGACATTATGCAAATAATGGAACCCTACTTGCATTGTATTTAGTTATTTTAATTTTGGTCAACGCTTGCATTTATTTCTTGGCGTTCTTTAGACAAATGCAAGTAGGATTCCATAGTAAAATAATGTGAAATTTGAATTGTTAAGACTTACGATGGTCTGGTAACCCTACTTGCATTTATAAGTATGATAATATACATAAAAGTAATGTAAATATCTAGAAAAAAAAACTAAAAATATGAAATCATAAACAAAAAATTAGATAAAACATTTATATATATTTATATTAAACAATATATGAATATTTTTAACTATATATATAAATAAATTTAATTAGAAATTGAAAAAAATACATTAAATAAGTTCTATGTAATTTTAAGCGGTCAAAGCGATCATCTAGGCGTCGCATGAGAGCTTAGTGCCTAGTCGGGGTCTAGACTCATAGAAACTATGCATTACATACCCAGAATTAATGAGTTCTACTTTTCTGTTGCTTAGTCTGATAATGTAGACATTATGCAAATAATGGAACCTACTTGCATTGTCTTAAGTTATTTTAATTTTGTCAACTCTTGCATTTACTTCCTGGCATTCGTTAAAGAATGTAATGCACTACAAATAAAAATTTCCAGCATATATAATTAGCTTCTCATCTTGTATTTTTCTTTGACATCTTCACATGATCACATGATCAAATCAAGCTCATCCATTGCATTTAATATTAAAAGATATAAAATGAGAGAAATTAAGGCCTTTTGAATACAATTAATTAGCTTATACAAGTTTGCAAATACGAGACAGCTACTACACGAGTTTCATCTTTATCCACAAGTTTTATACATGTTTACTTGATCCACTATTTAGACATATTCTATTTCACATTTCGTCTTATATCATAAAACGACGTCTTATACATGTTCTAATCTTTTTTTTTTTTTTTTGCAAATGCACATATTCAAAAATGATATACACCTGGAGAAGGAAGCATAGCACTAGTAACTTGTTAAATACTTTTTTTTTCAAAATAGATGATTTAAGGTTTCGTATATAGATTAATATATGCAGAATACAAATAATAAAATAAAAAATAAAACTAATTACTTTAAGATTGAAAATTTTTAAAAAAATTATTTTGCCATAACATCATCTATTATGAAAGAGAGGAAATACTTATTTATGTGCATTAGAAAAATATTAATGGTGGTTTAGAGTAAGGATAATTTAGGTATTTTAAGATTAAATGACAAGTGAAATCACCATTATTAGTGCTGATCAATTTCTTTGCTACTACCTCCAAACATTACGTTTGTGGTCGATCACAATTTTTGGGATATGAAAACAATCAAGTAAACTATTTTGTACTGTTTCATGTCATTTGGAACCGATTTAAATTAATATCCAAAATATGAATCTTGAACAACTTTCAACTACCAGTTGAAACGAAAAAAGTACAGTAAAACCTCTGTAAATTAATACTCTATAAATTAATAACCTCTCTAAATTAATAAATTCTTCCGGTTCAGAGTTGGGACCAGTGTAAAATATAATATAAATCGATAAATTAATAAGATAATAATTTTTTTGAAAATCCCATGTAAACATATGGTCCCATCTATATCATAAATTAATAATTGTATAAACTTATCAATAAATATATATATATGTATATTTAACTTAATATATATATATGATATAAATTTATATTTGTCATATATGAATTACTATGATATATATTTAAAATAGAATTTGTAAAATATTTAATGAAATATGACTCTATTATTCGAAAAAAGTTTGTGTTGTTTTTTAAACTTAATAATTGCTTCTCTACTTGTAATTGGTTTAAAAAAGATATTGCTTATAAAAAAAGATATTTTAGATAGAAATTTTTTAAAAAAATACAAAATTAGTAAAATCTCTTTATAAATTAATAATTATTAATTTATCAATAAATTAATACCTCTCTAAATTAATAAAATTTCATGGTCCCAACATTATTAATTTATAGAGGTTTTACTGTATATAGGTTTCGGAAATCTCAAATGTATGAGATATGTGGAACAAGAAAACTTTGGCAGGCGATATATTCAGAGAAGCTTAGAATTCCGACTGCTCAAATCTCGTAATTCAGAAACTTAATATTTTCAACATAGAACCAATTCACAATGAGCAATAGTCATGGGTATGTTCGGAAAAATATTGAACCGAAACCAAACCGAGAAGAGGTATTGAACCGAAACCTATATACTTTTTTCGTTTCAAATGGTAGCTGAAGGTTGTTCGAGATTCATATTTTGGATATTGATTTAAGCTTCAGAACAAAAAAAATCGGAACTGAGTTGATACCGAACCGAAATATTTTAGGTATCCGAATGGAACCAAAATACGATTATTTATCCAAAAATATTAGTTATTTTTGCACCGAATAATCAAAGATATCCAACGTATCAAAATTACCTGAAAAGCCAAAGCAGAATCGAATGGAACTAAACCATAATAACCGAAAGATACTCGAAAGTATTCAAAGTACCCGAAAAAGTATCCAAAAGTTCTTGAAAATAACCTAATTTTTTTGGTTATTAGGATAAAAGCCAGAACAAAAAAATACTCTGAACAATTTTTGGTTTCTAATCAGTTCTCGATTCAAAGAACAGAAATACCCGAAACTGAACTGAACACTAACCAAAATTCTAAAATATATGAACGAATACTAAAATCCAAAACCAAAATATCCAAAATTTGAAAGTACCAAACCAAAACCAAACCGAATATCCAAACGGCCAATAGCCCAATACTAATAAGCGCACTAAGCCATGCCCGTATTATAATAATCTTGGTACTTTTCCATGGGTAATCCTAAATCCTAACAAGCTCCGTCGAGACAATGTCTCTTATAGGTCTATCTTGCTAGGCTATGATACTATATTAAGTTTATAGGTTTCCAACTCACATCTAAGTGACAATTAATCAAAAGATTAAAATTCCTTATATATATATATATATATATTACTTAAAGTCTATTCAAATTTTCAATGTAAGATCTTGACATATACTTTCGTTTTAGAAGTGCAATGTTGTAAATAAATAGGTAACATGATTGTTTAAAATTTTTAATTAATTGCATGAGATTACTCTCGAGAGACTTGAATTAAAAAGATGAGATGGTAATCCAAATTTTTGAAATCATATGAATTATATATTATATTTGTATTGTTAATCCAAAATACGACCGATCATCTAAAACTTTAAATCTTCATTAAAATATATTAAAGTAATTCCTACATAAATCGATGACCCAAAAAAAAAAGACTACACAAGGTCTTCCCTCCGAATATTGTTTTCAGGATTGTAAATTCGATTCAGAATTAAAAAAAGGTAGACATTATGCAAATAATGGAACCCTACTTGCATTGTATTTAGTTATTTTAATTTTTGTCAACGCTTGCATTTATTTCTTGGCGTTCTTTAGACAAATGCAAGTAGGATTCCATAGTAAAATAATGTGAAATTTGAATTGTTAAGACTTACGATGGTCTGGTAACCCTACTTGCATTTATAAGTATGATAATATACATAAAAGTAATGTAAATATCTAGAAAAAAAACTAAAAATATGAAATCATAAACAAAAAATTAGATAAAACATTTATTTATATTTATATTAAACAATATATGAATATTTTTAACTATATATATAAATAAATTTAATTAGAAATTGAAAAAATACATTAAATAAGTTCTATGTAATTTTAGGCGGTCAAAGCGATCATCTAGGCGTCGCATGAGAGCTTAGTGCCTAGTCGGGGTCTAGACTCATAGAAACTATGCATTACATACCCAGAATTAATGAGTTCTACTTTTCTGTTGCTTAGTCTGATAAGCAGAAAATCATGCTGAGAGATTATGCAAGTTCTTAAACACTTAAAATTTACTCAAAACACTTGATTGAATTTTTTTTTTAAAAAATGGTCTTCTTATTTACTTAGATAATTCCTAGGTAAAAGAGTTTACTTTTCAAGAAATTTGAAGAATGATGTAATTTAGGTGTAACACAAGTTATGCAAGTCAAATTTTAGTTTTGATCGGAAATTCTACTCACATACTTTTCATCATTTGAAGGCATGTACTATTTGTAGATTCTGTTTTCCACTTTTATACTTTCCATGTAATGTCTATTTAGTTTTTGTTTTTCTTGTTGATTTTGATTCTTGATAATTGTATCAGGAAGCTGAAGTGCGAGAAGCTAGAAAATTAAAATCACGGCACTTAGATGCGGAGTTGTTGAATGTGAAATTATTGGAAGAACAAAGCCGTAGGGAGAGGGCAGAGTCAGAGTTATCAAAATATCATGACTTGCAGCTAAGCTTGGAGAAGTTGGAGAATAAATTGTCCTCTCGGAAATCGCAATTAGAATTGTTGATCAAATGAAAGGACTAACTGATGAAGATGCGACTTGGGAAGAAGAAAAGCATGTCTCAAATAGTTTTCCTGTCTTTATTCCAAATCTTGAAGACAAGGTTGTTGAGGAAAAAAAAGAAGAAGACAAGGTTGTTGTTCAAGAAAGGGGAAAGACGTGACCGGAACCACATGGTGGTGGGCGAGTGGTTCTCGTTTGGTTGGAAGGATCGCCCTGTTGGTCTAGGCCAGGGATCGATCCTCCCCAGACGCAGTTTCGCTCTCTCACTCCTGTGGCCACCTGAGAATTTACCTGCGGACTTGCTCAGGCGCCCCAGACCACCAGTTTATCAGGGGGCCCTTAAGTAGAGGCTTAAAAATCCCTGTGACGCAGGCTTAGGCCCAGTGGGCTAGTCAGATCACTGTGTGGTCTGGATACTGGGTTATCAAAAAAAAAAAAAGACGTGACCGGCCCATACGAGCAAGGAAGCCTACTTCTCGTTATATGGATTAGTCGTTACAGGAAAACTAACCCATAATGAGTAGTTTATTAGTAAGTTGGTTTGTGAATTTGTTCGATTTAGAAAGAGAGTGAAGAAAATCAAATTGGAGAGGCTTGAAGATGTCAAACACAACGAGTTTCGCCAAAATCTTTGGAAAAACAATTTGAGAATGGTTTTGGTGAAGATAAAAATGTAAACAAGTGATGTTTAATTTAAAATATAGTTATATCATTCATTTGCAAGGATCTATGAAAAACCTGAATAAAAAGAAAAAGATGCAACAAACTATATGTTTATGGTTCATATATATCGAACTAATAATATAATACATAATATAGGTTCCGTTCAATGCATCATCTTACGAAGTTTTATGCTCACGACTGCATCTAATCTTTTTAGGCATATATATGGTTATTGGCTTATTTATGCCTGTATTGTTTTTAGGTTCTAGAATTTAAGATTGTGTATTAGAGAAGACTCAAGTGAAAATAAGTAAAGAATCTCTAAAAGATATAATTATCTCATAGTCGTAGCCAACCCTGAAGGTTGGTTTCATGTCTTTAGGCATAATCTATAGATAGGTATCGTATAGCGCAACGAATGAGAAAATTTCAGGAGAAAATTTTAGGTTTTGTAATAGTTAACAACTGAAGTGTTTTTGGGAATTTTTGAGATATGTCTCTTTTTGTATGTTCCCTTTTAAAAATGCGTTGTTCAGCTATTTTTGAAGCTTGGAAGCAGACGAGTTAAGATCATCTCTGATTCATAGAACATATATTTCTTTTTCGTGGAATCTGGAAAATGAATCTCACTTCTGGAAATTACAACATGTTGAACATAGAGAAGTCACAACAAGCTTCGCCCCAACTCCATACACTTTATTAAACAGAGAAATCATCCAAAAGTTCATAAGAAACAGAGAAGAAAAAAAAGATAAAATATCAAAACTGAGGAAATAAAAACAAAGGAAAGACGAATCAAAGTTGTTGAAAACAGAGGAGGATAATGATTCGTTTATAAGTCATATAAATATGATCAATTGTGGGTGATTGGGAGCACGTGGATCCCAAGTTGATGAAGCATGGTACTTGATTTTCCATGGAACCCAACGATCTTGTGACCTTCCTTGTGGAGCACAAATCTTGGGCCATCCTCGAGTCCATAACGTGTAGAATTTCGCTTGTTTGTGATGAACTTGAGCATGATTATAACTTCAAATTCTTCACTTCCAGGTACTACATCATAACTACCTTCCACTGATGTGAGGTATTCCCACGGGTAGTCTAGCTCGAACTACGATATTAGAAAAAAAAAAAAAAAAAAGATAGTCCAGAAGAATAGCGTCAAAGATCAAATATAAATAAGTTTTTGTATAATTGGACACGTAACTAATGAAAGTGGAGTAGTAGTAATCACCTCTTCATGTCGAAGTAGGTTCTTGTTCCCATGATCATCTCCCACTACTATCTCGTGAGTGTCATTTTCATACAGAAACTTGACGGAAACGATACCATCCTCACCTGTCCCAATGTATATCTTTCTAACACCTTCGAAATGACTGCCATCGTCCCAAGGAGCTCCTCCAGCACAACCTTGCGCTTCTAGCTTTTCCGCAGTAGGGGCAACAGGCATCGGAAAAGAATATGCACCAAGCGCCGTAATATACATCCCAGGCTTATACCATCCATGAAATCCGACAATAGCACAACCTTTTCTCTCGAGAACAAATTCAACTGAATCAGAAGTATGGCATCCAGACATATGAGAGGTTCTCCCTTTTGATGTTTTGAAAATCAAGGTCGTAACTTGACTAGAATTCATGGTCCCCATCACAGACGTGATAAATTCATTTGGAAAGTCAACAACAAACTGCAAAAAACAGAATAACCTATTCAACAACATATATGTATATTTCGTCGACGGATATATCGTTATAAGTATTCTGACCTCTTCTTCTTTTTTATTGAAGTTCACTCCATTGTCACGCTTTTCAACTTTGCCAGTGTTTTCATAGTTAATCCTGAGACAGCTTATACGATTTGATGCCCATAAAACAGACACCTTTCTAATACCCTCAAAAGCACCATCATCCCAAAAGGTGCTTTCATTAGCAGTACCGTGGCATTCCAACTTTGTTGGAGTAAGCAGTGTGAAATATGCTCCAAGAGAGTTTAGATTCTTCTCAGCATATCCATGAAACCCAACAATCTTCATTCCACTGGCTACAAGTCTAAACTTCTTACCAGTGTTGGATCCCATAAGTTCGGAAGTCTTGATGTTAGTCCTAAATTGAAGTGCTTGAATGACCCCACATTCGTCATCGCCTTCGTAGTAACCCTCAACAGACACCAGATATTCTTCGTCATGTTTAATCTCAAACTGTAGAACAAATATTACGTCTAACGTTTAAAATTATACTCATGCAATTGAATAAACAAAATTTTAATTACTATTTTCCCATGACATGTATACATACCACGTGTGGGGAACCTCTTCTATAGATAGAACCATGGATTGGACCATCTCTCAGATTCCCATCCTTGTCAATGTACTCAAACTTAATGAATTGTATGTCTTTTTGACCACTTCGTACATGTATCTTTGTAATACCGGCCTGGTTAACTCCATCATCCCACTTTGTGCCTACCTTGCCCCCTATCGCTTCTATTCTAGTAGGAGTAGTCCAAGTGAAGTATGCTCCTAGAGAGTACACCCTCCAATCATTAATTGATCCGTGAAACCCAACGATTTTTTTTCCCTCTACTGCTAGTATAAACTTGGTACACCTGTCATGATATCCAATCGGTTTAGAAATCCGCAAGTTGGTTTTGAATCGAAGTGCTTGAATCCCTTTGTCCTCTGTGTAGTAGCCCTCAACAGATTCAAGATGTTCACGTTTTAGATGGTTAATCTCAAACTGCAAAATTTAATGAAAAAATGATCTACAAAATTTTCCACATGCAAGAAAGCGAAAAAAGGTTGACAAAAAAAAAGTAAAAAATTTCTAAATTATCATCATGTACCGTGTGCGTGTAAGTATCAAACGATTGACCATGGAAGGGTCCATCAGTTGGTTTTCCACTTTTGACATAGTCGAAACGAATGGACTCTATGCCATTAGGAGAATAATTTACATAGATCTTTGTTACATCATCATGATCAGATTTGTCATCCCACTTATAGCTCCACGTCTTGCTCCCTTCCGCTTCCAATCTTTGGGTCATCTCGAACCGGTAGAATCTTCACATATGGATGGCAGTTGTATCAGTTTCTTAGTCAGTAATATATAGCCTTTCCAGCCAAGGATCAACACAAGTTCTAAGTTGAAGGAAGAAGATCAAGTTTTGTTTTTGGTGAAAAAGAAACAGATGCAATTATGATCTAATAAGTAACATCTTCTTATATTCGAGGCTCTATATTTTAAGAACATGCTCATTATGTTTGCAATAATTTAGATAATATATTAGAGCTATGAAAGATTGATGTAAATAAAAGCACCATAATTAAAGAGAGAACTGACCTATGATAGTCGAGGAGAGAGAGACAGCTGATTGAATGGAGAGGCTATGTTGATCTATATAAGCAAAAAGGATGAAGGTGGCTTTTTCAGAATGAAGAAAAAAAATCTTTTTCTAAATCGTTTTGCAATTATATTCTCCACCTAAGAAAATGCAGAATTATACAAAAAAAAATCAGATACAAGAAAATGTTATGATTTTATTTTAAACTAATATTGACAACTAATTAGTCAAAAAGTTAAAATTTAAATTATTTGAAATCCGTACAGGTTAGAACCTAAAGTTTTCTTATTCGTTGCAAATGTGTTTGTGTGGGTGTAAGTATTTTTTTAGTATTATAATTTAAAGCAAAAGAGAAAAGAGAAAGAGAAAGAAAGAGAGAGATAGAGAGAAAAAGTGTTACACCCGAGTGTAAACTTACACCCGGGTGTGAAGAGAGAGACAATTTTTTCGTTTTTTAATACCTACACCCTAAGACTCACACCCACCTGCTTGCCCCACTGCCCATGCTCTAATAGTGACAACTGATTTTTTATTTGTTGTAGTCATTTGTGCTGTATGTTTTTTTCTTTGTTAAATAGTTTTTAATTATACAGAAAATGATATTTAAAATTAAAGAAAACAAAAAAAAAATGATTTTACGCGGAAATCTTAACATAACTTTTATTGAAGTCATCTTAAAACTTTAAATCTCCTTTATCCTATACTATTATTTGGGGAGTACAATTTACAATAACCCTTAATTAACCTTTTCCTTTGTAAGAATTTACTCAAGAATGCCATTAGAAATAAAATTTTATTGAGTAAATTAATTCAACTCATTAAGGATAAATAAGTCAAATACTATTTTATGCAATTTAATTAATTTAATTTAATTATAAAAACGAAAATCTATTATTAATTTTTTAAAAAAGAATGACCAATAAAAATGAACATATAAGATTTGATATTTAACTTATCATATTAATTTGTTATTAATCATTATACTTCACCTCTCATTTTTATATTATTCTATTTCTATAAAATAAATAAATTATTATATCATCTACATAATAAAAAAAAAAGTAAATTTTTTTCCGCATATACAAAGATTTGAATTTTTAAAAACGAATATAAATTGTTCAATGTATGAAAGAACAAATTTAATGGGTCAAAAATTCATATTTGAGTAATATATTCCTTTTTTTTTAATGTCATCAATACTTAATAGATCAAAAAGTTAAGAAATATAAATACTCTAATTTGATTTTTTGAAACAAATATTTATAATAGGCGGCGGGTTAAATATAATATATTATATGATGAAATGAGTTATGATCCTTATAACTATTTGAATATTTATATTTAATTTCATTTATATTTTTAAAAAAATTCATAATTTTACATACTACAATAAAATTTTTAAAGATTTTAATTTGAAACATTTAAAAAAAGGTTTAATTTAATATATTAAAGAATATCATAAATATTTAATAGATTTAAAAGATAAAAAATATATAAAAAAAATTATAAATACTAATTTGATTTTCTAAAAAGATATGTTTAATATATTTATAGTAGGCGGCGGGTTAAAAGTAATGTATTATATGATAGAAAGTTATGATCCTTATAATAGACGACATTTTAAAATTTTATGATGAGATGAGTTAAATAAGGTTTGACACTTCTAAATATTTGAAAATTTAATTCTGCAAGCAATTTTAGAAATAATGAATAATAGATTGTGCCGCAATATTTTCATAGGGATTGTAAAATGAAAATATAGACTCCACACACGGATCGAATTTGGTATTATTATATACCAAATATATGTTCATAACATATTCGATTATGTGAATAATTGGTAAATTCCGTAATTAGCTCAAACAAATCTCTATTTCAACAACCAATGAATTAGAATTTGAAAAAATAATTTCCTAAATTCATTCAAAATAATAGCTAACTTTTTAAACTAATTCAAAATAATCTACGTTTTAGATGCGATTCATTTATGATACTTTGATTTTTGATCTAATTAAATTATATGCACTCTCATTTTGTGGTTGTTAACATAAATTAACTCATTGTTCAAACAATATTATTTTTTTTAAATAATATTATTTTCCGTTTTCATATCTTTAAAAAATATATCCATAATTAATTGAGGATTACAGAAAAAGAAAAATATATTCATTCTAATATTATATTTATGGAATGACAGAAAAAAATTAATATTTTTTACTTACTATTATAATATATCACGACTTTATTCTATAACTATATAATATATAAATTTTGTAATAAATGAAATTTAATCCGTACTGTAGTACGGGTGATGATCTAATAATATTAAATAAGTGCTTACATAAAGTGGTGATAGAAAAAACAAAAAAAAACAGAAAAAAAAAAAACAAAAACAAAACAAAAAGCAAGACTACACAAAGTCTTCCCCGCGAATATTATTTTCGGGATTGTATACTCGATTCACGACCTAATCGAATTATTATATAAGTAAGACTTCTACTTCTGGTCATTAATATATTATGTAGTCATTTTCAAAGACTACATGAAATCGTGACTAAGAAACAAAAAAAAAATACTATATATACAAAGTCTTCCCGGAAATGTTGTTTTCAGGATTGTAAATTCCACTCAGAATTTTTTTAAAAAAGGTAGACATTGTGCAAATAATGGAACCCTACTTGCATTGTATTTAGTTATTTTAATTTTGTCAACTCTTGCATTTATTTCCTGGCGTTCGTTAAAGAATATAATGCATATATAATTTTGCTTCTCATCTTGTATTTTTCTTTGACATCTTCACATGATCACATCTAGGGTATCAAATCAGGCTCATCCATTGCATTTAATATGAAATTAAGGCCCTTTTGAGTATAACTAATTAGCTTATACAATTTTGCAAATACGTGACAGCTACTACACGAGTCTCATATTCCATCTTATCAGAGCCGTTCCCGAGTTTCACGAGGCTACAAACGAAAAAAAATAGGAAGTATATAGTTTTAGTTACAAACAATTAAATTGAAATAAATTATAAATTAGATTATATAATAAAATATTATCTAGATATTTGGTTATTTTAGTAAATATTTTGGATTATAGTTGATTTAATATTACTTACAAACTTAAAATATATATAATTCAAAAATAACTTTTTGCATTTTTATTAATTTAGTCAAAAATTTCGAAAGTATATATTTAAAATACAGTATAGTTCTTTCATACTAATTACAAATATAATTATATAACTTAAATTTGATTGTTTTAAATTAAATTATTATTTTAAAATTTTAACCAAAAATAATGATCACAATTAGCTCGTGAATTATGCAAAAGAAGCCACTAATTTTACAAAACAATGTAGTAGCGAGATTCAAAGGCTATAACAAAGCCACCATGAAAGCTGTGAAGCTATTTCAACAAGAACATTATATATGAAACCTTCAAAAGCTCGTGAAAGCGACACACCAATAAATTATGAACTCTACAGATACTTTACCGGGGCTTTTCTTCTCCTCCAACCTATTATATCTCTCTTCTTCTACTTGGTCAAAACCCAAAGGTAGATCTCGACAACAACCCTTTTATAAACTTTAAATCGTGTAGGCCATGATGAGAAAAAAATCTGAACAGAAGGTGTTGGAGCTAGATTTCGCACCTCTAAATCCATCAGCAAAAACAGTAAATGGGCCTCGCGAGTCGGACCTGGCCCACTGGCCCATGTAAGCGCAGCTGATGACGAAGCTGGACCAAGTGAAGCCTAGATCTCGGAGCAGACCTGATATCTAGAGGAAGTTGGCATGAATTTCGGAGCGAGTAACCTAGTTCGAGATCCTATATAAGGAGAGGAGGCGGTTTGGAGAAGAATCATCGTCGACTAGCTCAAAAACCTACTTACACTTTACACTCGCATACACAAAGCTTACTTTGTATTCACTTGATTCATATTAATAAAATTCATTCGTTCCTAGCAATTTAACTCTCAAAGCTTCGTTGGAGACCTAGCCCTCATGTCTCATAAAATCTTAATACAAATATCGAGTGTGGATTCTAGCACCCATGGGAGGGTAACATAACTGTGATGGAGAGGTGCATGTTAATAGTTGATAAGGTGGAATTGAATCAAGTGCGTTTAGAACGTGAAACTTAGGAAGACTAAAATGCATCTTATGCGAATTATTGAGAGGAAACATAAGATTTGATTAGAGAGTAAGCTCACATTGTTTTTTGATGAAGGATTTAAGGAGAAATTGTAACGCCACGACTGCCACTTTTCTTAATGGACCCCACGTTCTCTCTCGGCCCGTGGGCCTACCATCCTCCGATGGTCGGTCCACTACGTCCGGGAGGTTTTAAAGACTTGTTTATCGACCCTACAAATCACCACGTGATCTTTTCATGTGTTTTGTCCTCACTCACACAGTTCCGGCAATCACTTTCCAGAAGGTCACCCATCTTGAAATTGCTCCAGCTCAAGTACGCTTAACTGTGGAGTGCTCTCAGGACGTTTGACCGAAAAGATAAGTGCACTTTGGTGACATATGTGGCCAAATCAATTTTTTTAAACCTCTCTGCATGCACCACCACATTCTTGAAACCGGAGTGTTATAGAAATTGAATAAGGGAGTATGACCTAATTTCAGCGTAATGATAGGAAGTTGGAAAATGTTTCCCATCGACAAAAGCTGATTTAGGAAGAAACGTGAAATTGAGCTTTGCCTTCCATGTGGCACCAAGGAGAGAAAGGTACCTTCTTAGGCGGAGGGGAAGAGGCCATTTCTTTCTCTTTGTTTGGGATGGTGTGGCTAATTCTGAAGAGTTAAACGGCGTATTAAGAGAGTCTTTAAAGAAAGTTGATGTGGATAACCCGAGTGGGCTCAAGTAATAACCCATTTTATTAGTAGTAGATAGCCTCAAGGTCTGTTCATTTGATCATTTGTCATTTACATCTAGATGGTCCATCTAAATGTTCCATTCAAATGCTCTATCTGAATGTTGTTCCTTTCAATTTTTGGATGTCATTTGGATGGAGCATCTGCATGATTTTTGTTTGTTTGCTTAATTTTTATAAATTTTCATCTTCATCTAGATGACTTTAAGAAAAAATACTATAATATTCATATTTTGATCTAATCATATTTTTAATCTTAATCTTAGTTATATTAATTTAACTATTGCTGTAAAATATATTTACAACTAAATAATTTTCAAATTATTATTTTTAACATATATAAATGAATTTTATGGTTTTGGCGAGAAAATCCATATCAAGCTGCAGAACTATGAGCATGTTCTTCACTCCAATCACAGAGAAGTGTGAAATCTAAACTGGAAAAAGCCTTCATTGCCAGCCAAAATCTCGTATCGAACCACGGTTGTCCACTTTAGCTCTCAGGTCGAACTCATGAACTCCGTCTTTCTTAGACTCTGCCATGACTAGAAACTCACTGTTGTAATTAAGCTACCACATTGCAAGACACAATCTTCTTTTCGTTCTGGAGCTATCTCACGATTACCCACTTGAGATGATTATGCTTGAGCGCATATACATATGTAACATCCTCCCCTGCAACTATCAAGGTTAGGCAGCTATCGGTTGTGGCGTGGAGCAATGTTTTCGGCATAAGCCTCCTTCGTATGATGCAATCAACTAGGTGTCTTGGCTTCTACTTGATAACCATGGAAGGGGATTACAAGGAGATCACCGAACTAATCCATGGCCAAAAAAAGAAATGCTTCAGTGTATATATAATCTCATAGAATTAGAGAAGTTTCCACTTTTGCAACGAAGAGGACTCTAAGGAATGCTCATCCATACCAGGAATTGAGAAAAATGGCCAAGAAAATCACAAACTTATAAAATTAGCCAAAAAAAAGTTCAAACTTTTCCAAAGCCAAGTAATGCTTATGATTTTATGACATTAACAAGTTGAAAAAAAAAGTATTTTGATTCTGTGAATAGCATACTATGGTTCTTACTTGAAAGTTGAAACCATAGATAATCGACAATATTCGTGACTAAAAAGATTGATCATCCTGTTCATACAAAACTGCCAAAAATTATATATAAAATATTTCATAGTGACCGTTAACTGATGTTGGGATATGACCGTTAACTGATGTTGGGCTTAGTGGGCTGAGCGTTTTGAATCTTGATGGGCTCAGCGACATGATCCACTGGAAGACTCTAAATCAAACTGAGGGTTTGACATTTTTTCTGTTTCTGTTGACTTGAGGCTCTCTTCGATACCAGTTTCCTCCGCGAGACCGTCCGTTTGGCTCCTCCTCCATTACGCTCTCATCAAATTCAAGAATTAAAAAAAAAAAAAAAAAAGTGGCGCCTCTGCATTTTCAATTTTCAAATCCTAATTTTTCTCTCGCTTCCCGGAGAACGGAACCCTAATTTCTCGACGCAAACATGATTTTGAGAACTCCGCCGCCGAAGAGGCTCAGGTCCGACGCCGGTGAAAGCCCCGTCCCCACCAGCGCTACTGGTTCCGGCAATCAGCTAATCATCTACGAAGATTCTCCTCTTCTTGCTTCTGCTCCGCTACAAACTTCTCATGATCATTCGGCGGATCAACACCTTTGCACCTATCAATGCCGCCAAATGGTCACTACTTATATCTATCTCATATATTTCTTAACGTAGATTAGCAAATCTGAGATGTTTTCTTCTTGTTTTTAGGTTAAAGCTGATGTTCTAGATGCCTTAAGCACAGCAGAGAAACAAGTTGAGGAATATCAAACCAAATTACAGACTCTTAATGCCAACTTCACCGAATCAGGTGAGAGGCTTTGT
Organism: Arabidopsis arenosa; assembly: GCA_905216605.1. NCBI lineage: Eukaryota > Viridiplantae > Streptophyta > Magnoliopsida > Brassicales > Brassicaceae > Arabidopsis > Arabidopsis arenosa. The sequence goes on from LR999458.1 coordinate 7,630,526, forward strand.
GAATTCGAAATTAGAAGGTCTTGATTCCGAATGTCTCTGCTTTAGCTGACGAATTTGATTTTGTTATTCTAATACAGATGCTGAGAGAAAGCATTTTCGAGATAAATTCTTATACTCAGAGCAAGAACTGGCTGCTGCTAAAGGGCGTGAGAAGATGCTTCAGGAGCAGCTTCTTATGGAGATCAACAATGCTCAAGAGCGGTATACCAAAGAACTACAATCTTGCCATGAACTGGAGGTTGATTTTGTCTACTATGGGCTTTTGTCTGTTTAATTGTCTTCATTGGTGTCAATATCGTTAACAGAATCCTTTTGTCTGTGTCCTCTTTTGACACCAGGTAAAACTTCAGAATGAAATGAACCTTCGAAAGAAAGCCGAGTCTTCTGCTGCAACAGCTGAAGAAAAAGCTAAACTTTTGGAGGATAAACTAACTCAGCTATCTGGAAGTGTGGACAGGGAGAAAAAACGTCTCAACAATGATATTGCCCAATTGGGTAAAGAGGCAAAGCTTTCTGTATCTAGGATTGGTGCAGATGTAAGTATCAATTAAGAAACTTGATATCTTGACTGAAGTTTTGTTTTTGGTTTCTCATTCAATCACCGCATTTGCACCTCTTTTCTTTTGCTTTTAGCTTGAAAGGATGCAATGTCGGGCACACAATGCTGAGACCGAATCAAATCTTTTAAGATCACAGCTTGAGCATCTTAAACTGAAATTTGACGAGGTAAGCTATATTTGACGTGCATCTTAGATAATAATAACACCAGTCATAAGTCATCATTTGCTTTGGTAATTTATTTTGCTTTCTCATATGATTCTTCTACGCAGTGTTTGCAAGAAAAGACTGAAGTAGACAAGAAGCTGTCGTCATTCAGTTCGGAGGCAGCATCTTCTTCAGATAACAGTGTATTGGTTAAACATCTTCAGGAGGAACTTAAACGCTATGTAAGTTTTACCAGTTCTTAGTTTACCCGAGTAATGATTTTACAAACTTGTTCCAGCATAAGATGTATCATTTATTATAAATGAGTATGAAAGTGGTCAGAACATCATAACCCTCTGTTTTATTCACCAATAGAAGCTGTACTCGTTCTTGATTACCATGAGAAACTCTGCATTACATACCCAGAATCATTGATTTCTATTTTTCCGTTGCCTACTCTGATAAGCACCAAATCACGCTGAGAGATTATATAGGTTCTTAAACCCTCAAAATTACTCAAAACACTTGTTGAACTTATTTTAAAAATGGTCTTCTTATTTACTTAGGCTATCTAAGACAATTCCTAGGTAAAAGAGTTTACTTTTCAAGAAATTTTAGGTACCAAAGAATGATGTATTTTTCATGTAACACTAGTTATGCAAGTCAATTTCTAATGTACTATTTGTAGATCTGTTTTCCACTTTTATACTTTCCATTGAATGTCTATTTAGTTTTTGTTTTTCTTGTCGATTTTGATTCTTGATAATTGTATCAGGAAGCTGAAGTGCGAGAAGCTAGAAAATTAAAATCACGGCACTTAGATGCAGAGTTGTTGAATGTGAAATTATTAGAAGAACAAAGCCGTAGGGAGAGGGCAGAGTCAGAGTTATCAAAATTTAATGACTTGCAGCTAAGCTTGGAGAAGTTGGAGAATGAATTGTCCTCTTGGAAGCCATTGCTAAATGACATTCCTGGTGTTTCCTGTCCTGATGACATAGTTATGAAATTCTCAGCGCTACAGAAGTATGTCAACATGGTCTTTACAGATTTTATCTTTTCACTTCACTAGAGTCTTCTTCTGATATTGTTCCAAAATAATTATGCCTGCCATGAAAAAATTCTGTGTGGAAGACTGAGGTGGTTGTTACGGGGCATTTTCCTGACTTTGCATAGGTGAACTAGATAGTATTTTTCAGAGACGTCTGTAACACCACTTTGTTCAGATATAGCTTTATATTTTGCAGATATTCTGGCTTGCTAGTCTAGCAGGTCAAGTGTGGGCCTGTGAGCATCTAGAGTACTGATTTCTAGTTTACCAAGCACTCTGAGTTAATACATGTATCTATGATACTTCCTACTGACTTGTGTTTCTGCTTTTGAAGTGAGGTGGTTCAAAGCACTATGAAGATTGGGGAGGCAAGTACACGTATTAAACAACTGGAGGAGGCTCTGGAGGCTACACAACTTGGCAGACAGAATGCTGAAACCGAGGCTGCATTAGCGAAAGAGAAATCTGAGGCCCTCAAAACAGATGTGAAGAGGATCGAAGTAATGGTAAGATTGAAAATTGTTGCTTGTTCTCTGTAAGGGGTCACAAATGCATTTTAGATTTCGCTGGCATCTATTAAAACCTCTCAAGTTATTTTTTGATTCTCGACGGATAGCATTTTCAAATGTTCACCATTTTCTATTCAATATTCTTTTTTATTTATTGTTTTCTTGGATTCTCCAGGTATCACTGTCTTTGCTTAGATATATACTAGCTCAGCTCTTTATTTCATGTTGATTGTTGATCTGTGCATTCAAAAGAAGCTGATAGAAGCAAAATAGTTAGAGATGATATTCATAGGATAATATCCCAAGTATTTTTGGATGCTCACGTTGGGTTGGTTATCAATTAGTACAGATTCAATTTCTCTATATAAATGTGGGGAAAGTCTGTTTATTCCTAATGAGTGTATTCAATTGTTAGATTTTGGTGCTAGTTCCTTAGTATTGAACCATGAGCCTATTCACGAATTTATGATGTCCTTTGACGAACCATTGTTAGATTTATTGTTAATATAATGACCTTACAGGATAGGAAATAACGTGTGTAGTCTACTGTTAGAATTTGTTTCAAACATCTTTTTATTTAATCATGAATCTATCACAATTCGAGGGGATTAAGTTGCTAGTGTCTCACTCGAGATAACTTGTATAATTTTCTATCAGTTTGTTGCACTATCACTAACAGAGTTTTGATTTTGTAATAAAGCTCACTATGGTCACGGAGGAGAAAGAGCAGTTGAAAGCTGTCGTTAATGAATTAAGGAAGTCAAACAGTGAAGGATCTGCGTCTGGAGCCGTAAATGGAACCCTTATTCAGGTTCTAGAATAACACAGATCTTATTTTGAAGATTTTTCTTTTTTTTGTTAGAAGTATAAAGCTTAGTTTGCTTATATTTACAGGGGTTTGAATCTTCTCTTGCGAAGAAGGAGAACTATATTAAGGCTTTGGAGCAGGATCTAAGTCAACTGAAGGATGTCAATAATCGTCAACGTACTGAAATAGAACTTCTAAATGAGAAACTAGTCGATGAAGCAAGGAGGAATAAGTCGCTGGAAAGGGATAGTGATCGTCTTCGCTCCGAGATCTCTTTACTGGAGTCAAAGGTACAGATTCCAGAGATGTGAGCTTGCAAATAATATTGCCAAAGAAAATATTTGCTTATGGAACTTCTATCTGCCATGGTCGAAATGAATTTTAAAATCTTCTAAGGGTGGATAGTGAATTTTATTTCCTGCATCGTATGCTTGTCATAGGTTTCATGGAATGTTATATTATTGTAAAACCGAACCGAAATGCTATTTAGGACCTTTAACTTCTACCCTAGAGTTTGGTAAGAATATTAAGTAATATCTGTTTGGTTCTTTTTTCTTTGGCAGCTGGGCCATGGTGATTTTTCTGCCGCAAATACAAGGGTTTTGCGCATGGTGAATACTCTTGGTGTTGAAAACGAGGCAAAACAAACAATAGAGGCTTTACAAGCTGAGTTACAGAAGGCAAAAGAAAGACTTCAAGCTGTTGAAGAATTAAAGGGCCAGACTGGTAAATTTCTGATTGTCGACCTTTCCTATTTTTGATACTGAGTTTGCTACAAGTCTACCATTCAATTTTTACTCTCACCACAGAATTCAGTACAAACTGGAGAAGCATACCTTAATTTCTCTGTGACATTATATACTCGGCATCATATTCTACGTTTCTCGAGAATAAAAGGGAGGGGCAAAATCTTTCTGTTGCTCTGCCTCAGGACTTGAGAAGAAATAATTTAGTGTTTCAAAAATTTTATTCTTATTTACTATGCTTATACTGAAAATTTGTTTTCATGAATATTCAGGAGATGCTGGGAAGCTAGTTGACTCTCATATAACTGGAAAGATTGCTCAACTAAAAGAGCAAATTGCTACACTTGAAAAACGTGAAGAGAGGTTTGTTGCTGATAAATGTTCTACATTTTCTTTGTGAGATTATGACCTTGATTTCTCATACTAAAGCATATGTGGAGCCTATGAAACAGGTACAAAACTGTTTTCGCTGATAGAATTTCCGTGTTTAGAAGGGCTTGTTGTGAGCTTTTTGGTTATAAGGTAGGCCACTTGCTCATATTTATGTCGTAGCACTCAAATGTTATTCTTTAGCATTACAATGGTTCCCTGAAGGCAATGATTCTGGATATTTCAGTTTCCTGAATGTATTTATAAACTGATAATGTTGACTATCACATTGTAAAATGTCATGTTCATACTTGTGTCCATCTTTTACGGTTTATGAACTGCGGGTTTCTGTTGCAAAAAGAGGTTCAACTATTGCTGTCTATAGTTTCCTTACCCTTCTATTATTCGCGTAGATAGATGATCATAAGTTCTTCTTCATCTACAGAACTTGTAATCTTGTGAATTCCTTTTGAAAACTCTGGCAGATTGTAATGGACGAACATCAGCGTCCCAATGGAATCCCAGTGACTCGGTTTACTCTCCAGTCTATATATGCTCAAAGTGATGATGAAAAACTCGAGTTTGAATACGAGTCAGGAAACACCAGTATTCTAGTAAGTGATTCTTGCAACTTATATAACTTTGACATGCTGCATTTGAATCAGTTAATTAACTGATACTGTTTTAATTCCTTCAGAACAATGAGTACGGCTCTCAGGGTGACATAGCGAAGCAGGTAAAGTGTAGACATATTTTTTTTCCTTCATAACCGCAGCGTGTTCTTAGTGAAGTGTACAGTCTCATTCCGTATGTTACTTGCAGATAGAAATATTCATCAGGAAGTTCAACTCGATTCCAGCTTTTACCGCCAACTTAACAATGGAATCATTCAACCGCCGCACGCTATATTGAGAAATTTGAGTCCTTATTTCCATCCATGTTTTGTATATTTCTAAATCCTGCTGAATAGAAACTGAAACTCAAAAGCCGCAGCTTAGAACACTGGACTTATCTATATTTATCTCTGGTTCGTTATGTCTGCTAGAATTGTGGTGTCAGTAACTCTATTTTGGTATGAAAGAAACTGGTTTGGATTTTACTCAGAAATAACATAAAGAGTTAATCAGTGTCCCAGATGAATGCATTTTGCTTCCATCGCATTTGATTTTTGAAAAGCCTCTGACATCTAATGTTATGTTCTGATTATGCTTTTACTGCTTCTAGTCGCCAAAACCAGTAACACTTGAATATTAAGCAGAGAGATTTGTATGTAACCAGGAACTTAAAACACCAATAATACCCAGATCACCTATAGATAAAGAAGGTTAAGAGCAAAACTGATATGACTTATAACAAAAATACATGTTTAGTTTTTATTTTTTGTTTTGAATAAAATGTTTGGTTTAGACTTGGAAACCAAAAAAAAAAACTTGTATCACCCACCCAGTTCACCACATTACACAATCATCCTTCCCCTGATTTTCCATAATCAATCTCAACGAATAATTGAAATAAATGCCTAAGTGACATTGGTCATCTGGGCTTTTAATTTTTTTATATTCACATATTATTACATCGTAGATCTTTATAGAGAACTCTCAAGGGACTTGTATCTCCATTCTTTATCACCTGAAAGAACAAGTTCCAATTGATTTTATAAAACAAATAGAGAAACCAAATGCAGGCAACAATGAAGACTAAAGGGCTAACCGTATTCACTTGAGGGGATCAATGTGAGGGTAGAGTCCCAGTACATGTTCCGGCATGAAATCATGCCTTGTCAGTATTCCAACAATAGGTGGTCTCTGTGATACGAAAACATATGCTTTAGAAACATAAATAAGTCTAGCGGAGAGGAAGAGAGAGAGAGAAAGAGAAAGAGACTGACCCCTGGTGTTTTGGGCACCACACACAAGTGGCGAAGGCCGAGTTGCCGGAAAAGAATAGCCGCTTTAGCTAGAGACAGAGTCTCTTGCACAGTGTAAGGAGATGTGTTAGTGATGGGATGGAGATCAACATACATCTCCATCTCCTCATCACTTAGATCCAAATCTTCAATCTTGAGTCCCTTGCCTAATCCTGCTTTGCCAAAGTCACGGGCTTTGCAACTTCTCAGAATTTGGGAACCAAAAGTTGTTCTCTGCTTCGAAAATCTCTTCCCTTGGAGAAGCACAAGGAGATGGGATCTCAAGGCAATCCCACATAACTCAGAAGCTTCTGTGAAAGGTGGCTCATCAATTACAGGGAAACCATTATGTCTTGTCATCTTCAAAGCCTGCCATATTACCCCAACCTTTTCAACTCTCGAAAAGGATATCAAAGCTCCAGAAACTACGTCCTTTGCAACCAAATTGCGCATGTATGGCTCTGCATGGTCTTCCATGTAAGGCAATCCTTTCATTGTTACAATCTGGTCATAGACCCCCCTGTTGAAACAATCTGCAACCGTTTTTGAGATTAGGAGTACAAGCATCACCAGTGGCAGCATTAGGAGATTATTTGTAAGTTCGAGCAGTATAACACAAAGAGAGACCGTCATTCTCATTGTGCCTCCAAGGAATGAAGCAGCTCCAAGCAGAGAAAACAGACCTACATCAAGCTGAGATACTGGACCCAGCAGTCTACCCACTAGACGTCCATAAGAGGCTCCAGCAAGAATGACGGGTATGAAAAGCCCAGAGGGTATGGCTATGCCGTATGTTATGATGCCAAGGAAGTATACTGCGACAAAGAAGATGGCAAGGGTGGAGATATGGAACTCATTTTCAGATCTGGATGTGAAAAGATTTCGGATTGCATCATCATTGGTGTTGAGAAGTAGGGAGGAAAGGTCATTGTAATGGTTCGGAGGACACTGGAAACTCTTATAGATGCTGGATCGACCTACACTTGGGCACTTGCCCTCCTCTATGCCAGTCGGACATGGAGTACACTGTGAAAGCCATGGGAGACCAAATGCGCAACACGAGCTCAAAATGGAAACAGCCATAACAAGCATAATTTTAAATTTTGGACCTTTCCTGCAAGTTATGGAAAGAACAAATAAGAAAATTGAAAAGAGAGTAGCAAAGAGTAGCAAAAACTTCATCTGAAATTTACATAGAAATCATTTTATGAAAGAGTTAACTCGTTGGAAAATGATTTTACGAAATAGTTAACTCCTCGAGAACTGACGTACTCGTTTATCATGCTATATGTCCGGAGGACTTTGTCCACAAGGTAGTTGTAAAGGCTTCCAAGCACACCACCAACAACTCCAAGGAATACTATTGCTAGCAAATCTGGAGTGCTATAAAGCACTGGTCCCGAGTTTACATCAAACATGATGAGACCTCCTTTCCCAAACAGTCCACATCTCCCAGATCGACAGAACTCAATCAAACTTCGTAAGACCACTGCTACAACTGCGGTAGTGAAGAACGTCCTCCAAAGAAGGGCATTCCTCCACCTAACGATTTTAAAAAAGTGAGACATAATATTTTCCAAATTGGATATAGCAATATAGGCAAACAGTCTAAACTCTACACTATGCATCAGTTAGATTTCCTCTCACTAACTTCCATTTTCATAAAGCAGTCATGTTGGATACATTATGTTTCCAGCTAGACAAACATGGTGATCTCTTCTTGCACTTTTGCAGTAAGACTTCTAGCTGGGGAGAAGATTTCCCCTTTCCTAGTTTTGAAATGTCATTTAATGCGTTATGTAGAATCAGCCTAAGCTACCATACATAAGTTCAGAGTCTGTCTACTACAATGACCTCACTTTCATAAAGTACCACCCTTGGATAAGTGATAAAGAGTTAGAGAGAAACAGAAAATACCATGAAGCAGCTTCTTCAAGGGCGAAAAGCACTCCCCCAACTGGAGCACGGAAGGCAGCTGCTACACCAGCAGCAGCCCCGCAAGTGATCAGGTCTCTTCTGTCTCTATCGTTTTTGAAGAATCTGAGCCACTTCCAAGTCAACCGGTACTTTTTGGATCCACCTTGTCCAAGTAAATTAGCAATGCAAGCACCAGTATGAACCATAGGCCCTTCTTTGCCGACTACAAATCCGGCAGCAACTCCAAATATAGAGCCAAAGATCTGCCAATACGAAATATTTCTTATCAGAAAAAGGCTACAGAGTCTAACTGGAAACCAATGCTTAAATCAAGATGACCAAAGACTGCTTGGAAAGATGTTTGGGGATCTTACCTTAACAAAGAGGGTGCTCGGAGCTAATATTGAATAAGCATCGATCCCATTGAGATATGCTTTAACCTCAGGTATGCCAGATCCTGCCGCCGCCGGAGCAATAAAAGCACAGAGTGAAGCAGCAGCAGTTGCCAAAATTAAGTTACAACCAGCAAATGCAAAAAATGCCTGAAAATATCTGCAGTATTCGAGAAAGATCCGATGTCAGTTATCATTCTCATCCTCTAATTTCACAGTAATTTATCCACACATATAGACTTAATTCTCATAACTATATTTAACAGTAACTGCCACGTTAAATCTAAAATAACACCAGAAGCTAAAACACAGCATCTACTGAACTTAAACAGGGGGTAGATAGAACTAAAATATGCTGTAGAAGCAGAAATAAACAAGAAAAGCTACACTTACTTTTCCTTGGCCATGAGACTACCAATGAGCAAGAGTTTGAATCCAGCAATATTCTCAACACCAAGATTATTCAAAAAGCCAACAAGCCCAGTGGCTAACCCAATAAGAAAAGCAAGCGCCCATTTAAGAAACGTATACTGTAGTATCTCAATCTTCTTCCTAGACCTCCAGTCTTGCTTGAAAAAATCATTCTCAAAGATCCTGCCAAATAAATTTGCAAGTCAAGATCCTGTTATGTTACATAACCTATAATCATACATACCAAATTAGGCAAGACAAACAATCAAGTATAGCAAGAGGAGGAGACACACACAAAGACAAAAAGTCAAATTCAGTCTGAAACTATGATTGCATCTCACTGACCCCAAAAAAGATTTGCACTTTTCTCAAAATAATGAGCCAAAAGCTTTGGCTCAGTGGCTATGATGTCTATCAAAAGCTAAAAGCTTCAATTTTGACCAGAAATATTTAAAAGTACATGGGACCCAAAACGTTACATAATCCAAAAATCTTGGCCACTAATTTTCTCTATTACCATGAAGGACATAAAAATTGAAACTTCACATAAAAAATCAAATTTAAGATGAAGTATACAAAAAAACTAATCGAATATTTATGCATAAAAATTGAAACTTTGAAGTTCTGTGTAGAAGAAGAAGAAGAGAGAAGAGGAAAAAACACAGACTCGTAATCAAGGCTTTCGATGGGACAAGAATTAGCTCCGACAATAGCGATCTGAGAAGTTGTGTTCTTTCGATTCCTAGCGAGAAGAGGCTGTCGAAATCCGACAGATCCATCGTCTAGAATCCCAGATATCTTCCTCTCGTAACCTTGAAAAGCTCCTCCTTCAACCTCTATATCATGGTCTTCTTCGCTACGATCATCCATCTTCTCCACAATTTTTTGATTCCCGATCAGATAAAAAAGGTTCAGAAATTGAGAAGCTATATAATTGGGCACGAGATTCCTGGAATCAAGAACCTCTCGCGCTCAAGCAGATATTAAAAAAGTCGATTTCTTTTTTTTTTTTTTTTTTTTTGATGGAGGTCGTAGTTATGGGTCAGGAGTTTTGTTGTTTTTATTTGATCCTAATTTAGGCAAAACTAAACTCTCTTTGTTTGTTAGGATTTTATAAGGAAAATCCTTGATATTTTCTCCTAATTAAATATAAATAGTCAATAACAAAAATTGCATAATTATTTGTTCTACTTCTAATTATGATTTTTCCAACCATAATTATGATTTTGGCGGAAAAAAATTATGATTTTGGCGAAAAAAAAAAAAAAAAGAGTTTTCTTCCGATAACTTAATAAAATAGTGTTTTGGCGGAAAATAAAATTATGATTTTTCCATAATGATTGTATCCTAACAAATGTTTTCACAATAGGCATTCTATGAAAATTGGAAATAAATGACATTTTTCTAAATAATATTTTTTTGGGGAAACTAAATAAAGTATTATATGAATGGTTTTTTTTTTTTGCATAAATCAATTTCTCCGAAATTTTACAACTGTGTCCAATATTTTTATGGCCCACTATAATACAAAAAATAAGTTAAAATTTATATGAAAAAGGGTGTATATGTTTCATATATATGATCTTGCAAAGTTTGTTAGGATTTTAAATTAAATTGAGATTCTAACTCAATTACAAATATTTTTGACATCTTACTTTCCATGTGTTTTTTTAGATTTTTTAGATATGAGATTCTTATAGTTAAAATTTTATAAAGATCTTAGATATATATATATATGGAGTGAGATACTTTGCTTTCACAAAACTGAATTCCAACAAGCAACCAATTGAGACCAAGATAGACTTCGTCCACTTACGAACCACAATGTTATTTGCCAGACTTGTTGAAACTTTACACATTTCAAGAAAAGAACATCTATTGGAATAACATCAAAACCAAACTAAAATATCAAAAAAAAAAAAATCTATTCGTTAAAATGTTTTTTAACCTTTATCTGGGCGGTGGCCTTAATCGCCTGATCCAATCAAAATTAAGAGGCCTTAATGTACATCAGTTGATCCTTTTTCTTTGCTTCAAGTGAAATTTTCATAGTGTGTGACTTCAACCTAATGTAATTCTCATGAATTTTCTTTTAGTTGTTAGATGTACAAGTTATGCATTCTCTTTTTATAAATTCTTATTATTCATGCAAGAACGAGAAGCACGATGAAAAATAGAGATATTTGTTTTCCTTTAGTTATGGGACCTGACCTTGACATATTTCATCATTGCGGATTTTTATGGGGAAATTAAGATCCAATCGTTTATTGTCTCTTCACTATCAACATGGTTTCCTACCGAATTAATTTCTTGATTGTGTTGTAATCTACATGTTGATGTTGCATGCATGCCAAGGAAAACACTTGGAGTCTCAAGTCTACAACGTGAACTTTTGCACATGAAGTGTCATAATAAATTTTTCCACTACAAATTTTTCTAAAGCTTGAGAGAATGGATGAGATGATCGAGAGAGCCAAAGCATGCGTGAATGGTTTGAGAATTTTAAGTTGATATCCTACGCGAAAGGAGGGTTGGACATAGTCTTATACATCGGCCGGAAGCCGCGCTAAGAGTAGTGACTTGATAAATACATATATGGATTAAAATTAAGGGGCGGCTAGGACATATATCTATATAGAAAAAAAAAAAAAAGTTTTTCAAAGCAACTATACTTATTAAATTATAGAGTTTTCTAGATTATTAATATAGTGTAGTGAAGTCTAAAACGTCACAATACATATAGAACACATTTTGAAATATCAAATATATAAGCAAGTTTAATTAAATGATACATCGTCGGAATTATTTTTTATGCATCGGAGAAACGTGTACGCATGAGAATGAACTTTTTTCGTCAACTTTATCCCGGCCCGAGCATAAGAAATTAAAAATGTTTCTTTGTGTATTAGAAAATAAAGAGTTGCGCAGATTAATTACACTATATTGCAGTTCATATTATAATCTTATAATTTACTCCCTATATATACTTGTGATCATAAAATATATGTTAAGAAAATTGGGGGCCGGTGGAAGCTAGCCGTACTTAGATAATGTAGATGATATCATTTCCCTAAACAAATTAGCAATGACTTACTAATGATGGTTTATATATTTCAAGAGAATTCCATAAAATGATTTATAATTAAAAAACTAATATTTAAAATTTTAAATTTAAGTACATTTTTCATTTTGATTTCTTAATCGGAGGAACAAATTGTTAACTCTGGTTTCCAGGTATGTTATCTCATTTGTTCGTGCAGAGTTTTAATCAAAATTATTGTGAGCGTGATTTTTTTTTTGAACAATTATTGGGTTCACCCCTAAGCCCTAGGGGTGAACCCAAATATTCACCCCCATTACTTGTAGCCAATCATTATGTCATGTCATATAACACTTAAATATAAATTAAAAATTAAACAAACAAATTAAGTAAATAAAGAAAATAAAACATTAAGAAAAACATTAATTTACTTAACAAAAGATTGATTGATTGACCATGTGAGAGGAGATACGGCAGCGACGGTTGATGAGGCTAATTGTATTGCGTGATTGACACATAAAAGTATCTGTGACCGTCGCCCCAAAGGCAGTAACTATTTCATCACCATGGCTGATTAGCTTCTCTAGCTCTTATAGCCTTCTAGGGATAGCGTCACAACATCGCCATCGCCAAGGTCATTGTATTTCTTCTTCCGACGTGTGTTGTAGCAGAGTACCCCTTGAAGACATGGGCAGGCATAGAGGAGAATGCGAAGGCAGCTCAAGAGGCTTTGTATGTGAGGTGCAAGGCTAACTCCGAAGCCACACTCGAAACCTACAAGGGTGACGCTAAGCTTGTTGATGGAGCAGCTGAGAGCCTTCACGTGAAGCACTGAGCACATTCCATGGTTTGGGTTATGCCGCTATCATCTTCCTGGATATATTAATGTTAAAGCAAAAATTGAACAAGTCACAGAGAGACAACCAAACCAAATAATGATCCATATAATAAAGATCCAAATCAACTCATCAAGTTTACATCTAAAACAATTAACACCTTCTTCCTAAAGTCAATTTTAATAATTTTCACTTGACTCAAATGATACGTAATGAAAACTAGCTTACAAGTTCTTAATTTAGGGTTCAAAATTATTCAGGGGAAAAGGAGAGAGTTTGCAGCTAGAACAGTTCCGGAATAATGAAAGTTCTATTCTAAGGATGCAGAAGTTGATGCTATCAATGGTCATGGAATAAAATTGCAAAACCTAAAAAGAAAAACGACGACCCCGTTAAGTAACTCAATGTTTTTGTTAATAATTTATTTTCTTAATTTAATTTATTTGTTTGTCTAATTTTTAATTTTTAATTAAGTACTATATGACATGGCATAATGATTGGCTAAAACTAAAGGGGGTGAATATTTGGGTTCAACCCTAAAATTGTTCTTTTTTTAATCTGTGAGAAACAACCACCAAAAAGTAAATATCATCTGCAAAGAGGAGATGAGAGGTTGATGGGCTTGCTTTTGAGACTTGGAGACCTTGAATGTGGCCATTCCATTCTGCCGATCTCAATTGGGCGATTAGAGCCTCCGTGCACAAGATGAGAGCCAAGGGAAGGCTATAATAGATATTATTCGATCATATGGCGAAGCTTCAGGACAACAACTAAATTTCCGAAAATCTTCGGTAATGTTTGGCAAGGACGTTGATAACCAAACTCGGAATACCATCAAGCGAACCCTTGGGATATCTAACGAAGGCGGAATGGGTACCTATTTGGGACTTCCTGAAAAAATCCACGGATCAAAAACTCAAGTTTTTACCTTTGTCCGAGACCGTCTTCATAGCCGCCTCAATACTTGGTCAGCCAAATTCCTTTCCAAGGGTGGGAAAGAGATTCTTATAAAATCAGTAGCTCAAGCCCTTCCGACATATGTCATGTCATGTTTCCTCCTACCTAAAGCCATCAGCTCAAAATTAAAGAGTGCTATTGCGGATTTTTGGTGGAAGACAAGAGCAGATAGTAAAGGAATCCACTGGATCGCCTGGGATAAGCTATGCACCCAACTATCAGAAGGGGTTTAGGCTTTCGAACATTGGAGGAATTTAACCTTGCCCTATTAGCAAAGCAGTTATGGCGCTTAATCAAATTTCCAAATTCTCTCCTCAGTCGTGTCCTCCGAGGACGGTACTATCGATACAGTGACCCGCTTGAGATCAAAAAATCTAATAGGCCTTCTTATGGATGGCGGAGTATTATGGCTTCAAAACCTCTTCTTACCTCGGGATTAAGAAGGACTATCGGTTCAGGGATGAACACCAGAGTTTGGTTAGACCCATGGATTCCCGACATTCCGGCTCGCCCTGCCAAAGGCAAGACGACCGAGAGAGATCCACATCTTTATGTGGATCATTTCATTGATCCTGTTTCCAAACATTGGAAACTTGACAAGCTGCATGCCCTAATCGACCCTTCGGATATACCATTGATTCTTGGTATCCGACCAAGTCGCTCTTATTTGAGCAATGACTATAGCTGGAATGGGACAAAATCTGGCAACTATTCTGTTAAGTCAGGATACTGGGCTGCGCGGGAACTCTCTCGCCCTACTTGTGACCACCCTTTTCAGGGACCGGGGATCACTCCCCTTCTGGCACAAGTATGGAAGTTAAAAACTACACGAAAGCTTAAGCATTTTGTGTGGCAATGTTTATCAGGTTGTTTGGCTACAAACCATACCTTATTCTACCGACACATCGGTAAGGAGAAGCACTGCTTAAGATGTGGCGCTGAGGAGGAGACAATTAATCACCTCCTCTTTGAATGCCCACCAGCGCTTCAAACTTGGGCTCTTTCACCGATCCCATCATTACCTTCATGCTTCCCTAGTCAGTCCCTTTTCTCAAATTTGGACTTTCTATTCTGGAGAGCTAAAGGGATGATGAATGGAGAGGAGATTGGACATTTTTTTCCATGGATACTCTGGTATCTATGGAAGGCTCGAAATAGCTTTATCTTTGAAAATATTCGTGAATCTCCTCAAAACACGCTAGATCATGCATTTCAAGAGGCAAAGGATTGGCAGGCGGCAAATACTCCAGAGGACCTCCTCGTTGAAACCACGAGACACCCATCTAATCTTTCAATCTCAGGAGACACTTCACCTGAATGCCAAATTGATGGCTCTTGGCACGCTACTGACACTCTCAGTGGGCACGGATGGATCATTATGAATAACGAATCCCCTATATTGCTTGGATTGAAAAGTTCTCGTCGGGGATTATCGCCTTTGCAAGCAGAATTTGAAACCCTTCTCTGGGCAATGGAATGCCTCATCTCAGAATCGATGACAAGTTTTGGCTTCGCCACAGATTGCTCCGAGCTAATTTCTATTTTGGAGAATCCATCTGAATGGCCTACCTTAGCAGTAGAATTACAACTTTTTAAGCTTTTGAAGCTTTGTTTCCCATCTTTCTCTATGAGGTTTATTCCTCGTCGTAACAATTTCCGTGCTGATTGCCTTGCAAAAAAGGCAAGAGCACGAGGTTCTTTATTCTCCCATGTAAGCACATCGGCTCCGGATTGGCTTTCTCTAGAGGAAAGTCTCCGTCCGACTACTTAATAAAATGGTGTTTGACGAAAAAAAAAAAAAAAAAAACTGTCAACGTCTCGGGACGGGCCATGCATGTGCGAGGGGAAAGAGAGTTTCCAAAAGACTTTGCAATGCTCAAATTAGAAAGAATCAAAAAGGGTTGGTTAAAGGAGAAAACAAACGCATAGAGAAAATTATTCGGATGTAAACAAGTGTGCAAGTCAGCAAGTGTGTGAGAATTTTCAAAGTTTCTCATTCTAGAGTTAGATATTCTTCTAGAGAGAGAATAAACACAAGTTCATTCGCTTCTTGAAGTAAAGTTCATAGCTAAGTTTGCAAGGCTTATGATTGTTAATGGGCTTAAGAATTAAATTTTGCTTCAGGCATGAAAACATTCCGGAACGGCTCTGCATGCACTTGTGTGCTAACTAATCAAATCAAGTTCTACATTTAAATTCAAACTAATACATAAATAAATTAATCATAAATTTTAGAAATATTCATATATTGATGCCGCTTACAAATTTTAGATTTTTTTGTTTGATTGATTATTCAAATCTTTAAAGTTTGAGTTTTTGTTTGGTTAAAATAAAAAATAGTAAAGTATAAGTAATAAGAATATTAAAGAGAAAAATACGAAAATTTAAGATATATATAGATTTTTTTTTTACTTTTTTAGTCTATATGTATTTTTCGATAAAATATATATTTAATTAATTTTGTATGAAACTTTCTTTAAAAATTGGAATATTTCTACATACATCATACTATCATAGCATTTGGAATAATGTATACACATTTATTAGTTAAATTAATTACGTAAAAGTACTCAAAATGAACTAAAAATAAACTATTCATTAAATAGAGAAAGATAATAAATAATACCTGACAGAGATCGGTAGTTTGAGTGAAAATGTATCCTAGAATAATACAAGAGGTCGTAAAATTGAGTGACAGCTGATACATATAAATTATTAAAAACTAGACCGAGCTTAAGAAAATGTATGGACCTCTGTCTAGAGATTTTAAAAAAATCAATCAAAACTATTAGCGGTGGTGGATGGTGGGGGGTTTGTGAACAATGGATGATGAAATGGTGGGTATGTGAACGGTGGATGCAGGTATATGGTGAATGGTAGGTGATTACGTTGTGGGTGAATATATTGCATATGGCGGATTGTATGTTTGTGGATGGTGAACGTTGGATGGTTGATTATGAACCCAATTTTTGTTCATTGATTTTCTTTGAAGTTTTGCATTTAGTAAATTGCAATGTCCAAAAAAAGTGGTAGGGTTATGCGGGTGGTGATGTAACGCCTAGAACGAATGATCGGGGTCTAGGCGATTTTAGGCAGTCTAAGCGTTTAAAACATAAAAAATTATAAATATAATATTATAGATAAAAGTTATATAAAACATCAATTAAAAAAAAAAAATATTAAATCGTTAACAAGAATTAGACTAAAACATTTATTTAATTCATATGAACATTTATAATCATATGTAGTTAAAATTTATAAATTTAAACATATTGTATGTAGTTAGAAATTAGAAAAATATACGAAAAATAAAGTTAATTAAATAATAATTGACTAACAATATGTAGGAATGTTTAGAACCGCTTAAATCTGTTTAAAAACATAAAATACAGAATTCTAACATGCGTAGAAGGTAACGTCCATGGTATAGGTGGGGCATAGACGACCGCCTAGGCCACTCTTAAAAGCCTAAACACAATGATAATTAAACTGAAGTTTGTTCAAAGCCTAAACACAAAAAGTGACATCTAATTTTTTTTTTTCATACCTAGTTTATTAATTGAATTCTCTACAATATCTTTTGAAAAATATACCGTATAAAAATAATATTTGGGTGTGTCCATATATATAGTGAAATATCTAAAAATAGAATTTTTTATGAACAAAAAATGAAGGGGGTGTTAGTGTTAAATATTAAAAATGTGGCTTCCTTAACTCTTTCCATTTCACTAAGGATATAATCCTCCATTTATTTCTCACAAACTCAAAAGTACCTATTTCTCTAATTACACTTTCAAAAATCAAAAACTACCTGCCTACAAATTAAACTTTAAAACCTACCTATTTGACTAAATCACTCTTGTAAGAATCACTAGATGCACATCTAGAAACACATGTTTATGTTTATCCTTTGAATACTGGAACTACCTTGTCAATATTAGGAACGATAAATCTGTTGTGCTGAAAGTATTATAGTATAGTGGTTGAACTTTCGACAATCCAACAAGCAATTGTTACTAATCAGGCCGTAATGTACGGAAACAATGAGTGATTGCATAAATAAGTGCAAAATGAATCTATGACATTATTCTCCTGCAAGTATAGTCGAACAAAGTCTGCAGTGTGCTTTTGGCTGATGCTTCATTAGGTAGATTCAGAAGTCTAGAAACCCGGGAAAACCCGATATCATGTTTCATTAAAGAGTTAGTCTCTACTTCTGGTTCTTGTTCTGGTTCAAGACCAAGTTGTTGCTGTTTTTGATTGGTTTTTGTTAGTGCCCATTGCATAGCCCATATTGCAAGGGGACGCATGTAAGTCAGTGATCTATACTCATCATTCGTATTCCACGCTTCAGGTGTCTGAAAGGAGTACCTGTTTTAACACAGTATCAGTCAGTGACTATAGAGAGAAAGAACAATATCAAGATAAAGCTTACCCGAGTCCGGCTTCAGACCAGGCAGCTTCATAGACACCACTTGCAGTCTGAAACGCCATATCAACTAGACCTTCTTGGATCATTGTTGCAGACAACGCATATGTAACACCGGACCATATCTCTCGTGATTGCATCGATGCTGTATCAACTTTTCCATTGGGATGCATCCCATTTACAGCCCCACGTTTCCCATCTTTAATCTTCATCACATTGAAGTTATAAACTTTCTCCAAGGCAGTTCTTGCCTTATCTTCATCTACTATAGGCAAAAGCCCTGATGCTCTCGCGTACCTGCAATTATATCACACCACATCAAATCATACTTCTATCCAAAAACCATAACACTTCTTAAAGAATGGGAGGTAACAAACCATTGACCAGCTAGTTGATCAGCTTGGATAGATGAGCTATACTGACTTCCACTGTTGTCATAGTTAAAATAAGATCCATTCCACAACTTCTTTTCATATACAAGTTTTGCTTTCTGAAACTTTGACCAGAAATAGTCTTGAGAGTTCTTGTCACCAACTACGCGTGCCAATGCGGATGCAGCTTGCAGTGCAGCCACCCAAAGTCCACCACAGTAAGCGCTTACACCAGACGCGGACCATGTATCATAAGTCTGATCTGGAAATCCTTCGTTCTCAATCATTCCATCGCCATCTTTGTCAAACTGAGCCATATATGCCATTGCAACATACACTGAAGGCCAGACCGCTGATGCAAACTTTTTGTCGCCTGTGGCAACTACATCCCGGTACACCTGGAGGACGAATTTGGGGTTCAAATCTTTCCAACGATCTGTATTGTGAAGAGTATATCCATTGACTTCAAACCAAGGGTCATTGATGCCTAAGTCATGAGGAACTGCACCAAGAACCTTCCTTTGAACCCATTGTCCCTCGCTAAGAGTTTTCACTTTAGTGGGATCGTGTAGCATCACCGCAGCAGCAAAGTCTCTCTGGATACTAAGTTCCAGTTTTGGAAAAAGCATCACTAGTGCAAAAGATGCATAGAAATGAACATCATAAGTGTTCCACATACGATATTCAATGCCTTCTAAGTAAAGGAAGTGTCCAATGTTCTCTTCTCCTTCTTCAAGTAATTTTGTGCCAAATGCAGAGTTTGATGCTGTTGATGCATGAAGTTGCTCAAGTGTAGAAGCCATCTTTTCAAGGACAGAGATAGCTGTATCATTCTGATGTGGTACCTCGATATCATTCTTCAGACCGAGTTGGGATTTATCAAGTGAGAACTTATTTTCTCTGACTCCTGCCAAGCTATGTACTGGGGATGATCCATCTGCAGAAAAATATGGACTAACATGAGAACATCGCGTCATAATGTCATGGCGAAAGTAAATAGTATCATCTGCCAAAATCTACCTGTCCAAAGAGTTCCTCCTGAATTAAGGTAATAAAGCTCGTTGAAGAGAGTGACAGGGTACCTAAAAACACCAAACACCGAACCCGTTTATGATAACTTTATGAGCATTGATATGTCTTACAGAAGCTGAACAACAAGCCTTACCATGCAGGTAGTCTTTTGTCTTCAAGTATTGGTCTTTGCCAATTTTCTATCCAGGACTCCCATTGACTATGTCCTGTTTCATAAAATATACTTGTCAGTGGAAGCTTCATTTTGAAGTAAATCAACAGGAATATATATTTTAGGATAATTAGGTCTTTACCAAGAATAGCATCATGTGCAATTTGTGCTGCAGCATCACCATGATTGCCATAAAACTTTGTGTAACGCCTGAAAAGATTCTATTTAGAAAGCTGGCTTTAGCCATCACCATTAAGAAAATTCTGTAGCAAATCTTACCGGGAATAAATTTTACCACTAGGAAACTGCACTTCAGGACAGTCCCAAGACAGAGAAAATGTGACAATGCGTGACTCTCCCGGTAGGACTGTTAAAGAAGCTGCTACTGCTGCCCCAATCGATGACCCGTGCTCTGACTGCATTGACGCCTCAGAAGCCTTGAAGTGATCAAAAGAACCATTCTGTAACAAATACAGTGGCGGATATCAAATCTCACAGTAACGAATAATACAGTGATATCCAAGACCTCTTAACAAATAGAAGGATATGTCAACCTCTTTGACAGCTTGCCACATATCTTTTGCTGTGATTCCATTCTGCTTTCCAGATACTATGAAAAATGGGCAGGCTGAGACACTAACACCATCAGTCGCCTGAGCTGAAATCGCATATGACAATGATGGTAATCCGTTTGCGGTTCTGTATCAGAAAAAATATAGAGCAACAAAGTTGAAACATTCAGAGTTTGCTACTTAACAACCACAAAAGATTAGTTTCTTCTCCTAATTTGGTTCTTTATGCAAAAAATATGGAAGAACTTACTTATGATGTAAGAGCACACCCTGGACTCCATCATTCATCCTATTATAATCATCAACATCGAGTTAGCATAAACACGCACACAAAGTTAAAGAAGTTCTAGTAATTAACATGCGAATTTATATAGTAAAGCCAGAAAAGAAGATCAAGTCTGATGAGTAGAGAATTTTAAGTAGTTAATATATACATTATTTTGGAGTTGTAGTGGCCACCTGAGAACTCTGAGTCTCCTCCAACAGAATTCTGAACCATGTAGAAATTATCATGAGAATTGCGAAAGAACGGTAAAACAAAAGCCATACAATATGACTGCATTGAACAACTATCTCACCGCCCAAGTGAAGAGCAATGTCACATCCGCAGTAGTGTTTCCAAGATTATGAAGCTGATGAATATATGTGCCAAACTCATCAGTACCATAGTAAGCTCTACAGCAGACAAATGTCACAAAGAAACACTAGACATACTGTGAAAGTGAAAACAGATACAGGAAAGCTGCTTTCTTTGTAGTTGTGAGGTATAAATGGTGAAACTTGACGACAAACTATCCTAAGCTCTGGATCAGGTTCACCTATACACCATCAAATATTAAAGTTTCAGCCTCATAAAACAGACGCATCAATACTTAAAAGTATGAAATTATATACAGAAGCATATTACCCTCATACATTGTCCAAGACCTTGGATATAAAGCATGGTATGTAGACTTGTCTCCTTTCAGATTCCAGTCCCAGGAACCAATTCCTGATTCCGAATCTTGTCTGTTCGAATATATAAACTTCAATCATCTATAAGAAAGAGTATTCACTGCAAGATAACAAGAAGCAGAGAGGTAGTTAGCTTACTTTCCGAGCTTTGGATTCCTAGGACATAAAACGGTCGAGTACTTTTTACCATCGGCACGTGAAACAAATGCCTGCATCAAACAAATTCACCAATTTAGTAGAGACCATGGAGAGCAATTTCAAAACAGGGCTTCAAGTTCATATTGTCATAAGGATCTTGAAGCTATCTTCTACCAATTTCCTCCTGCAAAGTCTGTATATTTGTAACTTACTGAGAATTGATTTGCTAGAACTGGATCATCTTCACATTTTGGAGGGAATAGCTGCCATCGCTGGAATTCACCTTGAAAACTCCTTCCTATGCTACCAGCACTGCATGTAACAACAGCTAGATAAGTATTCACAGAGCTTATAGATATTTTGTCATTAAGTTCTGTATGAAAGGTTACAAGTATGATCAGCATAGACAAGAACTTCGAGATTGTTCCGAGAATTCTCCACGAAACACAGTTTCAAAAGACCAATATGTTCAAGTTGAGTGATAAGAAGGAAAAACATACCCAATACCTCCAAGTGGAACACCATGGGAAGATGTTACAGAGTGCCTAGAGAATGGATCTATGAAGGCCAACTGAAATTAACAGATTGTTATGTATCAAAAAGAAAGCAGCATATTTCAAAAACTCTTTGGTAAAACTGAACTAGGAAAATGTGTTTACCCTTCCTTTAGCAGCTTCTTCTCTGCAAAGAAACCATAACCGAATGCCAACAGGAGCCTACCGGAACAAAAGCAAGTCTCAAAAAGATAACTTTTAACAAGCCAATCAAGCATTCAGCAGAATTTTAATGACAGTTATATTTTGAAATGTTTTGTTTCCATAGGTACCAGCTGAAAAATCTCTTTAGCAGTCAGATTGAATTCCCGGGGAGGCTTTGCGTCACTGTCTATCTTTCTTTGCCATGTCAAAGATGCAGGTACTGCTGGATCAACCTGATTTGATAAATATGGGACAATATAAGACACCAAGACAACTTTACTTGAAGATTCAGGTAAGACAAAAAAAAGCAATGTTAATGAGTAACATATTTCAATGAAGTCCCTCAAAACATGAACCACATAAAATCTGGAAAAACAAAAAAAGCTTACTTTAGTATCAGAAGAGTTGAAAGATTTTACATCTTCACCAATATCCATAATCTTTTCCTCAAACATCGGTCCTGAAACAAAAGAGAAACAATTTAGTGTACAAGTCAACAATTTTAAGTGCTTCTCCTTCTCCAATTGTCAGCCATGAAGAGGTTAGGGAATAGAAAAACTGGCAATGATATGAACATAATAAATGGCAACATAGTAGAAGGAGAATAAGTTAAAACCACACTAACAATTAACACAACATAAGAATTCTGCATTGCGATCATTCATGAAGACGATCAATAATAACAAAGAGAGAAAACAGAAGAGTACCCGAAAACGATTGCTCTGAATCTTGATTGGTTAGATCAAAGAAAAAAAGGGACAAAAAAAAAAAATCGTGAGAGTTGTTGTGGCAGAGACGAACGATCAAAGCCGAAGAAGAAGATAGGTAAAAACTAACTTTCGTAAAGCGAATTTGAAAAATTATGACTTTTTCAACGAAGCTTTTTTTGTGTGTGTAGAGTTTGTGACTTGAGTTTTTGTGTTTGGGATTAAATAAAATATCTCCTGAATTATTGGACTAGTCGCCACCACAAACAACTATTTAAAGGTCAAATCTTCTTATTAATCTGGCCAAAACGTATTTTTCTGATTATAAAACTTTACTTTAAGCAATATAAATATTTAATGTAACACTATTTGTAGGAGGGATTCGCTGACCAAAAATCTTTTTATTAATATGGCCAAAACATATTAACTATTTTTCTGATTTCGAAACTTTACTTTCAAGCAATGTAAAACTATTTGTGCTCTAACAAAAAAAAGTAATTTTATTTTGCAATTATTAATACTAATGAAAGCTGAGAGTAATCATTAAACTCACGACGCAACAATGGAATGGTGTTGTTTAGGACAACAAGTAACAAAAGCAGTGAAACAATGTTTCACACGTTACTTGCGTTTGCATCATCATGCTTGATATGTGTACCTATGAGAGAACTTGGGCCTTGCACGATTGCATCTTTATTTTTAATTAGTAAAGTAATTAAATAATAAGACGCAAATCAATTAGTGTTAAGAAAACATACCGACGTGACTTGAAAATAGAGCAAGCAAGCATCACGAAACGAACTCTATTCCATTCGTGTTTTGACGGTTTCTTGCTTTTGAATATCCGGTTCGACTTTATTCCATTTATATGGGAGTATTGGGCTTTTACGAAGCCCAAATATTTAAAAATCCATATGTTACCACCACCAACCATTTTTCTAGAACCTTCCACTTTAGCTCCCACATAGTTTTCTTCTCCTTCACTCTTCTTATCTCCTTCTTCCCCCTCCTCCTCCACCTAACTCCTTCCCTTTCCTTTAGGGTTTTTTTTTCTCAATCTCTCTTCTCCAACCATGGCTTCATCCGCCGCTCAAATTCACATCCTCGGCGGAATCGGATTCCCTACTTCCGGCAAAAACCTCGACAACAAAACCAATTCCATTCCACGAAGCGTCTTCTTCGGCAACAGAACAAGTCCTTTCTCTACTCCAACCTCCGCTTTCCTTCGTATGGGACGAAGAAACAACAACGCTTCTCGATACACCGTTGGTCCAGTCCGTGTTGTTAACGAGAAAGTCGTCGGAATCGATTTAGGTACGACGAACTCAGCCGTTGCTGCTATGGAAGGAGGGAAACCAACGATTGTGACTAACGCTGAAGGTCAAAGAACTACGCCTTCTGTTGTAGCTTATACTAAGAGTAAAGATAGACTTGTTGGTCAGATTGCGAAACGTCAAGCTGTTGTTAATCCGGAGAATACTTTCTTCTCTGTTAAGAGGTTTATTGGTAGGAGAATGAATGAAGTTGCTGAAGAGTCTAAGCAGGTTTCTTATAGAGTTATTAAAGATGAGAATGGTAATGTTAAGCTTGATTGTCCTGCTATTGGTAAACAATTTGCTGCTGAGGAGATTTCTGCTCAGGTTTGAGTCAATCTTTCTTTCGAAATTTAGGGTCTGAATTTGGGAAATGGAGCATTTACTAAGTACTGTGTGGTTGTAATGTAGGTTTTGAGGAAGCTTGTGGACGATGCTTCGAGATTCTTGAATGATAAAGTAACCAAAGCTGTTATCACTGTGCCTGCTTACTTCAATGATTCACAGAGGACGGCTACTAAAGATGCTGGTCGTATTGCTGGATTGGAAGTTCTTAGGATTATTAATGAGCCTACTGCTGCTTCTTTGGCTTATGGGTTTGAGAGGAAAAGCAATGAAACTATTCTTGTTTTTGATCTTGGTGGTGGTACCTTCGATGTCTCAGGTATTTTTACTTACTAAAGTTCTATTTGGGATTGCAAAGTCTTTGGCTTTTACTGTCTTCCTAAGGTATTGGAGTTTTCTAATTATTTCCGGGTTTTTGTTTCTTGGAATGTAGTCCTTGAGGTTGGTGATGGTGTTTTTGAAGTGCTTTCTACATCTGGTGATACACATTTGGGAGGTGATGACTTTGACAAGGTGAGTCAAAACACAGACGTGTCTGAAATCCTTTCTAAATAGGAAATAACCTTACTCACTGGTAGATATGACTTTTGCAATGCAGAGAGTTGTTGATTGGCTTGCTTCAACTTTCAAGAAAGATGAAGGTATAGATCTTCTCAAAGACAAGCAAGCGCTTCAGAGGTTAACTGAGGCAGCTGAAAAAGCTAAAATTGAGCTTTCCTCACTGACTCAGACAAACATGAGGTTCACTTTTCCCTCTCAAATCTATTTACCTCGTTCCCATTGGTCTGTAGAATATTAATTGATTTCGATTCTCTATCCAGTTTGCCTTTTATCACTGCAACGGCTGATGGGCCTAAGCACATTGAAACCACTCTCACCCGAGCCAAGTTTGAAGAATTGTGCTCTGACTTACTCGACAGGTAAATTTCAGTTATTGTTTTCTATGGCGTAGATCAGTAACCTGCCATGTAAAACAAGATTGCTGTTCGATTCACCATGAGGGCCTAAGTGTTTTTTTCTCTGCATTCAAACTTGTAGGGTCAGGACACCTGTGGAGAATTCCCTGAGGGATGCAAAACTCAGCTTCAAAGATATTGATGAGGTGATCCTTGTTGGTGGATCCACACGTATTCCTGCTGTTCAGGAACTCGTAAGGAAGCTGACAGGGAAAGAACCTAATGTCTCAGTCAATCCTGATGAAGTTGTAGCTCTAGGTGCTGCAGTTCAGGTGTGTTCTTGTTGACCTCTTTTGACATTTTACTGTGATGAGCCATATCACTAAAATGCTATTTGGCCTCTGATTCCAGGCTGGTGTTCTATCTGGAGATGTGAGTGACATTGTTCTTCTTGATGTGACGCCGCTATCGCTTGGTTTGGAAACTCTTGGTGGTGTCATGACCAAGATTATTCCAAGAAACACCACACTTCCAACTTCTAAGTCAGAAGTCTTCTCAACCGCTGCAGATGGACAGACAAGCGTTGAGATTAATGTGTTACAGGGTGAAAGAGAGTTCGTAAGAGATAACAAGTCTATCGGTAGCTTCCGTCTTGATGGTATTCCGCCTGCACCACGTGGAGTTCCACAAATCGAGGTCAAATTCGACATTGATGCCAATGGAATTTTATCTGTCAGTGCTTCGGACAAAGGCACAGGAAAGAAGCAGGACATCACCATTACTGGTGCTAGTACCTTGCCTAAGGATGAGGTGTGTGCAATTATCAAACTTGCCTCACTTATGTCAGATGTGTAATTATTTTCTTATTCATATTGGTTGTGTGGTGTTGCAGGTAGACACAATGGTGCAAGAAGCAGAGAGGTTTGCAAAGGAAGACAAAGAAAAGAGAGATGCGATTGACACGAAGAACCAGGCTGATTCTGTCGTTTACCAGACTGAAAAGCAGCTTAAAGAACTTGGAGAGAAAATTCCAGGTCCAGTGAAAGAAAAGGTTGAGGCTAAGCTCCAAGAGCTGAAGGAAAAGATAGGAAGCGGATCAACTCAAGAAATCAAAGACACCATGGCAGCTCTTAACCAAGAAGTGATGCAGATTGGCCAGTCTCTGTACAACCAACCCCAACCAGGTGGTGCTGGTTCTCCTCCTGGAGGTGAAGCTTCCTCGTCGTCTGACTCATCATCTTCAGCCAAAGGTGGAGACAACGGTGGTGATGTGATTGACGCTGACTTCACAGACAGCAAATAATACAAATTGGATTCACACAAGGATTATTTCTGGGGTTTGTCCATGATGTTGTAGGAAAGATAATGTGATTTGTGGGCAACAAATGAATGGTAAGAGTCAAATTTTGTCTTTTTAAACACATACGTGAAGCAATTCAATATTCTGGAGCACATATTGTCCATAGAAGCAGTGTTGTCACAAAACATGTACAATAAACCAAACCTCTTGCAGCCTACCATTGTGAAGTAGAGACGTTCTCATATATCATGCAGGCGCACATTTAGAACCTACAAAGTTAAACTGTACAACAAACACATGACCAAATATATACAGATGGTTGCAATGTTATGCAGCATAGCATATCAGAGGCGGAGTCCGTGGTTCCTAGGACTTTGAGGAACGCTGCTTGCTCTTCCCCAGAACCTGCGGTCATCATTGCACCCGCACTTACCATTACCGCCACCCGAGTTATGTGTGGTTGTGTATGATTGGTCCCAACCGATGCCTCTGGGGATGTCTAACGGAGTTGGTGGTCGCGGCCTACAGGTTAAGTAGTTAGGAGGCTGCAAGTATGCGTTGTGGAAGTGGCTGTATGGCTGCAGCTGCTGTGAGATGTTGGGACTGCTATGTACTTTATGCATCGGGTAAAGCCGGCTCAATTGGTAGCTGTTCTGAAAACTCGTTTCTGGCGGCTCGTGACTGTATCCATCAGGTGATGATTCTGATTTGGGAGAGGAGCAAGTAGAGACGGTGAAAGAAGGTCGTGTTTTGATGGGAGCACGAAGAGCAGTAGCACTCTTGGATGTGCGAAGAATGCCATTGATGGCTTCAATGTAGCGTTGCTCTATGGTTTGTGGCTCGATCGGGCCTAACTGATTCTCAAGAACCACCGGGTTTGCAGGAAACAAGAAGGTTCTGAGTTTGGGGGTTTCATGACGGTTATACTCCTCTATCATGTGTTTCACATCTTCATCAGACTTAACGGACACTAATGCATCAAGATCTTCTGGAATGATCTGGTATTTGAGCACGATATCGTTCTCTGTGATTGCCGTAAGTTTCTTCACGAGTTCTACAATTGAAACAAAAGCTCGATGATAAGAAGAGGAATTGTGAGATTAGATCAATTCAGGGAAAGAGTTGGTTAATTTACCGGAGAAGGAGATGTCGGGAGATACAGCAACGACGCGAGTCTCACCGCCAACATATTTGAGAACACCGTCGGATGGTCTAGGGAGGATTCTGCCGCCAAAACTGCACATGAACTTCACCTTACTACTCGGCGATCTCTCCTCCGTCATTGATGTTTCTGGCACCTCTCTTTTGGCTTTTGGTTGTTGTTTGGAGGGAACAGAGATGAGATCAAGAATAACTTGAAGGACAAATTTCCCTCCCAAAATTGCAGATAATTTTTTAGGTTTTGTAAAAAGCAAATCAAATATTAAAATATGGAATAAAAAGATCGAATGCAAATTGAAACCCCGATACTAAAGAATTGATGCTCTTATCTCTTCCTTCTTCGTGTAAGATAATGATTTGGAGATGTTTGAGATAATGTAGAAATGTAATAGTTTTGATGAAGAAGGAAGAAGAAGAAAGAGGAGAAGAAGAGAGGTTTGTTCAAATTGTAATTCGCAAATTATTTTAGAGTTTTCTACAGATGGAAAAAAAAATGAAGAAAAAAGGTTTAAAAAGCAAGAAAAGAGGAACAGAAGAATCCATGCCGTAGGATTTAAGCTTATTTTGAGATTGTTTTACCTATTTATGGATTTTACTGATAATGAACCTCTTCAATGTCTTAGTTCATAACTAGAGCTCTCTTTAGCCAAAATTTTCTATTTTTTTCCGTACCGCTTTGTTTCTGATAATATCAGACACAATGGAACATCAAAATCACCACCCGAAAAAGTTTGCGTTGTAACGTGATGTTTCGTTTTTGCAAGAGTGAACATACAAAGATATGAACCAATATGCTCTATATAGTAAACGCCTTCTTCGTGCAACGATAACGCAGTAGTTAACTAAAACAAAACCTAGCTATGTTGTTGTTTCCCGCTTTTTTTGCCCTTCTTCTGTTTCTGCTTCAACTGCGTCAAACCTGCTGCTGTGATCTTCACATTACCGATGAGAGCAGCCATCAGCTCCGGATCTGTACATGCCTTCATCAGCTCTTTCTCCCTTACTGTCGCCTCCGTCATATGTGTGAACAGATTCATTGCAGTTTTTGCAGCTGTCCAAACACAAAACACAATATCAATACAATCCAAAAGCTCCACACTTGCAACTACTTGGAAGAGAATGTGTGTTATTACCTTTTCCTTTCTTCATGCTGCCTGGAATCGCTTTGACTCTGTATTTATATGATTGGAGAGCGTTGTAGGGGCCGCACACGGGGACCGCATATAAAAGGATGTCGGTTGGTAACGGGTTACCAGTTAGGTAATCGACATCAATCAGTTTTTCTTTCTCTTCGTCCCCAACCTCGTGAATATCGTCTTCTTCCATCACCACTTTGTCCATCTCTGAAGTTTCTTTCCCATGACAATCCCTAGCAAGATGTCCAACCTTCTTACACCTGTAACATATTTTCACAGCATCTTCTGTCTCTGCACAGCAACCAAAATGCAACTATAAGTATCATTTGGTACCAGTCTAATGGAAAGTGTATGCCAGGAAGCAATTTCAGAAGAAAAAAAAGACAACATTGAAAAATTTACCTTCAGAAGGTTTCTTCTCTACGGTGACTGCGGTTTTTGCATTCTGTGATTCAACATCAGTCTTCTGTGGCTTTCCAGACGACTGCAAAGAGGAGATTATTTAATTTACCGGTCATTAAATATTGATAAGAGAAGAATTGATGGTCTATGAAAAAAAAATGGAGAATCCAAGTGAAGAATTCGTGAGGTACTTACTGCCAACAATGCCATCCGTATTTTTCTTTCATCTTCATCTTGATCAGCATACTTCTCCTTCATTTTCTTAAGTTTACCCCTTTGCCCACGGCTAACTTTTTCCCCAGCTGGCTTGTTATCAGGTATACTCTTGTTAGCTTGGCTTAAAGAAGAAACATCTTTTTCCTTTCGTTGCTGCTTTTCTTGCCCAGTGTTACCATCAACAGCTGTGTTACCGCTTTGGCCCATCTTAAGCTTTCTTCTTTCAGCTTTTGACATATAAGGCTTATCTCTCACTACTGCTTTTTTCTCTTCCTGTGACATCTTCTCTTCCATTTCATCTTTTGATGTCTCTATTGTATCTTTCTTGCCTGCCACCGTTGCAGTACCAAGACCAAGGGTTCTATCAAGAAGATCCTCAAGCTGTGAGGTGGTTGATTCAACATTTTCTTCAGCAATACCAGATGAATTCATGTCAAAAGAAGAAGTATCTTGGCTCAATGCGGTACTTGATTCCTGCAAATCAACTTCTCCTGAGGCAGAAACCGCTTCATTGACTGCTTCGTTCTCTGACTCAGCATCTGAATGCTCATCAGGAGCATGCGTTTCCATGACTACATCATTCATTCCTTCCTCTTCCCCTCTTACCCTTCTCTCATTCAAATGAGCTCCCAAGGAGCTCTCGTCCAAACGAAACAACAATCCAAAACCCATGATGAGTGGGTGTGGCGGAAGGAAGTTTTTCTTACCACGTATCATAAAACTTCCAACTGTAAGGTATTCTCCAGTCGGAGCTGTTTTAGTGACTTGGTGAGGATAAACCCACCATGCACTAGTAACAATCTTGGAATCCCAGGCCTGACTATGACAAACCTGCATAGAATTATATCCAAATGTCTGCCATCAAGACATTGCACCATATTCACACAATTCAAACAACTAAAATGGTAGATGAAATTGCTTACCGTAAAACATCCAGCTTGGTTTAAAGTGAGAGGCGGTACATTTTGTTCAGGTTTATGATTCTTTATCACAGTACTAGATGCTCCATGAAGCTCTGCGTGTACATACCTAAGAAAGCATGGTTAAAAGAAACTTGTCATCATCTTTGAATACTTAATACTAACACAAAGACTAGCTAAATAACTCTATATATGAAAACTTACAGATCTCCTTTTGACATGTAACGTTTAACTATCATCTCATTTTGCTGAGCATCACGACCACTGATGACCAAGTAGTTCTCACTGCTAATGAACCAATTAAATTTCTCAAACCAGTGGATTTTTCTCATGTGTGAAATAGTTGCAACCACTTTTTCCTTTCAGCCAGAAAATGCAAATGATTAGTTGACTGCGAGGAAGAAAACACTAAACAAGATTAACAGCGACGAGGTTCGAAGCTTACCTGAGAAAGCTGGTGGCGTGTCTTTTTCTCAGCTGCTCTAAAAGCCTTTTCATGAGCAGAAACAGTCTTTTCCTGTTTGGTTTCTTGCTTCTTCTTCATTTCATACCAGCGCCTAGCATTACCATGCGCAGAAAGTGATAAATCCACCTCCACCTACAAAACCACATTGTACCCCATATGTCAGAACAAGAAAGAAGATGAGCTTTGTATATTCAATCAAGTGGGGAGAGATCAACACCTTTTCCACTGGGAGCGTCTTCTCATCATCATCCATTTCATCGAGATTGTTGCACAACAACAAGGTCATGCAATTCTTCTCCAGATAAAGTTTGTCAATGAGTCCAGCAACAGGATTTCCTAATTTTTTTTCCTCCTTGACCATGCGAGCTAGATCATCCCAGCCCATACCCTTTGCAAGCGCTACACGAACAGCTAATATGGCAGCATCTACATCTTCTAAGTTGTACTCAATTAACTCAGCCATATTAACACAATGGTTGACTTCTTTCTTCAGAATTTGAACACGGTTCTCCTACAACACAAGTATAGAAGCATTGCAATTAAGATAAGTTTAAAGAAAACTTTCACAGAGATACATATGGAAATGGAAGTTCCAAACCAGTACATTAACTAAGACCACAAACCTGATCCTGGCGAATCTTATTGAGTTTCTGACTGGCAGAATCTTCTTTTGCCTTTTGTTGTTGTTCAGACCTTTGGCTCTCAATTTTGCTGTAGAACTCATCTAAAGCCGCATCGAAAGTTTCAAACTTTTCATACACTCTTGATTTGAATTGATTTAACAAGATTGAACAGAACTCATCATACATCTGTAGGCAAACGAAAATACAATATATAAAATCCATTGCCATTAAAGAATACAAAAATGAAGAAGCATAGAGTAAAATAGTGACCTTTTTAACACCTCCTGATTCAGAAGTCGTGTCATTTGCCAAAACTTGTTTTTGCATTAGAATATAACCTTCAGGAACTTTTTGACCATTTATAATATCTTCAAGCCAATCTTCAAAAACGATCACCGCTTGAACCAATAACTGAATTTCATTATCATCTAACTTCTTGTCTTCTGAAAGTTTGGTAGTTGGAATTAGACCAGCATCCAGAATAATGTGCTCTGAGAGCTGTGGCCCATACCCCAAAGCGTCACCCAGAATATTCTTCAAGGTATATAGTTTGGCACTCGTAGAATCATTTGACTTCCCACCCTTTTTGCCACCATTCTGCTCCTTCGGTTCAATCTGTTTTGCTTCATGATCCTTAAGCGAGAAAGCAGTAAGTGATTCCTGAAGCTTTGAAACAGTTGTTCTCTCAAAAACTCTACATATCTCTATCGGGTAACGGTGACGAGACATAATAGCAAAACCCTTATTGTCATCTCTGCAGGAATGAAAATAAACAATTTAGTTCAAAAGGCCACACCAACAAAAGCACTTTGAGCATTTCAAAGTTCAAACATAGCAA
Source organism: Arabidopsis arenosa (assembly GCA_905216605.1). NCBI lineage: Eukaryota > Viridiplantae > Streptophyta > Magnoliopsida > Brassicales > Brassicaceae > Arabidopsis > Arabidopsis arenosa. The sequence goes on from LR999458.1 coordinate 7,662,838, forward strand.
AAACAAACGATCTGATGAAAGTAAAGTGAATAAACAAACCTATGAGACCGGAGGAGTGTCATGATCATATACTCAGAATCAGTAAGAATTATGTTTCCTTGAGCATACAACTCCAATATAACATAGTGAGCATTAGCACCTAGTCCAAACTGGAAGACAATGATCTGGTACCAACAACAAAAGTTAAAAACCAAATACACAATGAAAGCAAACCAAACAAAACACAAAAGAAAACTCCAAGTTCCATACCCTATCATAACCAAGCTGTCGAACATCCTCAAGCCTCCTAGTCCTGATATGTTTCCTCAACTTCAAAGTAAACCCAGATGGAGTATTACTCTTATCTCTACACAAATTTGTGAGAAAAAAAAATCATTACTACTTACTTCCCCAAAAAAAAAAAGCTCAGAATCTGGAGATGTGTTTTTTTACCTGACATAAGCAGTGGTATGCAAACGAACACCACTTTCCATTAAAAGCAAAACTTTCTCACTTTCTCCAGATTCTGTGATACCGCTACTATTCAAGAGCTTGAACATATACGTCTGCATCAAATTGGAGCAAAATCAAAACATAAACCCTAATGGAAATCGAATCAAACAAATTGGTGGATTTGACGATTTAATTGTAGAAATTTGTTACCTTGGGAGATATATCATAGACGTTGGAGCATCTCATACCGATTAATCGCTTTAAGCACTTGACTTCGGCGGCGACGTCCGCCGTGTTCATTCGTACCTTCACCATTTCTTAATCTCTCTATTTTGTCTCTCGAGAGAGTCTTGGAAATTTGGTGATTCACTAAGCGTGAGAAAGAAGAAGAAGAAGAAGAAGAAGAAGAAGAAAGGAATTTGTGAGCTATTCATGTGTGTTGGGCCGAATAGAAGAAGGGCCTAGAAGCCCAATATAAAAGTCAGATCATTAGTTATCTAAACCAATCAAAATTACACGGTTTATCTAAACCGGTTACTGTAATACACTAATTAGATGGTAGTTTAACTTAAGAGTTACTCTAATACACACTAATTAGAGAAGTTTTAAAACTTATCTCACTTTGAACATTGATAATTGATGAAGTATCCACATATAACAGTTGTGTGTAGGGATGACCACGGTTACGGTTGATTAACCATCGATTACGGTTATAAATTTTCTTTAACTGTAACCATTTTAATCGTATATATAGTGGTTTTACAACATGCATTATGTTGGGTTTAGACCCAAAAATGATACGTCGATAACATTAGCACGAATAACTAGATCATATGTTTTGTCATAATTTGAGCACAATTTGAGCATATTTCAAGCAAATTTTGACCATATTTTTTTATATTAAATCGAATTTTGACCATACTTCTTAATTCTCCACCATCTCGTTCTGGAGAATTAAGAAGTTTGTGGTGTTGAATAAAGGGGAGAAAGAAGGAACCGTGAAGAAGAGTGTTCCTGTGAATGGATACACACAAAAATACTCTGGATTCGGCTCCCTTCCATGTTCACAAGAAGAACAAGGGATAGGAGGGTAGAAAATGAAGAAATCTGGTCGGTTAAAGTTGAAGCTGCACAAACAAATATTGAAGTTTGATAAATAAGAGAATCGAGAGTTTCTGAATATTTCTCTGTATAGATCTTGACCTCAATGATCTTAACGTTAATGATACACGCATACAAGACTTGTAAATCAAGGTAGAATCCTAACTAAAAGGAAAGATACTTAACTATACGATATATGCAAATATGCAAATCTAACAATATGAATATTCTCCAAATATTCTCCATTAAGTTGTATATCTGAAATATACTTACAGTTTGTTGTTATCGTAGATACGTGGAGGAAAAGCAAGATCAGGATCGTCATACTTGAACTCATCATCTTCAAAGAATCTATGATGGTCTTACTCTGCTTGTGGTGGGCTTCTTCTACTTCTAATGGCTCAAAGTGATGAAACCTTTCACTTTTGATTTATGTCATTATGTGTAACTACACCTCTGTAATTTATTAAATTAACATTGAAGAAAACAGAAATTAGGGTCTAGTATAGAGTTTCTGCAAACTCAGAACATCTTAAAGTGTTATAGTTTCTATGGGCTAAAATGCATTTATTGAGATTGTTATTATTATTAGATTATTTGTTTGTTTATTTTTCCTATATTCTTATGTTTTACTAAAAAAATTCTTAAGTTTTGCTAATTAATGGTCAACTTTTTAAAAATATATCAATAATTATTACAGTACTATCTTTTATAATTATACTTCTTTAGAGTTATGGGGACCTACGAATGCTTCGTATGTTTCTTCACTCTATCTGTTTTACTTTATTTCAAAAATGCATCTTCATCAGATTTACTTTCTATCAATACCTCACTTTCTCTAGAGGACACCATTGTTTCTTAGGGTAATGTGTTTGAACTTGGTATCTATAAACAAAGTTATCTCCCCTACATTTCCATATGGTACAAAAATTACCATAAAGCTATAGTTTGGTTAGCTAATAAAGTATCTCGTTTTGAAGATAGTATAAATTCTCTGTTCGTTATAAAAATATCAAACGGAAGTTTAATTTTCTATGATAATTACACGGAACAGACAATCTAGTCCATTAGCTTTCCTTCTATTGGAAGTAGAAGAGGTAGCCGCAATGTTCAAGCAATTCTTCTCTACAATGGCAACCTTATACTAAGAGATTCATTTAACATCATATTGTGGCAGAGCTTTGACCACCCTTTAAACACCTGGCTTCTGGCGCTAAGATATGGTTAAATACACGTTTCACCAGTTTGAAAAGCAGATCCATCAGCGAGTCAATATACTCTCAATATTGACCCTAGCAAAAGAAATTCTCTCCTCATGGTTTGGAATGATTCTTTGGACGATTACGAGTTGATATACTCTCAATTTTGACCCTAGCACAAGAAATTCCCTCCACATGGTTTCATTCTAAACATGCGGTTTCTTCATTGCATGTAAACATTGCATATTCCTCAGATTAGATCCAAAGGAGAAATTTTGTAAGTGACAAACTAAATTTTTTTTTTATAAAATCATATGAACTTCAATCTAAAGTTTTTTCTAATAAAACCCCAAGGATAGAAGGGTTTTTTAATTTTTGTAATTCCACTCATCAATTAAAATTCTAGTACTAGATTTCATACTAATAGTTTCATGTTAATAGGATTTAATAAAAAAACTTTTTTTTGATTATAATTTTTTTTTCTATATTTCACTCTATTTAAGTATGAGTGATATGTTTCATTCTAATGATTTCATTCTAATTTTCTACTAACTAAATATAATTTTCATTAAACATGTGATTTCATATTTTTTTTAATCTTTAAGACCAAATTTGTTTGAAAAAGTTCTTTTTTTAAACACTTAAACCTCAAATTTTAAATAAAATAAATATTATAATAATCTTAATATAATTATCTATTTGATCACAAAAAATAAATATAATGATACCTATATGAAAAATGAATTAAAAACTTTTATTCGAGATAAGTAAGAGGTAAGAAAAAAATATTTGATAAATGTATTAAAATCATTTATTTCATTATATATTGCATAACTAAAAAAATACATAAATATGTTAGAAAATAATCAAATATCCAACGTAAATAATATAAATGGATCTTTTCACCTTCATTTTCTTGTTGTGCGATGATAAGAATTGATATTTGTTATGCTCCATCACCAATAAATCTAAAAGTTTTGTTATAGCCATCAAAACTTTTACTTTACATATGATAATTCAAAACTAAAATATGAAAATTAAAGAAAAAATAAGTATAATCTAGTATGGTGTTAGGAACAAATTAACATGAGAAAAAATTTAGAATTAAATTCTTACAATGATGTTGTCATTGATTTCAACCCATATAACAACAAAAAAAGATACATGAATATAATGGAAGAGGATGAGAGAATGATTACTTATAAGATGATAATCAAAAATATACAATTGAGATGAATCTTAAAAAAAACAAAAAAAAAACTAATGTATAAATTAAAATTTAGAATTAAGCTTTTATAATGATATTTAATTTGAGTTTTTTTAACCCATACAACAACCAACACAACCAAAATATAAAAAAAAAAAATTACAAATCCATAATAATAAAAAAAGATTTGAGATATAGTGGAAGAGGATGAGAGAATGAGAGAATGAGAGAATGAGAAAAATGAGAAAATGAGTATTTATAGGTTGAGAAGCGATATGAGTTAAAATTTAAAAAAAAATCTGTGAGTTACAATTTTAATTGATTGTGTGTTGAATAAAATTGAGTGAAAAATATAGTTAATGCATAATTTATATGATTTCAGTTTTATATTAAAGTGTGAGTTAAATGTATTAATTAAATATGTTTTATTTGTGGTTTAATTGAAAATAATTTTTAAGAAAATTATATTGTCAAGTAGATCAATAAAGAGAGAGTGAAACCTTACTTTTAAATAAATGATTATTGTAGGAAAATGGGGGAAACAATCATTTAAATCACCAAGCTATCAAGCATTAATTACCAAAAACTATAAAACTAAATAAATACCATAAAAAATTAAAAATTAATTTCAAGCATCATTAAGAAAAAAACATAACCAAGCAAAACAAGAAAGAATGTCTCAAATCGAATCCTTGTTCTTGTTTTTTTTTCATGATACTTGTCTTCCAAAATGTTCTCTGAGCTTTTCGTCTATATAACTTTCCCACCATTTTTTCCACTGAAGAGTGGAATAGCTTCGAGTTGAGCTGTTTTTCCTTTTGACTCATAAGCATGTTTGGTAAAAATTTGTTTTGTTGTTCTATGTGTGATGTGTCTGTTACAAGATCCGGTAAAAGAACATCCGGTTTTGTCCACACAAAAAAAGGGACCACCCCGGTTCAGATTTCGGTTTTAAAACCCAGTTATTGGGACTGCTTGTAAATCTCATAGCTACAACCTTCACTCGATCAGAAATAAACTAATAGAACTTCTTTAAAACAACATCGTTTGAATTTAACGGGGTTAAAAAGTGACTGACTATATGGGACCAAAAAGGCTTGGTCAACATAAGATTTTCCCGTTTCAATCAAATCATATTATGCATTGCTTGCTTGAAATTCAAATCATTGCTTTGTGGTGAAGAACGATTTCAAATATGTGAGGCAAATTTGTTTAAAACTTTTTATTGCCAAGAAAATTTAGGGGAGTCAGCTTTATAATTATATCCTATTATAAAATATAACGCAAACATAAATAATATTACTTTATGTATATGTTCATGATCTTGCCAAGATATAATTGAGAGAGAAGGAGTAGACGTATGAAAACAAAGACACAAGATTCTCCAATTAATAACTAGTCTCTCTCTCTCAACTCACTCCTCTACTTCTCTCATCTCTCACATTACAACGTGGAGCATATTTATATAGAGAAGGAAACTTGCACCCTAAGCTAAAGTAAATAGATAAGTTATAAATAGGATAAACACAAATTGCTTGGGGTTCAAGTTAGAAATGGATAATCACAATAATTGATAATTATCCATTTTTATAACACTCCCCCTTGATTATCCATTACTATCGAGTATTACGTACTGTCTCGTTAAAAACTTTGTCATGGAAAAACCCAATAGGATAAAAACCATGATAAGGAAAAAAGAGTACAGTGACGCAATCTCCCCCTGGAACAGACGAGTCTTGTTCTCTGTATAGCTTTTGTAGATGATGCATCTCGATTATTCTCTTCGCTGTTTCTGATCTCGTCAAAATATGACAAAGATTTTAGAAGAGGGATAGACCTTCACTTTATTGTCTATCTTTTGCGTGTCATTTGCTGCCTCGTTAAAAAAACCTTGTCATGGAAAAACCCAGTGGGATAAAAACCATGATAAGGGAAAAAGAGTGCAGCCACGCTCATCATCATATGTTTCCCCCTGGAAGCATCATCTTCAAAAGAGATCTTTTGATCTGCGAAGATGCTTTGAATGTTGTAGCTGGAACCGCCTTTGTAAATCTGCTACATTGTTACTTGGCTGGATGTACTGGACATCAACTTCTTGCTTCTTCTCAGATTCTTGAGTGCATGAGAAGAATATTGGGGAAATATGTCTTGTCATCTCGCTTTTGACATATCTTTCTTTGAGTTGGGAAACATATGTAACGTCTTGTTGTTGGCTCTTCACTGGTGCATATATTTCTTGTTACTTGTATATGTTGAAAGCATCAATCTGAGCCATACAGATTCTCAACAGTTTTGGTATGACTTGAACAAGCGACGACCAAAATTCATTGTTGGAAACGCCACGAAGTTGTTGATTTGCGATATATATTTCTATAGATCTGATATAGATCCTCCATCTGCGAAACCAACAAAACCAAACTCGGGGTTTCGAGAATAAAATAAGCCCAAGTCAATCGTACCTTGCAGATAGTGGAAGACACATTTGAACTCATTCAAGGTCTAGTCGGAGAAGATCAATTAATCCTGCAAGTAGATCAGTAGCAACTGCTAGGTACAATATATTCACTAGATATATAAATGCTCGTCAGCATTTATATATGCTAGCTACAATTCACAAAATATATAAATACTCGTCAGCATTTATATATAGTGCTTCATGATCAAACTATATAGAGTCGACTTCCTTTAGAAGTGAATAATATAACATCTCTTTCTTTAGATGTTTAGTTGGAATATCTGGAGACACTTTTGTCTTTCCAAGATCTTTTATTACAAATAACTCTTTAAGAGTTTTGATGATGTTCAAAAACATCATGCTTATAAGTTCCCGGGAATAGAATTATGATATTATATATCTTTCAGGGATTAGTCCTACAGACATCCCATAAAACGCAATTCAAGTCATTTATTCATCAACTCAATATCGAGTGATTTTGACAAAACACGGCGCGACACACCGTCTTGTCTTAAGTATCATAATACTCTTTTGATGCTTGGACCATGTGTCCAGGAAGTACTCGTTTCTTATACGAGATTAATATAGCCTTGGCTGCGTCTTTGTTTATTGGCCAATATATATCTCTTTACGCTGACAGAGCGGAGATTTATGATCCTCATTAATTTTATTTGCGCGCTAGATCATTTTTCTTGTCGACATTGTATTGTCTTTGGTTCTATATTTACCGTAATGACATGGTTAATCGAGATCTCTTAATCATTATAAATGATTTTATTCAGGTACTTGATTTCGTCTTTAACCATGCCAATCTGTCTCTTTACTTCTCTTGAGAAGTCTGTTTGCTCCTCTTTAGGAGTTTATATGCTCCTCTTTTAAGAGTTTAATCCTCTTTTTAGTAATAATATGCTCTCTCTTTTTTTCGAGGATTTTCTTTATATTTGGAACCAAAGTTGTCTATCACGTTTTTTTTTTTACGTTTTATAGACAATAATATGTCATCCGCCAAAGACATATTTTTGTAGAGCATTTTTAGCTGGGACAAGAGATTTCTTATGAAATTTAAGTTCATATGCATTTATACGAGGATCAATAATTTCATGAAATCTCGTCCATCAGCTTTTTGCATTTGATTTGCAATATATTCTGAATAGTGATTCTTTTGAACTTTTGAACTCTAAACTTCATATTTATTATATTCATTTGTTCAAAGATCTAAACTATTCAATGATTCTCCCATGATGGAGAATTTTATCATCAACATGATGATTTGCAAATCTTGCAATAGGCACATCTCTCATAAGATGGCTCAGTATTTGTAGAGCAGAGACTCATCTCCTGCATCTATATATTTCATCCTTTTTTTGGATGATATTTTTATGCGGTGCAAAGGAACATTTATAACATATATCTCACACCCATAAAATTCAAAATGAGAAATATTTGATCTCCAATCATGTATATATAACATGGGAGAAATATTTCTCATAAATCGTTGGCCTTATATATAATATTAATACATGCGAAAGTGCATGTTCCATGTAAAAACATGGAGATTAAATCACCTTGAATCGTTTTGCAATCTCTTGGATTTGCATTATAAACGATTCGGTTAAAGCTCATTTTGAGAGTGAACATCAGTTTTAGATGTTCCACTTTATCAATAAGTCAATAAATTTTAGGATATGACTTCACCAGAGTTTTCTCGTTCTGGGTGTCAAAGTCACCAAAGTTTATCGACTTATTATTGATGTGGGATTCCTTTAATTCTCCCCCTCGAGATGATAACTCTTCGAGTTCATTCATCTCGAATTGAATCCCACTTTAGGATCAATAACATATCCGATACAGATCATGTATTTATTCTTAGATCCTTATAAAAATGTGAGACTTGTAATAACCCCTCCCAAGATGATGGCTTTTCAAGCCTATTTATCTTGGACCGAATCTTATTTTTAGATCGGTTATATTCGGGGCTTAATTTGGGGATTATTAGGAAATCAACCAGCATATACAATGAGCTTATTAAATAAATAAAAAAATGGTGATTTGGCCGAAAATCATATAATTCTGGAGGCGTAGCCTACTACAGAGTTAAGGAGAAGGTATGCAACCTTCGACTCGATATAATATTAAAAAATTCAAATAAATTTAAATGAATTTAAATAAATTCAATAGAAATTAAATGTTACCTCATAAATGTGGACGGAAGCATGCAGTGCTTGAATAGGCTTTTCTTTCTTTACATAAAATTTTAGTGATATTTAATCACTCCTTTTAAGTTCCAATTATTTAGGTCATTAATATTTACAGCAATGATCACAAATCTCGATAGAGATTTCTTAATAAATACGCAAAGGGCATATATCGTTTTTAACAGATATACCCTTTCTTTAACAAATAATCGCTTAAACGATTATATGCGTCTGGATTGTTTTAATCCGTAAAGTGATCGCTGTAATTTGACCGCACATATTTCATTAGACTTTGAGTCTAATGCCGCTGGAACTTTAAATCCTTTTGGGATTTTCATGTATATATCATAATCCAAAAATCCATATAAACATGTTGTCACTACATCCATAAGGTACAATTCTAAATGATAAGAGACCGTTAGGCTCGTTGTGTACCTGAATGTAATTTCATCTATGAATGGAGAATATGTTTCTTCATAATCAACTCCAAGTCTCTGAGAAAAACCTTGTGCAACAAGTCGGGCTTTATATCGTGTGATTTCAACTTTTTCGCACGAAGACTCACTTGCACATAACAGGTTTTAATCTTTAGATGTAGTGACAAGAGATCCAAATGCATCTCTTTTATTAAGGGAGAGCAAGTCAATTTGCATTGCAATTTTCTATTTCTCCCAATCAGGCCCTTGTTGGCACTAATATAGACCCTGGATCTGGATCATCATTATATATTGCATTTTTCTACCGGGATGACTTGACCGGTTATGCTATGTTATAGCAATTAGCAAACCTATGTTTGCTATCATAAATATTTTGCCATCTTTATTTTTGTATGATATAATCATACATATGTGTGTCTCCATTTGTGGTTGGACATTCAATACCACATTTATTTATAAAAATAAATGTCTTTGAAACTACACGAGTTTCTTTGAGACTTTGGAGAACACGAAGCATCGATTATTATGAATCTGATGCATTTAGAAGTCGAGAGACTAGCTCATCTAGACCTTCTAATTAATTTGCACTGTCTAAAAATATATTGACCCGTGCTTCATATATTCTCATAAGAGAAATATATTTTTGATTTTAAAGACATATTTCAAAGTCTTTAAATCTCATATAACACATATATTTATTATTTACGAATAAAATAAATAAAAATAACTAAACATATAAATTCACAAAAATAATTATTTATAATCTATAGCCTTTTCATACAAGAATTCAGGAGGCATCGCCTTCCATTAAGAATTCAATAAGCATAGCTTTTATTTGATCGTAGAGAAGGAGGCAGAGCCTACCATATATATCGATCAATCCGGAAAAAATATAAATTTTTATTTGATCGTTTGGAAGGTAAAACCTACCATATGACGATCGATCCGGAAAAAGCATAGCCATTTATTTGATCGTAAAGGAGGCATAGCCTACCATATATAACGATCTATCCGGAAAAGACATAGCTTTTTATTTGATCGTAAAGAAGGCAGAGCCTACCATTTATAACGATCAAACCGGAAAAAGGCATAGTTTCACGATGTCTAAAATAATTATGTTCTATAAACATAAATAAAATTTAAATAATATAAATTTTACTTACCTCGTAAACGCTCTAGCGGTAAAGACATCGTGCTGATAACGTATTATAAAATATAACGCAAACATAAATAATATTACTTTATGTATATGTTCATGATCTTGCCAAGATATAATTGAGAGAGAAGGAGTAGACGTATGAAAACAAAGACACAAGATTCTCCAATTAATAACTAGTCTCTCTCTCTCAACTCACTCCTCTACTTCTCTCATCTCTCACATTACAACGTGGAGCATATTTATATAGAGAAGGAAACTTGCACCCTAAGCTAAAGTAAATAGATAAGTTATAAATAGGATAAACACAAATTGCTTGGGGTTCAAGTTAGAAATGGATAATCACAATAATTGATAATTATCCATTTTTATAACATATCCCAATTTTATTGTTTCTACTAGTAATTTCCATTTTCCTAACCCAAAGTTAAAAAACCATGTTAGGAATGCTTGTAAATCTCGTAGCTACAACCTTCACTCAATAAGAAATAAACTACAATAAAAATGTTATATGCCATGGAGAATCTATAGATTTAAATACATTCTGACAGAAAAAAAAAAAAAAGGAAATTTGCAAATATTTATAAAACTTTATAAATTAATTTGTCAAAAAGTGTTCACCCAAAAAAAAAAAGAAAAAAAAAACATTTGGGTGGGCCTTGTAACACAGAACGCCGCCGATAAAAGGAAATCTCACGATCGTATCATCATCTCCGAATCAAAAACTCGTAATTAAAGATTTTCGAGTGGAGGAGATATGCAATTGCTGACTCTAAACCCGCCGGCCATTTCCAGGACGCCGTCGCAAGCCCTAGACCCTTCCTCTTCCTCGAGTCTTCTTCTTCCTTTTCCTCAGGTGATTTTGATTTTTTAATCCGTTCTTTTTTCTTCTCACGCTTAATTGTTTTATGTTACTCATTGTATCGATGTCTCTGCTCCGAATTCTTTTAGCAGATTTCGAGCTCCCAACGCGCTCTTGGTCTTTTAGCTAGGCCTTGTAATCCACTTCGACGAGGATTATCTAGGTCTTTATCAAGTCGACAACTTTTCCGACGATCCAAAGGTCAGACTACGAATATCTCTCTCTATCTCCGTTTAGAAAGATGTCTCCATGTTGATTCTATTTTGCCGTCGTTATTGTATCCTTCTGAGCACAAGGGTAAATTCTATGACCAAAAGATCAAATAGTTCAATAATTATCGTTGAATCTTGGACTTGTAATGAATTCATCGAGAGTTTGATGTAGGTAGATGTTGTGATTGAATTGTTTTACTCAGAAGGGCTCTGACATGACAATTTCTTCATTTTCCTATGGCTGTCTTCTGTTTTTATTTGGGTTGCATTAGGGATATATAGTTTCAACTCTAGTTTCTGAACAAAAATGGTTTGAATCTTGCATTTGTAATGAACTATCAGAGAGTTTGATGTATATACTTGGTTAGTACTTAGCAGAACTTTCACAGATTAAAAAAATCAACTGTTCTACTTTAAAATCAGTTGCTTTTCTTGTCTTACTAGTCTCCTTGAAACTTGGGAAGAGATTTTGGTGTTGTGATTGCATTGCCCTTTGACATGACGACATGACAAATTTTGTTTCCTATAGCTATCATCAGTTTTTATTTGGGTTGCTTTAGGGATATGTAATTTCAATTGTAGTTTGTGAACGAATGGTTTCTGGTCCCACCTCTATCAGACATTATAAAGTTACAACGTTTCTCTAAAATTTAGAGGAAAAAGTTCTCCTTCCACTTTGATATCCATTCTCCTCGAAGAATATGTATTTAGGCTTATGATTGATTTCTGGATTTTTGCAGTTGTCAAGGCAGTAGCAACCCCAGACCCAATCTTGGAAGTTCCTTTAACTGAGGAAAATGTAGAAAGCGTTTTGGACGAAATCCGACCATACCTTATGTCTGATGGTGGTAATGTGGCATTACATGAGATCGATGGAAATATTGTGCGAGTTAAGCTGCAGGGAGCATGCGGATCATGCCCAAGTTCTACCATGACAATGAAGATGGGTATTGAACGTCGTCTAATGGAAAAGATCCCTGAAATAGTAGCTGTGGAAGCAGTTGCAGATGAAGAGACTGGCCTTGAACTGAATGAGGAAAACATTGAAAAGGTTAGATTTTGGCATAGCATCTAGCTGAAGTTCTCTACATATGTGGTTTTGCTGTTATCGCTAGCTCAAATCCATATTGCTGGTTTGAAATTTTGAATACTGTTTTTGCGCCTTGAACTGAATGAGGAAAACATCGAGAAGGTTAGTTCTAGTATAAGCTCTAGGTTGCTTAAGTACAGATGTCTGGTATTTCTTGCAAATGCTAAAGGTATGAAACCGGGACTATGAATAAGGTTCCTTGCGAATAGAAAAAAGCGATACTGCTATGAGAATTGTGAATCATGGATAAGTAGATCATCATATCTTAATCCTTTTAGAGTTCATGTGAGATGTTAAATCACTATGTGTGCAATATATATCGTGTAGGTGCTGGAAGAAATCAGGCCATACTTGATCGGAACAGCAGATGGGTCGCTTGATCTAGTGGAGATAGAAGATCCAATCGTGAAGATAAGAATCACAGGACCTGCAGCTGGAGTGATGACAGTTCGAGTAGCAGTCACTCAGAAACTAAGAGAGAAAATCCCGTCAATCGCAGCTGTTCAACTTATATAGAAACCACTCTTCTTGTATCCCTCGTTCTTTGTATTAGCTCCCCTTGTATAGTATTGTTGTGCATAGACTCTGTGTTTGTTGACATATGTTATTTGTCTCCAAATAAGTTTTGAACATTTTTGTTATACTTAGAAAAAAAAATCCTTTTGAAATCGTCGAAACTTATATACTTCAGAGCAGAGACTTATTTGATTCTTCCTTCTCCTTCACAATGTGCCGATCTTTCTCCTTCGCTCTCATTTTCTACCTCTTCCTCCATTATCGTATTATCGTAGCTTCACAATTCGAAGGATTTGATGGTGAAGAAGACGATGTTTCCGACGATTCCTCTCACCTTCACCACTCCCTCCCTCCGCCTCTTCTCACTCAGTCTCACTCATCACTCTCCGATCTGGAACCGGAACCGGAATCTTCTTCCGCCGAATCTAACTCCGATCTCATCTCTGAATCAGATCCCGAGCATGAATCCGATTCGACAACTCCCTCGTCTACGCCATTTGAGTACTGGGATGAAGACGAGTTCGAAGGACTACCGATGGAGATAGAGACACTTGAATCTCCATTGATTGCAGAAAACACCACTCCTTCTGATCCAAAGACGCTTGATCTCAAGACTTCATCGGAAACTCAAGAAGGTACTACTGATCAGATGAAGAAGAAGAAGTCGTACGCAGTGGAGATAGCTTGCGTCGTTTTCTTAATCGCTCTCGCAGTCAACTACTTTGTTGGTAAACGTGAGAACGAGAGTCTCGCTTTAGCTTGGGCGGCTAAATTCGCTTCCAAGGATACTATATTCCAGAAGAATTTTAGTTTGCTTGGAGTTAGTGAAGGAGAGGATTCACCATTATTGTTGAAAGAAGCGTTAAATGTGTTCAAATTCTATGCGAGTGGTCGTAGGTATTGCCATGGATTGTTAGCTACTATGGAGCTTAAGAGTAGACATGATTTGATCTCAAGGATGTTTAATTTGGTGGTTCCTTGTAAAGATGAGATCACTTTTGAGGTTTATATGAATGAAGATACTATGGATCATGTTGTGTTTGCTATGGCGAGGAAAAAGGCGGCGAAAACTATGCAAAAGGAGATGAGGGATTTGCAGAGATTCGCTGGGATTGTGTCTTCTCCTGCTGGGAGGAAATGGGTGTCGGAGGAGTTAGCTGTGATTTCTGAATCTAAGGAAGTTGCTGCAGATATGATCACTGACACTGTTCTTGATCAGGTGAGAAAAGATTTCTTTTTTTTTCTCTCAGATTCTCCATTTGTTTGATGATTGATGATACCTATAGTAGAACCGTGTCTGTGTATTGGCTGATGATTTAGTTGAGTAAGAATCAATTTTTACCAGAGTGAGAAATGGGAATCAGAATTTGGCAGGTCCATATCAGAGCTCATACGGAGTTCAATCTGATTTGCAGACTTTTGGAGTGTACTTGAATGGGTCTTATTGTTGGAAGGAAACTTTAGAGTCTTTTAAGTAATGTTACCTTAATAATTAATATTGGAGTTAGTGAGGATATGGTAATTAATCCTCTATGATCAGCTGGCTTGAACTCCATGGCTGTGTCTCTGTTTGTATCTCTGTGTGGTTAAATTGGGAAATCAATCACCTCCAATAATTTGCTATTTTAGATTTGGCTTAACGTTTCACATTATTTATCTCTATGATACTATCACTAACCAAATTCGGGCATGCAATGGAACTCTGTAGGTTTTTGGTGACAAGGCTGTGGATAAGTATGGGAAGAATTTCATGTCGATGCATATATCTGACCAACACCCTGGCAAGCACAAGAAGATGATGCTTTTCAAGTTTTCGTTACCCGATGCTAAACATATGGATGATATTGTCCGCTTGGTGGCGCTAATTCCATATTACATCGACTTAGTAGGTCGATACAGACTCAGCTCCCAGGTAAAGTGCAAACTTATGATTAGTTATAGCCTGGTTAAAAGTGTTGAAAGGCTGAGTTTAAGTGTCTTGATTTAATGAAGGCGCGGAACAAAACTGAGAGTGGTAGGCAAAAGGCAGCAGAGGAAGCATACAAGGAACTTCAGAACGCGAGGCAAGAGGCATTGCAGAAGAAGAAAGCAGAAAAGAAGAAAATGATGGAGGAAGCAGAAGCAAAGCTGAGCGCGGAAGTGATAAGGAAGAAAGAGGCAAAAGAAAGAGCAAGGCAGGTGAAAAAGGCGGTACCAAAAATGAAGATGAGCCGTAATCACTAGCTAAAAGTTTATCAAAGAGAGCCATCCAAAATTTATTCGTTAAAATCACTCTCCAAACTCAAAAAGCATAGAAAACATTGGCACGTGTTTTTAACAGTGGATGACTGCTTTTGCTTCATAATACTATCTCCCTTAAAGTACCACTTTGAGTTATAATGGAGGTTTTGTTGTTGTGGTGGAAAGTCCTGTGAGAGCTTTGTATAGTATTGATGGCAAACGGCTAATTGTAGTCTTATCTCAAGCAAGTAACAATCGAAAGTTATTAATGGCAACAGTCGTCTAGCGAGTTGACATTGAAGTAGAGTATGATTTCTTTTTTCGATGAGCCTTCTAGATCTTTTCTTGATTGATAACAAAAGCGAAGGTCTTTAATATAACATCAGGCTTTGAGATCAAGTTCATGACGATATTGTCAAGACCATTGGTGCTTTGGTGGTTCTCTAAAATCCAATATGAAAATGTAATTAAGTTCTATGTGAGATATGAAAAATCACATTGACGTGTTTTTCATATGATAACGGAATTAGGTGTTGCTTTGTTGATCTTTCTGGTAAGCAGAAGATTCAGCTTCACGGCGTTGATGTGGTTTCGAAGGCGGCAATATGGAGACTAGTTCAGCCATCGAGATTGACATCGATTTCTCCGTTAAGCAGATTTTGGACGCCTTCAATGTCTACTTGTAGGCACGACAAGCAGCAGAGAGTCTATCTTCTCATGTCATCCTATACTGAAAAATCATTGCCAAACCGATCGACTCCGTTAGCATCTACAATTAGTTAAAGAGAAATTGATGGAAGATAACTTGTTTAGAAAAATGAATGAGAGTTTTGTATAATATTGACGGTAAAGAGCTTCTTGCAGGCTTGTCTTAAGTAGGTTACAGTAAAGAAAAAAGTATGAATGGCATAAGTCATCTGTATATATAGTTACTTTGCAATATTCGAATATGATTTCTATTTTTCTACGAGCTTTCTGAATCTTCTCTTGATTGAAAACAAAAGTGCAGGTCCTACAAGTGGCCAAGTCGTGACTATAGCAATGTATGCCAATAGCCAAATCGATTTCCGGCTGTATCTTGAAAGCTGATCCACTCTCTTCTTCAAAGGACCGAGTAAACTGTTATAAACTTGAGTATTGTCCTTGTGTGGATGACTACTTGTCTTTTCATCAATTTGAGCACTATCCTCTGGTTCTGCATCAGCTCTTGTTGTGTCAACTTCACTTGCAGCAGCAACCATCCCGTCTTCTCCAGCATCCACGAATGGTCCCTGATCAATCGAAGATCCCAATGGTTCGGAGATGATCTGCATCTGAAAGAATAATATGATGTATGTCTTAGAAGACACTAAGAGTGGATGAAGTCATGGAAATGGACTAAAACTCATTTTCCTCATACCTTCTGTCTTCTGTCTGCAAAGGGGCTAGAGAGTAGCACTTCAAAATATTCTTGCACAGCCCTTGCCCACCTATACATTACGGTTTCACATATTTCAGTTCCACTACTAAGAAAGTCCTTTTGGATAGAAATGTGAGATATTTATCTAAGAGCGTGGGTATAGCAGATTGATTACCACATGCTTGTTGCTGTCAACCCTTCATAGTAAGCAAGATGACCACCATGTGTTGTGGTTGCCAGAACTATGTTTTTGTTTGCCCTGCAAAAATTTGACACATTGGAACATCAGTTTCATAAAACAGGGAGCCCCATCACTATGCAATACAGAAAGATACAACCAAGAATCTCATCAATTTTTTCGCCAATGATGCCTAAAGCCGTTCACTTCCTGATTTAGCCACACATAGAAACTCTATATAACAGAGAAATTACCAACTCAATTAGCAAAGGTAATCTTGCGAAAACTTCTAGAGCACCCAAGAACAAAACAAGATAAGAATGACTTTCTAGATCATCTCCTACTCTCTCATATCAAAACCAATTTCCCAAATACTCAGGATCCTGTTAAATCCCTTAGTCAGACTATTGTTCCCTCTATCTAACTTCTGAACGTTAGTGAGGTGACGTGGCATTACTTAACCGCTAAATAATTCCATCTGAAGACTTATCAGTGGCCCTACAAGGCTACAACATAGGAGAACCGATGTAAAACTGGGTCAAACTGATCTAGTCCATCAGCTCTAGAGTTGAATACTGGAGGAAATCATGATGAAAGGGTAAGACTAAGAGCATATGGATTCTTACCTACATTCATCCCAAGGAATAGCTTCCCTAGTACAAACTGGGTCATCCAAAGCACTGATGCAAAGCAGCGGAACAGCGACATTTGCCACATATTGCGAACTGCTTGAACGTCTATAGTATGTATCAGTCGTCTGCAGCATTAAAGATTGGATTTCCTACTATTTAAATGGAAAGAGGGGATATATAAACAAAGGGTAAAGAGGAAAGGAAATAAACTGCACCTCGAATTTGGCAACAAGTCTGGTGGCGTAGTTGTCAAACTCTCGAACTGAACGTGACTAAAACAAGACACAAGATGAATGGTGAATCTTTTAAGTCAATTTACTTTATTTGGCAAATAGATAGAAAATCAGAAGCCACCTTCTTAATGCCTTCCCAGTCGGCTATACGAGAAATGATGGAATGGTGCCTGTAGATACAACCATGTGTAAGGGAACAAGAAAGACATAAATAAAGCAGGCAAAATTAGGTGAGGATACAAAGTTAACAATACAAGACAAGAATTTAGACATACAATTGTGCATAACCTTGTAGACCAATAGTAAGCATTCTGTCATACAATTTCTGCACGAGTTTGCGGTTGATAAATCGATCACATATCTGCAAAGAATATCATTTGAAACAGTAAGGCATGATTGTTTTTCTTTTCTAGATTCTTTGAACCAAAAATATACTATAAGTATCTCAAGGAAGATGAAGAGAGACATTGTTTCACTATTAAGTTTAACTAATATCACAGAATTTAAGTTAGAGTGGACATGAGGGTATACTGACCAATAGATCCCAAGGAGAACACACAGCAGTAGCTCCAATAAGAGGTGTATTTGGCCCATCCTCCCCAAGATATTTTACCTGGATGAGGTTTAGATTATGAAAGTAAATTATGAAAGTAAGATAAACCACATGAAAGCCCCTTATTGTAGCAATAAAATGTGGGCTATCAGACTAATTGTGTGAAACGTTATGCCTATAGAACAAACAATGGTCGCCACAATAATTCAACCTTTTGATGCAAGACTAAGGGAATCAAAGGTAAAAAAGAGGCAATATATACCAGAACGTTAGCACCAATGCTTGTTCCAACAGCAAACAAAGGAGCCTCTGGGAACTGAGAATGGATGTGATCAATTACTTTCCGAAGATCTTCTGTCCACCCAGCAGTGTAGACGCAGTCAGACTGATTAATGATTTGAAGAGCCAGTCAGTCGATAAATCATATATTTTCCACATTCAATGAATCAACCTCACAAATGATAAACTTGTGAAAAAATTGAAGATTGCAAATCTACTTAATCAGTTTGATAATGTCAAGCCTATGTCATGCTTCTTCCAACACGTTCAATGTTAACTTGATTGATGAAGGTCACATATCGAAAATACCAAATTAAGATCAGGCATATTATTCTAGGAACTCGTTTAATTCAAAATACCAACACAGTCACGCACTTGTGATCCAAAATATCACCTAGATACAAAAAAAAAAAAATGAAACCAAATCAAGAACACAAAATAGATATACTCACAGTTAAAGATATCCCTCCAAGTCCACGGTGGTTTTGCACAACAACATTCCATCCTTCCTTTGCCAGCCTGAAGGCAATATGTTTAATATACTGTGAAAAAGAATAAAACAAGAGTTTGAGTAAGCAAAAGCAAGAGACAAATGAGGCTATCCCAACGGAAACGGAGGAAGAAAGTCCATAGGAGTGGTGAAATTTACTGCAGCAGAAGAGTCACTAGTGAGCCCTGGAACTACAATAGCAATTGGAGTCCTATCAGTTCCTGAAGTTGAGTCATTGACCACCTGAGATATGCCTTCCACAACTATAGAGAACAAGAAAAAGTTATAAGTCCATGAATCAAAAACTGAAAACATCAAATATGTTATTGTTCTTAATACAAACCATCAGAATGCATTAACCAGTCCAAAGCAATTGTGCCACCATCTGTTGCCTGATAGAGAATTCTGACACACAGATAGAGATACAAAACTATTCATAAATCTCAAAGATCAAGTCTTTAAGAAAAAACCAAAACAACCTAAGAGAAACACATAACTCTGGCGCCTAAAAGATCTGAGACAAGCAAAAAAAGATGTGGTTTTTGAAATTACCTTTTATAGGAAAAAGGAGGTGACTTTCCAAAAAGGCTAAGGAAAGCTGTTTGAAGATGAGGGCTTGAAAGCCAAAACGTAGGAAAGTATCTGCAAAAATTGAAAATTGCAAATCTTTACATAACAAAGATCGTATTTTGCGATGATGGATCAAGAGAAGGAAGGAACCCATTACCGTCCATGAAGGAGACGACACTTGGAGACAATAAACTGACAGAACTCAGAGTTTGGATTGAAAGTGAGAGAGATAGGATCTGCTTTAGGGATATGAATCTCGAGGAAGAAGTAGAGAAACACTAGGATTGTCAGGAAGAAGAAGATGAGATAGTGAGAGATTGGGATGAGTAAGAGAGATTTGAAGATGATGAGGTAAGGAGAGATCAAATCATCTTCTGTGATTGCGCAATTCATGGGGACAATCTCAAAGTAAAGATCTTTTGCTATTGCAGAAAAATGTGTGGGAGATTGATTGATTACTCAATGAGTGGAGAGACGACCAATTTTGTTTGAACACAAAACTAATGACATTTGCTTCTCTCACTCCAACCAATAGGATTTTTTTCTTTATTGAGACAAAAAAACGATTTAACAGAGAGGAGAATCCAATTTAACACATAACTTTTTTGCATTTTTTACATAAAAGTTGAATTTAATCTAGGGTGATTTACATGTTAAGGCACTTTTGATGAAACTTCTTACACTTTAGACACTTTAGAAACATGAGGCACTTCATCTTGTTTTTGGAGACAAAAAAGACAGTTATGCCCCTCCGTAAAACGAAGACAAAGTTGACGCACATTCTCTTCTCTGGTTCGATTAGAAATATTAGTTAGAAACAAAGTCCCAATTAATCAAATTATTTTTAAGGCATCCTCAATCTATTTCTCTTTCTCGCCACCATCATCGATTGTGTCCAAACAAAAAACAACATCCAAGCCTGTCTTTCCAAAACAATTTTCTTCCTCAAAGGTGATTTGATTCCTTTTTTCCCTTTCATTAGATTCTGCAGTTTGATTTTCGCGGTTTAATTATTCATCGCGATTGTCAGTGAAATCGATTATGATGGTGAAATGCTTTTTGGTTTTGAAGATTCCTTCAGGTTGCTTATGATACTAGTGAATTAGATGTCCATTTAATCGAAAATTTTGGTTGTGATCTTATTTTTGGGGGTTTAGGGTTCATGTCTCGATCATTAGCTAGGTTTTCAGCTAAGTTATTTCTCTTGCTAGGATAAGATTTGATGAATCCTTGAAGGCTTTAAGAATCCTTTTTCTTAGTAATTCTGAGGTATGGTTTGAAGATTATTGACCAATTTTCCAAGGTTAGGTGATTTTTAAGTACTATTGGATCATAATCGATCTGTTTTACGTATCAGTGTTCCTAAATAATCGAGACCTTGATGTTAACAAGAGACCATGTGTTATAAACTGTATGTGATGTCTGCCTTTTGGTTTAGATAATTTTAGCATGAATCAGTGGTTCCCAATCACACTTTAGAGCTTTAGATCATTTTGAACTCGGGGTCCCAGTTTGAGAAAGAGAGATAGATGAGTAAAACTTGAATCATGTGGTGGTTTCTTATTGTCGGATGAGCAAAAGCAGGCTGGCTGTAGATTTCATCAGTATCTATTTTATCTGTCTTTGGATTGTATTAACTGTTGGCTTCTCTTAAATGCATCGTCACTTTGTTTGCACGATTACATTGGTTTCATGTATGAGCTATAAGAAAACGAACCTGTTTTTCAGAAGGCTCTTGACTATTTAAGTCTACACGACTACTGGATCTCCAGGTTTTATCATGCTTGGTTGCATAGAATGATATTATAGTGCTAATCATTCATGTCTCTAGGCCTATCATTGATTTCTCTTTTTCGAGACGAAGAAGAAGTAGATCCTTACTCTCCTCTACCGAACTCCCTCTTCCCTTAATCTCCCGCTTAATTGAATTGGTGCGTTGTTGGGGTTTATGATAGGTGGTTGAGGTATCAACTTCAAAGACTGGGAAGCATGGTCACACCAAATGTCATTTCGTTGCCATTGATATCTTCACTTCTAAGAAGCTTAAAGATATCGTTCCTTCTTCCCACAATTGTGACGTGAGTCTTGTGAATGGATATAATAGACATTTGCAAACTCTTTAATTTTGACTCACAAAGTCTTTTTATTTTATTGGCAGGTTCCACATGTGAATCGTGTTGATTACCAGTTGATTGATATCTCTGAAGATGGCTTTGTATGTGATCTTCTTTTCCATTATTTCAGCTTTGTGTTTTGTCTTTGCCCTATGGTTGAATTAGAGGGTTTTGTTCTTTGATTACATCTACATGTTAGTCTTCTTACTGACAATGGTAGCACTACGGATGATCTGAAGCTTCCAACTGATGAAGCTTTGCTAACACAGCTTAAGAATGGATTTGAGGAAGGCAAAGATATAGTTGATACGGGCTGACTTTTTTGAGTATCTAACGTCACGTTAATGCCAAAGTATTGATATCAAATGAATCATCATTTCTGGTGTGTGGTCCAATGTAGATTAATTGAACACCAAATCATCCGTCATATGCTCCTTTTTCCAATTTTATGATCGTTATGTAGCATTTCTATGTTGTAATAATGATAGATGGGTGTATCCATGTACAAGTGAACCAATGGTTAAAGACAAATGGACACCTAAACATCTATTTCTTATACTGATTGTGAAATTCTAGTGTATTACAATGACTTGATCTGGTTTCTTGTGCCTGTGATCAAGGTATAAACACGAGAGATGCGAAAAAACTACAAGATCGTTCAAGTCATAAACGGATCATTGTCCTCATTCACAAGTATGGTATTCTTCCTCACACCAGTGGCTTCCTAGTGTAGTAAATTTCAAAGATCTGATTGGTCCACAAGAGGATTATTTTTAGCTAGTGTGATCATTTTTAAAACTGTTTTTCTCTGTTGTTGTTTGTTTTTTTTACTGAACAAAGAAGCCAATTTATTAATTAGTGGTTCTATATTGGTGCAAGACATGGAACCGTTTTTTCAAATTTATTTGTGTCACTCCATGCGTTGGGAGTCACATGGTCGTCGTTTCATACTAACACAGAAATTTATTCATAAATGAAAACCAACAATTTCACGAAAAGCGTCCATTTTTTGCTGACCATTTGTTCATTTGTATATAGACACTCCAATCATTATATAACATTTAGTCAAGCATGAGGGATATGTATGGTTAAACATCTTGAGGTTTTGTTCTAATACATGCATGAAAGACAAAGAAGAAACTCGATAGAAGCATGAAAAGTTCATTAATCTTCTTTTAAATATATAACACTAAATCCTATCCCTACCTAGTAAACCAAACGGATATCTAACTTCGTTAACAATATAAACCCAAACCGATATTTAACTCCTTTTAAATATATAACACTAAACTCTAGATGTTTAGGGTGTCCATTTGTCTTTTGACCATTGGTTCACTTGTACATGGATACTACTTAACTAATAAAATTGTACTTTGTTTTAATTCTTTTTTCAATGTAGATAACTATACACTAGATAATACTTAGTAAACCCAAGCAATAACCATAACTACTACTTAACTAATAAAACTGTACTTTGATTTAATTCTTTTTTCAATGTAGATAACTATACCCTAGATAATACTTAGTAAACCCAAGCAATAACCATAACTACTACTTAACTAATAAAACTGTACTTTGTTTTAATTCTTTTTTCAATGTAGATAACTATACCCTAGATAATACTTAGTAAACCCAAGCAATAACTATAACTACTACTTAACTAATAAAACTGTACTTTGTTTTAATTCATTTTTCAATGTAGATAACTATACCCTAGATAATACTTAGTAAACCCAATCAATAACCATAACTACTACTTAACTAATAAAACTGTACTTTGTTTTAATTCTTTTTTCAATGTAGATAACTATACCCTAGATAATACTTAGTAAACCCAAGCAATAACCATAACTACTACTTAACTAATAAAACTGTACTTTGTTTTAATTCTTTTTTCAATGTAGATAACTATACCCTAGATAATACTTAGTAAACCCAAGCAATAACCATAACTACTAGTTAACTAATAAAACTGTACTTTGTTTTAATTCTTTTTTCAATGTAGATAACTATACCCTAGATAATACCTAGTAAACCCAAGCAATAACCATAACTACTAGTTAACTAATAAAACTGTACTTTGTTTTAATTCTTTTTTCAATGTAGATAACTATACCCTAGATAATACCTAGTAAACCCAAGCAACAAAATCTTAACCCTATACCCTATTTCCCAACTTTATCTTAATTCATGTTTCAATATAGATAAGTATATTCTAGACCATACTTTGTTAACCCAAGCAACAAAATCTTAACCCTATACCCTAAACCGTAACTAAATAATACATCACATTTAAAGGTGACTCTATATCCCAGTTGCTCGTGGACAGTATGCGTTGGACAAAACTTATTTTTATCATGTTTCCTATATTGAAAACCAAAACTTATTTTCAGCATGTTTCAATATAGGTAACTAATACCCTTTATCTTTCAATAAACCATTTCAATATTGTTAACCTTTCAATAAGGCGATTGTAATTAAGAATATCTATTAATGAAAGGTACGTATTGTTCAGTAATACAATCCTTCCCGTTTATATTGTTTATAATAGTTGTTTTTTTCAATTGAAATTTAAAAGCTTATCCATAACGGCATATACTTTGGCTATATCGACTTGAATATTTAAACTCCGATTGTTTAAATCTAAACCCCCTAAACATCTAACACCTAAAATCAATACTCAAAACCATAATTAATACACACAGCCTTATATCCTAAAATCATAATTTTTAAACATAAACTAGATTTTAAACCGTAAACCAATACTCAAAACCATATATATATCGTAACTATTAAAAAAGTGATAATTTTACCAAACGATAAAACACATTCTCATAAAATTAAAGACATAACTGTCCACTGATGAGTGCCCAAGCAGTCATGTCCACATGGTCATCTAGTAGCTCACATAGTCCTTTCATATCAATACACAAATTTATATATGAACGATAATCGTCAATTAAAAGAACACCGTCCATTTTTCTTTAACCAATATTCACTTGTGTATGGACACTGCCATCATTATAAAATGGATCCATATCCTATTCGTAAAATATGTTTATCCAGCTATAAAACACATTAACAATAAACAAAGACAGCGTTGCCCATTGATGTTTGTCTAAGCGATATTTGACTTCTTTAAAATATAGAAAACTAGACCATATCCATACCTACTAAACCCAAACCGATATTTAACTTCTTTAAAATATAGAAAACTAAACCCTACCAATTGATGTAGATGTTCCAATTGAGATGGACGACTTTGCTTTGTACATGTGTTCAACCAAACTTTAGATTTTAAACCGTAAACAAAAATTCAAAACTATAAAATATATTATAACCATAAGAAAATGATAATTTTACAGATTGATAATTTTACCAAGAGATAAAACACATTCACAGCAAATCAAATACACAATTATCCATTAATGAGTGTCCAACCAGTCAAGTCCACATGGTCATCTAGGTAACGAACATGGTCGTTTTATATCAATACACAAATTTATACATGGTCGTCTTCATTTGTGATGAACAAACCCAGATTTTAATAAATTATTCAACCTGGTTACAAAAATTCATAAAAAGACCAATGATCAAAAATTTCTGGTCACTGTTACAAAAAACAATTGTTGACATGAACTCCACATCAGGCTCTTCTCTTCTTGTTGGATCTGGAGGAATGCTTATCATCGCCTCTCTTTTTGATGGATTTATCAAAACCACTTGTTGGCTTCTCTTTCTTGTTATCAATTTTGGTGGAGTCAATACTGATAAGATCACTTGAAGAGATCTTAGACTTTTGCAAAGCCTCAGCTTCTTTGTCCCCAATAGCAACTTATTAAGACCACCAAAGAGGCTCGTAAAGATAAGAGTACCCACCAACACCTACAAACACAGTCTGTTACCTTTCATGAACCAAAGGAAACTTAAAGGACAACATTTACACACAGTCTTGAAGCAATGTGGCTATTAACTATTAAGTGAAGTTCAACAGAGGAAACACAAAATCTCCTATCTGTTCACAACCTCTGAATAGCTAGCTAATTGAATCATGATAAGTTCAATTACAATTAGAGATCCCAAGACCTACGTTGTGGCTCAAACACGCCGGAGAATCCTTCGCTGTTCTTAGACGCCGGGAGGGATTTCGTACGACGGAGCTCCGGGAAGAATCCGGGTTTAACCCGGCCGTTTCCGTTGTTGTTTCCACCTAAAGTTTTAGGAGGATCTGTTAAACACAGTGGCCCAACACACCACGACTTTGGTTTGTTGTAATCAACAAATGTTGATTCGAGCTCGTAGAAGCTATTGACTAAAAACCCATGACTTGTATTGCTCGACATGATTTGGTCCATAGACAGTTCGAAGGCTGCACCTGATTCTTTCGGATCAGTAGTACCATGGTCGAAATCACTCTTGTTAACCCGGATCCATGGAAAGTCTGGTACAGTGACCGGTTCGGTATCAGATTTAGTTTCCGGTTCGGTAAAGAGTTTGAAAACAGAGATGGAGACAGCGGCGGAGTAAGAGTTCATGTCGTAGAAGACCAACCTAGGGATCTTGAACTTAGCTGCAGATTCCGATGTCCACCAGAGGAATCCATCGGAGACCATAAACGAAACTTGTGGAAGATTCTTGAGTGTTTCTTCGAAGAAAGGTTGTAGAAGCTTCGTGGCGCGTGTGAAGGGGACGAAAAGTGACATGGAAGGGAGCTTGTCGGTGCTCTCGACGCCGGGAGGGATTTCGTACGACGGAGCTCCGGGAAGAATCCGGGTTTAACCCGGCCGTTTCCGTTGTTGTTTCCACCGCCTCCTCCGTTGTTTACAGAAGGCTTAAAGAGAGCCTTGAGAGTCGCAGCAGAGATGGTCGGAGGTTATTTAGAGGAAGAAGAAGAAGAGGCACCGCCATTGTTCTTTGGAGAGAGAGAGAAGGGATATGAGAATGAGAGAGACAAAGAAATTGTAACTAAAGCGAGATGTAGTTAAAGGGCAAATGAGTCAAATAACTTATCCAAAGTGCCTTACATTTTCAAAGTGCCTCAAGACGGAAATAAGTTCAGAAAAGTGCCTCATTGTGGTATTATTCCTTTAATCTAATATAGGGTTTGATTGGTATTCTGAGATATGAGTTTGTTATTTTCTTATCATCTAACCCATTTTTATTAAGCCTTTGAATGGTTGCACTAGATAATGAGACGGACTACATTATTTATAGATTGAACCGATTTTTAACTAGTATACACAAATTTTTGTCTGCAATCGTACGAGCTTAGTATTATAAAAATAAAATAAGTATGTTTTCAAGACGGTAAACGGACCTCAAACGGAGTTGGGGATGGTTTTCTTTTTGCGTGATTGAAAATGTATTGTACCATTACCGTTCTGGAGTGTTCAAATGGCATGACACCAACGGAGGATGTTGGATAGAGTTGAAGGGTTTGACAGGATTGCCCAAGTTTGAAAGTTATGGTTGTGTTCAGTTGGCGGATTATGGTGGAAAGATGGCGGTTTTATGGTCTGAGCTTGTGCTTACCAATGGCTGTAAGAACGAGATGATTTGGTGTGCGGTAATTACGCTTGAGAAGCGTAACGGTGAAGAGATTTGGGGGAATGTCGAGTGGTGTGACGTGGTGCTTGATATCTCTGTATTTTACCACTTTTAAGCTTACTTTTCTCATACATTTAGCTAAGTTTTATCACTCTTTCATTGCATCCAGAGTCCTTTTCATATCATTTTCATCACTTAGTACGATTTGCATTGCATGGCATAGCATATTGCATATTGGATGTGTTTCAGGTATTTGGAGCTTATTTGGGACATAATGGATGCAAAGAAGAGAATTGATGATTCAGAACCAGTCCGAAGTCCCTCAAAGATCGACTCAGATGGAAGTCTTTCATTGCGATTTAGCTTCAGAGCTCTTCATACAAGTTATAGGAAATTGCGTTACCTTTCCAACGGAGGTGATTTCAAGCAAATCAGAGCTTTGATGCAAGAATTATGGTGGTTTTAATGGAGACATATGCAGAAAAACTGGTTGGACTCGACAGGAGGTCGAGCAGGCGCTCAGAAACCACCAAGGGTTGGACTCGACCAGCAAGCTCGACGTGAGGTCGAGTAGGACGTGAAGAAGCTGAGGAGGAGCAGACTCGAGGTGCTGGACTCGACGACACGTCGAGTTGGTCATCCAGGCGCCATCTTTGAAGAAGGACAGGCTCGACGTGGCAGGCTCGACGTCACGTCGAGTTGGTCTCCGCCGACTCTCTATTTTGTCCTGTAGCTAATTAGGGCAACCTAGTATTTCCTATAAATAGGGGTTCACCCTATTATCCAGCGGATATTCCTTTTACCTCAGCAGATATTCAGCTGTTCTCTCAAAAACCCTAGATTTTGTAATCGTTTTTCCTGTTGATCCTTTGAGTTTTTGAATTTCTTTTCTTCATCAAAGTTGTAGATCTCCTTCTCTATCTATAACATACTTGCTTTTTAATGATTTCTGGGTTTATGCAATTTTCTGGGTTTTTATGCATGATGTTCTTCAGTGTTCTTGAGTAGTGGATTAGGGTTCTTGAGGATGGGTTAGATTAGGTGTGGAATCCTTAGTATATTTAGGTGGTTAAGTGTAGAATTGCTTGATTTCCCTTCTGGTTTAGTAGATCTTAATGCTATTTCTTCTCTGATCAATTGGAAATAGATCTCAGACATTTCCACACCCACAAGGTGTTTGATGAAATGTCTGAACAAACTTTTCCAGAGATTTGCATACTCTAGCCCAAGAGATTGGATGTTTAGAATGCTTATTGACTAGATTAGATTGAATCATAATGCCTGCTAGGTTATATTTCTTCAATGAGAATTGAGTATGAAAGTGATTTAGCTTGAGAATCTCTGTCACGAGAGTGGATTGATTTGTATTCGAATCTATTGTCTAGGGATAGCTTGATTGAGTTTGTTAACCACCTAGATAGACTAAGGAGACTGCTATAATCAATTATCCCATTCCTCAGGACCCTTTATCTCTATTGATTGTTTCTGTTAGCTTTTGTGTTCTACTCGACCTGTTAGGCCTAGAGCGCTTCTCTGCATTGCTAGGTTGTTAGTTTCTTTTCCAAAGCTTATGCATGATAGTTTCTGGTCTGTAGTTCATTTCTTACTGCTTAGTTTTCTTTCTTATGCTTTTGAATTTGGTACTTGCATGTTAATTGGTTGATTAGGTTGAATAGAAACACACAAAACCTTTTCACAATTGGCTTGACTTATTCGCTTTCTGTTTCATATCTTGAGTGCTTGCAGTCACACTGAGATTGGATTGATAACCTAATATACTACAATGGCATGTGTATTAGGGATTGATACTTGTTAGAGTAAAATCCTACTATCAATTTGGCGCCGTTGCCAGTCTTGTGTTGCATTGTTCCATTTAAGATTTCAGAAACGTTTAAGATCAAGTTCTTTCTTAACTTTGGTTACTAACTACTCTCTTCAGCTGCTTGTTTTTGTGCTCCAGGTACCAACTCGACCTCAAGTCGAGTCTACACGTCGAGACTAGCCACTTTGCATGCAAACTCGTTCTCAAGGCTCCAGCAACCTCATCAGCTACAAAGACAACATCAACCAGTTAGCCCGTGAGTTGAAAGAACGTAGAGCCAGAGACGGTTGTGAACTGCACAATCCAGTAGCCATGGAACCACAAGAACAAGACAATCAAGGAGTTGGTATACCACGGAACATTGGTGATGGTGATGCACCACAGCAACCATCAACAGAGACAGGGCATCGTTCCACCTCCTGTCCAGAACAACAATTTCGAGATCAAGAGTGGATTGATCTCAATGATACAAGGTAACAAGTTTCATGGGTTGCCTCTGGAAGATCCCTTGGATCACTTGGATAATTT
Source organism: Arabidopsis arenosa (assembly GCA_905216605.1). NCBI lineage: Eukaryota > Viridiplantae > Streptophyta > Magnoliopsida > Brassicales > Brassicaceae > Arabidopsis > Arabidopsis arenosa. Next base: position 7,692,265 of record LR999458.1, read on the forward strand.
TGATAGGCTCTGCAGCCTCACCAAGATAAATGGTGTTAGTGAAGACAGTTTCAAGCTGCGTCTGTTTCCCTTCTCGCTGGGAGACAAAGCACACCACTGGGAGAAGACACTACCTGCTGGCTCCATCACATCTTGGGGCGATTGCAAGAAGGCCTTCTTAACTAAGTTCTTCTCAAATTCAAGAACTGCACGTCTAAGGAATGAAATCTCCAGTTTCACCCAAAAGCAGTCTGAATCCATTTGTGAGGCCTGGGAGAGATTCAAAGGCTACACTATACAGTGTCCACACCATGGTTTCAAGAAGGCTTCACTACTCAGCACACTCTACAGGGGAGTTTTGCCCAAGATCAGAATGTTGCTAGACACTGCCTCTAATGGGAATTTCTTGAATAAGGATGTTGAGGAAGGCTGGGAATTGATAGAGAACTTAGCTCTATCCGATGGTAACTATAACGAGGATTTTGATCGCTCCAACAGAGGTATTGGAGATCCGGATGCGAAGCATAGTAAGGAGATGATTCAGGCTCTCAACGATAAGCTGGATAAATTTCTGCTTAGTCAACAGAAGCAAGTCCACTATATCACTGAAGAAGAGCACTATCAAATCCAAGAAAGGGAGAGTACTCAAGCTGAGGAAGTCAGCTACCTACAGAACCAAGGTGGTTACAACAAAGGCTACAACCACTACCAGCATGCTCATCCAAATCTATCCTACCGCAGCACGAATGTTGCAAACCCTCAGGATCAGGTTTACCCTCAACAACAACAGAATCAGTCCAAGCCTTTCCTACCATACAATCAAGGGTTTGCACCAAAGCAGCAATTCAGTGGAGGTTTCCACCATCAGAATCCACCACTTGGTTTTGCCCAACAACCACATCAAGTTCAACCTGTACAAGATCAAGACATGAAGCAAATGCTTCAGCAGCTTCTCCAAGGTCAAGCAGCGGGTGCTATAGCTCTTGATAAGAAATTGGCTGAGATTCACAACAAAGTAGACTGCACCTTCAATGATCTCAATATCAAGTTTGAAGCTTTGAACTCCAGGATTCAGTACATGGAGAGCCAAGTTACCTCTACTTCTGCGCCTCAGAATCCAGGGCAACTGCCAGGGAAAGCTATTCAGCATCAGAAAGGTCATGTTAATGCTATTCACCTTCGCAGTGGTCGAGAGCTGCTAACTCGACCTAGCATAGCTCCTGTCACTGAGGACAGTGAGATTCAAGAGGGGGAGGATTTCATTCAGCATGAAACTCAAGTCAATGACACCACTAAGCTTGACCAAGCTGCTATACCTAGTGATCAAGCTAAGAGCCCCCAGATCAAAGAACCAGTTGTTGATAAGAGTAAGAAGAAAGCTTTTATCCCACCACCCTACAAGCCCAAAATACCATTCCCTGGAAGGTTCAAACAGGACATAATTGAGAAGTACAGAGCAATGTTTGCTAAGCACATCAAAGAGTTAGAAGCCAGGATGCCTCTCATCGATGCTTATAAGCTGATACCAGACTCTCACAAGTTCTTCAAAGACATGGTAATGGAGAGAATTAAGGAAGTGCAAGGGATGGCTATGGAGAGTCATGAGTGCAGTGAAATCATCCAAACGAAGATTATTCCCAAGAAATTGGGAGATCCTGGTTCGTTTACTTTACCTTGCTCTCTAGGCACTTTGGCCTTCAGTAACTGCCTCTGCGATCTAGGTGCTTTTAAAAGTCTCATGCCTCTCTCCGTGGCCAAGAGACTGGGTTTCAGCAAGTATAAACCTTGCAACATCTCCTTGATCCTGGCTGATGAGTCTATCAGATTTCCTCATGGGTTATTAGAAGATTTGCCTATTAAGATTGGAAATGCTGAAATCCCTACAGACTTCATAGTGCTAGAAATGGATGAACCAAAAGATCCTTTAATCTTAGGAAGGCCCTTCTTAGCCACTGCTGGAGCTGTCATTGATGTTAAGAATGGGAAGATTGATCTTAATCTGGGAAATGATTTCAAAATGAAGTTTGACATCAATGATGCCACGAGGAAGCCAACAATTGAAGGACAGACCTTCGTAGTTAAGGTAATGGATTGCCTAGCTGATGAACAGCTAGAGGAGGTTGCTGAGGAAGATCACCAAAAAACTTCTTTGACTAAGAGTGGTGAAGCAGGATATCTTCTCACTGAAACCTTGAGCTGTGGTAAGTCACTAGATTCACACAAGGAAGTAGCAGGGTCAGAGGTCTTAAAAGGCTTGATTGAGCCAGAAACAGAGGTTAAGGTGGCATATGAAGCAAGCTCAACACATGCTCAACCAACTGACTCGAGTATACATTTGAGCAAGCCTACAACTCGTCTGGAGAACTCTAGCTCGACCAAACATCGTGATAAGCTGCTAGAGTCTAGCAATTCTGCTCCAGATGGCTGGTTAGAACTCAAGGAGAGGTCCAAATGGCAGGATAAAGCCATAAGGGAGCTAACAGACACTGTGAGAGAGCTGAAGGATCAAATCAAGAAGCTCCATGGGATAGCCAACCAAGTACCACTCCCAATCAAGGACGTCCCAACTGATGAAGCATCTACTCTGGTCAGCAAAAAGGGGAGTGAATTCACTTCAGCATGGTCTATAGCAGAAGACTATCCAGTTGATTCAACAAGAAGCTTACTATGAGAAAAGGGCCATTGAGTACTCAACTGCAGATTTGTCAAGAGAGCATGCTAAGTTTGATGATTCATCCACCTGCAGACAGAGGAGATCTCATTTGATCTCTACAATCCACCCTAAGCTCATTCAGTGTGAGAAGTCAAGCTAAAGACTTTAAACAAGCTCACTTGGAGGAAGTCCCATGTCTATCCTTGTAAATATTAGTTATATTCCTTGTTATTTTTGATGTTTTTGCCTTAAATGTCTCAGGATAAAGCGTTTAAGGAAGCCAAGGCGCAAAACAGAATGAGTGGCCTTGACTCGACCTGCCCTCCTCGACGTGAAGTCGAGCTTGCCCCTTGGTGTCACTCCAAACCAAAACCGAAGCCCTACTCGACGTTACTAGCTCGACCCAACGTCGAGCCCACTCATCGAGCCCACCAGTAGCAGGTCAATCACCTCCTTCTTCACCCATCCATGAGGTAACAACTCCAATTCACCATTGTATATACCACATTTCATTTTGTTTCTCTGTTGGTTTGCCCTGAGTACTCTCTTCCAAATGCTTGTTACACAGAGGACTGTGTAATTTAAGTTTGGGGGAGGGCTCAGGGAGTATTTGACTTTGTGTTTTGTTTTCTTATCTCAAATTTTGCATCATTGCATATAAGGCATAGAAAAACCATAAAAATTTGAAAATTTTCGAAAATGATTTCACAAAAACAGAGTGTTCATATAGCTTGCATTGTCATTTTAGGACTGTTTTAGTATGCTTTCATTTAGGACTGTTGCATCATGCATTTGCATTGGAGATTATGATGATTATAACCTTGTAAATATGCATATTCACTAAGTAGAACTCAGTGCCCTGGTTGTTAGTTCTCTAATGCATAATCGACTGAACTTGAAGTAAGACCGCACCATCTTTTGAATTCAACGCTTGATTTTCTTGTTCTTAGTCGAATCTCGCTTTGATCTGATGTCCTTTCCCTATCAATTTGAACTTGAATTTTGACTTATAATTATCATGCTGTGCATTGTGCTATGAACTCATGGATACCTTAAAATACTTGGACTTTCTTTTACCTTTTGATCACTCTTGCTAGTCCAAGTAGCTGACTCCCATCTTTGGAGCAGTTATTCCCTACCCTAAACCTTAACCTTCTTTCAAGCCATTTATCATTTGTGTGTGAATGTGAGGCCTTATTTCGATTGAGCTTGGTAGAAAGTGTTAGGTCTGTAACGACAAGGATAGTATCTCATGTAGTTCTGGTTCACGTTATCTGGACCAGATAGGACTAGGTGGGTGCTTAATTCTGGGTTTGGGTTGTGTTTAAAAGAAAGAAAAGGTCGTGTTCATCATTGAAAGAAAAGAAAAGGGAAAAGAGTCCTAAGGAGAAGTAGCTAAAGTAAGAGAAGTCTAGTAAAGGATTTGGGTGTGCTAAAGTAAAGAAAAAAAAGGGTTCTGTAAATAGCTTAAAGAGAATGGGCAAAAGCCTTGTGTTTATGAGAAGAAAGAAAAGGGAACCCTAGTTGTTAAAGAATCCTAATCCGCTAGACAGAGCAAAGTAAGAAAGCTTCTCCTAGGATAGAAAAGCAAAGAAAAGAAAGGAATGGTGTGAGTAAAGGTCTGTAAATGCTTTGAATGCAAAAGGGTAGAGTTAAGTTCATGTTCTGGGATTAGAAATAGGACCTCCATTTGGTTGATATTGGTTACATTCTGGGTAGATGGGGTCTTATCCTTGTATGCATAACTTGATACTCACCTTTAGCATTCTACTAAAGCTCAATCATTCTTGAGAGATCCCCTGTAGCGACTTTAAACCAGATCTTTAAGGGACCATCTTTGTCTCTAGACCTCTACCCTTAAGCCAAATGTGTTCATATCCAATGCATAGTATGATTCACGGTTCCTACTTAATCAATGTTAAAGGGAATGTGCTGATTTGAATGCTTGAATTGATTAAGGCAGAAGTTAGGTTGAGATGTGAAGGAGATGGCTAATGTTTTTAAGTAGAGATCAGTCAACCTTGCATTCTAGAATTAGCAACCTGGACATTGAATTCACTTACTCTATATGCATGTTTTGGTTCTGAGTCTCCACCTTCAAACCTCTTCTCCAGCTTAGTTCTATTTGTTTGCTTGAGGGCAAGCAAGAGCTAAGTTTGGGGGAGTTGATATCTCTGTATTTTACCACTTTTAATCTTACTTTTCTCATACATTTAGCTAAGTTTTATCACTCTTTCATTGCATCCAGAGTCCTTTTCATATCATTTTCATCACTTAGTACGATTTGCATTGCATGGCATAGCATATTGCATATTGGATGTGTTTCAGGTATTTGGAGCTTATTTGGGACATAATGGATGCAAAGAAGAGAATTGATGATTCAGAACCAGTCCGAAGTCCCTCAAAGATCGACTCAGATGGAAGTCTTTCATTGCGATTTAGCTTCAGAGCTCTTCATACAAGTTATAGGAAATTGAGTTACCTTTCCAACGGAGGTGATTTCAAGCAAATCAGAGCTTTGATGCAAGAATTATGGTGGTTTTAATGGAGACATATGCAGAAAAACTGGTTGGACTCGACAGGAGGTCGAGCAGGCGCTCAGAAACCACCAAGGGTTGGACTCGACCAGCAAGCTCGACGTGAGGTCGAGTAGGACGTGAAGAAGCTGAGGAGGAGCAGACTCGAGGTGCTGGACTCGACGACACGTCGAGTTGGTCATCCAGGCGCCATCTTTGAAGAAGGACATGCTCGACGTGGCAGGCTCGACGTCACGTCGAGTTGGTCTCCGCCGACTCTCTATTTTGTCCTGTAGCTAATTAGGGCAACCTAGTATTTCCTATAAATAGGGGTTCACCCTATTATCCAGCGGATATTCTTTTACTCAGCAGATATTCCACTGTTCTCTCAAAAACCCTAGATTTTGTAATCGTTTTTCCTGTTGATCCTTTGAGTTTTTGCATTTCTTTTCTTCATCAAAGTTGTAGATCTCTCTCTTATCTATAACATACTTGCTTTTTAATGATTTCTGGGTTTATGCAATTTTCTGGGTTTTTATGCATGATGTTCTTCAGTGTTCTTGAGTAGTGGATTAGGGTTCTTGAGGATGGGTTAGATTAGGTGTGGAATCCTTAGTATATTTAGGTGGTTAAGTGTAGAATTGCTTGATTTCCCTTCTGGTTTAGTAGATCTTAATGCTATTTCTTCTCTGATCAATTGGAAATAGATCTCAGACATTTCCACACTCACAAGGTGTTTGATGAAATGTCTGAACAAACTTTTCCAGAGATTTGCATACTCTAGCCCAAGAGATTGGATGTTTAGAATGCTTATTGACTATATTAGATTGAATCATAATGCCTGCTAGGTTATATTTCTTCAATGAGAATTGAGTATGAAAGTGATTTAGCTTGAGAATCTCTGTCACGAGAGTGGATTGATTTGTATTCGAATCTATTGTCTAGGGATAGCTTGATTGAGTTTGTTAACCACCTAGATAGACTAAGGAGACTGCTATAATCAATTATCCCATTCCTCAGGACCCTTTATCTCTATTGATTGTTTCTGTTAGCTTTTGTGTTCTACTCGACCTGTTAGGCCTAGAGCGCTTCTCTGCATTGCTAGGTTGTTAGTTTCTTTTCCAAAGCTTATGCATGATAGTTTCTGGTCTGTAGTTCATTTCTTACTGCTTAGTTTTCTTTCTTATGCTTTTGAATTTGGTACTTGCATGTTAATTGGTTGATTAGGTTGAATAGAAACACACAAAACCTTTTCACAATTGGCTTGACTTATTCGCTTTCTGTTTCATATCTTGAGTGCTTGCAGTCACACTGAGATTGGATTGATAACCTAATATACTACAATGGCATGTGTATTAGGGATTGATACTTGTTAGAGTAAAATCCTACTATCAGTGCTTACGGTCCCTAATTCATCTAAATTGGAGTATGCTCTTGCTGCAACTGTCTGATGAATCACAGGCGCGACAGGCTTGAATGTGTAGAACTAAAACAAGATACATAATTTTATTTAAGAGTGTTTGGTTATTTATTATACAAATAATTGTCTCTGTTTCGTAGTGACTAAATAAACAAGATGTGGAAAAAATTGGGGTCTTGAATGATTCTTGCTTCTTCTAAGAAAATGGTCAGAGATCATCTACGGTTTTTGTAACTTACTGACTAGAGGCGATGACTACAAAAACATCATCAAGGGACCATTTTGTAAGCTTGGATTTCTCTGTAGGATTAATCACAGCTTGCTCCATTCCCGCAAGGCGATAACCGATTATGACTTCCTGTCTTTGTCGAGCCCTTCTCATTATATCGTAAAAGCAAACCTCTTCTTGGTCATATATGTAGAACTCTGCAGGTCTTATGCACAATTCATTACCCTGCAAAAAAAAAATGACTATAACAAATTGAGATAGCTCCTCCATTCTACAGAAGCAGAGCAAGTTCCTTTCTTATGTACCTTTTCCGCGAAAAGCTCTTTTAAAACACGGTTTATTTGTTTATCCTCTGCGACCATCGCAAGAGCCATACTAACTAACTCATTCGATAGTACGTAATCACTGATTCTTGACACAGATACAAGGTTCTTTGTTCTTGAATCAAGAATTTCACTTATCACAATCGATTTATCTGATGCTTGCTGCATTTTACGGATCCAACAGCAATTGGGGAATCCAGATATCCGTAAGGCGCTTGACTTTGCATCTTTGTAGGGAAGCCGTTTCGACTGTTGATGAAAACAGAAAAAAGCAGCTTCCATTAGTAGTCATATATCTGTTATGAGCTCAAGAGACATGCATGCATAAAGATTATACTAACACAACTGAATCATATACTATCAACATATATGTTTCCATTAGAAAAGACATATGACATGTACCTGTATATCCCGAATAAGGAGAAGTGTGGCAAGAGATCGAGAGTCTGAATGAACAATAGAGTTCTCTAGTGACTGTTCTGCAAGAATTAAGATCTGCAATTTGATTTGGTAATCATGAAGATGGTGGCAAGTGACATATCTATTCTCATGCTACATCAACCAGAAAAAAGGAAGATATGCAAAACAACTTACTGAATCAAAAGTTTCTAGAGGGAGACTCTCTAAATGACGCCTGATCACTGCATTTCCCTGCCTATGCACAAGTTTTATATTCACCAATTTGGATATATTTAGTCCTGCATCTGTCAACTTTTTCTCTCTTTCTTGATCTGGAACCTCATTAAACATCCATAACTCCGATCCCGGCGCAAGCAGAGCTTCTAGCACCTATAAGGTTAGAAAAATCTCATAATGGGTGGAATAATGTTTACTATTTATCTATGTTATAGTTCTCCTTTCTCTTTTGATGTACCATGTACCTTGATCATATCATCAATGTCACGGCGCCATCCACAAAATAGTATTTTCTCTGGATATTTTGGAGGATCCTGCATTTTTGGAAAATGACACATCCGTACCTACAATATGAATATGGTTAGCATGACATGGTACCTACTACACAAGGCGTGATATAGTAAGTAGATTCAAGGTGTCCAAGCATTGTACTAAAAACAATTAATGTATGCATACCTCCGGAAGTGAACCAGGAGCGTAAGTGTCATCATCCTCGGCTATAACAAGTATTTCATCACCTTCTTTCAGAACATAGTCGTCACTAGGATTCAAAACTATCTTCCCATCTGCTGCAACCTTAACTCCGCAGGGTATCGCATTAGGAAATGAAATGAGGACATCTTCAAAACGGTAACCATCAAGCTGAGGCCACTTCTTTATGTAAAATTCTGCGTTCTCAAAGCCTAAAATATCCTCCCATATCTGACAATAGTAAAAGAAACAGTTAAAATCATAAGAATACATGTAGACTTCCCTCTTCAAGTGTTCTTCAGGTTAGCTGAACAGACTAACCTGCGCAAGGCCAGGTTGAAGAGCGCATTGTATCATAAGGCGTCCAATCACATCATGAGCGACAACTGTTTCAATGCGTTCTCCACCAACAAGCTTCACTAATGGCTCGTTGTCCAGATCACACATTTCAACCACAACATGCCCCTTCCAACCCTCCTTTACTCCTGTAAGACTGAGCACAACCCTTAAGGCACGTGCATCGCTCTGTTTTCAGTACCCGAAAGTGATTAATACATCACAAGAAACAGTAACACCAAAGAGTAGGAAGTCATGGAAATAAGAACTACCTGATCCGCGTTTTCATCAGATCCTAGTACAATGATAGCACGCGCATTTGAGACTGAAACCTGTCAGTAGATCAAAGGTTTCACTTCACTGTCAGAAGCTTCACCACCAGCCAAGAGTTATGCAATTTTAAGCTTTAGAAACTTGACCTTCTTCAGATCAGCTAGTATAAGTGGACTGCCACTTCTACATATAACTGATGTTCCCATTAAATCAAATTCAAATTTGGCAATATCAGTCTCCATCTCTTCCTTGTCTCGTTCTGCTAGCACCACCACAACACCTCCACCAATGCTTTTATTTGCTATCGCCAGCTGCTTCAAAAGTGACCCCTACACACACAATTTTTCTCTGTCTCTAATCTATTTATAGCCAATACAACACGTAAAGCAAAAATTAGTAACATACAAAGGCGTACCAATTTATCACTCCATCCAAGAATTAGTATATGATTACTTTCAAGAACTTCGCTTTTCCCTTTCCGTAGAGAATCTACCATCTTTGATATAGCATCAGAAATAAGTCCAAGCATTGTAGCAAATATCAACATACCTCCTGCACTTATAGCAACTGAAACAATTCTTGCTCCAACACCAACTCTATCAGCATGGCTTCCCGAATCCGCTACAAAAGTCCACGATAACCAAAGGGCTTCATCAACCCCACAGTCACTAACTGCATACAATGCTAAGCCACCATAAACTATAAGAACTACAGTTGCCAACAGAAGAGCAAGCAGCTTAGCATATGGATACACTGAAAAACACACATCCAATGAATAAGCTATTCTTTTCTTCAAAGGAACTTCTTCTTTCTTCTGATTTGTTCGTCTCAATAGATTCTTGATATGAGAGAGATCGTCAAGATACATATACAACAAAAATGGCAACACAAAGGTAATAATCACACTGAAGAAAACAACAGCTCTAGAATTAGTTTCTTCCATCTCATTGTTGTCACTGCCTGGAACTCTGTTACTGTTACATCTTGTTACAAGGATTAAATTCTCTGCCTGTAACAAGAAAACAGAAATTTGATAGAGAAACGAAAAAAAAAAACTACTAAATATATTTATTACACTAGTGGTTCTTGATCTTGTAATCAGAAAAATATAAAACATACCTCTAATCTTGAAACTTTAGACCGAAGAAACATCACATAAGTAAAAGAACATGAACAACTGAATTTGAGCTGCAAAAAAAATAAAAAAATAGAAAACACTAAAATTTAAAGCTACTGATAACAAATTCACTATTTAACTAATAAATTTAATTGAATTCATAATATAACATACGCAATGAGTGAGAGAGAAATGAGTCCACAACCGAGTTATTCTCTGACTCGGGGATTGACTCGGCACCGGTACAGGTTTTTCCTCGGAAGTAAGCATCGCCGCGAAGTTACTTGAATCACCGTCGTAGCTGACACCGTCTCCGTCATCATATCTGAAAGTGGGAATCACAGGAGAGGTGAATCTCCGATATGAGTTCGTTGGTAAAGTTTTGGATCTTTGGAACAGAGAGCTTCTTCTAGGGCTATGATTCGGCATCGGGTGAAAAAACAGAGAGATCAGTCACAGTAATTGAAATTGGCCATGGAAGAGAGAGATCTGAGAGAGAGAGCTTCTTCTTCAGTCCACTGTTTTAGCTCTTTCTCTCTTTTGTTACAGTTTTTGAATAAATTAATGCAAAAAAGTAAATGGAGGGAGAAAACTTTTTGATACCCCAATTTAGGAAGTTTCTTCCTTCTATTAAAAATTTATTATTTTCTTTTGAAAATTGTCTACTTTAGATCGATTTCTATTCGTGAAAGTTGTATCCTTTTGCTTTGGTGATGCAGATCCCCCGACTCTTCCTTCTCTCTCTAACCTAATCGCCGTTCTTCTTCTTCATCGTCTTGGCCACGATCTGACCGGCGCGTGACGGCTCCCACAGCGTCGGCGTCGGTCCTCTCTTTCATGTATTGTCTTTGATTTCTTCGGCCTTGGAAGCGTGGTAGTTTTGGCGAGTTGGTTTGGGTTATTGTTGAATCTCAGATCTGATGGAGTTTGGTTCTAGGAGATTGGAATCGAAAGGGCTTTTGATCGATGGTGATGATGGAGTCGTCGTTCTCACTATCGCATCTATGTGTGGTGCCTCTTCTTGTCCCTGACCACTTGCTTCATTGTGTTTGGAGCATCTATGGCTTCTTCCGATCTGAACAACGGCTCTGTTTTCTCGGTGACCCAATTCTCCTCTTGTCTCTCATGCTTCTTTTTTCTTTGGCTCTTCGTTGGTTGTGTTTGGTTTAGATCTTGTAGTTTGTGTTGAAGGTTTAGTTGGTGCTTTAGGCTTGGGCAGAGATTAAGTTTTGCTTTTGGGTTCTAACTCTACGGCTTATTGTACGGCTTTGCTGTGCTTTCCGGATTAGTGCTTTGCTTGCTTTAACTCTCTGCTTTGGGTTCCAAGTTCTTCTTCGCTGTTTGCTTCCTCTCGTTTGTGTGTGGGTTCTGGTGGGCTAGGTTCGTGTTTGGGGTTTGTCTCTCGGATGGTACATCGTTGCAGGTGCATCTACTAGGTCTTTTATGAAGCCGTCTTCGGTTTTCGTTGTTGGGTTCTAAGCGCAGCAGTGGTTTCGTTCACTAGTTCTTCTCTTGCGAGGTCGTGACCGGTTCAGGTGTGTAGGTGGCTTTGATTGGTTCGCTTTGTCCGCGTGTAAGAGTTGGTGCTCCTCTTTGACTTATCCCCAGCCGTTTTTCAAAGGTTCTTTGTGCCTGGTTTCGCTCGAGCTCATTTCCATGGTGGAGATGGCATGATGGTGTTTGTTGCTGTGCTCATTTTTCGGATTGATCTCGCTCTCTGTTCTGTCGGATTGTTGCTGGTTGAGCCTTCAGATTCGTTCTTCTTCGGGATCTCCGGTCTATTGGAGTTTGCCTGTTTGGTTGTTTCTTCTTGAGGCTCATGTTTCTTGGTTTCAACTCCGACGCCAACCGTTTCTCTGGGATTGTTTGCAGGTTATGATGGTTTCGAGTCTCAGATTTAGTTCTTTGGTTCCTTTTGAGTTTACCTTCTTGTACCTTTTTGTTTATAGTTTGCTTCCCTCTTTTGGGCTTAGTTTCCCGGGGATATTTATGTCTTCCGCCGGCTTAGTTTCCGAAAGAGTTTCGACTCTTGTCGGTCTTGTATTTCAAAACCGTATTCTACCCTCGTATAATATAATGGAATCTTTCAGACGAAAAAAAAAAAAAAAGATCGATTTCTATTCTCTTTTAAATTTTTAATACATAAAATCATAAAATTTGAAGATAAAATGATATGTGAATTAATAAAAAATAAAAACTAATTTGCATTGAAGTTGGAAATTATTATTTTATAAATAATCATAAAATTAGTTTTTAGCTCTTTTAATTTATTTAAATAGTTTCCATAATTTATTTGCTAGTAAACCTTGATTGAAAAAATAACAATTACAACGAAAACCAACTCCCTCTACATCCTTTGGAACACATTTTATCATATTAGCCTTTCCAATGTAAAACTTCACCAACTTCCTTTAAAACTCCACAAAAGAATTTGCAATAACAAAACTTGTGAATCTTTTTATGAAATTGATTTGGTTATCTCTATAGGTAAACATAACATATACCATAGGCCCTAAATGGATTATAAACCAAACAAAGTTGGCTTATAATTTGAGAGTATTGTACCACCTAGTTGTACCACCTCCTAGTTGTACCACAACTTAGTTGTACCAGACCTTAGTTGTACCACCTAGTTGTACCACAACATAGTTGTACCCGAATATTCCCTAGTTGTACCAGTTACAACCCGTATAAAAGGATTCGAACCCTGGGGGCGCGCGCGTGCGCACGGAGCTCGCAACCACTGAGCTATTGTGTTTTTGTTGAACACTTACCGATTTAATTGTATTTAACCCTTATCACCCAAAATCAACCCTCATTAAGGGTAATTTTGTCTTTCTACCATTGAAGAGTATTTGAGACTAAATTTGGAGCTTGAGGAGCCCCTGAGAATTTGTTCCTAATAAGGGACTCCAAATTAATTTTGTTGTGGGAGTGAGTATTGGGCTAAATGAGGAATGTGATGCGTAGAGTCAGAACAATGACATTCACCTTCCTCCTCCAATCACCACCACTCCCAATTTCTCCTTCTCCTCCTCAATTCTCTCTCTACTCTCTTCCTCTACCCACCCACCGATTCCTCACTCCAAGCCAGGGCTCTCGTCTACGCTCTGCTTCGGTGCGGACTTTGTGTACCAAATCCATCGTACCAAACATGGAGGATTCAGGATCACCACCACTCTCTTATCTTACTCAGCGAGAAGCCGCTGAGATTGATGAAACCTTGATGGGTCCTCTTGGCTTCTCCGTTGATCAGCTCATGGTCCTCCATTGTTCTCTTCTTCTTCTTCTTCTACCCCATGTTTTGCTACCTGATCGTGATTGATTTTGCTCATCTTTCTTATTGTAGGAATTGGCTGGTCTTAGCGTCGCTACTTCAATTGCTGAGGTAATCAAAGCTCAAAGCTTTTTCCTTTACATCGATAAACCTCTAAAGCTCTCTCTACGCTAAGTTGAGAAGGATAGCTATGAAAGAAGATAATTGAAATCTTCTTAAAATCACAGTTCATGTTAGCATGTTAGCATTACAAACATTTTTTCTTGTTATGTACATTGGATTTGAAGTCTAGAATGTTTTTCCAGGTTTATAAACCGGGAGACTATAGCCGGGTTCTAGCAATCTGTGGTCCTGGAAACAATGGTGGTGATGGTTTGGTGGCGGCGAGGCATTTGCACCACTTTGGTTATAAACCGTTTATTTGTTATCCTAAACGTACAGCCAAACCGCTTTATACTGGACTGGTCACTCAGGTTTGTAACCAGTGGTTAATTTATGAAATCTGTTAGCTTTTTCTGTTTCTATATTTTTCTTGCTGAAATTTGCCTTTTTTTTTGTAGTTGGAGTCACTCTCTGTCCCATTTGTTTCAGCTGATGATCTGCCGGAAGACTTGTCAAAGGACTTTGATGTTATTGTAGATGCAATGTTTGGGTTTTCATTTCATGGTAACTATATTCTTTTGCCCACATTGTTAGAATTCTTCAAAGCATGAAACATTGTAAAGAAGTAAATTCATTGAACTTTTGAACAGTTTGGAATCGGCATCTTGAATAATTCAGTTATGCGCCTATTTTCATTTGCATCATTATTCAGTTTCTTTTTTTGAATCAATGTATTGGCCATGTAGGTGCTCCAAGGCCTCCTTTTGATGACCTCATCCGGAGATTGGTGTCCTTGCAGAACTATGAGCAGACGCTCCAAAAACACCCAGTCATCGTCTCTGTAGATATTCCCTCTGGTTGGCACGTTGAAGAAGGAGACCATGATGATGGAGGAATTAAGCCTGATATGTTGGTACGCCTTAGCCGAAATGCTTGTGTTACTCTTTTTCCTTTTGACTTATTTGTTACTATCATATATAACGCAAGTTACTTTATAAATTGAACCGATTTACTCTTTTTATAGGTATCTTTGACTGCCCCAAAATTATGTGCAAAGAGATTCCGTGGCCCTCATCACTTTTTAGGTGGGAGATTTGTACCACCTACTGTTGCTGAAAAATATAAGCTCGAGCTCCCTAGTTACCCTGGGACATCTATGTGTGTTAGAATTGGTAAACCTCCCAAAGTTGACATATCTGCTATGAGAGTGAACTATGTCTCTCCTGAACTGCTCGAGGAGCAGGTTGAAACTGATCCTACGGTACAGGTATGAATTCATTTCTTTTCTTTGCTTATCTGTATTTTCGACAAGGTAACGAATGAGCAGAAACTTATATTGCTCCCAGAAAATAAGACATGCGCCCAAGTCAATATTTTATCTGATGTAATAATAATACTCTTTTCACTTTTGCTCATTTTTAATGGCTTTTTAATAACTCGTTCTTCTAGACTAGTCACTGCTTAGTTATTGTGGTTTCTAATTAGAGATAAGACATCCGTTTGGCTAATACAGATCTTTCTTGTTCTGCAGTTTCGTAAATGGTTTGATGAGGCAGTTGCTGCTGGATTGAGAGAAACCAATGCTATGGCTTTGTGTACAGCGAACAAGGACAAAAAACCGTAAGTATACTTTGATATTTCAGGAGACCCTACTCGGTGTAACAATATGCTGATGAACATGTTCCAAAAGCATTTCTAATTCCATATCTCTTAGATGTTATCTAGCATGAGTGCATGACTGTATTATAAAAGTGCAACTTTATAGAGCTTTTTGCAATAGGATGAGATAGATCCAGCTATGATTTCTTTGAACTAGTTATTGTCTGATATACAGCCTGTGATACAAAAAAAGTGCGTTTGAGGTTTCCAATTTGCTGCATGATTTGCAGTTTCTAGCATGTTTTTTCTTATTCCATTCTTTTTGAAGTAGTCGTAAGTATATATGTTAGTGTCTCTGCATACACGAATCTTGATCATGGGCGAACTCAATTATGCTTTAGTACAACTTATATCAATAGATAGAACATCCACATATTCGCATCAGGAACAGAATTTGCCTGTCTACTTCCTTTTTCATTATCTTTATTAATTAGCCTGATCATGCTACAGCTCATCAAGAATGGTTTTACTAAAAGGATTTGATGAGAATGGATTTGTCTGGTTAGTACATTCTCTCCCTTTTCTGCTGAGAATTGGGGTATGCAATCTCTGTGTGCAACCTGATGTTACTTGCTTAAATTGTAAAATGCAGGTTCACCAACTACGAAAGTAAAAAGGGTTCTGATTTATCAGAAAATCCTAGTGCAGCACTTCTTTTTTACTGGGAAAGTTTGAACCGTCAGGTGTGTGTTTCCATCTTCTTTAACCTCCTTGTGTGTTTTAGGCTTTTAGTTAATACTTTGCACATCTATTTATGAGTTGCACTGTAGTAAAATATCTGTCCTACAAAGCCAGTTGGCCAACCACTGATACACAAGAATTAGTAAAGTGGTCGATGAAGATCTTTTAGTAGTACTAATGTCCAATGTACTTAATCAGGTAAGAATTGAAGGACCAGTGGAGAGAATACCTGAGTCGGAATCCGAGAATTACTTTCATAGTCGTCCTAGAGGAAGTCAGATTGGAGCTATTGTTAGCAAGCAGGTGCCTTATGATCTGTTACAGTATTCAAAATATTGTCATATGATGTTAGGAATTTGCTTTGGACCCTTACCCTTCAACTTTTGGTTTCTATACAGAGTTCCGTTGTGCCTGGTAGGCATGTTCTATACGATGAGTATGAAGAACTGACAAAAAAATATTCAGATGGGTGAGTTCTAAAATCTTCCAACTCTTAGAAGCATTTGTTTTGATTCGATGTTCTTGATTGATGACTAAGACTTTGTTTTTGGCTTGCAGAAGTGTGATACCAAAGCCGAAAAACTGGGGAGGATTCAGACTCAAACCAAAACTTTTCGAGTTTTGGCAAGGACAACCATCTCGTTTGCATGACAGGTATGCTCTATCTTCTTCAAAATTTATTGAAAATGAAGCGCTGAAGAGGAAAATGAACTCTTAATTAGGCTTAGAACACATAATATTAGCCATGGCTTATGCTTTTGCTAACGTATGAATGTCGAACACAGGCTGCAGTATTCTCTGCAAGACGTAAACGGGAATCCTGCGTGGAAAATTCATAGATTGGCCCCATGACTTCTACTCACTACTTCTTCCCTGTGAAGAAGATGGCTGTTTGTGTTTCATGTCATATCAACCATTACGATGAGAATAAGATTTTAAGTATAGCTGTATAGGGGATTTTATTATCTTAAATGCCACTAAAATAGAAGTGCTTTTCCATTTTCAACACTTAATAATGTGATTTATTTTAGCTATTGTGCTTGATAACCAATAAAAAGACACAACTTGTGTCTTGACCGGATATGAGTATTACCCCTAAAATTCATAGAACTACTGGTTTTCT
Source organism: Arabidopsis arenosa (assembly GCA_905216605.1). NCBI lineage: Eukaryota > Viridiplantae > Streptophyta > Magnoliopsida > Brassicales > Brassicaceae > Arabidopsis > Arabidopsis arenosa. The sequence goes on from LR999458.1 coordinate 7,709,060, forward strand.
TTTTTGGAAAAATATTTGCCACTTGCACCAAAATAATATCTTCTACATTTAGATGCATCATGAATTCTAATGGCTAATATCACCGTCCAACTGAAGTTGAACAGAAGGAGACATTATTCTATGTAAGGGACAAATGCATGTAACCAACAACTTAAGATAATATCTTATTTATTTATGTAATAGTATTTGGAGGGAGAGGGAATAGAGATGGAAACTTGGATGAATGGTGACCGTAGGATGGAAGCAAAGTGATAAAGGATTATGAAATGATGGGAGTATTAAAAAACATTGGGGTTAAGTAGTTTAATGAGTAGGTTAGATGATCACATTAATCTTATTATATAAGCCCCTTTTTCCAAATTATCTCTAATCCACCACCATCATATGTTTTTGTCACCATCATTATTTCAGTTTGGTTATGTATGACCTTTAAGAAATAAATGATGGGTCTCTTTTCTTTTTTTTTTTCTTTTTTTCTTTTTTTTTTGATAAACCCTATCGGCTATCCAGTCGGCCCCGGTAGGAACGCACGGAGGTGCTACATAGTGGACTGGTCCACCGTGTTAACGGTTAGGCCCTTACGGGCTACCACTCTGCCTATCCCGAGTTTGGAATGCCTTCCGACTAAGTGTCAGGGGGTAGTCAGGCCGCCTGCATTTCTGACTACCAGGCTTCCCATAATAATGTTGATAACAGCAGGAGGAGTCGAACCATGGAGAGGAGGGAGTTGCACCCAACCACCCTGGGCCCGCCAAGCCACCAGCCCACCATCATGTAGGCAGATGGGTCTCTTGTCAGTTGAAAAAATGTAGTCTTTTGGGGACAAAGATGGCTTGTCAACAAAGGCAAAAGGAGAGGTCTTCCTATGGATAAGAACCTTAGCTCATATCTCTCCATCACCATAATTTCCCTCACCCCCTTCTACATTTTAGGTAAGCGTAAGACATTTTAACCGAACGAAACCAAATAATCAAATCGATTCAAATCAAAATGTTTTTTGTTAAAGTTACATTGTAGTTTTATTTCAAAAGGATATGCACTAGAATAGCGCAATTCTACTCTTTATATTGCAAAAGTGACGAATGACTCAATGGTAAATATGTTGGTTTATTTATCATCGGTCTTCTTATAACTAAAACCAAACTCGAATTAACAGAAACATCCACCACTGCAATATAAACGGATTCAGATGAAATATCTCAAAATTAATTAAAAATGGAAAGACAAAAGAGAGATGTCTCATTAGTTTCTCAACAACAACAACTAGAGAGAGAGAGAGCCAAAAGTGCAGCTTATTAGAACCAACTCAGCTGTCTAACTAACACCAATGCTCCCAAAACATACATCCGTTGATCCACCTAACCAATCAAATAAGATCTTTTAAACCCAAAAATAAAAAATAAAATAATGATACAACAATCTTGCATTTCCTCCCAACCATCACCATCACCACCACCACCATCATCATCATCATCATCAATCATGTAGTGTGCCTCTGATGCCACCACCATCATCATCCATGCCTCCTACACCTACCCATTTCTTTCTCCCCTCTTAAAAATCGGTAGCACGGAAATGCTCCTCGTTCTATAAAATCGTGACGAACTTTGGTGCATCATTCCTTGGACCATCAAGAGACCGATACATGTATAAAGTTTCGACATAACCCCTATTGTCATCATCATCATTTGACCCAATTACTTCCACAACAAGATTCGTCATTGCGGGTGCAATATCCTTGCAGCATCCCTTTGACAAGCTACATGCCGACATCCAAACAAATCTCATGTTGTAATAGCGATGCATACCAGAGCGTAACGCAACATCTCCAAAGGGACTATCCCTTATCTCAAGTTTTTGCAGTCTAGGAAAACCTTCAAGTACATGTCTCAGAGCCATGTCATTGTCCCCTACAAAAGCAACTGAAAGCGTACGGACCAATTTTCCATACTCACCCATATACCTAAAAGCTTGATCTATCAGCAACCCCGACACTGCAAGGCGAGTTAGCTTCTTGCAATTTGTAACAATGGCACCAAATCCCTCGTCCATAGGCTTCCCTATCACATGCCCAGGCCTATGTCGACCCATTATGCAGAGCCTAAACACAGTAAGCTCAGGACAGTTCTCTGACATGGCTATCTCGGCAGCATTAGTCATGTGCTGGCAAAAGTAGAGAATAGATTCTAGTTTCCTACAACCCTCGGAGATTGCTTGCAGGCCTAATTCAGAGACAGGACCTTCACTGTCTTCCCATGGATCAAAAGAGAAGATTCGGAGTTCACGGAGTTCCTTGCAAGTTGCAGCAACTGGCTGTAGTCCTTCATCACATATTGAATCAAGGGCCTGCATTGTAAAAGTTCAAGTCATGCATTTTACTCAAGTTCCTTGCACATCTGATATCAAGACTATTCATTCAATCCATCTAACACAAACAATATGTGACTAGAAATAAGTCACATATAACTTAAAGCCATGGAGACATAGATCAAGAAGGATACATACCCAGAACACCTGGAGTTTGTGGCAATTTAGTATGATGGGCTTAAACATGTCAGGAGAAATGTTAGCATAACAGAAGTTCAGGGAGGTGAGATTAGCACACACCGGAAAGATAGCTGGAAGATACTCCGACATCAACTCCCTAAATCCAGACAGGCAAACAACAGATTTACAAGCATGAAATGCAGCAGCATAATCTAGTTCTTGCTCACTCTGAGGTTCCTTATCATGACTAAATGAACCTGTCCCAAGACTAGTAAGCTGTGGAGCTCCAAGTAACAGACTATGTAGCTCCACAAGGGACACAAACCTGTTCAGCCTAAGTTTCTTCAAGAACGGTAACCTACCAACAAGACTCTCAAGCGCCTTAAAATTGATAGGAGCTTCCACACAGTCAAAAGCTAAAGACTCCAGACAAGTTACATCCTCAGGGAAACAAGAAATCCAATCCACTGCATCATCCGTGACCTCAGACTCAATCAAATCAAGCACTTTCAGCTTTCTGATAACAAATTAGTATCCAATAAGTTCATAACAAAGCTCACTAACTATCAAAACATTACTCAAAGATAGCATTTTTAACATACATGAACTTATTGGCAGCAATAGCAATACCACTAGTACCAAAACCTTCACAACAAACCAAGATAAGCTCTTTTAACCCAAGAAAAGAATCAGCAAGAAGAGCTTAATCATCATCGGTAACAAACATCCTCTTCAAATCAACTTTCTCAAGCCAGTGATAAGCTTTAGCCATAGTAGAAACCCAAGGAGCAAAATTAGCACCATAATCAGGAGGCATGAGATTGAAATCAGCAAACCTAGGTTTCCCTTTAAGCACAAGTGACCTAACACGCTTGAATCTTTGAGTCAACCTCTCCGGAGAAAGAGCGTAATAGTTACCAATTAAAACCTCAGATCGAGTCAAAGCTTCCATACGCCACCAAGATTTGCAAACTAAAGAAGCATCGTTATGGTCACATCTTGAATCTAGGAACTGAAGAACATTTTCGAGAACATGGTCAGGGAAAGTTTGAGACTTTAAGGTACCAGAGGAGGAGATACAGTTACGAGATTTGTTTGGTGAAGAGGAAGATGAGTAAGGATCATCTATGGCGGTAGAGGGTAGATCCAACGGTGGAGATTGATGGTCGTCGTCATCTTCAGACATTTCTGAGCGATCTTGTGTCATAAAGAGAGAGGCTTTGGATTCAGATTAGAGAAGAAGAGGAAGAGGAAGAAGAAGAAGCTTTGGGGTGTGAGAGAGTGGGAGCTTTCTCTCTCCACTTCGTCTCCATTATTTGGGGCTTATTTGTTTTCTATTTTACTTTTGTTTTGTCTTCTTATATTAATGTACAAAAATAATTAATATTCATGTCTTTTTAACTAAAAGTAAAATGTAACTCTTTTTTCTGGGAAAACGGTCTATTTTCCCACAAGAAGTATCGCATCATAACAGATAGAGCCCAAGCTTTAACTCCGGTTTATATGTCCATGAAAACAATGTTTTATATCTATTTCTCCCCGAAATGTAAGTTCAATAACCTAATCTCCCCGAATTAATACTTTGAGATCTATTAACCCACATGTCTGGGTTTCATCGGTTTAATGTACACCAATTCAATCTTAACCATTTTAAAACAAACTTTAACCAAAACTAAACTGAAATTATAAGTTATCAACCCGAACCCGGCCAAATCTAACCTCCGGCGATCGTCGTTGGTCACTGGCTTCATATCTCCGGTAAACTTTTTCACATCAATTTCTGATCGTTTATGTTCCTTCACAAAATCGATATAGTTTAATCTTTTCCTTTTCACTATTAACGGACCAATCTGTTTACACAAGAAATCAACAGAAACTTCACACCAAACAATTCTTAATTTTTGGGATGTCCGTAATTGTACCTTAGATTTTGTGTTCTTGAGGTATCACTTGAAAAGTGAATAATTAAGAAGTTTTGATAAATAGTTGTGGGATAATTTGATAATTATGTGTTTTAATTTGATTTCTTTATTGTGAATTGTGATGAAGAAGGAAAATAAAAAATGGCGACTCTGGTTTGAAACCCATCTTCGACATGAGAATGTCATTGCTTTGAAAGATGTCATGATGCCAACTCATAAGAGGAGCTTCAACGATGTGTATCATGTTTATGAGCTCATGGATACAGATCTCCACTAGATTATCAACACTAAGGGTCAGTTTATGACTGAGTATGTTGTGACTAGTTGGTACCGAGCTCCCGAGCTTCTTTTCTGGTGTGACAACTATGGAACATCCATTGATGTTTGATCCGTTGGTTGCAATTTCGCCGAGCTTCTTGATAGGAAACCGATATTCCAAGGAACCCGTAATTGTACCTTAGATTTTGTGTTTCTTTAGCTATCAGATTATGATTTTGTTTCTCATAGGTGGTTTAATCACAAGAAGAAAAGTCTAATTCCAATTTTGACAAAAACAAAACCCAGATCCTGAAATCTGGTGAAGAAGAGAAGAAGGAGAGGAAAGAAGAAGAAAGGGATTGGGTTTGTGTTTAAATTTGGTCAAAATCAAGTTTTCTTTGGTTATAAACGGTTAAGTAAACAATAACCGACGAAACCCAGATATAAGGGTTAATAGATCTCAAAGTATTAATTCGGGGAGATTAGGTTATTGAACTTACATTTCGGGGAGAAATAGATATAAAACATTGTTTTCATGGATATATAAACCGGAGTTAAAGTTTGGGCTCTATCTGTTATGATGCGATACTTCTCGTGGAGAAATAGACCGTTTCCCCCTTTTCTACATTCTTGTCTCCATCAATGTTTTATACTTAACAGTTTCGTCCTCTTATTTTCTTCAGATCTCTATTTTAGGCTTTTAGCAATTTTTTTATATATTTTTTTTTGAAGAAAGAAATCAACATTATCCATTTCTATAGTGTAGGACACTTGCTAGTTGCTACCCTTTTTGATGAAGTAACAATTTTAAGATTTAAACCATACTGGTTAATGCTTTGGTTTGGGGAGTTTGTTTTTGGTTCGTAAACCAAATCACGATAGAACAAATTTTTTGGAACCATTTCAAATAAAGTTTGATGAATTATGTGATTTTCCAATGACTAGTATGTGGAAAAAAAAGATTTCAAGGTAATGCATTTTTCTCTAAACCCTAAAATTAATTCACAACAGTATTTAATTTATAATCTTCATATGTCATGCAAGTGGAGTCGACTTCAACATATATTAAATACATTTTTACAAGGAATTATGTTTGCACAACAAATATGTTTTACCGACAAATAAGGTTAAAATCTCAACCAACAAATGTTATCACCCATTATCAAATAATTTTGTAGGATAATTATTTCCCAAAAAAGAAGGTCATTAAACTGAATAATAGTTATACACAAAATTATTCTTGATTTTTTTTTTGTTGAAGCATCTAAACACCTCAATATTTTAGAAAATCGCTTTCGATTTATCAAACTATAATATGACGTAGTTTTTAAAATTACAATTTAACATTTTACAATAGTATCATGTACATTAAAAACACTTTATCGTTCAAAAAACTAAAATATTTAAATATAGTTTGATATGTCTTTCCTTGTAAATAAACTATACTAAATTATATTTGATAGTATCAAGTTGGATAAAACATTTTGTAAAGGCGAATAAGCTAATAACTTAAGTTATATCACGTATTAAGTTGTATCACATATTGGAGTAATAAAAATTGTTGTTGAACCAAAAAGAAACAGAAAGTAAAATATTGTGTCAGCAAAGTCATGTGATAACGATTGCAACAAATTTTTTAATTAAATGGCTACAAAAAAATAATTAAACGCTTTGATGATGATTAAATAGTATATCATTTTTACTTCAAATAGAAAGACAAGATGGTGTAAAACAATCAAATGTAAAATTCTAAATATTTATTGGTTTCAAGCTTCTTTTTTCATGCTTTAATGTTTCAAACGCAAACTACATTAAAGTATAATTGTAAATTATATTACGCTTTTTTTAGTTAGCTACATTTTAAAAAAAAACTTGCTTTAGATATTAAATTTAAGAATAAAACGAATGTAATTCAAATCTTTAGTTTCAAAAAACAAAAATATTTTAGTTTAATTTTATCACTTATATGTGTGTGTGTTTTTTTTTTGTATCCATTAGAGATGTTTTAAATTTGTAAGTTTTGATATGAAGTCCATTATATATTAATTTTGATATCCACATTAAACATTTAATTACAAATAATTTAAACTGATAATGTTTGATATGAAGTCTTTTCTCTTCTTGGTTAAGCCACTGGCAGTCAAGTTCCTGTGTTAAGATGAAAATCAGATTGATTAAGTTTTTTTGGATCTATAAAAATTATTCAATACGACTAAAAATGAATTTAGGTGGCTCATTGTGTTTCCTACAACTCGCAAAGATCTCTTTCCTAATCTATCTTGTTTACATCATACGTCAACCGAATAACATTCTACTCGACAATTAGTAATGTCTGACTCTTCTTGATCAACATTATAACACAATTTAGTTAGTTAGTTTAAAATATCTTCTTTGAACCAAGTTTTTACTACGAGAATGATTACCAAGTAGATCTCCATTGCATAGAGCAAATGAGTCAATGTGAAAATGTATACTAATTAAGCTAATAGAGTAAAGGATCTCTTGATAAACATTTTGTTGCCTATGATTATTTAACTAATTATATAATATTTGGACAATAATAATGTAGTTTCCATATCAATATGTATTGAAATTCATTGACTAAATCATAATATTTATAAAGTTGATTTTTGCTCTCATCTTATTGGTGCATTTATAAATTTTAATGTCCTTTCATTATTTAATCATCTTAGTTGTACATTTAAGTAATTTCATTGATTGGGTGCATCAACCTTTTTTTAAAAGTAAAATTTATAGAAACAAAAATGAATAGTTACGAAATGTTTGTAAGAGCCATTTATTTTGCCGATGGAGTCATCTTTTCTTTTCAATATCTGAAAAAGAGACATATTTGTATGGATAAATAATTTAATATTTCACTATAAGTTGTCTAATATAACGTAGAGATTTTTTCACATAAAACACAATTAGCAACACGAGTAAATTAAGTTTTAATAATAATAATAATAATAATAATATTCACCCATATTCAAATTTATATATCATGATTTACTCACTTAAGTTTAACGAAGCATATTCCTTAATCGTTAAATATAATTTAAAGTAAGATTTTTAAAATGTATTCAACAAAAAAAAAACTTAATGTAAGAATTTTTTATGTAGCTATAGAAATACTCCGGGTCGGCCATGTTGATTTGTGTATTAATACACAACTAATACACAATTAAATCAAATAAATTGATAATTCTTTATCAACCTCACATTGCCATAATTTTTAATCAATACTAACCAACATATCTCTAGTCCCACATAAGTTTGTAAAATCTATATAACATCACTTTTGATGCAAGTAATTGTGTCTCAACTAATGTCGACCCAAAAAAAAGTGTCTTAACTTCTTTTTTATATATATGTTATTTCGTTTATATGAAGTTCAAGCGATTCAAATAAGATATAACGGTAAAATATGAGTATTATATTGTCTTCAATAGGTAGCTTAAGAAAGGTTATATTTTCCTTAAGTCTTGAGACTTAATTTGAGTTCTTTAAAGCCCATCAAGAAAAATTCCAAAATTACCATTAAAACGTATTATTCATATTCTTTTTAAAAAGTTATTAAAAACCCACAACGACTTACACATTTAAATCTCACCATATTTTATATATATATATATATATATATATATATATATACATCCTACACTTTTTATACATATAAATTTAATAATTTCACTATATATAAATAAAGTTTTATTCTCATCCATTAGATTCATATCTAAAATTAAATCTAGGATTCATCATTTGATCATATGACTTACACTATAAACTAACGCTATCGAAATAGTTTATAGTTCCCGTTATGAGAGATGTATGGGTCTAGGTCCAAAATTTCCAGACTAATTTTATTTTTACAATTACAAAAATTACTAGTTTTTAATTTCATGAAAATAGTTTACAGAAAATTCATAGTGTAAAAAGTGTACTCATATATGCATCAAATAATTTAATAATTTATGAACATATGAAGGAACAAAATGTGTTGCTTTCACGAAATAATATAAACAATCAAGTCTACAATTCTATAATTTGGCACGAAAAGTTTGTACCGAACTGCATCATATCACATATGTAAGCAACAATTTTCATGAATGGCTCTTTTGAATTTCAATGAAAAGCGGGTGACAAAAAATAATAAAAATCAAGTCTACAATTCTTATTATTATTTTTTTTGGTGAGCCACGGGGAGACAATGTCTCCCCGCTAAATTTATTCAAAACAAAAAATAAAAATTACAAACGGACCGATCTCGGAATCGAAGTTCCTCGACTATCCTCCAACAAAATAGTCTTCACAACACTCGGAGCTGACTCAAACATATGAAAGCCAAGCGGCAAAGTAAAAGCATAGTTTGCTAACCCGTCGGCAAGACGGTTAGCCTCCCTATAGACATGCGAAATCCGGACTATCCAGTCCCTTGTAATACAATTCTTATTATTTAATGTAAACTATAGTCTATATCTGCCATTAAAAAAAAAAAAATCACATATTAGTTTACCATAATGGTCAACCATCTATTTTAGCTTTTTTTTTTTTTTTTTTTCTGTTACTACTACTACACTATGCAACCAAAGAAGTGTTAAGTCAAAATATATCAATCAATTGAAACCAAAGAAGTGTTAAGTCAAAATATATCAATCAATTGAATCATAGAGTTTTAAGGTTCGAATCTTCTTCGTTTTATCATGGCAATCACAAAACGAGTATCATCTTTAATGCAAAACATCTAAACATAGAAACAAACATCACAGCAATGTTTCTTAAAAGTTACTAACACTTTGGGTTATAAATTATAATATAGCGTTTTCTAGTCTCCTCACCGAATATGCACATAAAACCTAGCAAAATAGCATTCCATCAAGTTTGGAAGGATTTTTTTTCAGACAGAAGGGAAGTATTTGTTGAGGTTGAAAGGAAGAGCATAGAACTCTTCGGTTCTTGGGTCGTTCTTGAAAGTCCAGAATCTGTCCCACCAGTGTTTACCTCGGTCTTTCCTTATCGAACCATCTTTCTTGTGAAGCGTCGTATCCAATAAGTAAGCCACACATCCTCCCACAAAGGCCTTAGACGAGAAGGGCACATTGACCATGTCGTTGAACCATCTTGCTCCAGTATGAACTGGACCATAGCCTTTGATGGCTGTGTGCTCGTTGAAATATTGTGGAATTGATAGGCCTAAGAAGATTGAGAAACCCAGTATGAACAATGTCCTGAAGCTATTCAGGTTGCAGAATTGCAGCAAACTCAGTCCTCCAGCACCTAATTAACAATTTTTGTTTTTAAAGATGCATTAGAGCAAAACCAGTCTCCAGTCTCTACTCTCTACCTATATTGTAGGGGAGGACACATAAACCAATCCGAACCGAATTGCTACAATCAAAACCAAACCATAAACAAGATTTCCCCACCCTACTATATTGTTCATTTCTGCTTAGAAAATTACTTACCTACATACGCAAAGAAGAGACAGTACAAGGCGGCAATGATAGGAGCAGGTATTGATGCAAACACTGCCCCAAACTTCCCTGCATTAGATTTATATAAGACGATCAATTAATGCGTTCTACTTCATTTCTCAATGGATTTTAATGAAAGAGACAAGCTTACCAAGAATTGAGAAGAATATCATAAAGCCTGCAGATATTTGGACAACTCTCCTGCTACCAATTTTTGTTAGTGCCAGTAGACCCGCATTTTCGCTGCATTCATGTAAAAACAAACTCACCACACCATTCAAAATAAACTCATGTCCTAGGTTTGTAAAAAGGATAGGAGGTCTTACACAGAAACTGAAGACCCTATACCAGTTCCGAACAACCCTGAGATTAAAATTGCAACTCCCTAAACCAGAAGAGAACATAGTTGAGGCACAATGTTAGATAAATGACCACTTGCTTGCCCCGAGAAAACCTCATGATGGTAATTGTAAATGAAGCGTATGAAGTGAGTATTTACCTGCCAACCAACCCCGCGGCTGATAACAGAAGGTGGCGGCATTGTGGCACTAGCATATCTTGAGACAGCAATAAAAGCACCTGTGGACTGTTTTTGTTTACAAAAAAATCAACGTAATGAGTAAGTAACATGAGATTAAACCAAAGAGCAAGAAAATTCAAAAGAATGAAGAAAGTCTCATTGACTTTAAAAGTTAATGAGTATGCAACCTATGAAAATCATTCATTAAAGGACAGCCTTTATATATACATGGATATGAAAATTTATGCATATCACAAATAATTGTCTAATGTCATTTACACAAGGTGAAGATGAGTGAAACAAACCTCAACAAGAGCAACAAAAGAGGCCATCATCATGGCAAAGGCTTCACCAGCATCAAACAATGGTGCGCCCCATTGGAACGGCCATGGAACTCTTATCCTGCACAATGAGTAAGTGTAAAATGGTAAGCCACACCCGAGTATTGTTATCACTGACAGCTCATTGAATAAGAAGACTTTCTTGCTAGATATAACTAAGAAAGACATCCAATGTCCAAGCCTTGTTCTGAAATTCTTACCATGGAGCAGCACTTATAAGCCCAGCACGATCAGTCCGACAGCTTCTTTGAGTATTTGTCCCAACACCATTATAGGCACCACCAAGTGTAAGAAAGAAAGCAAAAAGCCATACTATCGCCACAGAAAATATGACAGCAAAGCGAGCAAACACATGTTTTCCTCCTTTTATAACATGGGGCATGTACTGCAAAACCAGCAAAAAGTATGATCCAGACGATTAGAACAATCAACATACTGGAAGAACACATCCGGATCAATAACTTATGCAATGAGAACAGATGAGCTGGCTGCAAATTGCTACCAAATATGAATCTTTAGCTACAATTACCTGTGATATTAGTATAAGAATTATAAGCCCTGGCAGTCCAATCTCGATACACTTAGCAACCTGGCCAAAATAACAAAGAATCAAGATTCCACTAGTTTAATATAATTTAGTTTATATGTTCCCATTTACAGAACAAAGTGACTTACACCAGGAAAACCCAGCTCGTACAGGCCATAACCAACTAATCCAACCAGGGGAGCAGCAGATAGAGGACTTAAGAACCTGGAGTAACAGAAGTTCAATAACATATTCTTAACCTGACACAGTGGAACAAGATTTGAGTCTAATGTAGCTCAAAGACTGACCTTACAACATTGCGCCAGAGGCCACTGAAGCCAAGGATCATTTGAAGAGTTGAAGCAACAATTAAAGCACCTTGGGTAGCCCGAATTATCCTCTTAAATCGCTGGTAAGGTATCAAAAAGGGTTTTTTAAAGTAAACTAATCAACAAGCTAACCACTCTTTATTAATAGGGAATAAGTGTGAGCTACGAACTTCAACTGGATCTGCAACGTCATTGAATCTTCCAGAAAGCATGATTGAGATTGTAACTGGGACATATGTATAAGATGCTCCGATGACAGCAGGTAATCTAGTTCCAAACACTGTCTGGAGCAACGTGTTCAATCCAGCTACAAACAGTATTGTCTGGATCAGCTTCGCCTTCTCTTCCTGCCAAAATCATAAACTTAAGTGCAGAAAAAGACTGTAAAGTATAATGTGAAAAACTATTTTCTAGTAAAAGAGACTTACATTTCCACCTCCCATTTGTGGAACAAGAGCCGATGGAATCAGAACTGTTGTTCCAAGCATCACAAGGTAGTGTTGAAACCCAAGTAGAACAGCCTCAGCTGAAAGACAAGAACAAACTCACATTTACTAAATAAGAAGCTTAAAACCTCATATTCAAACAAGAATTATTCAAAAACCAAGTACCAAATTAGAAACATACAGTAACACTAAAAAAAAACAGTTAGATTGAACATATAACAAAACCAAGGGGTGATTAAGTTTAATCTCCTTTGTTAACAGAGAATGATCCTTAAAACACCTAGAAGAAGATTCTCAAGGTAAAAACGAATAATTCTTAAAGAGAAAAGTAAGAATCCAATCCTCACGTTGCAACAAAAAGGAAAAAGTAATGATACCAAAATCAGAAAAAAGTAAAAATGGAAGAACCTAATCAGTCACAAGGCTCTAAAACTAGGGATATGCCTAGAACAATCAATAAGTCAAACGTTAAGGGAAAGGCAAAGATGAGAAACTAACGCCATGGAGGAGGGCTTGTAATGCAGTAAGAGATATCTGGAAGCTGTTCTTTCGGCGGATGTGGCAGTGGATCACCACCCGATTTCGGAGCTGACATCTTCAACCTCTGCAACAAATAAAAATCAAAACTTTTAAACCAAAAACTTCACAAACCGTGATAGTGACTAAACCCAAATCAGAAGAAGTAAAAGGCTACGAAATTTCGAGCTCAAGAAGCAGAAAACAAGAACCCATGTACAAAGACCTCGTTTTGAGCTAAACCCACGGTTGCAACAAAATAAAAACCAAAACTTTACACCAAAAACCACACTAACCCGAAAAGTGACTGAAACCCAAATCACAGAGGAAGCAAAAGTTACGAAATTTGCGCTTAAGAAGCAGAAAACAAGAACCCAGAGCTTAACCCACAGTTGCAACAAAAAATAAAAACCAAAACTTTAAACCAAAAACTTCACAAACCGAGAAAGTGAGTGAAACCCAAATCACAGAAGAAGCAAAAGTCACGAAATTTATGCTCAAGAACCTTGTAAATGGAGAAAAAAAGGCGAAACAGAAAACAAAAACCCAAGAAAAAAAAAAAAAGACCTCGTTTTTAAGCTAAATCAAGCACTAGAATTTATAAATGATTCTATTTTTAGAAAGAAGAAGAGACAGGAGAGATTATACAGAGATTAGAAGAAATAGAAACCTTGTGAAGAAGCAGCAGAAGAAAATAGGAGAGAAACAAGAAGAAGAAGAAGCAGTGAAGAGGCTTGAAGAGGAAGGAGCAGAGGGGACAGTTGTCTACGTTTCGCTATATCAGCGTTACTTACTTGTGCACCGACTGACGTCACCACGAAAACAACCTCTTACCTGTCATTACTCTTAACTTCATTTGATTAGTTCCCCAACGCATTTCTTATTAATACTTACTTTTTTGACAATCAAATGAAGACAATACTTATTTATTTGTTTGGCAATCAATGAATGATATAGATAGATGTTTCATTGTGGTGTCGCCAACTGCTAATATAACCAGTGTTCTAAAACACACTAGACACTAATAATTCGACACTAAACATTAGACTTCTAAGAAACATTATTAGCAGAGGCTTCTAGTCTCGATATGTAGGAGGGTATCATAACGATAATCTACCACATACATTCTTCAGTGACATGTTATAGAACCAGACCGGGACTCAGAAACATAGCATCCTAATGCGAGGCCACCATAGCATACATGCTCCTATTTATTAGAGGATCCATATAAAGTCCAAAGATTAGCCTCATGAGAAGCCCACTAGTCCATGAGATTAGGTCTAAGCAAGTAGATTCATATATATATATATATATATATATATAGTTTTTTTAATGAACATCAAAGTGGATAACCTAGAGAGTTGCTATTAGGAATGTGGCCTAACTTAACCCAAAAGCTAGCTCAAGAGTTAAGGATTGTCACATCCTTTATATACTACCCAAATATCTTAATCCCAAGCAATGTGGGACATTCTAATAGGCCTTCTCGAGATGTGGGTGGGAAACGGCCCAACGGGAACAGCTCAAGCCCAACATCTCGGAAATACAACAAGACATGCCACTTATATGGGCCACATAGGTGGGAAACCATTTTGTGGGAATTTGCTTGTTGGGCCAACCTTGGGCTCTGATACCATATTAGGAATGTGGCCTAACTTAACCCAAAAGCTAGCTCAAGAGTTAAGGATTGCCACATCCTTTATATACTACCCAAAGATCTTAATCCCAAGCAATGTGGGACATTCTAATAGTTGCCACTTTGAGCAACTTTCCTCTTTTATGAAATCAAATCTAAAGTCATTGTGTTCTTGGTGACAATCTAAAGTCATTGTGTTCTTGCTCAATAAACTTCAATGAGCTATCTTATGTTCAGTTTTAGATTTCTAACTTAATAAGCTCATTTGAGCACAAATCTATCTTGCTTGGATTTGCTCACACCATTCTGCTCTCTCGACATTAATTTGTCATATAATGAGTCTAACCAGTCTCTTTTATTAATGAAAGGGTCTCAAAGTTGTTTCTCGACTATGCATTGTTGGTCCATTTATGGGAAATGAGATATTGTTCATCACTGGGGAACACAGTTTGAGTTGTGTTTGAGACTTCCTAGGTGGATCTAATCAAAATGACTAACGACGATCAAGCATTTGAGACATAATTATCATAGTTCACCTCTCTAAAAGACAAATTTACTTGACCATTCAGCAAGAACTCTTGTCCTTCTCTTCTTTGATGTATGAGCTACTATCGCAAGGATGTTCCTTTTGAGGCCCGAGGGTGGACGATTTCTAATAAGAGACCGGAAATGGCCATTTGCCCGTAAGAAAAAAAACAGTAATACCAATACCATGGAGTATGTAAATTATTTGATTAGAAGAAGATATACGTGAGCATTGATATTTAATAAGAAATTCTCACAAATAGAGCAAAACAGGAAATGTTGAAGAATATGGAAACCAATCATACTTTTACGTAAATTTTAGCAACCATTAAAGCCCTAACAAGCCTTCCCATTTTTTTCCCCTTCTGGATTATAAAAAGAAAAAGAAAAGAAACAAGGACACGAATCTTGAGTTTTGAATGATCTTAGATTGGTCTAAGGACCACGTTTCCTTCGGAAGCAGAGGCAACCCTGCTGCTGGTCGTTAGGGATCATCCCTCCTCCCTTGGTTGTGTCAATACTCTCCAACATCGGTACAACCTCGTCCATCTCCGGTCTCTTGTCTGGATTTGCATCCCAACATCGCTTCATCACTGCAGCAAGTGCGCTCGGGCAACACCTCGGTATATCGGGTCTCAAGTTCTGCATTGATCATAAGTAGCATATGTGCATATAGATTTTTTACTTCAGTGAAATGATGAAATGGTTCCACTATTCCACATCACATTTTTTACTTCAGTGATTCCTCAAGATTTATAACAAAATATAATTGTGAAACCGCCAATTTGCACATTTCAGTTAAATTGAGTTTTCTTTGCTTAATCAATTCCACCATCCCGCCATTTAGCACTATTACCAATTATAACTATACCTGGCGGACGACGGCTGAAGTGACCTCAGAGAAAGTAAGGTCAGGGTAAGGCATGTCACAGCAATATATCTCCCATAAGCAGATCCCGAAACTGTATACATCGCATTTTCGATTATACGGGTTTCCATTGAGAACCTGCAGCCAAAGTTTATTTGTATGAAAATGAGGTTTGTTTCCAAACTTGATGCTGCATTATCTGAATAGTAGTACCTCAGGAGCCATGTAGCCAAGGGTGCCAGTCTCTCCTGTCATGTCATTAGGGTTAGACGCTTCAACTCTCGCAACTCCAAAATCCGCGATTTTGACAGTCCGGGTTTTGTCTAACAACATGTTCTCAGTCTTTACATCTCGGTGAACAATCTTCTGCGAATGAAGGTAACTCAACCTGAAAGCAACATAACAACAATCCAATATACGCTTTGTCTTCAAATACTACTAAAACCACGAGCAGGAAGGCGAAAGAAGGTAGAATATAATACCCTCTAGCGAGATCAAGAGCGAGCTGAACAACAATTTTAAAAGTTAATTTTCTTCTTCTGTTCTTGATCAGGTAAGATTTTAATGCACCACCTGGAAGATATTCAACAACAACACAACATATATTGTTTGGCATTGCTAATGGACCACTCTCTGTTTGCAACTGTAACCCTGATGCACCCATTGTTGCTCCTATAAACTGCAAAATTTCATTCATGGATGACCCAAATCTTATTTATTTCCTCAATTCTCTAACAATGGTAAAAAAAGGTAATTTCCAGAAGTGAAATATGAACCTTAGTAACATTAGGATGATCCAATTTATGCCAAACAGCAACCTCCTGAGCAAAATCTGCTCTCAAAGACACAATCTCAGCTTCTGACCTATGACCTTCTTCACCCCAATCAAGCAACTTCACTGCTCAATTTTTCACCACAATGATTAGCTCAATTCTTCACTTTAAATTCAACAACAGTAAAAAAAATAAAAAGCTCCTTAGTTACTGCATTCAAGGGATCTATTATTCTCCTTATTTTTTTCCTTTAAAATTAATTTTTGAGAAAAAGAGAGATTGAGACAACAACAGCTGGAATCACATGAAAGATCCACAAAGCAAAGAATCATAATTATCCAAGTAGAGACCTTTCAAGTAGCTGAAACACTTACGATAGCAAAACCCGTGTCGGCTTCACGGAGATCACAAGATTTGCTTCTACCCACTAAAGAAAAAACTCTTCAAATCCAAAACAATTAAGCTACTATAATCTTAAAAATCCAAACTTTCTTTTAATCTGACAAGTTTCATAGTCGAAGAACACGAACACATAACTAAACTAATCAAAGTACAAAGCCTGTTCGGATCCGACATTTCAAGTACAAATGTAGTAATCCATTCTAAAATTGAAGACTTTAGCATTTTTTCACAGTTACTACTAATAATATAAAATATAAAAGGGAAAGGAAGCTAGAACGACGGATAGGTGACTAACCGGCAACATCTTGACCGTCGTAGATACCACGATGAACGGTACCAAAAGTGCCACGTGCAAGAACAGTCTTGATGATAAGTTTAGAAGGATCGATCTCCCACTCAAGTCTCTGTTTCCTCTTCCCAACAAATCCGCCGCCGTTTAGAGTGACAGGGGAAGAAGAAGCAGAGCCACCACCGATGGCGACGGCGGTTGTGTCATCTTCATCTTTCTTCTTGTTCTTCTCTAAAGTCAAAGCTCTGCTTAAGTGTCTCTCTAGTTGCTCGTCTAAGCTTTTTAGATCAATCTGATCTGCTCGAACAAAACCATCGTTTCCTTCTTTCATTGTCTTCTCTTCTTAAGCAAGATCTTTGTTCTTGTTTGGTTCTTGTTCTTGATTTTGGGTTTGAACTTTGAACAAGTTCGTCTTCTCTCAGATAATCAAACGCAGAGGAAAATGAAAAAGGGAAGATGAGAAGAGAAGAGAAGACCGCATGTGAGTGAGCACATGGTCTTGCCTCGACGCAAATGTATCTGTATTTTACATTTCTTTTTTGTTTTCATAAATAAATACTTTTTGTTTTGTATTTTCCAAAATAAATAATTGTTTTGTATTTTCCAAAAACAATAATCATCACTTACTATCAAAATAAGTGTTGGTACCAACCGTTTTTATTGACGATAATAGTGAGTTAGAAAGTTCGGCCCATTTATCTTGAAGTTCGGCCCATAAACGTTTTCTATTGGTCATTTTTTTTATATTGATTCTAGTGGATTTGAGTTCATATAACACAACTAAGGATTTGAGTTCCCTCATAACATCAATTTAGTAGTTTATATTGATAGTATGTGAAACCAAGTTGGTGCTACCATGACCAAAATTAGAAGTATGATGAATGTATTCGTCGGGCAGAGCCACACGATTGAAATATTGAGAATAATTAACCGATGTTGAAAGGGGACGACGAATTTTAACTAGTATATAAGAAATATGAATCAGTTGACTCCTTATCAGTTAATTTTGAATTGAAAACATATAATCTAATAAGAAATGACTAATAAGTCAATTTGATTGACACGAAGAGATCGGAGGTGTCATGTCATAACTCGACCAACTCTACTATGTAGTTCTATTGTCAGCATGTAGAGTAAAATAAAAGGTGAATTCTCAACCATGCATGTCTTTTTTTTCGTCTTTACTTGATAGAATGCGGTTGAATTATACATAGCCGACAAAGATCGAAATCCTTTCGGAAACAAAGCCGGCGGGTACATAGAAACCCCCAGAGACTAAGGCCGAAAAGGGCGAATTAACAGAAAAACCTTAGAAAATAGATTACAAAGAAAACAACTAAAGGAAAAAAAAAAAGCTAAAGACTTCAAAGCAAACATACTGCAAACTCTTCCCAACAAGCAGCCGACTAGCAATTCTCAACCATGTCTATACTTTTACTTTTGATAAATTGAACCATATCTATATTTTTCACATACACTTACACGTATGGGATACATATGATGATAATAAATCGATTTGAGGAGTGAGGAATGGAACTTAAAGTGATGGTTAAGTGTATTGGTTGCTTTAAATTGCACGAAGCGTGGATGATTTTGTTGGAGAATCCACGTACCAAATGGCTCCATTGTCTCTATTGTCCCCACCAAAACCTTCACAATTCTTCTTAAAATCAATATTAAATATGTATTCTCTCAAATAAAGCATCACACAACTAATGGTGCTCTTCTTCTTTTCTCTTTATTTATTTATTTATTTATGTATTTTAATATCGTATGTTCGTAGTTACATCAACCAAATTATATTAAAAGGTCCTAAATAAACAAAAGCTAGAACTTCTATGCCGAAAATATGGGAAATGAATACCTTTTTGAATTTGGGAGTGGCCATAAGAAGCTCATCAACTACAACTCTAATTTGGTATACTTTAAAATTTAAAATATATAAACCCACTTAGTTGCTTTATCTAAGAATTAAATAATTTGTACTCATCTCCCATGCCTGTTTTCCTTTACTTAGAAGGAAATTAAATTTGAATATTTTTCTGAAAACCATTACAAAACACGGTCATGCTTGAAGACTTGAAGTCATGATATGAAACATTTTTTTAAAAAAGCGTTTCGTGAATATATGTAACTGTATAAATGGTCTCGGTCCAACATTTTGGATCACATTAAAATATGATCTTGATATATATATATTCGGTCAGTTTCTGTAAAATATTTCTAGAACATTTGTTTAATTGGAAGAAGAACATAAAAGATAAAGCAAATCAAAATCTCTTTTATATATGTGTATTTTTTAAACCACGCAAAGTAAGAAGAGTATTATCTTAAGAAGAGCATGGCCACTGGGGCAAGCAGGTAGGTGTGAGTCTTGGGGTGTAGGTATTAAAAAAACGAAAAAATTGTCTTTCTCTTCACACCCGGGTGTAAGTTTACACTCGGATGTAACACTTTTTCTCTCTATCTCTCTCTTTCTTTCTCTTTCTCTTTTCTCTTTTGCTTTAAATTATAATACTAAAAAAATACTTACACCCACACAAATACATTTGCCACTGCTGATGGTCTAAGACAAAGAAAAATGGTGGACCTATGATATGATTGCTTAGAGACACATAGAAAGAGAAAAACGGTGGAAGGTTTGTTTTGGGGCCCTGACACCATTAAAGCCAGTAAGGGATTGATTAAGTTAAGTGTATCCAGTTTTAATTAATCCCAATTTTATACTATATGGATTACTTATATTAGCCTAATGGGTTTTGTATAATTTAAATATTTGGCGTGGTAATATTAAATGTTACTATGCTTGTATGATTGTGAGCAACCAGATCTCTCTTATCTGTACATGAAAGATTTGGTTCAGGTTACTAAATCATGGGTCTTCTACATCTATCAATATTGAATAGTATAGTTTTCAGATTTCTTTTTATTGTCAATGAAAAATATCTTGGGTATAATTATTACTAGCCAGTGCCATTTTCTGACAAGAGAGAACGTGTCTATTTCTTTTTTGAGGATTAATTAGGTTTAGATAATTTTGACATCAGCTTCTATATGATCAATAATCTACGATTAAGCCATTGACTAACTTAGTGATGCAGGTTGTTCAAACGGGTTCTTTATGGTTTTAGGTTGAAAATAAACGAGATTATCTTCTTGTTTTTTTTCATGATAAATTTAAAATTCAACTGTTGCGAAATTCCATTGTTACAAAGATATATTCATCACAAATGTATCGTTTTAAGTACAATAGATATATCATTTTCCACGAAAGTGTTTTGAAGATCCATATGAAAATAGACAAACCAAAATGGGAAGACAAAACATTATTGTGAAACCCAAAGAAGATGAAAATGGAGGGTGCAATAAGTTAAAAGTAAAAAGTAAAAGAAGAAATGATTTGGGGTTTGAATGGTCAAGCCATTGCAAACGAGTATTTGAGGAATGATTGGATCTTCTTCTTCTTCTTCACATTGGATACTTTCACCATTTTTTCTTTCTTACGATGAACGGAACCAACAAAACAACACAAATATTTTTCCACTAAATGAATTTTAATAGCAAATGTAGATCTTTCAACCAAAAATAAATTAGTTTCGGTTTAGTATATACACTAATCAGCTAATCTTTCAAATATAAACAAACAACTATCAGGACTAGAAGATATGTTACTAAGTGGTTAGTATTAGTGATATCGTATGTTACAACCCGAATTAATATCCGCATAATCAATAAAGTTTATCGAAAAAGATAAACAAATATTTAAAATTTGGACCCATCAAATTCAGCTTATTTTGCCATCAACATTTTTACCAAAAAAAAAAGAAATTATAGAAAAATAGATACAAAGCCTATTCGATTTTTTTTTTAATCTTTTGTTCGTCTACAAAGCTTATTGGATTTGGTAAACACTGTGGCATCACTACACCTACGCTTTAAACGCACGCACACATGTATGTTACTATGAGGTATGATCAAGGTCAGTTTCGTCTTTTTCTCTTTTATATATCTTCTTCCTCGCTCACTTCTCTTTGCCATAACTGAACCTAACCTCTCTCTCTCTACTTCCTCCTTAGAACCTCTATTTGGTTCTCTTGCATTCCACTTCTGTGAGTTTCTTGAGATAAATTCTAGAGATAAAACAAGAAAGAGAAAATCAATAACATGCGGTGGTGGTTGAGTCTTTCTGTTTATGTTTTTCGTACACTAGCCTTCTGTCGTGTGATTCTGTAAACTGAGATCTTGCTGCAGACACAGCTTTTTGTTTTTGTGTGTAATGGGGTCTTCTTTTTTCTTCACAGTCCATTGCTTTGCCCGCCAAATTATTTGAGATACTCTGGTTTGTTATTTTGGATACTCTGTTTTGGGAAGGAATCAGTTGGTGAGAAAGTAGTTATGGTTTGTCAATCAGCGGGACAGACAAGATTTCGAACACTCAAACACGAACACGGTATCGCAGGAAACATAGTAGTTAGAGTCATTGCATGCTTTCAACCTCTCCAAGATTGCCAGGTTTCTTTCATCTTTTTTACTTGTTCTTGTTTTATGTGTTTATGTTCTAGTTAACTTTTAAAAAAATTTGTATGTACATTTTCTAATTGACTTTGATGTTGTGTATCTTGCAGGCTGAATATTTTCGTCAATTGTTGAAGCCCGTCACGTAGAGTAGCTAGATATTTCTCCTTCTTATTTCAAGCCTTAATTTCTTCTATTCATTAGTTGGTAAGTTCAAGACTTTGCACACTTCCATAATCTTTAATATTTTTTTACTTTTGGCCTCACATTCTTGATTAGAAGTTAGTTAGCTGATTTGTTTGAGATGATGATGTCCTCTGTTTTGGACAGTTGATTTGTTTAGTGTTGGATGGGACAAGATCGTGGTTTGTGGTTTCCTAGTCAGCGGTTAAGCTCATTGACTTGCCTACCTCTGTCTCATCTCGGGAAGCAAGACTTGAACTTAGTATCTAAAACCTGCGGCGACATGTTTTCTACTTGTGGATCTTATCCAGTTTCTTCTCAATCCTATTTTGATGGCTATTATGGTTGGGTTCATGGACCATCCCACTTGCAGCAGCAGTTCTTGCCTCCTCTAAATAAATGTATGAAGCATGTACCTCTTAAAGTAGACGGTGTTATATCTAAAGCTGATGGCGGCGAATGTAGTCAGAAGAGGTTCCTAGTGTTTGATCAGTCTGGTGATCAGACGACTCTGCTTGTTACTTCCGATATCCGGAAATCTTTTGAGACCCTTAAACAGCCTGTCTGTCCTGATATGAAGGAAGAAATCCAAAGAAGCAACAAAGATTTGTTTGTTTGTCAAGGAATGCATGGAAATAGCGAACCGGATTTGAAAGAGGATACGGAAGAACTAAATGCTCTGCTTTACTCGGAGGATGAGAGTGATTATTGTTCTGAAGAAGATGAGGTTACAAGCTCAGACCATTCCCAAAGCATTGTAGTATCAGCCCATGAGGGCCAAGAATCATTAAATGATAAAAAGAGAAAGACACTTGAGAGCTCAGCGCCTTTTCTTGAAACCTCGAATGAGATTATGCGGGGCGCTGAATCGAGCTGTGGTAGTTGTGACAATGACAACACAGAGATTAGTTTTTTAAAACGTTTGAAGCCGTCAAGCAAGAAGATAGGAGAAGAGAAGATATTTGAGACTGTAAGCCTCTTGCGCAGTATAGTCCCCGGGGAGGAGCTGGCGGACCCAATCTTAGTCATCGATAGAGCCATTGATTACCTGAAATCATTGAAGATGGAAGTCAAAAATCGAGGACATGGGACTCTTTGTTTGCATGATATCTAAGAAATTAGCAATGGTATGTGGACTTGTTTTCTAAACAAAGTAGTAGACATATTGGACCATGGTAACTCTTGTCAAGCTACAAAGCATCAGCTTGGTGCTCGTTGGAAGATAAACCAAACATTGTTTTGGACTTTGGACATGTGAGAGAAGGAATCGGATTAATATGCAAATTGAATATTTGTTGATGATTTAGCTGGATTGCTAAATATTTAATTTTAGTCGTTTAGCTGTTTGTTATATCATGTATGTAGTATGTTACTTGCTTCTTCTTTTTCTATAAGATTTTATCGGTGTGGTTTTTATTGTTCATGCGTGAGTCGTGTGGACGAGATAATTTTTTTTTTTTTTTCCGTCTGGTTAAAATATATTAGAAAGATCCCATACAACACAATCTTGAACACAATCAAGATGTACACAGCTTAGAGAAAGGGTAACACACCTCTAAACCTCCAAAAAATTAGTGAAAAGCAAAGGACCAGGAACGTTAACTAACAACTGAGGTAAGTCGCTCCTCTTCAAATAATCCATGCAGCCAAAAAGGATGGTCTGCCCCCACATAATCCTGAAATCTTCCATCAGAAATAACACTTTGTGCAATAAGAGTAGAACCTCTATTTGAAGCAGCACTTTCAACCTCCAACTTCCAATCCTTAAACTTATCCAAAAAATGATTAATCTCCATCACCTCATGACTGAAAGAAGGCCATGCTTTAGGTTTCGCCATAGCACCAAAAATATCGTGAGCCTCAGCCGCAAATATAACCCTATTCATCTTCAGACTGAACATGCTCTCCATGGCCCAAGTCAAACACATAAGCATAGCCTCTTTCTTGTTGTTTAAACCACAAAAAACTTTCCTACTATGTACTATAACCTTCCCATCCACATCTCTAACCACCCATGCACCACCTCCCAAACGGTTTCTGTTAGACCAAGACAAGGAAATGTTACACTTGCTCCACAGATCCGGTGGAGGTTCCCACTTTTTAACCTTTGCACCTTTGAATCTCTCCAGCTCTTCTTCCACATTTTGAACAACATTTTGAGCCAACAACCACTCATCAACATCATCCCAGATTTTCCTCATTGAATCTTGTGGACAGAAACTGATAAGTCTGTATTTTACTTGTTTTAAGCATTCATTTGTCATCACCTTAGCATCATTTCATCACTGTTTCACACCATTTCTCATCATTTGTCATCACTTTGCATGTTTAGGATAGTTTTGCATGCATGTTGCATATTTGTGTTGTTTTTAGGTGATTTGGAGCTGTTGGCGATCAAATTGGAAGAAACGAGCCGGAGTCAAGCAGACTATACTTGACCACAAGGTCAAGTGCTTCCAGCCACACTTACTCGACCATGTGGTCGAGTGACACCACCACCAGTCCTCCTCAATCACTCGATCACATCACTCGATCACACCACTCGACCTTCTGGTCGAGTGACACCAGTTCCAGCCCTCCCCAAAACCACTCGACCACATCACTCTGCCATTCACTCGATCACGTCTTCAGAGCCTTCTCAAATCCGCACTCAACCAGACAAGCTGAGCATAAGGAAGAGAAGAGGAGAAGAAGAAGTGTTTGGAAGCGGTCTGGAGTTTCACTCGATCACAAGGCCCAACTTCGGCCCATTATCACTCTACGGGCCGATCAAGTGGATTCACGACCCATCTCTTATCATTTTACTTTGTTTTGTATAAATAAGTCTTCGAGGATTTGTCCCGAGACATCTACGTTTTTACTTAGTTTTTGCTTCGAGTTTTTTATTGCTGTTTAACCTAGTACTCTATTGCTTAGCCGCTTTGTTCCTACAACTTGTAACTGGAGATTTTTCTAAGTTATTCAGATTTTGCATTTGATTGGTTCTATCACTTTGTTTCTCTACTCTTTATCTCTTTACTTATGCAATCTTCTTGTTTATTTGCGATTATGTTTTTGAGCATGTTGTCTGAGTAGTGACATAGAGTTCTTAAGGATGGGATAGAATGGTTGTGGGATCCGTAGTCATTTAGATGGTTAAGTATTAGAATTTATTGAATCCCTTCTGGACTAGTTGTGTTTACTGCTTATTTCTTTCTGGCCAATTGGAATTCGATCCTAAGCATTCCCGCACCCAAAAGGTGTTCGATGGAATGCTTGATCTACTAGTTCCAGAGATATGCGTCTCTATCCCAAGGGATTGGCCGTTTAGAGCGTTTATTGACTGTAATAGGTTGAATCGTATTGCCTGCATAGTTAGATTCTGTTAATGGGAATTAGTCTGGGCTAGCTTTGCTTGAGGGTTTCTGTCACGGTAGTGAATTAATCTGTTGTTGAACCTATTGTCTAGGGATAGCTTGATTGCGCTTTGTTAACCATCTGAATAGGCTAAGGAGACCACTCCATTCGATTACCCCATCCTTAGGAATTTCTCGTCTATTTGATTTCTCTGTTTTCATTGCTATTGATTTATTGTTGTCACTGCCTGTTTTCGCATTTCTCACCTGTTATCACCATTTCACTCGACCACATCCAGTGTCTGGCAACAGACTGTGTGGTAGAGTGCTTTTGTTGCAGTTTCTGCTTGTTACTCGACCACATCCTGCTCCTAGCTTCAGCCAGTTGTGGTCGAGTGATTTCTGTAATTCTACAATTTTTCTGTTTTCTGTATAATCACTTAGAACTGTCACAAACCCAAAACATGTATTTGCTTGGCTTGACTTAGTGACTTCTGATCACATCTCATCTGTTTGCATCACACCTAAAATGGATTGACACCCTAAAATACTACAACGACATGATAGTACTTTAGGATTAATTGATCGTAAAATCTTACTATCAATTTGGCGCCGTTGCCATTTGGGTGTTTGTTTGCTATATTTGAGATTTCAGAATATTTAAGATCAAGTTCTTTTTTGTTTTTTTTTTTATTCGAAGTTACTAATTCTGTGTTTTGTCTACTTTGATTAAGGTACTGACAATCACCAGCTTCACTGGTTGATAGCCGCTATGGCTGACGACCAGAACATAGAACTACCAACCAACATTGGTGCAGGCGACGCTCCACGCAACTACAATCGGCGTAATGGCATTATGCCTCCACCAGTGCAGAACAACAACTTTGAGATCAAGAGTGGTCTCATTGCTATGGTTCAGAGCAACAAGTTTCACGGCCTCCCCATAGAGGATCCACTCGATCACCTTGACGAGTTCGATAGGCTCTGCAGCCTAACAAAAATCAACGGAGTCAGTGAAGATGGATTCAAGCTCCGGTTGTTCCCATTCTCTTTGGGTGACAAAGCACATATCTGGGAAAAGAATCTTCCACATGGATCCATCACATCTTGGACGATTGCAAGAAAGTCTTTCTTGCAAAATTCTTCTCCAACGCAAGAACTGCTAGACTCCGCAATGAGATCTCCAGTTTTGCACAAAAGAATGGAGAAAGCGTATGTGAAGCCTGGGAGCGTTTCAAAAGCTACACCAACCAATGCCCTCATCACGGCTTCAGTAAAGCCTCTTTGCTCAGCACTCTTTACATAGGTACTCTTCCACGGATCAGAATGCTTCTAGATACCGCGAGCAATGGGAATTTCCAAAACAAGGATGTCGCTGAAGGTTGGGAATTGGTTGAGAATTTAGCTCAGTCAGATGGAAATTACAACGAGGACTGTGACAGAACCATCAGAGGAACAACTGACTTGGACGATAAACACAAGAAGGAGATCAAAGCTCTGAATGAGAAACTGGATATGATTCTTCTTGGCCAGCAGAAACATGTACACTTTCTAGTTGATGACGAGCAGTATCAAGTCCAAGATGGGGAGGGGAACCAGTTAGAAGAAATCAGCTACATCAATAATCAAGGTGGTTACAAAGGATATAACAACTTCAACATTAGTAACCCTAACCTTTCTTACCGCAGCACCAACATTGCTAATCCACAGGATCAAGTGTATCCTCCACAACAACAGCAGCACCAGCATAAACCTTTTGTTCCCTACAACCAAGGTTTTGTTCAGAAGCAACAATTTCAGGGGAACTACCAGCAGCAACCACCACCTGGGTTTGCATCTCAGCAACACCAAGGTCCTGCTGCTCCAGACTTTGACATGAAACAAATGCTACAACAGCTTCTCCAAGGACAAGCAGCTGGCTCCATGGAGATTGCTAAGAAGATATCTGAATTACACAGTAAGCTGGACTGTAGCTACAATGACCTGAAAGTAAAAGTTGAGGCATTGAATTCCAAAGTCTGATACTTGGAGGGGCAATCTGCGTCTACTTATGCTCCAAAACCTACTGGCCAAGTTTCAGGCAAAGCAATTCAAAATCCTAAAGACTACGCTCAGGCTAATGCTATCACCCTGCGCAGTGAAAAAGAGCTTCCAACCGGAGAGGGACCTAAGGCAGTCATTGAGGACAGTGAAGAGCAAAATGGGGAGGATTTCAGTCTCAATGAAGATCAAGCTGACAAGCCAACTGAAGTACTCGACCCTCCACTCGACCATGTCACTCGACCACCAATTCCAGTAACATCATCCACTGTTCCAAAACCAGTTGCTGCTAGGAACAAGGAGAAGGTCTTCGTTCCTCCTCCCTACAAACCTCCACTTCCATTTCCTGGTCGTCACAAGAAAGCATTGGCAGATAAGTATAGAGCTATGTTTGCCAAGAACATTCAGGAAGTCGAACTAAGGATACCTCTTGTTGATGCTCTCGCACTTATTCCGGATTCCCAAAAGTTTTTGAAAGGCCTGATCATGGAGAGAATTCAAGAGGTGCAAGGAATGGTAGTATTGAATCATGAATGCAGTGTTATTATACAGAAGAAGATCATTCCGAAGAAGCTTCGTGATCCTGGTTCATTTACTCTACCATGCTCTTTAGGTCCATTAGCTTTCAACAAATGCTTATGTGATTTAGGAGCATCAGTCAGTCTCATGCCGCTTTTTGTTGCTAAGAGATTGGGGTTCACTCAATACAAGTCTTGCAACATATCCCTTATTCTGGCTGACAGATCAGTAAGGATCCCTCATGGGCTGCTTGAAGACTTACCAATCAGGATTGGAGTTGTGGAGATACCTACTGATTTTGTAGTGCTTGAGATGGATGAAGAACCCAAAGATCCTTTGATTTTGGGAAGACCTTTCTTAGCAACTGCTGGAGCTATCATCGATGTCAAGAAGGGGGAGATCGATCTGAACCTTGGCAAAGATCTTAAAATGACCTTTGACATAAAGGATGCAATGAAAAAGCCTATTATAGATTGGCAACTCTTTTGGATTGAAGAGATGGATCGGTTAGCCGATGAGTTACTGGAGGAGCTTGCAGAAGAAGACCACCTCAAGAGTGCTTTGACCAAGAATGGTGAAGATGTGTTTCTGCATTTGGAGACTTTGGGTTATCAGAAGCTGTTAGACTCACACAAAGCAGTGGAAGAGTCAGAATACTTCGAGGAATTGAATGGGTCAGCAACAGAGGTAATGGCAGTGAATGAAGAAAGTTCAACACAGGCTCAACCTGCTCACTCGAACACATACTCGACTGAGCACTCGACCACAACAGTTGACATCCCTGCGGAGCTGATCATTTTAACTTCAGATGACTGGTCTGAACTCAAGGCACCAAAGGTTGAACTAAAACCGCTTCCTAAAGGGCTCAGGTATGCATTCCTAGGTAATAACTCTACATATCCTGTCATTGTGAATGATGAATTAACTAATGAACAAGTGCATCTTCTGTTAACTGAACTGAAAAAGTATAGGAGAGCCATTGGTTATTCACTTGATGATATAAAGGGCATTTCACCTAGTTTATGCACACATCGTATTCATCTTGAAAATGAATATTATTCAAGCATTGAACCTCAAAGGAGATTGAATCCTAACTTGAAAGAAGTTGTAAAGAAGGAGATACTTAAACTATTGGAAGCAGGTGTAATTTACCCTATTTCCGACAGCACTTGGGTATCTCCAGTTCATTGTGTTCCCAAGAAAGGAGGTACGACTGTTGTAAAAAATGATAAAGATGAGCTCATACCTACTAGGACTATAACTGGGCATAGAATGTGCATTGACTATATAGGAAGTTGAACTCTGCATCTAGGAAAGATCATTTCCCACTTCCATTCATTGATCAAATGCTAGAAAGGTTAGCTAATCACCCTTACTATTGCTTTCTAGATGGTTATAGTGGATTTTTCCAGATACCTATTCATCCTAATGATCAAGAAAAAACCACATTCACATGTCCATATGGAACCTTTGCATATAAAAGAATGCCTTTTGGTCTCTGTAATGGTAAGAGTTTGATTGTAAAATTTAGTTTTAGAGATTATATGATATGTAATTTATATTATATTCGATTTTTATTCTGTTTATTTTATTTTTAGAGATTATATGGTACATATGTAGTTTATACTGTATTCAAATTTATTTTGTTTCTATCGCATTATAAGAATATAATTCTTTTATCTTTAGTTTTTAAAATTCTCACTATAATATTTATTTATTTTCCCGATTAATCTATGAAAGTTCAAAAGCTAACTATTTTAATATTGGTGTATCAAGTGAATCAAATTGAAATGATCTATCTTCCTTTTCCACTATTGGTGTATGATTATTCTCTTTATATACTTTTTTAAACAAAAGCATTATTCGATATTTAAACAATTTTAAATTAAAATCTTTAATGAAAAATGTATGATATTTAAACAAGTTAAATGAATAATCTTAGAATTTAGAATTAAAAAAATGTAAGAAGGTGTTAGATCTATCTGGAAAATACAATATTCTTTATATATGTTTTGTTTAATTACGATATACAAATAATTTAAAACATTTCGAGTTGTAATAAGTAATGTTAAAATTTTGTGCACTGTAGCATAAAAATGCAACAAGTCACGCGTAGCGTGGCTACATTCATCTAGTTAGTTTAAAGATGATCAAAAATTGTGATATTTGTTTCGTGCCAAACAAACACGTGATTTGGTGGGAAATTTTGGTTGTCTTTTGTCCATATGGTAGCAATTTTTTTGCCTCTTGTTTCATGATTAAGACTATCTCTGGGCATTTCATGTCTTTCCTAGCCATTCAGTATAAATCTTGTACCTGTAGCTAAAATGTTTTAAAACCGGACCAGACACCGGCTCAACCCAATTTCGGCTACAAGACCGGTCCGGTTTTTAAAACATTAAGAAAAATTATAATTTTATATGCGTAATTAAAAAAAAAAAGGAACAAAACTGGTAATGTTCGTCTCTCTCGGGAGACACAATCCAGAAACGAAACGCCTTTTGTGAGAGAGAGAGAGAGAAGAGAAGAGAGAAGAGATCACACCACACAAAAACTTCAATTTTGTTGCTAGAGAGAGAGAGAGAGAGAGAGAGAGAGAGAGAGAGAGAGAGAAAACACTTAGGTTTTGGTTACTCCAATTCTGAAACGAAATGAATCGGTGAAGAAATTTGTTTAGGATCCTTAAGAGAGTGTAGCGAGGAGGAGTCTCTGATCCGTTCGCTGATTCTAATGGCGAGACGGGTCTTCGAAGCCTGGAAGGGTAGTAATGTAAGGTCCTCTGAGTCTCGATTTCCCTTTTATCTGGAATCTGCATTCAAGAAATCTACAATTTTTTTAGGTTTTCGTAAAGGCGACATTTTTATCACTTCAATGTCGTAGTTTTGAGTGGATTTGATTTATATAGCATGTAAAAACATTTTTGGGGTGCTTTTGTGAGTACAATGTAGACATTTTTGGGGTACTTTTGTGTGTGAAGAGCATTTGCTAAAAATTAGTATCATCATCATTTTCAATCGGTGAGCTTTATTGGATTCAACTAGATATGTCGAATTTTGTGGCTTTAAATTTCGAATCTTTTTCAGCTTTTATCACTGTTGATAGTGATGAAGGTCCAAGTATGAACATGAATATCTTGTTTGTTTCCATGCTGATGTGATCGCTATATTTTCGACATTGATGAGCTTTCTTTCTAGTCATCATTGGTTCACTCTCCAAGCATTTTTCGCTAACTTTATTGTCAAATTTTGTTCAATGGAACCCATTAACACTTTTGAATACAGCTTTTAATGCTTTGCTCCATGCTGTATTTTATACTGAACATGATTCTCTTTTGTTGGTCTTTTGCAGAAGTTTTTATTTGGTGGGAGATTGATTTTTGGGCCAGATGCTTGGTCTATTCCTTTTACCTTCCTGCTCATCATAACTCCAGTTTGTTTCTTTTCTGTATTTGTTGCAACACATCTTCGCCGCGAGCTCTTACCAAACAATGCCGGACATGTGTTCTTAGTGGCAGGAGTCCTATTTACTGTCTTTGTAAGTCTTCTCCAATGACCATTTGATATTTGATGTCTTGGTAACATGAATTTTTGTACACCTATAGGAACTCTTTTTAAAAAAAAAATTTGAATGTTGATTATATAAATGCATCATAGTATGATTCACTGGTAATCATAACACAAAAAGTTAAGAATCTAATCAAAAGAGTGAAATCACACCACAATCTTACTATGTTCATTGTTCATTGTTATGTTCTTTCCTCTAGCTTAGAGATAAAGTTTGAGGTATTACGTTGAATGTTTGTCACTTGTTGTGTGGCTTTCGGATTATGTTTTTTTGGGCAGGTTTAGTGTTCTTCCTTCATTTATGCTTTCAAAAAATCATATAACTGCTTTTTAATAGGTACTGATCCTTCTCTTCCTCACTTCTGCGCGGGATCCTGGAATCGTTCCAAGAAATTCGCATCCGCCAGAGGAAGAACTATGCTATGATACAACTGTATCAAGTGATGGAAGACAAACACCTACTGTTCAAATTCCTAGGACGAAGGAAGTCATGGTTTATGGCGTTTCTGTTAGAGTTAAATATTGTGATACATGCATGCTTTATCGCCCTCCTCGTTGCTCCCATTGTTCCATTTGCAACAACTGTGTTGAGCGCTTTGATCATCATTGCCCTTGGGTAGGCCAATGCATTGGAGTGGTAAGCTGATTCAAAAGCATATTAAACTAGGAAGATATGCAGTTCATAACTTCTTATAGGCAGAAAAATGTGCAGGTTTTTCTATAAAAGGATTTCATATTTGAGGATCTGGTTTATCTGTTGTTGACAAAACTGTGAACTTAATTTTCCTTCTTGACATTTTGTTTTGTGTGTTGTGGGCAGAGAAACTATAGGTACTTCTTTATGTTTGTTTCTTCGGCAACTATTCTCTGCATCTACATTTTTTCGATGTCGGCATTATACATCAAGGTTCTGATGGATAACCATCAAGGTACTGTGTGGAGGGCAATGCGAGAATCACCCTGGGCGGTTATGCTGATGATATATTGCTTTATTTCCCTTTGGTTTGTTGGAGGGCTTACTGGGTTTCACTTGTACCTCATTAGCACAAACCAGGTTAGTTTTGTTCTGTTCGGGGTATGTACTGTGTAAACTGTGTCTCATCTGATACCTTGCATTGCGATTTTTCAGACAACCTATGAGAATTTCCGGTACAGATCAGACAATAGAATCAACGTTTATAACCGTGGGTGTTCAGACAATTTTCTTGAGACATTTTGCTCAAAAGTTAAACCCTCGAGGAATGACTTCAGAGCGTTCATCAAAGAAGAATCTCCAAGGAATATTACATTGGCTACCACATGGGAACGACCGGAAGAAGCAGAGGAAGAAAATAGGGAGGAACGGCGTCAGAAGGTGGAAGACGATCTAGACATCGATGAAGATGTTTTGAAACTCCAGCACCGTTTAAATGTTGAAGAGGGCAGCGATACAGGGCATCACAAGATCGATATTGACCAAATGAGAGTCGGGTCTAATGAAAGAGCACCAACAATTCGATCAGAAGCCAGGCACGGAAACTGGGAAACAAGACGTAATGTACAAGAGGAAGATGTAATTGCTGGTTCTTCAGTAAGGGAAAGTAGAAGCTATGCAGCTGCAGAGGAGGGACGGTGATTGGTGAACTATGGTAGTAAAGAGGGTAATTCTTTTGAAGCTTTTCTCTTTCTTACTAAGTTTTATTGTTTTCAATTTTTCATTATTTTACGGGTATGGTTCGATTTGGGAGTTGTGAACACTATCTGTGAATAAGTTTAGTGTAAGCGTAGAGGTCAAATTAAGTTTTAACTATTTAACTTTTTGAATGTTTTGCCGTGATGATTGATATCTAATGATTTAGGTTACTCTCTCTATTGCCTTAAAATAGACGAAACCACAGTTTTGTTTTACAGTTTTTCTTTCTAAATAAAGAAAGGCGATAAGATTGAATATTTATGAGTCTCCTGACCAAAGTTAAAGGAACCATGACAATGATCTATTTATAGCGATCGTCTAAACTGAGAACACACTAAATTTAGTAAAAATTGACCAAATTTGACATTCTTAAATTAGACTGCCCATTTGTATATATATGACCCAAAGTGATATTGCCTCAACCAACAAAAGCTAAAACCAAAATCTTATTCCCCATACTTAGAGGTTAAGAGAAATAAAACCTTTTTCCGGCGACGAAATGGCTTCTTACTCCGGTTGTTTCTTCGTCGTTACTTTGGCAGTTCTGTCACAATTTCTCTTAGCCCCAGCTTCAGCCTTGGTCAACAGAGAATTCATCGATTCCAATTGCCAACGAGTCAAAAACAAACAATTCTGCATCCAAACATTGACCACCTATCCTCCTACCGCTGCTGCCACCGGCCTGGTACTAACCATCTAACCACATAGATATTCAATCATAATTCTAAACTAAAACACATCTATATAGGTTTTGATGGTTTGTTTGCATCTGCTTCTATGGTACATCATTTAAAAGGAATTCAATGGAAAAAGTATGAAGAACCAAACATTTGTTTTAAGGAGTTTTATAGGTGTTTAAAAAAGTCATTACAACTTTAAAATTACTTATGTTTTTTTTTTATCTATAGTTGCCATTGGCGGAGGCCGTGGTCGGCCTTGCAATATCCCACTGCGAGAAAACAGCCGGTTTCGCAGCCGAGACAGCCAAAAAGGACGCAACATTGAAGACACAATTCAACGAGTGCCACGACGCCTATGTTGGTATTTTGGCGTCTCTAAAGAGCGCTCTATTGGAACTCAAGGACTCACCAGACACTGCCAACTACGACGTCATGGTTTCTGGCGATGAAATAAGGCGTGTGAAGAGTTTGGTCGAGAAAAACACCGATACCGCTTCTAAGACACTTATGGAGATGACATTGCAGATGGAGAAGCTTCTTGATCTCGCGGCTGGAGCCACCGATGCTGTTGACGACGATGATGAGAACTTACATCGTCGTGCTTGAAGTTTGAAACTAAGTCGGGTTTTTTTTTTCGGTTTTCGGTTTACTTTTGTTAAAAAAATATGAATGGATTCAAATGACATATATATATAAACTTTTATATGTCACTGATAATTGAATCTTAGGATAATTTCAAATTGTAATATTGTTAATTTCGAAGCGATTAATTGCTATACATGCGAGCGTATCAATACGTTAGTTGGCATAACGAGAGCTCTCAACTGGAGATTTTAGATTTCACAACCTTACGTTACGTTGGTTTTAAGATCATGAAGCTAGAGAGTTAATACAAGAACATAGTTTAATTAAGGGATGAGAAAGACTTTTATGGATTTATAACACTTTAGTATAACAAATAATTATATTATGAGTGTTTATTGAATAGAATTAATTAAAAATTACAAAATATAAATAATGATATATCTAAAAATATTCTAAAATTTTATTAGTGAAAAAAATAAAAATAAAAATTGTATTAATATTTTAAGAGTCATGATTTTTTTAAGAAAATGAGCAAAAAATAGAAAAGGGAATATAATCTTGCAAGGAAAAAGAAAGAGAGGACATGAGAGAAGTCATGAAACTATAGGGGGAAGCAAAAAAAAAAAAAAAAAAAACTCAATGGGGTCATAAATGAGTTTGGCCAAAATTTTGTCAAAACTTACACAATTGTTTTCTATATAAAACAACTTTTAAATCTTTTTTTTTGTTGTTAAAACTTTTAAATCTTTTTAATAGAAGAATAAATCCACCACTATCTTCCATGTCATGTGTTGTGTTTGTCCAAGTTTCTTTTTAGAAATTAAAGGGTATAATTAATTAATTATCCATTTCCACATTAAATATTTTTTAATTTAAATTTATAAAAGCTAGCCTTAAATATGCCATTGATCTAATATTAGTGGCATTGCTCTAAAATTAGGTCATTTTATGGTTCATTCACCAAATTCTCCAAAAAAAAAGATAACAACAAGAAGATAGACCACAAATTGTGATCCATCAGTACTATTTTCATTTCTATACAGAGAATGAAAATCTGAATTCTCTAAAGAGAAAGTAAATGGAAATTAAAACTTAAAGATTCACCAATTTTGAAAGAAATGGGCAAGGGGTAGTATCTAACATGCGTGCAAGTATTATATAAACCTAACCACAATTGATGAACAATACAATTCCAAAATCTGAATTCTAACAATGGCTTCTTCCTCCTACTGTTTTGGCCTAGTACTTTCTCTTGCAGTTCTATTACCATGTCTCTTAATCTCTGCTTCGGCCACAAATTACATCGACGCCATATGTCAACGTGTTACCGACAAAGCCTTCTGTGCCAAAACTTTGAACGCGTACCCTGCCGCTGCTTCTGCCACCAGCCAGGTACTATAATATCTATCTTCCAAAACCAATAGATAGAGATATATATCACTTGTGGTTGGAAAAAATAAATGATATATCACTTGTTACTTTCCAAAAGATATAGAAAAAAAGGATTATAGTTTCTTTGATCAATTACATATTTTTGTTAAATTAATAAATCTTTTGTTTGTCGAAGGTTTTTTTTTGTTTTTTTTTATAACATTACAAACAGATGATTTTTTTTTTTTTTTTTTTTTTTCAATTTGTAGTTTCAAGCAGCTGTGGCCACGCTCAACCTAGCCATATCTTATGCCGATAAGTGTGCGGGTTTCAGTGGAAATGCGGCAAAGGAGAATCCAAACTTGAAGACGCAGTTTGCGGCGAGCCAAGATGCCTTTGTGACCATTAGCAAGTCTGTTAAGAGCGCTGCCTCGGAACTCAAGGTATCGCCAGACACTGCCAACTATGACGTCATGGTTTGTAGTGACAGCATAGCGGTGGTGAAGAATTCGGTAGGGAAAAATTTAGACAATGCGTCGAAGACTGTTATGACGATGACATTGATGATGGAGAAGCTTCTTGCTATCGCGGTTGGAGCCACTGTCGCTGTTGGCGGGTAAAGACCGATTAGAACATTAACATATACCATCGTCAGATTTTCCATTTTTTGTTTTACCCCTGGTTAAAGATTGTGGTTATTTATTTTACCAAGTAAAAAAGGTTGTGATTATTTATTTTACTTCTTTAGGATACAATGTTTAGTTTTTAAGATCAATACATTTTTTCTTTCGATGGAACATATGTATTTGATGAAAACTTTCTTAGTGAATTTTAAATTGATTTGTAAATCTAAGGACCACTAAATTTTGACCCTCACGTACGTGCATGGTTTCATATTTTAAGAAATTTGTTATAATAACTTGTAATTCAATTTAGATTATTTTGTTTTTTTTTTGTGATATATACATTGTAGTGTATATATTATAATGTACACATAAAAGTGTATTTTTGTTTATGATACAATAGTTAAAGTTGTGGTTAATAAGACAAACTTTGGAGTTTGAAACTAAAGAGTAGATATTTTGTTTTTGTGTTTGTGTTTGTATATACTTTGAAACTAATAAATTTAGTTTGTCATTGGAGCTATCGAGAAATATATATGCAAAAGGTTAGTGAGATCATTATTCTTACACTTTTCTTTATATGCATATTTGCCTTAGTATGTTAAAATGAAAGTAGTAAATAATAGATTCAAAGTACTTAACTTTCTCTTATTGTTTGGTAATCAGTATTCACTTTTACTGTTGCTGTAATTGAAATAGTTTTCTTCCTATTACTTAACAAAACCGGAAACTTATGAAAAACAAAGTTAAGATGTTAGCAAAATTCTTAAATTTAGAAGAGAATTTAAAAGATTAACACAAAAAATTTCAATTTTGGACAATTATGATCCAATAACATATTTTGTGTTAATCTTTTCAAATGTATTTTTTTCATTTTTAAAAGTTAATGTATTTTATGTTTAGAGGCTGCTAGATTTTGTGAAATATATGTCATCTAAAGATTTTTGTCTATGCTTTACTTTAACGTAAGAAACTTTATGAAGTATAATAATATATGAATTCATTTTTATAGAATTAAAAGAATAATGAAATTTATATCATAATCAAATCTTAGTAAATTGATCAAGAATAATATGAAACATATTTTGTTGAACGAGATACCTTTTGCCTTCAATCTAAAAGGTCAGTAGAAATGGAAAGTAAAAGATTGAGACCCAACTAACCAAATTCTACATGATTTTTTCTTCTTCTAAGCAGCATATATGACGCCTTCAGGATATATAAATAATTAATAACTACAAACAACAACGGTAGAGGAAATGGCTTTTTCCTCAGTTTGTTTCTTTTTCGTTTCCATGGCAGTTCTATCCGAAATTCTCTTAATATCTCCTTCGGCCTTAATATCCACAAAGTATATTGATGCGATATGCCAACATGTTGAAAACGGTACCTTCTGCATGCAAATGTTGAGAACCTATCCTCCCGCGGTTTCTGCCACCGACTTGGTACTAATCTTAAGCCACATATCTATTGCATTGCTCTCATGTTTCTGTTTGCGCCTTATAGAAAAAGCTATTTCCTTTTCAAAATTGCCATTGAAAAATAGTACATTGTAAAATGAAAATGGTTGAAAAGAAAAAGTAGACATGATATAATTGAAAAATGTGCGAAAAAAAGTATATTGGAATATTTTCTCTATTTTCTTTGATATCACACCAAACGTTGACATGCCAAAGTTTCAATTGAAATCTTAACCTTATGATTTGATTTATCATTTAAAAAAAATTCTGGAATTCTTTTTGAATAAAAAAGTATTGAAAATCAAGATTGTAAATGCACCTTTGCAAAGTTTATCATTTTTCTGCGTGCACTTGGACACATGTAGCTAGGTAAAATGTTTGCAAGATGTAACGTAAACTTTTTATTTTGCAATTGCAGTTATCTTTATAATTAATTTTCAGTTCGTTAATTAACATCAAATTTATATAATTTTGTTTAGTAAACCATCAATAATTGTATTTTCTAATCTATAGTTTTCACTGGCTAACATCGTGATCAACCTCGGCATATCCTACGCCAACAATACGGGGGGTTATGCCGCCGAGACAGCAAAGAGAGAGCCTACATTGAAGGCGCAGTTCAATTCATGCCAGCATGAATATGACGGTATTCAGTTGTATCTAAGAATGGCAAGGGGGGAGCTCAAGGAATCTCCAATGAGTGCAAACTATGACATTTTTCGTTGTACGGACATCACAATGTACGTGAAGGATTTGGTCGGGGGAAATAGAGACTACGCCTCGAAAACGTTCATGGAGATGACATTGCAAATGGAGAACCTTATTGATGTCGCCATTGGAGCGACAGTAGCTCTTGGCGGGTGAATATGACACACACAGTCGTGGTTGTTAAAAGCTGGCTATCAGGTTTCAATTTATAGTTTGCATTTCATCAAAGATTGTAATGATTTAATTCTCTGCAACGAAAATCAATATATCATTAAGTTGTCTTGGAAAAGAACTACAAGACTAAGGTTGATAGGTATTAGGTGGGTTTTTTTCATTAAGAGACTTCCACTAGCTTTGAATGATTTTAAGAGTTTATCTCAATCACAAGCGAAAATCTATGAGCCTTAGAGGGTGTTATTGGTTTGTGATTTAAATAGAGTTTTAGTGACTTAAATGTTATGTAGAATATGTTGTTATTCAATCAATATTTTTTTCAAAATTGTTAAAATTTGGTGTTATTAGTTTAAGATTTGTAAAAATTAATCTAAAATTTTCATAAATTTGGAGTTATTGAATTCATACTTTTATAAAAGCAATAAAAATTTTGTGTTATTCAATTAAAACAAAAGAATTTATTATTGTTAATGAATTAAATTATTGTGTTATTGGTTTATGATTTTCTACACTTTTCTTCACAAAATAAAGTCATAGAAAATATCATCAAAATAGAGAGATTGTTTGGAAAACTTTACAAGATTATGAAAAACTAATTAACAAGATTATAGAAAACTCTCTAGCAATAGTTTAGAATCTTTCATTTGTTTACTTTCTATGATTTTATTAAAGTCATCGAGATTCTTTGTAAATTAGGAACCAATAACACCCCATTAAAGATTTAATTGTCAAGGTGCCGGTTTAGCCGACAAACTAGAAAACAAATGTGGCTCAAATTCATGAGAATTATGTGAATTTGGCCGAACACAAGGTCAAGGGTGAAAACAAAGTTCCTCATTAAGCTTCCTTAAGTTTCAAGAACAGAATGTCAAAAACCAATTGCTTATGTTGTTTAGTCTTTTGATATTTGACATGAACGGATGATGAACCACTAAGGCATATGCATTATAAATCTATTTGTAGAATGATTAATTTGAACTCGAATTCGAAATGCAAAAAGTAAAAACAAATGTAAGTATACGTACATGCCAAACACACAAAAAAAGCATTACCACATGTCGAAAGAACTACTGAACCTATTCGTCTTATCATATATGCAGTTACAATGGATATTTCTTTTAAAAGCTTTTGAAAATAGTAAAATATAGTCTTTAGGAGGTTTATTGGTTCATAGATTTTAATTGATTTAGAAAATCAATGCAAAATCATGTATTATTGGGTCCTTGATTTTAATTTTTTTTTTTGTCAAAATCAAGTTATTCATTCATTGATTTCTACATACTAGTTAAAAACTTGTGTTATTAGTTTAATGATTTATTGTTGGATTTTCAAAATCCAAAAAAAAATTAAATGAATTTGAAAGTGAAAAATAAAAGGATTAAAATCCATGGGTAAACTATGTTATTTCAAAATTCATATATCTTATTTCAAAATCAATGAGGATTTCTAAATCCTATATGGTTATAAATCATTGAACTAATAAAGGCTCATTAATAAATCGTAGGTATTTGAATAATTCTTTTAATAGCTTCTGAAAATAGAAGAGTTTAGTCTTATCAATCTTACGTTACTAAAAACTTATAGAGTTACCAAAAAGTAAAAAAACTTGGCCAACAAAAAAAAAAAGAAGTAATGAAACGTAGTCAACAAATTGTATAGATTGTACTAATTAAGATGAAAAATAAGGAAAGTATAATTTCAACAAACCAGTCAGATTTCAGCACAGAATGAAAATGAAAGAATAATACCAGTCATATTTTTTTCTTCTAAAGATGGTAATAAATTCATGACTTACAAGAAAAGTTTTAGTATATATACATATATTTGCAACGTATATAAACAATAAACACAAACGTCCAAAAGTTGAATCTTAATTTAACTTATAGATTGAGATCAAACAAAACGTTCTCGCTCCGACGAAGAAATGGCTTCGTCTTCTCATTGTTTCTTGATCGTTTCAGTGGCACTTCTATTGCAAGTTCTCGTATCCCCTGTTTCGGCATTAACCTTAACCTCCACAAAATACATCGATAAATTATGCCAGATGCCATTGGTCGACAATAAACCCTTCTGTTTGCAAACATTGAGTGCCTATCCTCCTGCGGCTTCTGCCACTGGCTTGGTAATATCTAAACTCATATCTCCAATCAAATTAGTTTTTGAATTTCATATATTTTAGTTTTATATATGTTTTTGACTCATTCTTAAAGCAATAATTTTTCTTTTGAAATAATATGTACATCGTATTTTGAAAAATATATATATATAATCTACAGCTCCCACTTGCGTCAGCCGTGATCCGCGGCATTGTCCTACCCCAAGCCAAGAAGTCGGCGAGTTTTGCAGATGAAGCAGCAAAAAAGGAGCCGAACTTGAAGACACAGTTCCAGACGTGCAAAGAGGCCTATGAAAGTATTGGAGATTCTCTCATGAGCGCTCTTGAAGAACTAAAGCGCTCTCCAAATGTCGCAACCTATGATGTAATGACTTGTACCGACCACACAAGCCAAGTGAAGAATTTGGTCGGTAAAAACAGAGACGTGGCTTCGAAGACTCTCATAGAGATGACAATGCAAATGGAGAAGCTCCTTCCTCTCGCTATTGGATCCACACAAGTTGTTGGCGGGTGAAGACGAAGATGATAATATATACCATCGTACTTATCTTAATATATCGTTAAAAACTATCTTTTATATATATATCGTAAAACATTTATACATGAATACTCCTTATAAGCTCCATACTAAATCCATACAAATAGTAAGAATCAGACTAAATTGTATCTCTCCAACTAGTTGGATCTAAGTACTTGTTTTTCATTAGTTAGATTTGTGTTTCTATTTAATGTATGAGAAAGAAAATACAAAGTGCCTTATGTGTGACCCAAACTTTTCAGTTAATAGAACCTATATTAATCAGCCCAGTTGTTGTCCAAAAAAAAAAAAAAATAAAAAAAAAAAAAATCAGCCCAGTTGCAAAGAAGACAATTAGATGAACAAAAGCCCATATATTGGAGGTGAAGAGCAATTCCGTTCCGTACCAACTAGATCATAGCGAACCACATCTAAAGTAAATTTAATTTAATTTAGTTTATCTTCAAATTTTCTTATAACTTATTTTACTTTTTTATATTTTTGAAATTGTTTTCTTATAAATTATTGTTTGAAAATAATAAAATTTGGTAGGAAACTGGTCAAAATTTCTCTTCCCTTTTCCTACGAATGTTCCTACGAACGTATTTCGTAGAAAATTTCCTACGAAATTCCTACCAATTTCAGTTTCCTATGAAATATTTTCTAATAACCATTTTTCTTCGTTTTTCACTTTTTTGTGGTAGGAAATCAAATCTTTTACAGTTTCACTAGCTGTAATAAAATGAAAAATTTTGAAAAGAAAAAAAATAACGAAATAATCAAGTGAATATTATATATTATGAGTAGAATCTTACTCCAAAATTTGTGCAGAAATTGCGTGCTATAATATTTGGTGTACTACACTGTACTGTAGTTTAGCATAATCTTTTGAAAATAAATCAAAGCTTTTTTTTTTTCTCTTAACTGTCCACAGATCGTGATTCACTGTATATTTTAGTTTCTATTTAAGAGAGTGTAAATCTGAAATGAATAGAGAAAGTAAATCGGAAATTAATAACATCTAATAAACTTTTTAATACATTTCCAATTTTGAAGAAGATGATCGGGTAGGGTTTATGCGTGCAAGATATATAAATAACCACGATTCTCTAACAAACAAAGGTTAAACAAAAATCTGAATACTAACGAAGGATGGCTTCCTCTTCCTATAGTTTTGTCTTTGTTTCTGTGGCACTTCTACTACAACTTCTCTTAGGCTCTACTTCGGCCTCCACGAAGTACATCGAAGACATATGCAAACATGTCAACAATAAAACCTTCTGCGTCGAAACTCTAAACGCATATCCTCCGGCGGTTTCTGCCACCGGCAAGGTACTAATATTTTAATACACATCTTTATTTTTCTTAACCATTACATAGAGATATCACTTGTTACTTTCTCAATTACATTGTTCATAATAAAATTTCGAAATGATATTTTTAAAAAAGTATATGTATTGAAACCCTAAAAAATTCAGGATAATGGAGTCATGAAACCTAAAAATCACTAGTTGTTAATGCAATTATGTTCATGTTTCATTCTCAGTCATAGACATATAATGTTTTTATTATTCTAATATGTAGTTCCAAGCGGCTAAGGCGGTGCTCCGCCTTGGCAAATCTTACGCCCTAAAATCGGCGAGTTTCATTAGAAAAGCAGCGAAGGATAGACCTAGCTTGAAGAAGCAGTTCAAGGAGTGTCAAGATGCCTACGTGAACGTTGCAATGTCTCTCAAGAGTGCTGCCTCGGAACTCAAGGAATCGCCGGAAACTGCAAACTATGATGTCATGGTTTGTACCGACAGCACGACGATAGTAAAGGATTTGGTAGGGAAAAATAGAGATGTGGCAGCTAAGAAAGTCATGACGATGACATTGAAGATGGAG
Source organism: Arabidopsis arenosa (assembly GCA_905216605.1). Lineage (NCBI taxonomy): Eukaryota > Viridiplantae > Streptophyta > Magnoliopsida > Brassicales > Brassicaceae > Arabidopsis > Arabidopsis arenosa. The sequence continues at coordinate 7,752,320 of LR999458.1, forward strand.
AATCTCATTGCCCTAGCTGTTGGAGCCACCGAAGCTGTTGGTGGATGAAGATGACCATGAAAACACGTACCGTCGTTAGATTTTCTATTTTTTGGTTTAGTTTTGTTAAAGATTTTTTTTATTGGTTAAACTTTTCTCGGATATTGTGGTGATTTAATTCTTGCCTTCTTGGGGATGCAAATATGCAATATTTTGTTTTTAACAGGATCAATACATTTCCTTTTTTTCACTGAAACATATGGATATGTTTAAAAACTATTTTAATCTATGATCTAATAATTGCAGCAGAATGTTTTGCAAACCAATATTTTATGTCATCATTAGTCAGAATTTCCTTAACTAAATTATTTGTTACCTTGTTGAAAAGAAAAAGAGATGTCAATATCTTTCTTCCTAAAATGTCATGAATTTGTCAAGCTATTTAGTATAAGGCTAGTTTTCCTGATTTTTTTAAAACATTTTTTCTAAAGTTCTGAAAGAATTATATATGATCTAGCAAATTATTTCTTAAGTGACAAGTATATTGCCAAAAGCCTTTAAGGGGAATGGTTCTTAAGGAGGCCTAAATACTTTCGGCCGTTAGTTTATTTGGGCCCAAATGAAACTATCATTTTAGGAAAGACGATGAGTTTTGTCCCGTGTTTAAAATTAATTTAGATGTATATATACACAGCTTTTGGTTTGTGTGACAACTTTATTTCTATATATATAGAAATTAGTCAAGCCTCTAGAGAGAGACTACTACATTCGGAAAAATACTAGTTTATTGGTGTTATTTGTCGCTCCTCAAGGTGGCAAACCAAGGAGAACAAGAAGAGTCCAGGGCCAATGAGCCTGAGGGTATCGAATCAGTGGTTGATGACGTCTACAATTTTGAAGACGACCCTGTTGTTGATAAGTTCAATAGGTTCGGCACGGAGATGTCTGCCATGGTCTCGGCCTTGACACAGGTTGTTTCTGCTCGCTCTCAGACTGAGGCTGAAGGGGCTCACTCTTCTTCCTCTTCGGCTGGACAAAAGAAAGGATGGCTTGGAATGGATTCTGCTCCTATTCCCTCATCATTTGCTCGAGTAGACTCTTCAATTGGTCCGATCGGTGAGTCTATATGTTACATTTCATTATTTTGTTAACCGGTCCATAGCTTATATCTTTTGTTCTTGTTTTCGGATTTTGCGTACTTTGCTTATGGACTCTTAACATCTCAAATACAAAAGTTTTTTCGTTAGTTGTTTCTGTTTGTGTTCACTTTTGACGTTTGTGCTAGCAAAAATATTCAAAGATGATTTCATCAAATGTTAAAGAAACATTCCACACGTAAAAGCCTAAATAATCACTATTTTGTACAGAAGAGTCCACAAGCAAGACATTGCCAGAGGAAGCAAGGGAGAGAAAAAGGAGATACAGGGGAGTAAGGCAAAGACCATGGGGCAAATGGGCGGCTGAGATACGCGATCCACATAGAGCCGCTAGAGTTTGGCTCGGGACGTTTGATACAGCGGAAGCCGCGGCTAGAGCCTACGACGAGGCTGCACTCAGGTTCCGTGGAAATAAAGCAAAGCTAAATTTCCCAGAGGATGTAAGAATTCTTCCTCCTCCTCCTCCTCCTCTTCTTCCTCCACCAGCTGACACAGTGGCGAATAAAGCAGAAGAGGATCTGATAAATTATTGGAGTTATTCAAAGTTGTTGCAAAGTTCAGGCCAACGGTTAATCCGCGAGCGAGGACAAGAAGAGAGTACCAACATACTAGAACATTTACCAATAGAACAACCTCTGCCTTCTTCAAGTTCTCGTCCAAGTTCCTCTGATTTTTCTGGACCTTCCTCTACCTAATACATATTTCACTTTTATTAATAACAGTCTACAAAAACATTTAAATACATAGCTAAAAGAAAATGATTTTTCTTGTCTGTATACATTGTTAAGTGCTAAACAATATATATTGTACTCTGTTTTTTCCTTAAGTAATCTCTCTCTTTTTCATTGTACATTAGAATCTTTCTTTATCATCCAAATTTAGTTCCCACGTTTTAGTTTCGTATCTCATTATGTCAAAACGATTTTATATTGGTTAAATATATATAACAATACTCAAAAAAGCTCCTCTACAAGTTTAGTATCGAAATAGTTCTCCATTGTGATCCGAATCGTATTTGTAAGAAAGAAAGAAAAAAATAACTTGAAAAACAAGCAGAGTTAGGCCAGTGACAAAAATTAGGCAATATGCAGCATAAGAGTAGGCAATAGGTTAGCTCCATGTCACGTACATGGTACATTTTGAGCTATCTTGACAAAATCTTTCCATGATTCTTGTCTTGGACCATCATTCTTTTTTCCGACTTTTTTGAAATTATATTCATGATTCATGCATGTCAAAGAGAAAACGTTAGGTCGTCGAGACGACGTAACTCAACTTATATATAATTATGCACTCTTTAATTTTAAATCAATACTTTTACTAATATCTTGAGAATATTTTTAGCCGAAAAATTTAAAATAGAAATCATGAACAGATAGTAATTGAAATAGTACATTCCACGTCCAATACAATGTCAAATTCTAGAACAGATAACATTTTTTTTTTTAAATAGATGAGCCAATCATAATAAAGATTTAATTATGATGGTGTAAGGTAGCTATTGGGTCATTGGTCGTTTCCTTCTCTTTGTGATTCGTTTCACTGACTTTTCTTTTTCATTCGAGTGATATTTTTGTTCCAACTTCTTATCGATTTACATTCTTAGAAAAAAAAAAAAAGGAAAAAAAAAAAAAAAAAAACTTCTTATCGATTTTTTAAGATATTGTTTGACGTCATCCCAGTTTAGTCGTCACCAGAAATAACGATATTGTCCGCAAGTAGGATTTTTGCCATTTTGATGTAATCCATGACCATGAGGTTTTTGCATGCAAACCTCTTCCTCAAGTTCCCCTTGAAAAATGTATCCATCACTTCACATCAGTTTAGTTGAGTGGCCACTTCTTGTTCATCGTAACTTAGAAGAATATTCATTTTGATTGTTAATTTTTGCTCATGATGTACTGTAACAACCGTTTCATCGTATGGATCACTTATTGATTTCATGAGAGAGGTTGGGTGTTCAGCCGTGATATATGTTTCCACAAGGATTAAACGGAGGTTTGGCCAAAGGGCTGGTGGCCTAGTGCGTGATAGTACAAAGATGTTGGTTTTCTTGTGTCCCAGGTTCAATAAACGGAGAGGCATTATTTGGGTAAATTTCTTTTATTTTGTTTATATAAGAATAGGCTAATATAGACACTAGGTACCAAAAGAGATTATGGGCTAAAAGTTCGGATGTCTAGCGGTTTTAAAAAAAAATGTAAACGGAGTTTGAATATATAATGTTGGGTTTAGATTTTAAGATTATAGTTTTATGAGTCTCAACGAGTTTTAAGACGACAATTAGGGTTTGGGATGTTGGGATTGGAGCTTAGATTTTACGATATAGGGTTTTGATATGAAAAATAACTTTTTATATGAAGAAGATGAACAATATTATTATAGGGTAAACACAAAAAGTTTTTTAGGAATGTGAAAGTTTTCAAAAGCTTACTAATGTGAAAATTAATTTGAAAAAGAGTTCATCAGAGCGAATTTAATTTTCTTTCTTGTAGGTTTAGCAATATGTTTATTTGTGTCTAACACATATCAACATTGACTGACATAAGTACTTAGACTAAATTCGAATACATCTATATCTACTATATATCTTGCAACGTACAACCGGAGGAATCCATTTTTGTAATCTTCTCTAAAACTTGCAAAGACTTTCATTCATATAAGAAAACACGTGAAGAAAAAGAAGAGTGATAAACTAAGCCATCTTTAAACACTTTCCCTTTCGGGGAAAAAGAACAAAAACAATAAGAAAGTAGAAAAACACACTCGCTCATAGAAAATGGAAAAGTAAGGTACATAAGACAACACATCGAGCATGTGTAGCGAACTGTGGAGAACGGTTGGGTCCCATTTTCTGCTTGACGTGCCGTTATTCTCTTTTCTTTCTTAGCATATGCAATGATCAAACTTATAAGATGACATTGCATGTATAACGTTTAAAAAAATATATAGTTTCTAAATTTTTTGAGAAGTTAGAAAAATCACATATATCTAGATTCCATACAGAAAATCATATACTTATGCAAGAGGCTCACCTTATCGTTTGCTACTCACCCACACCTAAGGTCTCTCACCGACGATTTGGCTCTGTTTAACTCTATTTTTAACTCTCATGAATAATTTCAGCTTAAAGTTTACATCTATTGTAACAGTTTTTTGGGTTTGAATAAATCTTACACTCAAGTCAAAAACAAATTATTTACTTAGTGTTTAATTGGCTTAAACATAGTAGACGTGAGTGTTTTTGTGAAGTTTACAAAAGATATACAGTACAATCCGATTTCAAAAGTTATTAAATGATTTATATAATTGATATATGCGTTGACAACAAATGCAATAGTAGTTAACAATAAAATTACCAAAGTAAGTAGAAATATATAATTTATATAAAAATATGCAGGACAATATTTAACAAAAAGTACGACTGTAATATTTGTTGCTTCTCTTACATCCTGTTAAATTTGATAGTTTTCTTTAATAATGTTTTTTTTAATTGTCGAAACTACAATTTTGTTACTTTTTAATTTAATATATGCTATTTATGTATTATATTTCGAATTATATCATAATTCATACACAATTTCATAAATGTTTTTACTAAATTTTCTTGCTTTATAAACTTTGATAACGATTACATAAAAATAAAGAAGTGCCACAACGACAAGAAATAAATCCGGTACAAAGAGAAAAAAAGAACTTAGAGCATGCACATAGTTGGTACTCATACAATATCATTAACAATTTTTAAGTATTAATTTTAATGTTTGTTTATTGTTTGAGATTTTTTATGATACTGGAAATAAATCTGTTTCCAGTGGTGAGAGCGGTTTCGGTTTCATTAATTATTTGCAAAATCAAAAATAAAATATTTAAATCAAATACAAAGTATTTAAATCAAATCCAAAACAAAATTTTAGCAAACATCAAATACAAAGTATTTAAATCAAATCCTAAATGGTTATATCTGAACAAATTGTCAGCCAGATTCTGCAGACATTGACGTTTTCTTTTTGAGCAACAGAGAAATATCTAACTGTAAAACCCAATTTGGTTCAAGAACAAGAAATTACATACATACACACCCAGTAATGGTTTTTCAAAACATCAACTGAAACAAGTTCGAAAATTGACTAGACAATCCTATACTCCCTAAAATTGACTATACAACCCATTTTCTCAATTCATGCTCCTTAGGAAACTGTTAAGTTACCAAGATACACGAGAAGCTAAACAATATTCAAACAAAGGATGAGACATAGAAACTGACCACAAGATACATAGATCGTCCATTTAAATATGGTTTCACCTCTTCAGCTTTTTTCTGCAAAAGCTAATGCAATCCATTGTCAACATAAGATTTATATAGAAAAAAGGTAGAAGACAGCAAAATACCATCTTAACCCATTTCTTGACGCCTAATGTCTTGATGTCACACGAAACTGAGTATTACAGGTATCAGTGGACTGATACTGATCAGGCCCAATTAAGTAGTTTGGTCCATTATAAAATTGTTTTTGGGCTAATGATACTGAGAAAAAGTCACCAGTGTACATGGTCTTACATACTTACAAAACTTAGAGAGGAGCGCCTCGAAACCATAGCTAGAACAAGTCTTGAAACTTCAGGATGTGCTTGCTAGCTGAGCAATTGTTGCGGATCCCTCGATCAAGTAATGGGAAAAAGCCTTCAACCGGAGTGTAGATGCCTTTGAAAATTCAAGCATTTCTTTCATGCCAAATTGCATAGACTACTGCTTGAGTTGCAATAAGTCTAAACGTGTCTGAAAGAGTTTCAATAGAGGGAGATTTAAGCCAAGCAAGGAACCAGTCTCATGTATTGAAGCCCATAAAGTATTGTTGCAGTCTGGAAAAGACACCACCTCCATAAGTCAAAATTATATACACATTTAAGAAACAGTGTCGATCCGGGGCCAAATACGAAAAAAATTAGGATCTTTTTAAAAAAGAAAAAATAGTATATAAATTTTTTTTCTTAATTATGGGACATTCATAATTTTTATTTATTAATTTTTATTAATTTTTGGACATTATTTGATAATTATGAGATTTTTTTAATTATGAGATTTTTTTTATTAATTATGAGACTTTTTACTAATTTTGGATTCTCTTTTGGTAATTTTGGAGCTAAAGAAAAAATCTCTCCAAAATTGGCTTTGAAATTTATAGTGTAACACAAATATTTCATAAAAATTGGTGAAGGACCAGACCTCCTAAAAAAGAGATGGTTTTTTGTTTGAAAATATATATCACATAGGAAACAAGTATCATCCTCCATAACTACGGAATTTCATAATTTACTCACATCAATTATAAAAGCTTAGGATTTTTCTTGTTTGAGAATATAAAATGAACTTATAAATATGTAGAAATATATAGGGTTATGCACGTAAATTTGCATAAATCATTGCAAAAGAATATTGGGAGTGATTGTCGTAAACCGGAATACTCATTTGGCCTGCGGTGTCAGTAATTATTTTGACTCCACCGTCAAAGACAAAGACCGCACTCATTCTCTCTCGTTGGTCGAGTCAAACACATTTAAAACTGTTCCTTTCTTTCACGCTCTTCTTGTGTTTTGCTTCGGTTACACTTTCTTCTTTCCAATCTTTCTAAATCTCTATTAATTCTTTCACTTCAAAATAAAAACCCATTTTTGCCTTCTCTACGTACAATTATACAAATCAAGAAGAAGATGGGAAACTGTCAAGCAGTGGATACAGCGAGAGTAGTGATACAACACCCAAATGGGAAAGAAGAAAAGTTAAGTTGTCCAGTTTCTGCTAGTTATGTGATGAAGATGAATCCTGGTCACTGTGTTTCTCTTCTCATCTCTACCACCGCTCTCTCGTCCGCGTCTTCCGGTCATGGAGGCCCTCTTAGGCTCACGAGGATCAAGCTCCTTCGTCCAACGGATACGCTTGTTCTCGGTCACGTCTATAGACTCATTACCACTAAAGGTATATATTAGAGTAACATGCTTAAATCTACTGCAACTCTATATTGTTGCATCCATTTACATATCTCGTAATTGAATTTGAACTATATTTTTTTACTCCCTTTGATATAGAATATGTTACTATCTTTTAAGTTGCAACCCTAGGAAATGGATGAGCTATTTTCGCCTTTTTAGCTTTCGACTTTCTCAAACTATATGTAGCTCAGCGCTTAGAAATTTACTTAAAACGTACTTATACTTGTATTAAAAGAAACATTCTCATAAAAGTTATATTTATATACATTCTAATCTACAAATTTTGAAACTATTTGGGGTGAAATTCAGAGGTTATGAAGGGTTTAATGGCGAAAAAATGTTCGAAGTTGAAGAAAGAAAGTAAAGGGTCGGAAGATAAGCTAGAGATGGTGAAAGCAATTAACTCTACTAAGCTTGACAATACAGATCAGGTAATTTGTGACTACAAAGATAAACATGTTAAATTATAGTTTAGCAAACGACTAAGTAGTGATAATTGGTTTTAACTTGGGTAAAAAATGTCTATAGCTGCAACTGAAGAAGCAAGAGAAAGAAAGGTCAAGAATCTCAAGATCATGGCAGCCCTCTTTACAAAGCATTTCAGAAGGAGGGTCTAGCTGAGCAAATTCTAAAACTTTGGGGAATATTAAAGAGAAGCTTCGGAGTTTAAGGATCTAGTTTGGAAAATAGAAAGGCATGTTAGTGGCTAATGACAAAAGCTGGTCCTTTGGAGTTTGTGATATTAAAGTGAAAAAAATTGAAAGCAATCATTCAGTTTTTTGACTGAAGACTCAAGTGTTCTTTGAGTAGAATAATACAGAAATTATCAAAAGTTGGCGTTACATACGTAACCGAAAGCATCGAAGCGTGCTTGAGCTGATCATTTGTTAGATAATTGATCCTATGTATATTAAATCATCTATAAATTACAAGAGAAAGGAAAAAAAAAAAGTACAAGGAAAGAGACATTGAACGGCGTTAAAAGTTTTGTCACTAATCAATCCCTTGCTTATAACATATCATATCGTTGCAAATTGACAATGTTTTAAATCCATCACTAACCCATTACTTCACATTCTACTAACTAAAAATGCTGTTGGTATTTGATTAAAGATAATTGAAAACATGTTTTGTTTCTAGCCTTCCAAACATACTATTGTTTCACGATGAAAATATACTATTTAGGTTGGTGAGGTTCGCCTGCAATACCACATCAGACATTGTGACTGGTGTCGACTAGGGACGACTATCACGGACCCTTCTTGTTCCATGGTTTTCGTATGGACAAAACTGACCGAAGAATAAGCAATCAATCTTTCAATTATGTACTTTTAACAAAACAAAAACTAAAGACTGTTGCTCTTTGAAATGAAATACATGATCAATAGCATTTAATTACAAATAATTTAATAAACATCTTTTAAAGCAACTCACACTATAAATTTAAATTTGAGAGAAGGTCTTATAACTACATTTTTAGTTATTATATATGATTTAGTTTTAAAAAGTACTTTAATTTATAGACTAAAAAGTTGTGTTATTGTAAGGTGTTTATATAGCATTATTTTAATTAAAAATATTATATTTTTGACATTTCTGGATTTAATACAAAAACATTGAATTTTTTTTTTAAAATCGTTCTATTATAAAATTTAACAATATATAGCACATAGCACGAGTTTTTATCTACCATCCTTAAAAAAATGATTAATCTTTTTTCCTCACTCGGCTTAGATTTTCGGTATTACCGATCTTTAACACTTTTGCAAATAATCACTTTAGGTTGTTTATTAGTCTCCAAAACTATTTACCTAAAATTGGTGAATTAAATTTATTTATCAGTCCAAAACTATTCTCTTTCTGCTTTTGTCCTAGATAGGTTTTCCAACTAAGACCATCTCCAATGGTTTTCCCTATTTTTACCTCTAAAAATAGAGGAACTCTATAATAAAGGTGAGTTTTACTCCAACCCACTATATTTTCACCTCTAAAATAGAGATCTCTATTTTTTCCTCTATAAAATAGAGGAACTCTATTTTTTCCTCTATAAATAGAGGCAAATATAGCAATCTCTATTTTAGAGGCAAAAATAGAGGTGGGTTGGAGCATATTTGCCTCTAAAATAGAGATTGCTATATTTACCTCTATTTATAGAGGCAAATATAGAGATGGGTTGGAGATGCTCTAAGTGACTAACCATGGTTCTAAAACCACTTTTATTTTCTTACGAACTCCATCAAAATCCTGCTATCTCGCTTGTAAATTTTGACAATACAATTTTCGGAAAGAAATAATTTTAACAATACAAACATCTACTAGTAATAAAAAACCCTCTAATTTAGATAAAATTAAAACTAAATTAAATTAAAATCTGTAATATCCATAAAATTTGGTCTCTCATATTCCTCATGACTCATGAGCGACCGTCCTAACCTAATCACACACGGACACGGTCGATCCTCGATGTTCCCATTGTCCACGGTTCTCCAAAACTGGCAATACAAACATTGAAGGAGACAATAATGCCACGTGCACGGCTCTGCACCATATATTTAACGCCTTCGATTAAATCGAAATTCCATCAAAGAAGCTTTTGAAAATTTGGAACAGAACCAAAAAAAAGAGAATGGCAACGAGAGGAGCTGTTGCTGCTGCATCCACAATATGGAAGCAACGAAGAAACCCTTCTCTTCGATCATTATCAAACCATTTCAATCCCAATTTCAATCACAGAATCATCCCAACCGGTACATCAAATTCATTACAATATTGTTTTAAGACAGATATGTAACATAGAATTTGTGTCAAAATTTATAATTGTAGGGTTTAAATATCAAGTTAGAGCGATACAAGGAACAAGTACTGATCCTGTTATTACACCATTGAAGAACAGAGATGAGCTCAAATCTAAGAATTGGAAAATCAAAATGCTTTATGATGGAGATTGCCCTCTCTGTATGCGTGAGGTCTATAATTTACTTATGTTCCTTTGTTTATGCTTGTTCATAAATTGTTTTTGGTACTGAATTTTTGTTTTGTTATTGGTGAATTTAAGGTTAATATGCTTATGGAAAGGAATGAAAAACATGGAACTATAAAGTTTGTGGACATAAGTTCAAATGATTATTCTCCGGAAGATAATCAAGGGCTTGATTACAAAACAGTAAATTTGTTGCCTTTTTATTCAATTGTTACCTTCTCTGTTTGATGTTCGAGCTTTCGGATTTGATCGAGATCTTTATTAGGTAATGGGGCAGATTCATGCTATTCAATCTGATGGTAACGTGGTTAAGGGTGTGGAGGTAAGCTTATTGTATCATTGTTTAAGCTATTCTCGATGTTTTTGACCGTACTAACGATTTGGTGTAACGTTTTCAGGCATTTAGGAGATTGTATGAAGAAGTTGGGCTTGGATGGGTTTACACTATCACCAAATTTGAACCAGTAAGCCTCTCTTTATCTCCTAATATCTCTTGCAAGATCGAATCCAAGAGAAACTTTCTTGTTCCGTTGTGTCTAGTTTTGCGTTAACAGATAACTCATGAAGTCATGATTGCTCGCAGATAGGGAAGTTAGCGGATGCTGTGTATGATGTATGGGCTAAATATCGACTTCAAGTCACAGGTATATAAAATGACTTGAAAAATATTGTCAAGTTTACTTGATCATTTGTGCGTCTCAAAAACTCATATCTTTGTTGATTAGGGAGGCCATCTTTAGAAGCTATTCTTGAAGCAAGAAAGAAAGATAAGGTAAGTGACAAAGTAAATCAATTTTCTGTCATAACGTTTACACGGACTAGCTTCTAAAGATGGCCTCATTACATTAGCCAAATTGTGTTTGCAGGTAGAGACATGTGGTGAAAGCAAGGACTGCAAGATATGATTTTTCTTCATACTCTTTGAATTGTTACAAAATACCAAAACTAGTTTGGAGTTACAAATTTTCTTTATGTGAGTGTGATAATTTGTATAAATATGATACAAAGCCCCATTACATTAGCCAAATCATCCTGATGATGCATTATACACATGAATACTTTCAGCAAATTTTGAAACTGTAGAGTTTTAGTAAAGGTTAGTTATTAAAATATTTGTTTGAATATGAAATTAAACATTTATTCCCAGTCACCCAAAAAAAAATTGTATGTGAAAACAACCTTAAAAGGATCGGTTGAAACATTAATATAACTCCAATGTCCGCAAGTTTGTCAAAACATCCAAAAAAATGCAATGCGTCTCACATGTTATCTCTCTGGGGCATTTAATCAAACACCTTCCATGCACTAAATCGTACACATTTCTCCGGAGGAGGTTTCAGTCCAAAGCCCTCACTAATGTCGCCGTAAGCACTACAGCTTCATGTTTCAAAAGCCTCAGTTCTAGCCAACAGGACCAAATCCATCTCTATGTCGATACACTTCTCCAATGGAACCAGGTCTCTCTCTCTCGCGACCCTTTTGCTGAATAAACTAGTTGGGTTTTCTTAGGATTGATTCTTGAGCGTTACTTGTTTGAAAAGATTCGTGAATTTCTAAACAAATTGAAAGCTTTAGAAGCCAATTTTAGGTTTAAGTGTATTGCCCACCAAGTGTTTGTTATAAGTCCTTGTCTTAGTCAAAGCATGATAAGTCGAATGCTTTTACCTGCTCAATGAAAAAAATTCAATCTTGTTTTCTTTTTGCTGGCTTACTTCACTTTAACATCTTATAGTTTGTTCTGCTTTATATTCCTACCTCAAAGTGATGTTACTCAATTGAAATCACTGGTGTTGTCTCTGTTACAATTGGTTATAAAGTATGTTTTTGTTTGTGAGTGCTATGTGAGTTTGAGTTGGCCTTGTGAATGTGCAGAAAATGAATCTTACAGCAACTAAAGAAGCTGACGAAGTAATGGAGAGGCATATCGAAGATTCTCTTGCGATATTGCCTCCTATAAAGACTTGTTACAACTTGCATTCCAGTGGTTTGTATGATCACATCAATATAATCGATGTTGGAAGCGGGGCAGGTCTTCCTGGGTTGGTTCTAGCCATTGCATGTCCAGGTTTCTTTAGCTTCAAATATGGTTATGCAAATTTGTCAGATTAGGCTTGTTATGGTATTCCAGATTATTAAAAAAGTCAAGTTCTTGTATTCAGATTGGAGAGTTACTCTACTGGAGTCTATAAATAAGCGTTGTGTTTTCTTGGAGCACGTAGTGAATGTTACCGGGCTTACAAATGTTAAAATCGTTAGGGGCAGAGCAGAGGTATAGTTTTAACCCTTTTTTATTTTTGTGATGCGTCTCTGCAATATAAATTAGTAGGTTCACTTATTTAGTTGGCTTCTCCTGGTTTCTCTACTATCTTTGGTAACTCAATCTAGATGCAGTTTCTGACATTCTATTCTGGAATGATTTTTTTATTTTATTTGTTTCAAGCTAACAACCTCTTGAAACAGCTGAGAGACTTCCCGTAGAGGATAATCCGTTAATGTCTCTGTTAAATCTATGGATTAGACTTTAAAATTAGACCATTTTAGAAGTTGGTCTATTGATGAATGTTATCTTTTCGAGCTACTCTCTTTGTGTAGAGTTTCTGTTGGAAACTAAGATTCATGATTGAGAAAAATACTTTTCCTAATCCTGGACTATGTTATAAAATCTCACCCATTAACTGTGCTCCTGTTTGTGTAATTCTTTTGTGACATAATAGCCAGTAAGGCGATTCTAAATTATATTGTCCTACTTTTGTTATAGAACAGAGTTGTGGGCACGATGTTATGTACAGAGAGAAGTTTGATGTGGCTATTGCAAGAGCTGTCGCGGAGATGAGAGTCTTAGGTATTATTTACAAGTTTCAAGTAGGGTAGTGCTAGAAACAAAGTTGCTTATTAGTGGTCAAAGTTGATCTGATTTATTTGTTATGAATTCTCAGCTGAATATTGTCTTCCTCTGGTTCGGATTGGTGGATTGTTTGTAGCTGCTAAAGGTCATGACCCTAAGGTAAGAGTTCTCATTTGTGGCAGTTTGTTTTTGATTAATGTTTATGAAGAATTTAGGATGTTAGTAAACATTAAGTTTTCTGTTGGGAGATTTGTTTCTTGCTACTTCATGTAATGCGTGTATACAAATTTCTGGATTCTGGCTTCCGTTCTTTATAACCTTCATGTTTCATGAATTTGTCAAAAACAGGAGGAAGTTCAAAATGCAGAAAATGCTGTTCGCATGTTGGGTGGTTCAATCTTACAAATTAGTCCAGGTGTGTTTGCTTTTGGCCTTTAAATATGTTTTTGAACTTTATTGAAAGCGAACGTTATAACAATGCTACAGGAGAGGATAACCCTTGTTATCTTGGTTAGGCCTGATACATCTCTTGCTAAGTTGGGAAATGTTTTGTTTCATATGCCAAAATATCATAAACTTTTATTCATAATATTAGCCTAAGAAATTCGGGGTGAATAGAAGTGACTTTGGGCTGAATTAGTGGAAATGAGGTGTGCTAAAATTTTGGTACCACTAGGAAACCTACTACGCAACTATGGATAAACGGATTTATTTCTCATTTATGCTTTTCAATAACCAAATCTGCAAATATACTTGTTTTGATTTAGTATTGTCACAATATGATGCAGTGGATTCACATAGCCCATACGGACAGCGGACAACGGTTGTTTGTCGTAAAGATCATTCCACCCCACAAAAATATCCACGTGATGCAGGTACTCCTTCTAAATTACCGTTGTAAATTTTGTCCAAACACTTTCCTGTAACCTTGATTTGTAAAAAATTTGAAAGAATATTGTATCTCTTTCTTGGAGTTCACTTTGAATCTTTTCTATAATTAGTATTGATTCTTTTCATATTACGATGATGCCATCTGTTGATAACATCAGTTTATTTTGGACATATTAAGGAGAATATTGAGTACAACTTCATAATACAAGTTATAGGTAACCTTACATCTAGTCACAAGTCCTCATTAACTTTTTTCCTCCATACTTTGATTCTCTGGTCAGAAGATCCCATGTATACTTATCAGTTATCAATTCTCGGATACTTCAACCGCATTGATTACATCATCGTGGGTGTTTGTGATGGACTCTAGGCATTTAAAATCGGTGGTTTGCCATATTTTGAGTTTGAGTGTCCGGTCCCATGATTCAGAATAGAGGAGTGTTCCATCTCTTGATAAGGCTAAACCTGAAACCGCTTCTACATGGTGAACCCATGAAGCTTTCTTGTGCCTCCTTGTTTCGACTTGGTTTATAGGCATCAATGACTTTGCTAAACGGTCACTAATCTTTGGCATCATAGCTAAATGCATGTACTTTTTACCACCCGCTTCTTCTTCAACGACGTCGTTGATCTTCCACACACGTATCTTTTGATCTTGGTGCTGGGAATAGCTTATCAGCCTAGATTACCAAAGACTTCACTGCTTCTGCTCCTCCTCCTCTTATCCTTTTATTATGTCGCCACAGCTTGATACTTCTGCTAGTGTTTCTAACGTGCTTGCAGTCCACAATCTGACAACTCTGTCGTTGGAGCCTGTGTAAAGTCTCTATTCTGAAAGGGTTAGAGATGAAATGTAGGAGGATGTGTGACCAACAAGAGTGGTGAGTTTTGGAAAAAAAAAACAAGAGTGCCGATACATCGATATAGTGGCGGGAAGAAGATTTTTGATGATCTACAAGAGAACAATGCGATTGTTCTTCTTGGGTTTCGTGCCATCGTATCATTGTTGCTTATCAATGAAATTTGAATTAAACCAATGACCAAAGTTTGTAGAGTTTAATGTGAAGAGAAAAAAAAATTGGTGCATAGAAACATAGAAAGGATCTACTCGTGTCTCACCCGGACCCTCCTCAGCGCCTCACACATTACACTTTTAAAGCTCATTTCCCCTTGCTTTCCAGATGACGATGTATCACATTTGGCTAGAGCGGAACAAGAGACGTCTCAAGCATATCCATCACCTGACGACTCACCAAATCCTCATTATCAAGGAAACAGTGCGCAATAAGATGGTATCGCTCCACTACCAGGATGTTTCATGACTTCGCCCTCTTCTCCAGTCAGCTGATTCAAGTTTTGAACAAGAAAACTTTGGGAGAATCAATGTTGAGAAAGAAGAATGTGCTTGGCTTCTTTGTGGTCGTGAAAGAAAGTATACATAAAATCGAGACTCTGTAAATAAGTCGTATGTTGTAATGTTGATAACATTGTTTTGAAAAACCCCAATAAATATTAGTTTAAATCCATGACCAAATAGATTATCTTATTCATATACATCAATAATAAGTATTAATTCGATGATATTTACATCACATGCCAATAAAAATCTTTGTAAATCCTGTCATTAACTAAACTAAATTATTTTGCTCATTTAATTGTAATAATTTGCTTTTTGTCAATAAAAACTCGTTTTTATGGCGCGAACATCTTGCCATAACCATCGAGAAATCAATTTAAAACCGTATCACGTCGCTGAGCTATCACGAATCCAAGAAGTTAAGTGGACTGCTACAAGAATGGATCCGGTCGAGACTAAACAGATAGCTTCCTACATTTGTCTTGTTCTCTAGTTTAGCTCTGTATTTTTTTTTTTTTTTCTAATTGCCCTTGTCCATAAAACAGTTATGTAAAGGTTTCTTTTGATCAATCAATTTTACATTTCAAAAAGATATGGCTTTTTAATTTTCATTTTATTAAGTGATTCAAAATTTAAATTTTCTCTTGTGACACTAAAACTCCTTTTATTAAAATATTTAAAATATCAATAGCAAATTTCATGCCAAAATGCAAAATGCAAATGAAAAAAATTGTTTTTGTAGAACTAAACGAACAACAAATCGTATTAATGTTTTTTTTTAAACGTATATTACAACAATAAGTATTAAATCCATGCATAGTTTTTTCTCTATATGAGTTGGTAAACCGCATCATACTAAATTGCTTAATTATTTCCGTGTATAACACATAAGTATAACCACAAAGCTTTTTTTTGTTTGCTGGTTTTCCAGTTTGTTATGGCTACTATATGAGAATCAAAAGACACATTTGGTATTGTATATATTAAAAAAGTACTTAACGGTTTAAATGAAAATATTGAGTTACTTGGAGAAAAGTCCATTGATGAAGAAAGAAAATAGACTCTATACAAACAGCTAAAAGGTGCAATAATACAAAGCGTTAGTCATTGACGGCACAAAACAATTATTCGGGTGACTGCACTTTCATTAATAGCGTCCTCGTGCAACAATGAAATTCAAAAGTCAGCAATAAAATTACGTATCACCAATGTCACTACTAACGAGGTGTTTACTCGCTCAACGTAAGTTCGGCATATAAATTATGACCATCATTTTGCAGTTTAGTAGGGTAGTCATCCATAGATTTTTCACACAGTTCAAATAAACCATGAAAGATGCGTTCAAAGTAGGCGACAACCAACTTATCCTCCATAACCTGTAAACCAGGAAAAGATGTAGAGATGTAGTCAAATAACATGATATCGAGGATTACATGCACAGTGTTACACATTGGTGTGCGTGCAGACCACTGAACAGACGGGTTTACATCAAGGGACCAAATCATAGTCGGCACAACATCCTTTACACATCAACATAAATAAGGGCAATTAGAATGAAAAAGAAGACATACTCTAAATGCAAGCCTTATATAACAAGATGTTCTTGGTGAATTGGTTATTATAGTATTATGTAATATAATTTGAATTAGATTGATTTGTTTATTATTGATTGTTCTTTTTTCCTAATTGGAAAATTTGTTTTTATCATATCTAATTTGTTTTCGTATTAAAATCTGTTAGATTTATATTGAACGTGTTGTGTTCATGTTTATTTTAATATAATAAAATATACTTTGAACGGCGAAGGCACAAATGAGACGGATCCAAAGGATTTTGCATTTTGCATGTGTTTGTTGCCATTGTTTGATTTTTGGATGTATTATCAGATAATTTAGAAAATGTGTGAAGTATGAGAGAATGTAGATGCTCATTTATTATGCTAGTTTATTTTATTATGCATTGGGTTTATTTTATATACTAAAAGATTTTTTGTATAGTTATAAATAGGTCTTAGAAAGTTGACAACAAAAGAAAAAATTTTATAGTGAAAAGTTTTTATATCGTTCTTGTGATGGATTGGTGACAATCAAGGTAAAATTAGCCATTGTCCGTGACAAAACTAGTGATATTATTATCTGAATTGTCGAGGACGGAACACCATGGTCTAAACAATATTTTCTTGTTCCCCTGATCAACATCTGAGTTTTTGAGACAAACAGTTTCAAGTTCATTGGTACGTACGGCTCGTACTGGCGACCACATATACGCACCTTTATATGAACGTATAAGTCTTTATAAGATTAGACCAATACTTAGTCACCTTGGACATTCTCACATTGGTATGGTTTGTATTGGCAAGTTTCAAGTTCACGTTTCATTCCTCTTCAGCTGTTTTATTATGAAAATTACATGATCTCATATATGTGACTTGCAAGGTTTTTCGTATGTGATCATTAAAAATTTTAAATGCATTGATGGACCAATCTTTAATTGGCTTGATAAATCTATTGTAGAACCTCAAATTCCAAATCAACATAAAAAATTTTCTTTTTTTTTTCTTCTCCTTGATTTCGTCGTAAAATACAAAATACTTAAATTTAGAAAGATTTGTAGGATACATTTCGCTCTTCTCCTATTATGGAAATAGGAGGAAGACATGAATTAGATAAATAATAAAATCGAAGAGATAAAAAAAAAAAGAACATAAATCTAAAATATTACTTTGAGTGTATTCCAAACAAAAAGATGAGAGATTTTTGCGATGTCAAAAAGGTAACAAATGTATAATTTTGCACGAATTCAGAAATTTAGATAGCATTTTAAATTAATATTTTGTTGAAGTATGAATTAGCATAGTGGTATACATAATGTATGAATCGAAAATATTTCTTGTTGAGGTATAAAAAAAAAAGCTATTTCCCTCAAAATTGCCATGACCTATGTAACATAAGTACCCATAAAGCTAAAAGTATGCACTAAAGCTTAGGATCAACATGCTACTAACTTTGATTTATTATTTTAGCCAATAGGCAAAAGTTTGGTTCTCTATAATTCTTTCGTTATCCTATATAATTGTCGTTGGCTTGTAGTAATACATTTTGTTCTGAATTTGAGGCATTGGAAAATTTTAGTGCCGCCAGAAAATTATTCAAGTCTCTAGTCTCTTTGTGACTGCTCTGCTTGTATGCAAATGAAGAGAACGGCTGTTTTATTTAGAGGTCAAATTACCAATGATAATCTGGGAATGGTAATGTTGAAATAATTGACTTGGATACCTAACTTATCCATATCTAATTTATTTGATTAGGTCTAAATTTAGAGAATATTAAAAGAAGACACAATGTTGAACAAAAGGAGAGTAGGATATAGCTAGTCACATTGTATGACATCATTTGCCCACAATCTATATACTTTTTTTTCTGCTTCGTCTTATTCCTTTCCTGCTCTTGTGCATGTCCTCCAATTGTCTATCGTGTGTTTCATAGACCTTTTTGTCAATTTAGTGGATATGGTCAGGTATTGAGATTATGGTATCCGATACAAAATCTAGTTTCTTACCCGTAATTTAATGTCAGAAAATAGAGATCACGTCCACTTAGGGTCGTTGTTTTGGTCTTTTTGCATGCATTTATGTTTTTATATTTTTGCTAAATTTGCATGTATAATTGTGTACGATCATGTATTTTACGAACCGTAAAGTGAATTAAAACTTCACATTTATTACGCAAGTTCCAATGTGGGTATTAATTTTATTAACCTAACCAAACGAAAAAGCTTGAGTTTTCTACTTTTTAGCCTCATATGGGTCATGGGTGCATGATCCACAAGGAACGAACAATAACAGATTTTTTATATATATAAACTCTACTTTTGTCAAAAGCAAATTCCATAAAGAGATGCCTTTTTCCCTTAATTATTATTCTTTAAAATACTTTTGATAGAAATAATACAAAGATTAGACAAAACTACTTGTCTTCCTTTGCGTATATTTTATATGCTATTTGCTCCTTTATAATATACTATTCTTTAACAAAGATGTTACCTAATTGGTTTTAAAAGATTATGTTGAGACCAAATTGTCCGCAATTGTATTGTCCGAATTGGACCAAAAAACAGGAGATTCGCTGTCAAATCAATATAATGTGATAGAAGCCGCCTTCTTCTATCCAACTAACATAGTACATAACACATAACACACTCGTACACATATTATCCCAAAAGATGAACTCATACAAAAACCCATAAACTCATCAATATAGGAAACGAAACAATCCAAATTAAATGATTAAAGTAACTCTTTTATTAGGTCGGCACCAAAATCTGCCAAACCTTAACTTGAGAGTCAAGTCCTCCACTATAAATATGATAAGAAGCCTCAGATGGTTTACCGGAATGACGAATTGCCCCGGTCAAGCACTTAACCGGTCCTATATGTCCCTCCAACATAGCTAAACACGAATAATCCGTCACCGAACATTTCCACAGCCTTATTGTCTTATCTGCTGAGCCACTACAAAGTATATCCGAAACAACCGCTAGGCATAGAACAGACTCTGTGTGACCTTTTAGCATTCCAACAATTACAATGTCTCCACCTTCTTCTCTTTCCCACACCAATATCGATCCGTCAGATCCACCCGAATGCAAAAGAGAGCCGTTAGTACCGCTCAATGCCAATGCATTAATACCTGAATTATGTTCTGACAATATTGCAACCAAAGAATGTTTCTTCTTCTTCTTCTCATTTTCCTCGTTGATGTTCTTCCTCCACACTTTGATTCTTTGGTCAGAAGATCCTGTATATATATCTCCGTTTTCGGATAATGCAACCGCATTTATTGCATCATCATGGGCGTTTGTGAATGACTCTAGGCATTTAAAATCGGAAGTACGCCAGATTTTAAGCGTCCTGTCCCATGAGACAGAATAGAGTAGCGTTCCATCTCTTGATAAGGCTAAACCCGAAACCGCGTCTACATGGTGAACCCATGAAGCTTTCTTATGCCTCCTTATTTCAACTTGGTCCTTTGGCATCAAACACTTTGCAAAACGATCGCTAATAGTTGGCATCGTTGCTACATGCATGTACTTTTTACCACCCACGTCTTCTTCAACAACGTCGTTTATCTTCCACACACGTATCTTATGATCTTGGTGTGCTGTGAAGAGTTTATCAGCCAATATTACCAAAGATTTCACTGCTCCTCCACCTCCTCTTTCTCCTGTTATTACATCGCCGTTGCTTGATACTTCCGCTAATGTTTCCAACGTGTTTGCATTCCATAATCTAACAACTCCGTCGTTGGAGCCTGTGTAAAGTCTCTTTCCTGCTAGGGTTAGAGATGAAATGTAGGATGCTGTGTGACATACAAGAGTGGCAATACATTGATAAAGTGGTTGAGAAGAAGATGTTAGATGATCTTCTTGAGAAAAATCGGATTCTTCATCGGATTCTTGAAATCGTATCATTGGTGCTTATGAAGGAAGATTGAACCAATGAGCAAACCTTGGAGAGGTAATATAAAGAGAAAAAGTTTGGTACATAGAAAGGATGAAGTTTGGGGGAAAGTAGTGGAAACAACGATTGGCTCTAAGACTTGGACTATTCTAATATATATCAATTTGGACTCTTTACATTGTGAGCAAATCTGACCGAAAACGAAAAGAATAATGTGATGGGATGATGAGTAGGATGCAACATATATATTTTTAAATGTTATGTTTATTGACATAATCTTGTTTGGTAGATTTCTTTCTCACAAAAGTGGAGAACAAAGTTAAAGGATGGCCCTAGATTATTATTTTATTTGCTAAGGTTGGGGGGATGTGTTTCATACGTTGTGAATTGTGACACATATTATTGATTTCTTATGTTAGAATTCAACATAAATTAGATGTGTCAAACACTACCAAACCACCGTCAATAGAAATAAATATTAAAAAACTAAATAACTCAAATCAAAAATAATGCACCAACTTTATCGGAACAAATAAATAAATAAATGAATGCAATATTATGTTTATGTTATGTCTTCTTCTATAAGTAAGCCAAGTCCTAGTATCTCTAGCTAGTTGACACAAAACATTGTGTTTCCAGAGAACAAAGTTTCCTTTTCTATCAAAATTTCCACTTCAAAATATGCACGAGTTGATTCCACTCTTAACTCATGTTCTTGTGTTTCCTTTAACACATATTCCAGTTGAACCAGTCCCTTTCAGAACCCTCAAAGATGAACACAATGCAACAAGCCAACAAGAATGAACAGAAGATCTCCTCTCAAGAGAAACAGTCACAAAACAAAACAAAAATATAAAAGCAAAGCACTTGGTCTCGGTTTCTTGACTCCAACGGTCACTTGGGCTGCCACAATCAACTTGGGCCTACTTCAACAACTTTTGAAGCCCATTCTCCCACATCTCAATCCAACTGCATAATAAGCCCTTCTAAACCGAGACCCATAATTGTATTTGGGATAAAACCGGATATAACCCGAAGAACCACAATTTCATACCGGTGCTAACATATAAATTTTGGTCTCATTTAAGTCATTGAAACATTGGTGAAAGTCTGCAAATGTATATACATCTATATAATAAATTTATAATCTAAAACCAAAAATTGCAAAGAAAGTTACTAACCATAGATCGTGTAATGGGAGAAAATAATTTATGTTTTTGGTGTTAGAAAGAAATATGAGAGAGAGAGGATTAGATTGTAGAAAGTGGGGGAAACACGAGAGGGGGAAATGTTTTGAAGAAGTAAGAAACATGTTGATGAAAGTGTGCAAAGGAGATGGGGAACAAAGAATGGGTCCCTTATTTACATTTTTGCCGATTTTAAAGCATTTTGATTGTTGATGAGTCAACTTCACTGTCTCCTTTGTTTATCCATCACGTAATTTTGAAATTCTAACTCGTAATTTACACGAAAAGTAACATTTCCGCAAAACATCTCTCAAATAACCACTTCAGTAATTTACATATCACTTTAGTGATTTGCTTGTTAATTATTACCAATGTCATACACTCTTTCAAAAAGCATAATTATCAAAAGAAAAAAAAAAACTTTTGAAAAGCATCGACTCTTGTTTGTGCTTGATTTAGAGAATTTCTAACGTTTTGTATGAGTGTTGATTTAAGTAAATGATATCTCTAAAGTTTGATCACATTGAATAATCGCGTCTAACATCGATGAGAGATGATAGAACCATCAACGTATGAGAATTCCATTTTCGTCTATGATAAAAAAAAATCTAAATAACAAGATCAAATAACCTTTTGTAAACAATAATTTATTAAAAAATCCGCAAACGATACTCTTTTTCCATAGATGTTAACACATTCTTCTAAAAAAATGGATAACCCTTGTTTCCTTGGTTGAACAACGATATTTGGAAGATATGATTCCTTCTCAAATATCGGTTTAAGCTAAATTATTTAACTCTTTGTTGGATAGTAACTCAAAATTTTGAGCAAGAGTCGATCTTTTATATGATTTTTTTTTTTTATGATACATTTACAATTGCTTTGTTATTTTTTTATTCTTTATACTATATTAGCATAAGATATAATAAAAATTCTAAGAACTCTATATCATAGTTGTCTATTACATTTGTCCTTCCAAACCAGCCAACGTTTTTGTTTTTAAATCCAGGAATATTGAAACTTTAGGTATATTTACGAGTTATCGTTGAAACTTGAACGTGCGGAAGACAGAGAAATAAGCTTTAATTATGGCAAAGAAAAGTTCTCAAATGGGTGGTTAGATAGAAAAAAAAAGAGCAAAACGTTGAGGTTGATTAAAATGGTGCAAAATGAGTGGTTCTGTTTGTTAAAATGGAAGAATGCACGAGTCTCATCATGCTTTCCCTTCGTTTTGTCTTTTTATTGGGACATTCTTCCAATATTTTCAAGATCGCTATGAGTAAATATTATTTTCCCCTTTTCCTCGATTTCACGTGTGGATTACTTCTTATTCTCCACTACCTTTGTCTAGCTCGGTGCTACTGGTTCAAACTCCTTTGTATCATTTTACAGTATGAAGTTAGTTCTCAATCGAATTCTATTCGACTCAACAATTCTCTTTTAACACGTTTTTAGTCTTATAATTAAATTTACAATCTATATATAATAGCAATCTAATAAATACCATTTGCACATCTGAACGGTTGCATCTTTTTATCGCAACTTTTCGTTTAAATTGGTTATTTTTTACGGTTATTTTGGTTGCGTCTTTTTATCGTAATTTTCGTTTTAGTCGGTTTTTTTTTTACGGCTAAATACCATTTGCACATCTGAACGGTTGCGTCTTTTTATCGTAACTTTTCGTTTAAATCGGTTATTTTTTTACGGTTATTTTGGTTGCGTCTTTTTATTGTAATTTTCGTTTAATCGGTTATTTTTTTACGGCTATGTCGTTTCCAATAAATACCATTTGTACATCTAAACGGTTGTGTCTTTTTATTGCAATCTTTCGTTTAAATATTTATGGTTGTTTTTCAGTTATTTTTGTACGGTTGTTTTATTGAATTTTTTTTTACGTAAACCAATAAACTACATATAAAATTGGTTTATTTCATAGTTTACATATGGATATATTTTTAATTTTTAAACTAAAATTTATATTTTACGGGTATGTTTTTTAGAAAATTGCAATCCGAATATCTTCTGCTGTTGCTTCTTTTTATTGTACCTCTTCATAAACAGTTGCAACCTTTTATTTGAATTATTGCAATATTTAGTTTATTTCACGAACAATTGAAACCTTTAGTTTATATCACAAACAATTGTAACCTTTGATTTATATATTTAGTTTATTTCACGAACGATTGCAACATTTGATTTATATATATTTTTTTGTATTTCACGAAAAATTGCAACCTTTGGTTTATTTTACAAATTGCTATAACATCTAATTATCTACCGTCGCGTCTCTCGGTATAATTTTTATAAACTAATATTTTTAATTTTTAATTACCAAAATGCATTTAAATGAGATTGTAATCGTTTAATTGAACCGTTGAAACATTTGGTTTATTTGACCAATCATTGCAATTTTTGGTTTTGTTTTACAAACCATTTTAATCTTTAGTTTATTTGACGAACTTGACGAACCGCTACAACTTTTGATATATCGCAACATTTCATTTACTTCTTTTTAAACTTAAAAAATTATTTTACGTTATGTTTTTTGAGAAAGTTGCAATCCGAGTAAATATTTTTTACGGTTGCATCTTTTTATCGTAATTTTTCATAAAATGATTGCAGCCGTTTAGTTGAACCATTGCAACATTTAGTTTATTTCACGAAAAATTGCAACTTTAAGTTTATTTTATAAATCGTTATAACATTTAATCATCTACCGTCGTTATTATTAATTTTCGTTTGATATTTTTTTTTAACGATTTTTGAAATATTTTCCCCCGCGACATCGCGGGGGTCCGGAGTCCTAGTATATATAGAATAAATTATTAATAGAGTTTCTCCGAAAAACAACTCTCCAAATCTTCACTTTTTACAACTTTACTCTATCTCCAAAAATACAAACCAGTCATAAGAAATAATACACAATATAACATTCAAACGTATCTTTTAAAAATTTTAATTTACGGTCATATAATTAAATTTTTAAAATTCTAAAAGTAGATTTAAACTTCTCGTCATGAGAGTTTTTGATTGGATATATTATTTATAATTTTTTTTTACAAAGTTGGCCGTGATAGCACCAGATTATATTATTTACTATTTTTGATTTTGCTGGAGTAACCTACATTTTTTGGAAATAGAAGATAAATTATAAATAATAGTGTTTTAGAAGTTATTATTACTTTTATTTATTTGTATTATTGTTAAGGATGAATTTTCGGGATTTATCGAATGATGTGATATCGTGATCCCATTAACTTCAGAGAGCCAAAGTCACCGAAAGTTGTTGCTTTTTCTTAATTGGTAAATTCAACAGATGTTTGTGTAATGGTGCTAATTGGTAAGAAGGAGACCCACATGTTTTAAATTTTAAATTATGTGTATATTGGCACTATTTGTATGTTTATAACAAGCCTGAAATATACTTCACGGATTACGATTTCGTCACCATGTTTTTGTTTCCAGCAAATAAGTCTCCATATGGTCATTTAGAAAACTCACCAAAACTTAACTGTAGTAACTAGTAAGTAATTATATTTGTTAGAAAAATACTTCTTTTATTTATCATATCAATTTTTTCAGTATTAATCCTGATTTAACCACTACATGCTGGTGGAAGAGAGAGAGTAAATAAGATCTTTACCACTTTGTGTTGGTCTCTCCGTAGCACGCGTGGTAGGACCTTTGATACTCTGTCATACAACGGTATCACTACCACAAGAAGGGAATGCTCGTTCGCTTCTAAGTCCAGAAGTTGACCAGACAGTGACCAATTCCTCCACCCAAATAAATGATATTGCGCCATTACTTATACTTGTTTTAATTTATAGAAAATAAAGTAACTAACACCAAAAGAGAGATTATGAGAGAAAGATCTAATAATGTTTCTGTCAAATGTTTTGAATCTGATTTCAATCACATTATTTTACATCATTTTCTATATATCTAATTATTTTATTAATTCATTTCTTACAAAAAATCAATAATGTACGAAAATTTATTCTAGAAAATACAGATTTAGTGACTCTGGGAAAAAAACTTATTATAACTTCTATTCAAACACTTATATTTAATGAACTGCTAATTATATACATATATAATCAATTTTCTGTGTTTTTTATAACATCTTAATTTGGAATTATGCTACATAGTTACGAACAAAATAAAATACACTAAATCATACTCCCTCTATCCCAATATATTACATGTTTTGACTAAAAGAGCACATATTACAAAAATATCGTTTAATATTTTAATTTAAAATAGTTCAACCAATAGTAGAAAATACTGTAAAATATAATAAGTATAAAACATGAAATTCATTTAAATTTTGTATAGAAACTTGCATTCATCTAATACATTGAAACAAACAAAACCTCCTAAAACATCTAATAAAATGGGACATAATGAGTATTAAATTCCAACAAAATCACATCACCCTAGTTCTGAACAAAAATATTATGAATCTCTTCGTATGATTTAATAGTTTTGAGAAGTAATTTGTTTTTGTTTAGGTGACTATTGACGTTTGACAATCTATATTTACATTTTAGATAATAATAAACTCTAAGCAATTAACAAGTTAAGAACTACTATATTGTGACCAAAAAATTTATCTTCATAATTTGTGTTATATATTATCATTGAAGTATCATTATCCGAATTCAAAACCCTCATAATATATACTTTGTTGAAACAAAAGAAAACTAATATATGGCATAAATATCTCTACGTTTGGTGAACCAAAAAAATATACATATCTACGTTTAAGTCAAGAAAAACTAAAATATGGCATAAATACTTTATGTTTAGTAGTATTTATTTTCCAAATAAAAGATGGGATAAGAAGAGACAAAGTAAAAAAAAAAAAAAGAGAAAGTAATAATGAAGAGAAAAGACAAAATTGGCGGGTGTTCGTTGTCAAAGAATGCATGCGTGTGGAGGAAGCTGGTCCAATGTTCCCCACCGGAAAAGTGCTCTCTCCTTCTATAACCACTAATTTGTATTTACACCCATCTTAACATTTTTCGTTACTTTCATGATATCTCATTAAAACAAAATTATACATATATCTTTAACACTTAAAACAAAGAAATCAAATTATACCATCCCTATAAATACTTTACAACAATCATTCTTCCAAAACTATTAATCAACAAACTTAATTCAAATATTACCTTCAGAAAATATTTGATTAAGTCGTCATTTGTTTTTTTTTTTGCATGATTGATGTTGGTATTTGTTATTAGGTTGTCTCAGGAAAACAAAAAAAGCTAGATCACATCCACATGCTTACTCAAATCGAAAAGAAAACAGTATCCGAAAAGCTTCACCAAACTAGAAATATAAATGACAGAAGAGGGTTTTCATAAGTGGAAACAGGTAGGGCTACGCGTAAGTCTCCCTAGGATTTGGAATCCACTATAAAAAACATTTTACACTAAAAGATTACACAAACAAAAACCTAAACCTTGGCAAAACTACGGGTTATGATTCCTAGTGGCATTTGTCATGTTTAAACTCATTTCAGTTTCATGTATTGTAGGAGTTTCGTTTCCTGGGAAATCTAGTTTTCCACCAGCTTTGTATTCATGAATATTAATTTCTCTAGTCGGCTTTGAATCCTTTAAAGTGTTAATAAAATTTTAGATGACAAAATGAACAAACAAAATCTTAAAAAACCACTCACCAACAACCAATTTGAAAATGACCTTTTATATGTGTTTCTTAAATGCTTTGTTTCAGCCGCTGTCATCTTCGATTTGATGCTTCATGCCCGGATTTGTTGCTGCAAGACCGAGAAATCGATGCTCCTCACCTGAATTTGGTTCAGTTCGATAAATGTATGCGCGATCAGAAAATTCGAAAATCGATCCAAGTTAAACTAAACTATTTTTTTTTTTTAATTATTTCGGCAGCTTCTCCGCCAAACCGAAAAATAGATTAAGCCACTTCCCAGGACTAATTCATAACATAAAATTCGATACCTACACATAATATTCCATGCAAAATATAATTTTTATTAATTTAAACCCTAACTCTTCTGTCATATTGGAATAGTAAAATAAAATTATGTTATATACAGTTAATTAATTAATGTAAAAAAGGTTTAACTCTAAAATCTAGCTTAGCATTTGATATTTGTTTAATCCCAACGCATATAGTTTTAACCCTAACAAATTGTAGACATTCTTGATTCGTTATAAACATAGAATTATAATTTCTTAGGCAGCACTATTTGTGCGTAATCTATATATACATTTTTTAAGTACATTTAGCAAATAAATCCTGAAGTTGAGAAGTATTTACAATAGAATGTCATTGTCATAAATGTTTATATATTAATTAATATTACAAAATCTTTTCAAAAATTTTTTTTAGAAACTGTGGCTTCCAAATATGGTAACAAATCGATTTTATTTCTAAATTTTCCTAATACATCTCTACCAAATTTAAACATTAATATATAATTCTTCTTTCACTTTTCTATGATCTTATAGTAATTTATTTTGAATTTATATAAAATACAAATAATTAATAAAATAAAAGATTTTTTTGCATATAATGTGATTCAAAATTTTAAAAACGGACATATATTACTCAATCGATGAAGAAAAAGTATGTGTACAATGTCCCATATTGCTTAAAAGTTTGGACAATGGTTCAGAGTCATACTATAAAAAGGATCAAAATGATTTTGAATACAAAACGGAGTTATATGGTGGGACGGGTTTGAGTCGATATTAATACGTGAACGTATACCACGGATGAAACCTAGAATTAAAAATAAAAATATAATTAAATAATATTAAATATTAAACAAACCAAACAATATTAACAAAAAAATATAACTTAAATTTAAAATTTTTAGTTTAAAAAATCGACCCGCAATATACCGTGGGGTAAATTGTTTTGATATAAAATAATATCAAATTATTATAATTGTCCATGATTATAAATACTTGCAAATATTAACACTATATCATTTGTACATCTACAAATCTTCATAATTAAATGAAGATTAATTACACATATTTCAACTATATTAATTATAATATAAAATAATTAAATGAGATTTTTTTATAATATCAACTTAAAAATACGATAAATTATAAATTATTATATAAAATACATAAAATACAATTTTTCCCCGCGGTATACCGCGGGTTAAATCCTAGTAGATTATATTTATACTTAACTTAACCCCACATTCTGAAAAACCTTAATTGTAACAACTAATCAAATCTGAATCCTAACACGTATAACCTTAATTATGCCTATCATAAATTTATACTTTCATATCTACAAAGCATAATATATTGCATGTTTTGAGTATTCTGACTTCCAACTCTTACAGCCTCATTAAAATAGGTTAACTTAAATTTATGAAAAAATTAAATGGGATTGCACATACCAAGTAGCTAGTATGTTTGATATAACTGTGATATAAATTCATTAATTTAATTAAAAATTTACATACTGTTGACTTTAATTAACAGGTTAACAATTTCAAAAGTAATGTGTCAAAAGCAAAGTTAGATTAAAAAAAAACATCCATGAGACAAAAAAATTTATTTAACAATATTTTTAAAAAATCTTTTGTTTTTATCAGTAGATACAAACTCTGTGAAAGTAAAGGGTTGGTGATCAAAAGTAAAAGAAACTTGGGCGAGTACTCGTGTGAGGTGTTACCATCGAGCAATCAAGTAATTACTTACTTTAATTCCATTTAATTTATTTATTGAAAAATGACAACAAACACACATTAAAGTATATGTGTATATATAGATACGTGTGTGCATGGGTCTCCTCTATATATATGAGTGATCAATATTAGAGTTCAGCTACAAAAGATCTTCTCATTCGATTATCTCTCTTTATTTCTTCTCTAATGAAGGGAACTCTAAGATACTTAGCAGGAATCGCAGGGCCAAATGGGTTTGGCTCAAGATCCACAGCTGAACAAGTTACACAACATAGCTTTTTTCCTTGTTCACATCTCACTGCCATAATCACTGGTTTGTCTCCCCTCATCACTTAAGCTACCATTTACTATTTCAGTCTTTATAGTGTTTTTGTTGAGTAGATATTCGCGTATCTTTCCAATTTTATTGGATGTTCCGGGAGGGACATTCTGCATTCGTGTGTCCTTCCCCTTACACAAGGAACGTTTCAACTTTCAAAGGTCCTCAACAAAAATAAAAGAATAGTTGCCAACTTACATGATCGAAGCACATCGTCGATAATTCCTAAAAGCTTCCTCAATCTAATGTTTTGAAGATTTATTTTTATCAAAAGATTCTGATACTCACAAACTAGAGAGGATATATCTTATATCTAATATTTCACTTATTGTTAAAATTATTATTGTTATAATTGTTATAATTCCATAACACCAAAGTAGCTAGGCTAGGAGTCATCCAGTAGACTTTTGTTATAAGTTGTGATTTTCCAATACATGGGAAATAAACTTTTCAGGCAAAAACACGATCAGTATATTAATATCATTATCATATGAGATATGGGTTTTGTTTATGCCGGCGACAATATATGGATTTTGTCTCCATTGAAATTTGAAACATTAGGTATGGTTGGTTACAGCATATCTCCCATATACAATTGATTTGCCTTTTGACTTTAACCTTTGAAACATGTCTCATCGTTGCAAAACATTACTTTATTTTAATTTTCTTTAGCGATCAGCCTGCCCAAAACGTACTTTATGCTATCTTTATGTTCCCTAATTTGTCGGTTAAAACTTTATGCAATGAGGGTCAATGAATAGGTTTTAAAGTGGCCTCTCTTTACTCTTTTTCTTTAAGTTGCAAAGAAAAACAAAAAGGCTGCTTTTAGAGACATCAATTGTAGAAAACCAATTCCAAATTGTAGTGAAATAATCCGGTTAATGATAGATGATTTTACTTATACCGGATTTGAATTTGAGTGTGGTATTTTTTTCATACACACACACACACTCTAATCCCTGCTAAAGCATATGAAACAACTAATTAAGTTTCACTTTCGTTAAATACACTTGCTAAAAGTAGTTTTATCTGAAAAAGTCCAAAAGCATCCATCTCAAAACTAAACTGATAAGAAGTGAAATGGTTCATATTTTATAGAATACTAGATTGTATTTATGACGTACAAAATGTTTGATTCATACTACTTTCTAACAGGAGGAACGTCTGGGATCGGTGCGGAAACAGCGAGAGTCTTAGCAAAAAGAGGGGTGCGAGTAGTGATGGCAGTAAGAGATATGATGAAAGCAGAAATGGTAAAGGAGAGAATAGTGAAAGAGAATCCAGAAGCCGACATTAGATTGTTTGAGATTGATCTCAGCTCTCTCTCTTCAGTTGCCAGATTCTGCTCTCAGTTTCTTTCCCAAGATCTTCCCCTCAACATTCTCATGTACGTAATATTCACTCTACACGCTACATCATGCACCCATGCACGTACCGATGTGTATGTTACACAATAAGACTTTAATATAGTATAATTCTAAGGGTTAAAATGAATTTTGCAGAAACAACGCAGGCGTTTTCTCTCCAAATCTTGAATTCTCCGAAGAAAAGATTGAGCTGACATTTGCTACAAACTTTTTAGGTAATTTTGTTGAATTATGAGACACATGAATATATCTATGTAGAGTGAGAGAAAATTAATGATAGTTAGTATAACTTTTCAGGACATTACTTATTAACAGAGATGCTGATGGAGAAAATGATAGACACCGCAGAGAAGAGTGGAATCGAAGGACGAATTATTAACCTTTCATCTGTGATTCATAGTTGGGTCAAGCCTGATTGTTTCTCCTTCCCTAAATTACTCCATCCCATTAGGTAATTTACATTCATTTTTCATTTTTTACGTGTGAAAATCTAAGAATTTTTTTTTTTGTAATTGTGTTGTGTAATCGTGTAGGTATAACGGGACAAGGGCTTATGCTCACTCAAAGTTGGCCACAATTTTACACGCCAAAGCGTTGAGCAAGCAATTAAAGGTACATCCACTCGAAAATCGCTAATTACATATTTACATCTTTCTTTTCTTTTTTTTCTTAACTTTTTCACGAAAATAATAATTTGTAATATTCACAACTAAACGTGTTACAGGACAGAAATGCAAATGTCACGATAAATGCGGTCCATCCAGGAATTGTTAAAACTGGAATTATCAGAGCACACAAGGGTCTTTTTACAGGTAAAGTAAAACTTTTTAACCATACATATATAGAAGTGCAAAAGGAATCTAATAAGTAAAAATTTCAAAAGAAAAATCTAAAACATGATGTGGTCTGATGATGCATGCAGATTCTCTGTTTTTGATAGCTTCGAAGCTGCTAAAATCTATAAGCCAGGTTAGTGTGAATAATAGTATATGCTTTCCTTTTTGTCTAAATAGTACAGCTATGGCCTAACAAGCTCATTCTCTTTTTCTGACACTAGATTCCTTTTTGTTTTTTTGCATCCCAAATAAAAGTTTTGTCATCATCAATATTCATGCATAGACTCAAATACATACATGCCACTAAGAATCAAATCACTCTAGTAAATTAGTACACCTCTGAATAGATTTTTATAATAATATTAACTTTCTTGAATATTTGCTTATGTGATTAGGGCGCAGCGACAACATGTTATGTGGCATTGAGCAACGAAACCAAAGGGTTAAGTGGAAAGTATTTTGCAGACTGCAATGAGACCAATTGTTCTGATTTGGCGAATGATGAGTCTGTGGCTCTCAAGCTCTGCACCCAAAGCCGTGCCTTAATCCATGATTATTTGGATGAATCTCAAAAACATTCCCTTCTTAATGTATGTCTTATGTAAATCATCTTAATAGTTTCGTTTTTTGTTAAAAGACCATTTGTCATTTTATTTCTGTAAAGCAGTGTTTTATTAACAAGCCCGATCTCATTATGTGTAATTGTCGAGAAAACCATACATATATAAATAATGATTTCTTTTAAGTCTAATATATATAAATAATATTTTGCTTTCTCATCTTAGAGCATCTCCAATAGAGAGAGGCCATAAAAGTTTCTTTAATATAGTAATTTAATATTTTTGTAACAAATAAATTATTTATTGAATTTTTCTTGAAGCTGCAGTGAGTCAACGACCTTCTTTCGGCTGGAGAAGCATTCTGTTTGGGAGAGAGCTGCTATCTAAAGGATTACTAAAGAAGGTAGGGAATGGTGTCTCTTTATTTGTTTGGATGGATCCATGGATTGATGATGGTGGTTATAGGGCTCCTTATAGAAAGAATTCCATCTTTGATGTTGCTTTAAAAGTCAATTCTCTTTTGAATCCAAGAACTGGCTTCTGGGATGAGGATGTCCTCTTTGATCTTTTTCTTCCTCAAGACATTGCCAGAATTAAAGCAATTAAACCAGTGGCGTCGCAGGAAGATTTTTTTGTTTGGCGTTTCAACAAAAGTGGTGACTTTTCAGTAAAATCAGCCTACTGGTTAGCTGACCAGGAAAAAAGTATGAACTTGAGACTTGAAGCAAATATCCAGCCTTCCACTCTTGAGCTGAAAAAACAGGTTTGGTCCCTTCAAACTGATCCAAAAATCAAGGTCTTTTTGTGGAAAGTTCTTAGTGGTGTTTTGCCAGTGGCTGAGAATTTGAATGGTAGAGGAATGAATGTGGATACTACTTGTCAGGTCTGCGGGGAATTGGGTGAATCTACCAATCACACCTTGTTCCTTTGCTCCCTCTCTCGACAAGTCTGGGCACTATCTGATTTTCCTTCTCCTTTAGATGGTTTTGGTAATGGGTCTGTTTACTCCAATATTTTCCACAACCTGGAGAATAAAGACAACAAAGCATGGCCTTACAATCTCAGAAAATGTTTTCCATGGATTCTTTGGAGAATTTGGACTAATAGAAATGCTCTAATCTTTGAAGGAAAATGTTTTTTCTGCCATTGAAACGGTTAATAAGATTAGAGATGATGTTTTGGAGTGGTTTGAAGCTCAACGGGTTGACATTGTGGAGCCGGTTTCGTTGGCTTTAGATGCTTTTGGGGAACAGTTGGATGTGGTGCAGAATGGCGTTTCTTGGAAGAAGCCTCCTTCAAATTGGTTCAAGTGTAATATTGGTTCCTCATGGTCTAGAAGGAATAATATTGCTGGTGGGGCTTGGGTATTAAGAGATGATAAAGGAAAGGCTCTAATGCATAGTACAAGATCCTTTATCTCTATCCTTAATAAATCAGATGCTTTGCTCAGGTGCATTTTGTGGGCTATGGAGAGTATGGCAAGCCACAAAATTGATAAAGTCATCTTTGCCTTTCAAGACAAGTCCCTAGTGGGTGCAGTATTGAGACCTTCTGCTTGGCCTTCTTTCAAAGCTCAAGCCATTGCCTTAAATCGTTCTCTGTTGCCGTTTTTGGAGTGGAGGTTGGAACTGGAAGTTGCTGCAGCAAACAGAGGAGCAAACCTCATTGCCCAAAGTGTAACAGGGGACTCGAGAAGCCAATCTTTTGTGGCTGTTGGACATCCGGTTTGGTTAAACCGTGTCTTTCTTGATGAGGAAGGTTTGTCTTCTGTTTGTGTGTGAGTTTTTGTTTGTTGGTATGATGCTCAGAGTTTGAGATCATTTTTGGTTAAAGTCGTGGTTGTGGTTTAAGTGTTTCCATTGGCTGTGAGAGCATTCTTTTGTATAGACCTCTCTGGGTTGGTTGTGGAGATGGTGGTAGTTTAGGCTAACTAATTCCTTTGTCTTTGACTTAGTGTAGCCTGTTGTAATCTTTTGGTTACTCCAAAATTTCAATATAATTCCAGATGACAAAAAAAAAAAATTATTTATTAAAATTTTAATTAGTTAAAAAAACTTCAACCAGTCAAATTATGTCACTTTCTCACAGTTTCTCAAACAAGAAACATTTCTGATTCTCTCTTATTTTGAATTATATTTTTATTTTTTTTACTCCTTAGATATCATATGAGAAACCTCCTTTGGAGTTGCTCTTACTATTTCTCCTTCTCTTTATCGTCTCTCTCTGTCTCAAATTAGTTTTTTT
Source organism: Arabidopsis arenosa (assembly GCA_905216605.1). Taxonomy (NCBI): domain Eukaryota; kingdom Viridiplantae; phylum Streptophyta; class Magnoliopsida; order Brassicales; family Brassicaceae; genus Arabidopsis; species Arabidopsis arenosa. The sequence goes on from LR999458.1 coordinate 7,787,196, forward strand.
TTTTTTATATAGAAACTAAAAAACGTTCCTCATTGCTTTGACTCCTCTTCCCATATATACGACCATACTGGCATACTTTATGTAGATCCTTAAGAATTTCCCTTTTACTTTTATAATTCGTTTTCCTTTCCTAATTGAACTAAGAACACTTTAGGTGAAACTTTTGGCGAAAGAAAAAAAAAATTAGGTGAAAGTGAAACCCATAGCCCTTGGACTCTTTTTAGTTTATGTACGAGACCTTAATGAGGCCATGACCCAACCAAAACTTGCGGCCCATCCCAAACTTTTATCCAAAGTTTCAAACCCACCTTTGTCGTCCCTAGTCTATACCAACATTTCCAAATCACCAACTCCCTTAGTCATTTTCATCTCTGTCCCACTTCCTTGGTTTGATTCCGATTTATAACCGTTCTTTATAATTCAATTCATGTGTCTTTTTCTTCTGTTTCTACATTCCCATGTCTATTTCTACCTTTACTCTTTTAAAATCTTCATGTTTACTAGAACCGTCGGAATAACAATGGGAAACCTCTTGTGTCCTAATTAGAGCAAACTAAAAATAACTTCTTGTGAGCTCTCTAACTACTGAATATTTGTCATAATTATAACTTTTAACTTTCGAAATAAAATTAATATAGATATTTAACAAAATTTTATATATAGAAAATTATCTATTTCATCACGTCAAAAAATACAGTAGGACCACAAACGGCTTGTTTTTTTTTTTTTCATAACAGCCTTACAAATACCAAAAAAAAAAAAACAATCTAAGAAGAAATAAAAAATCTTAGTAACAGAAAAATAACATTAATTCACACAAAATATTTTTATATTTCTGTTTGTGTGAGTCAAGGACACCTTGGGTTCCGACCAGGCCCTCCATAGTAAAAATAAGTCCCCCATACATTGTTTTTGCCTTGTCTGATGTCATAACAAGCCGGGTGATCAGCCAAAACATGAAGATTCTTCAGAGGCAAGAGATTGTTGTCCCAATCAACAACTTGTAAGTTCCTAAAGTAGGCAGCTTTCTCAAACCCTTCATCTGCGAAATGGCCGCTTCCCATTTGTGTTCCGGTGTGAGCACCGCTTGATCGGCTGTTCACAACCTCACCGCCAAATTGTACCATACTTGCATGACTCCTCAAGTGACTGAACAAGAAAGCTGGCCAGTATCCCACAAGAAGTCCATTCCCTAGTTCAAGCCACCAGTGCCCATGTTTTGGATCCTACATTAAGTTTCAATTGACCACAATATTGGCAATAGCACGTTTAGCTTCAAGACAAAAAAAAAGTATAGTATAGATGAAATAATTTCTGTAAGTCAAAACAATCGAATGTTACAAAAGCTGTGTCATTACATCAAAACCAACATATATGGCTTTGCATGGATACACATTTAATTAAACATTGTATCTATCCATCATTATGTATTCTTTATAACCAGCTTCATGTGAGTTACCAAATAAACTTATGTTTCATATTTTTAGTTATACGAAGAGAGGTCAGCTAAATTTGCGCATACAGGTTTCTAGTTGATGTACATTAAAGATTTGCTTTTACTGCAGGAGCAGTGAAGTTTCTGTCATCAATTTCATATCCTCAATTTAATGCTCTTACCAAATCCAACCTTTTTATTTATTAACAATGTTTTGAAAAAGCTGAAGCCATCTTTCTTTTATTGGTTCAGTTTATGAAATTCGAGGTTGGTTGCTTTCTTTATTGTTTCTCAAAGAGTTATAAGTATTCAAAGTACCTACAATGGCACACGTTGTAATAACTAAGCGTAGCCTCGGGGTGATTTTCATTCATTTACTGATGAGTCATATTAGGTTAAACTATGATTACGTGAGTTCTTTTTGTGACGTGAGTTATGTATGTCTATAAGTAATTTTCACCATGATGATTTGGTTTTCAAATTTTTTATGTGAAAATGGATTAAGTAGACATAACATTTAAATAAATGTTTATAGTTTACTAGGACGTATAATAACTATATTCATATATATATATATATATATATATATATTTTTTTTTTTTTTTTGTGACGTGAGTTATGTATGTCTATAAGTAATTTTCACCATGATGATTTGGTTTTCAAATTTTTTATGTGAAAATGGATTAAGTAGACATAACATTTAAATAAATGTTTATAGTTTACTAGGACGTATAATAACTATATTCATATATATTATATGCACTTTCATGTTATCTATATTTTTTGGATTTTATGCTAAGTTATATATACATGGTTCAAACAAATATCTTAATTAAGCTATATGCAAAAATATTATACTGATATACATCGTTAAACATATAAATCTTCACAAAAAAAAGAAACAGTTTTCTGAAGTGAAACTAAGAAAGGTAGCTGAAAATGTATATTAAACAAACAATGAAAGAATGGTTGGACAATTTGCTCTAATTTACAATTTTGTGGGATAAGCTCATGCTTAATGTGTCGGTTGATTTAATCTTTATTAGACATCTGCGTAGCGTATCAAGTGCGTTATTGACTTTATATATGTCGGTCTTAGTACTTTAAAAATGCAATGTTTTGTCTTGGTAGGAGGACTTATCTAAAAGAAATCTTAAGTTTGAAGCAATCATATAGCCTAAGCATTAATTACACATAACTATTTTTAACTTTAATTATAGTGGGTCAGCGTCTTCTTCTTAATATATAGAAGGAAAAAAAAAAGAAAAAAAAAAAGAAAAAAAAAGAAGAAGAACAGAACACCTATTAATGCGCTAGATTACACATTCCGACTGATTTTAATTTCGACGTTCATTGGTAAATTCAAAGACCACATGCACACGTACTACTTATAACTTGATTCTACCATAATTCTCATCAAATGATGCTATGAGTATTTGTTTTATGTGATTTGACCAAAATCATCAAATATGTACAAATTGTAAGTATTTTAAGTTTCAGGAATTTATTGTCCTTATTTATGAATTGAATATGATAAAAATATGGTTAGCAGTGTGGAAATAAATGGAAGGGAAAGAAGACTGACCTTCCAAATCATTAAACCGATATCAAACTGTCTTCCATTATAAGAGGACCTCGGGGAAATCGCTGCACCAATTGCAATTTTGTTGTTGGTTTGTACGAATCCAGAGCAGAGTAAATTGTAGCACCCAGTTGCTTGGTATGCATCAGTCTGCTTTTCCAAATTTTCAATTCAATATATTATTTTCCCTTATGATATTAAATAAATACATTAAGGAAAAAAGTTGAGAAAAAGTAGAGATTGGTCTTACCGTCCAATATGTGAAGAATCTTGGATAATTATCTCCATATAGCTCAGGACTAACCTGTAAAAAGATCAAATGCTATGTAATCAGTAATCACCAACCTAATTATTAATTGGACCCTATCTATATCCCCACCACATATCTTTTGCAACTTAATACTGTATATAACTAGTTGATTTGTCTGCCAGTTCTCTGTTTAGAAAATTAGAAGGTTGACTAATTATGCTCCTGATTGATTCGAAAGCTAATCTTTGTGTTTTTATAAATTATAAACGTAAACATCAAACACAAAAAGAATATGGTAAAACTATTATCCTTTTGTTGTTATGTGGCGTTTGTGTTTATAATAGGTACTAACAAAAAAAACTTTTGTGTTTAATATGATGAAATTGCAGACTTTTATGAAAACAATACGCACTTAATATAAAGAAAAGCAACGAAATATGGAAATAAACAATGTATATAGTCTAGTGATTAAACTTATAAGTCGGATGTTTAATCGAAAACTAGTGGCAAATAATTTTGTATAGTGAAAAGTGAATTGTATTTGTACCTGCCAACCAGCTTCAATGGTGTTTAGGTCATGACCAAAGGATCCAGAGATGAGCCAAATCTGAGATAAACTAAACTCATAAGCATCAGTAACACGTGGCGCCCACACGTTAATGCTTGCTTTAGCTCCATAGTATTGTTCTCCATTCACAAACACCACCGCATGCTGCATGTAAATTTAAACTCCATTAAGCTAAGTAACATTAATTAATTTTAACCCTAAAAATAACTTAAGTTCACACTTTGTCTTCAATATCAAGAAATCAGTTGAACGAAGACTCTTTTGTTTCTCTATCTCGATCGAATCATTTTTTTTTATGCTTTATATACTTTTTGGAGAATAAGATGCTTTATTGAACAAAAAAAAAAGTTAAAGTAAAGCATAAGAAAACATTATTATTCTCTCGCATGGTCGATTCGTACGATACAAGAGGTGAAGAAGAAGTTACCTCGTGACCACCTCCGGAGGAATCTCGTCTAATGGGTCTTCTTAATTTCCGACCAAACCGTCGAACTGAATTTGCTCTCAAAACATCATTCTTCGTTGTTTTTCTCATTGGTATTGACCCAAGTGGACAACTTTCACCGGACATACTCCATAACTGATTAAAACTTTCCTCATTTGTTGTTTCATTTCTTCTACTTGACCTGTCTGGTGAATCCTGTATGTTTCCATTAATAGAATTACTTCTTTGTTTACCTAAAAACTATAAAAAGAAGCAAAGTGAAAGGTAGATTCATTACCAGTGGCTTCTGGCCTTGTAGCTGAGGATGATCAAATGCTGGTTGTAAATGAGACGGTACACATTCTATTACATCTCCATCTGGGCTCTACAGTTTCACAATAACAAAAATGATCACATAAATGAAAAAAAAAAGAAAGAAAAACAAAAGGTAGATTAATTCCATAAAAGGGTTTGTTTGGTTACGTGGATTGTTTTGATGGAAGGTTTGTTGATTCTGTTGAGATATGCTTCCACTCTTCTAAGCTTCTGAATATCTCTGTTGGGTCTGAAAGAAGTTTGGTTTTTAAGATGAATAGCTGATCCGAGTAACAAGTCTATTTGAAGAGAGAGAAGAAGAAGAAGGCCAATAAATTTGGATGTGATGGTTGAAGTAGTTGAAGAAGAAAATGAAGAAGAAGAAGAAGCCATAACTAGAGAATGTACGGCTTGTTTGGTAATGAAATGGATATGTTTATTTGTCTCCTTGTGCTTTCTTGATTTGTTTTAGCACACAAGAACAAAGAAGAAGTAGAAGAAGAAGGTGGAACGAGAATGAGAATGAGAAGTTAGTTTAATCATATCTCAATGTCCAGACAGAGGAAAACAGAGAGCAAGCAAACAAAAAACTACAAATGTTATTTTCAGTTTGATTTTATTTCCTCTTATTTTTAGGGGGTTTCTTGGGGTTTGTAGAATCTCAAACTTTATCTCTCTTTTTCTCTCTAGCTTTTGTTTTTAAAATAAATTTAAAAAAAAAAGGAGAGAAAGAAATGAAGTAAGTGGTTTTGGGGTTGTGTTTCCGACAGAGTCTAAGCTTTGACAGGCACGAATTACCATTCAAAAGAGAGTGCTTAGAAGGTGGGCCTTTTGCCTTTTGCCTTTTCCCACGTTTTTTACCCATAACCTCATGTCCATTTAACCATTTTTTACTTGTCTACATGGTGATAAGTTAATAATAATTATCATCTTACAAACATAACGAGGATGGGGCATGGATCTATCACTATACTAAGAAAGATTAAGGTTCAAACTCTCTTTCATCATCTTATCATGAGTTTACGCAATACAAGAAAGGTGAATAAGGTAGAAACTAGAAAGTACTGAAAGACCATAATATGTCGTCTAATGATTTGTAATATTATCGTCATAATATGGATTTATAGTTGTTAGATACATGTTCAATAGAAATAAAAAATGAAAGAAGTCATTGTACTCATTATCAATTGGTTTAGAGTTTGAAATCTATTTAAAAACCCACAATTTTTTACCTCAAGAAAAAAGAAAGTGTAAGAAAAAAAAAGTGTAACAAAGATTTCTTTTTATTTTTTTCATTCTTTGGGAATATTTCCAACTCATTCGATAATAATCTTCCACCGTTTATTCATCTTATATGTATTCAATTTTTTTTTGATATAAAGTGTAAATTCTCTTAATCCTCTGGTTTTCAATTTTCATAGAATTTCAAAACTCTTAAAAGGTGAAAAAATATTATATCCTTAGCTTCCCAAACTAAAGGATGAAATATGATATAGTGTATATATCTCAACTTGTAGTTTGCTTCAGGGATTTGTTTTCTTGGTAACTGTTGTTTTGGTGTGGTAGTCTTTTCCTCAGTGTTGTCAATTATGTGTGATGGTTGTTCAAGCCGCATTACCTTATATGTGCAAACGTCGATATACAAATTTGAAAAGTTTGTTTGTATATCATACATTATCTTAAAGACAAACATTGGTATATACTTACAAAAAATAAATTATGTATAAACGAAGCCGTCTTTAGTGGAAGAACACGTGCTTAGGTAGTAGGGCAGGAGGTTTAATTCGATTTTCTAAGAGTAAAGAATGGTCCTTTTGATATATCTAAGCAAATACACTTTTCGAAAAAATATAGCACACAAAACTAAACAAAAGCTCACATTCACAAGTTGTAATTATATTTTCTCTTGTCGACCTAAACACCATGCGTCCAATCTTGTATGGTTTTGTTAGGAGATCTCGGGGATTACAAGATCGACTTGAAAGGAAAGTTAACATTTGTATAATATATTTTTATTGTTAAATAGGTAGATTTCCTATTATCATATATGTAAAGAACTTGCTAATCAAGTTATGATTCTTGTATAAATAAGCCTATTGGCTAATTGAATAATTTGAGAGAAACTATTCTACTTCTACGGTTTCCTCCAAACTTATCAGGTTTCGATTATGTTTCTGGATCTTTGTTCTAATATATGAAAATACATTTCCAATTGATACAATACTTCAAATCTTATTCAAGAACCGGACAAGAAAGAGATGGAATTCTTGTTAAATATTTAATATTATATTTACACTTAATTTAACCCAAAAAGACTTATAACTATTAAATGATATCTACATATACATTTTTACAGGGGATTTTTGCATAAAGTCTTTTGGATCCGGGTTTGACCCGGTTTTAGTCTATTCGGATCTTGGATAAGCAATTTTAGGGATGTTGTCTTAATTTCAAACTGATAAATGAAGTCATGTTGTCTTTAATTCATCTACTTATTCCGTTTAATGTTTCTTTAATTACAAATAAGTTACCTATTTTAATGGTAAATAATCTTTCATATTAATGACCCTAATAAATAGCCAATTTTAATGGAAAATCGTTTTGCATATTTATGCTCATAATAAATGTCCAGATTTTAACAATAAATATATTATGAAAAATGTATTTATTTTTAACAGTATATATATATATATTATATATATATATTATGTTAATAAATTTGTGTAAATACTCCAATAATAAGCTACGTCATTTTTCTTTTACAATAACAGATTAAATATAGGCAATTCCCCATTTAAATTGCAATAAATTTAAAATCAAAATAACAATTAATATATACATTCATAAGGAAATCATAATAAAATATGTTTATTTGAAGATTATATATCCTAATCTTCACATAATCCGTAATTATGTTTTTGATATATTTGAATATCTAATATTAAATTTCTAAAGGATTCTCAAAATATTTTTTATAATAAATATTGTGTTTACGAATAATATTTTGTTTTGTTATAAAAAGTAATATTTGTTATTTTTGCAAATGGGCGATTATGTGAGAATTTGTTTTGTTTTGTTTTGTTATACATTTTTGCAAATGTTTACGAATAATCTTGCAAAAATCTCTGCTTAGTCCACGATTAGTTTCTAAAGTTTCTAAAATAAAATCTCCGAGATATTTGATAGTATTTAATTAATACCAAATTATCATTTAATTCTACATATCTCTAACCAAAAAAACGTCATTAATATAGATAATTACACATATATTTATGTTTCCTTATTCCTTAACTTCTTCCCATATTAATAGGCTATATTACTCTTTATCTCGAGATGATTTTCGAATATTTATGCCATCTTAACTAATTACATCCACATACCATATATCATCTATATTCTCTTTATATTATGCAATAAAATATTTTTAAAACATAATTATGGCTAATTAAATTCTTTCCATTATATGGTTCCCTTCTCTAATTGAATCCATAATTCCCGCCCAAGAAAATCTCAACGATGATACCATAATTATATACTCTTCGATATTTTTCTTAATATTTGATTTTAAGAAACAAAGTTATGACTAAAATTATTTTTTTAATTCGGTTTAATGTGATTTCCTAAACTAATTACCACATTAATCGGCTATATTCCTTTTAAATGGTTGCTTAGCTTTTTTTTAAGATTCTCTGCAAAACCAAATCATTTACAATCTTTTTCAAATAAATTTTGTTATATAACGATTTCCTAATCTTTCCTTAAACATATCCTAAACTTTCGTTGTATATAATATCTTTGATTTTCTACTTTCTCTCCAAGATATTATCAAACTACCTTAACAATAAACCTAGATGCCTACCTACCCTATAAATACCACACTTTTACTCGACTAGAAGACTCATCAAACAAATACCTCTTCTTACCCATTCCAATCTTTATTTGTTATATGAACTTTCATTTTTCTGATTCATGAATTTAATAAACATTTGATGTCTTGCGCAGATAATCCTATACAAGATGAGCAACCCATTGATGATTGCCATTATCAAGAGCATATGCTTTAAATTTACGTCAGATTCTTTCATATGGTTAGTTTTTTTTATTCACCCTATTTTTCTAGGTAAATCTTCATGTTTAATGATAATCTTAATATATATATATATATATATATATATATAACTACAGTTTGATAGCATTAATTTTTAAAAAACTTAAAAGAAAAAATAAAAAACGAAAATACAAACTATAACCCAAATGTTTTGAATTCCACTCATGCTTACAAATGAGATCAACAATTTCATACATCCAAATTGTAAGACATATATAATTGATTGTAAATTTTATTACTGTAATAATTCTTATTAAAGTATACTTATTAAACTCATAAACTCTAATTTCTATAGTATATAGTATAAATGTGGATCCAAATATTTAAAATTTATTAAAAAATTAAATATTATAATTATTTAAACTTTTAAAAAAGTCTAACTTTATTAAACGTTTTTATTATTTATAATATTATAACTTTTATGAAGTTTCAAATATTATAAATATATTTGAATTTTATAAGAATTTATAAGTAGTTTAAACATTATAAATATTTATAAAAGATATTAATACGAGACGGTATACTACGGGTGAAATCCTAGATATAACAATCAAAATACAATTATGAAGTTTGGGTCGTATTAAAACTTTTATGAAGTTTCAAATATTAGAAATATTTGAACTTTATAAAAAAAATTACAAAAATAATGTTTAATTTCACAGGACGGGGTTATATAGTGGGACGGATTTAGATCGATATTAATACGGGATGGTATATTACGGGTGAAATCCTAGAATTAGCGATCAAAATACAATTATACAATCTTAAACACTAAATAAAACAAATACAACTTAAATTTTGATTTTTTAGTTATAAAATATTGACATGCGGTTTACCATATATCTATAGATCATTCTAAAAAAATCATTTTTTTATTTAGGGAAAATATAGACCCGCGGTGTACCGCGGGTTAATATCTAGTACTAATTAATAATAGATACAAAAAAATATTCACTGTTTCAACAACCAAAAAATATATATTTTTGTCTAAATTGTATATATAGAATCAAAAGTGTGTACGTAAATGTAGTTTTTTCAAAAATGTAGAAAACGAATACGTGTTGAAAACGTTATTATATGTATATATGTAGTAAATAACTCGACTAAACTTTTTTTTAGAGCCGTGCCTCCTATCATGGAGAGATGGCAAATGTCCATGGCTACAAATTAACTTTTTCTTTATATAAATAAATTAGAGGCCACATTAAAAAAAAACTAAACTTATATGTTTAGTTAGTTTGATATAATGTGGTTCCTTGAAGTATATTTGTTTCTGGTTTCTTTAGTGAAAAGTTTTTTTCTAGTGAGATTTGTTCTAATAGAAATTTTCTTAATTCATTAACGTATTTCACTTTTTCTTAATTTGACACACATGCCTTAATAATATTACTATAATTAAAAACTTATAAGCTTAAATGAACAAATTGTGTTTTCAAACTTGTCTCTTACCGGTTTAGTTTATCATTATTTTGTTTGAGACAATATTATGGTTATTTTTAAAATTTTATTACAAGAGTCATACATATTTTTCCAACTGCCATAGGCTTTCGACGAGCCTGAGCACGACACTGGCTCTAAAAAAATCTTTTACTATTGAAAATAATCTAATTAATACTTAAGTAAGATAAACACTAAAATAAAATATAGTCTTTATATCCCAAACTCAAAGATTTCAGTTAATTTCTTTGAAAACAAAAAAGTTAATACTAAACATACGAGAGACTCAAACTGGAAACAAATATAATAGATCATTTTATTCAAACGAGCTGTTTAAGTGAACATTAATTTTAATAGTTTCAAACTTTCAATTAGTTTAAAGATTGTAAACACCTAAAATAACAACACCTTCCCTTTTTTTGTTACGTTGTTTCCTTACGTATATGAGAGCTTTATAAGATTCCGATTAATTATGATTATGAAGCTAAAAATCTTACCTCGCAAAACAGCATCCATGCAACTGACGGGTTTGTTCTATTTGTAAATAACAAAGACCAAAAAGGAGTTTTGACCTCTCAGGTGAGGCAATCAAGCTCTTCCTCTGTGGTGTCTTTCCGGAAGCATGTTACACGACCAAACTACAAATATTTTTCTTAATGTTAACTTTTATACTTTGAAATATATACTAGAAATGTAGAATACAGTAACATACCACAACTTGATTTTAGAATCCATGATTTTTGTTTTGCTTTTTTGTTTCTTTTTAGAACACATAATTGAGCCAATGCCCCAACAAATAGTAGAATACTACCACATAGGTGAAAGCAGATAGAAAGACGACGAAGATGATATTTTCTTACACATTGGTGACGTATCTCTATATTGCCTATGTGAGCACATCACAACTTGATATAATGGAGCACTCAAATCCATTATATATATCTGTATATAAATTCCTTACTAACATATTTGGTGACAACTTTGGGGCGACCAAAGATGGCTGAAGATCATTAGGTTCCTCTTTTGCTTTTTTGAACTTTTAATATGGAGACCATGTGCTTTGTCTTTTTTCTTCAATTATTTCAGTGCTTTAACTAAATAATATATAGCATTGACAAATTTTATATCCATAGGATTTCAGGATAAGTACTATTCGCAGAGGTATATGTTGAGTTTAAACCAAGAATGTAGTTATCCACAATTTGGACCTATATTGAATTGTATTAAACGAATTATATGTAATTTCAACAAAATTGTTAGATGAGAAAATATAGAAGCAAACTGCTCAAGATGGTGGTATGGTTCAAGATTCATTTTACTAGTCGAGGCCAGCGAGCGAGTCCCGGCCCACCCATGAGACCGAGTTCCGTAGACTGCAGCTCCAAATTAACTACTTTAAAGTGTTACCTCCTCCTCTATCAAAACTTCAGAAATTGTTATTCGGCCAGAAAACTTTTTTAGAAAAACCTTAATCAATGGATTTGGACTTCAATATAAGATAATGTGATTGTAAAAATAGAACAAATTAAAACCGAAGCATCAATTTTTTTTTTTTTTTTTTTTTGAATATCTGGAAGTTCAAGCCCGAAGGCCTTACATCTCTCAGAGGCGGAACCCACACTAGGTTAAATTTATCTCTTTTGGAGAAGAGATACCTCTCCCAACGGGCGTCGAACCAAGTACCTCCACCTGGGAGATTCAAAAAACATCAACTTTTTTTTTTTTTTTTTTTTGACATCTTTGGATCGACAAGACCCGATCCATAGCCAATCCCTACTACGCGGGGTAATGCGACTTAGGTTATGTTTGTTTGATCATCTGGCATTTCTATCCAGATGGTTCATCTAAATGTTCCATCCAAATGCTCCATCTGAATGTTGTTTGTTTTAATTTTTGGATGTTCATTTGGATGGAGCATCTAAATGAACTTTTGTTTGTTTGCTTAATTTTTATAAATCTTCATTTTTATCTAGATGACTTTAACAAGAAAATGACTAAAATATCCATACTTTTAATCTAATTATATTTTAATTTTAATCTCACCTATATTAATTTAATTATTGTTCTAAAAATATATTTACAAATAAATAATTTCAAACTATGATTTTAACATATAAAAATTAATTTTACGGTTTTGACGGAAAAATATGATTTTGCGGTTTTGACGAATTCCACAATTTTCTATTAAAAATCATTATTTCACTTTTTGGCGGGAAAAAACACAATTCCGCTATTTTATGATTTTGACGGAAAATGATAATTCTTGATTTCACTATTTTTAGAGATTTTTTTGTGCAAAGATGTGATTTTTAGAATATAAAATGAGAAATATATGAAAATAAACATTATTGGATATATGATTGAAAATGAGGGTATGTTTGTCATTTGTTATTTTTGACTGGATCATCTCCATCCAAATGCACCTATCATGTTCATCCAAATGAGTTTGACAAATTTGCCTAAAATTACAAACTCATTTAGATGATCCATCCAACTGATTCATCCAAATGCTCTCTCAAATTGTCAAAAACGAACATCATTCTTGATCTCCGTCGAGATGATCTATCTGAATGGAGAAACGAACAGGCCCTTAGTGGAATCGAACTCCGGTAGGGAATGCGGAGTCAAGTGGATTTAACCACTTGACTAAAGACACATCCCCAAAAGCATCCACTTGACATAATATTTGTGGTTATTGACTGGCACGTGCTTACCGATTACTTTTTCATTGAACATATAAAGTCTGCTTTACAATGGTCTCAAAAGAGAACAGAGTTTGTTAATCAAAACTGCTTAATTATTTATTGTTTCTACCAAAAGGACTAAACATGATTTATATATATTGTTTCTTGTCTTTGTTGTCTTTCATTTCGAATGTTTGATCTACCAATAATGCGGGGTCGATCATCATTAAAGTTTCCACCAATTTTGTTAAATTTTTGTAGCGAGTGAAAGCAATAAGTCTTTTGTAATTATTACGCTTTTGGAAGAAAATAAAAGAACTATATAGTCCATCCGATTAAACGTCGGTCAAAATTTCCGAACGAGAAATTTAGGGACTTCGAAAGTGGTATCGATTGGCTAATGAAAGATGTTGCTCCAACCGTAATCAAGTAGTTAGAGCACTCATATCCCATCTTTTTTCTCCGCTTTTGACAATCTTGGTACCATGTAATTATTAGGTTTAACAACATCTCAACACTCTTCATTTGTTTTTCTTTCTTAAACTCATTTATAATTTATTTATGAAAGAATTAGTGAAAATGAACCGTAAAAGTTTGAAAAATATTTTTTGGACCCTTCTTAAACATTTAAAGAAAACAAATCTTTCTATAGAGAAATACACTATTACCCTTTTCAGAAGATAATTTTACGAAAACTGTTTGATAACGTTTTATATGAACTACCCAAAATGATCGAAAACAATACTCGGAAAAAACTAACACCATTTTTTAATTATGATAAAATTTTGTTAAATTTTGACAAATATAACTAAAGACTTTCGGATATTTCAGGTATTTTGGTGTAAAACTAACTACTATCTTTGGATTTATAATTATAGTTTTGGGTATTTGAGTTATTTCAAACCTAAATGTAACTAACATTTTTGGGTACATAATTGTATTTTAGATATCCATTCGGTTCTCGGTTCAGTTCTTATTCTTCGGATATATGAGTCTAGAATCCATTCGAAGAGTTACTATGATTCCGGTTCGACTCAGTGTTTTTCGGATCCGGTTTTATCCTGGCATAATATGTAGCATCTTTTGCATGCACTCTTTTGAATTTTCGGATTGACCTCAAGTATTTATCGATTCCACTCCTAAGGTTCATACATGGTAGGATGATGAAATGAATTTTGATTGAAAATGCTAAGAACATAAAACTAGACATTAGAAAATATCGATAATAAGAGAAAAAAGAGACAAAACAAGATCTTAAAAGAAGCAAAGAACAAACTGCAAGAGATAATAAACGATTGAATAAGTAAGAATATGCACGGGCAACGGAGCAAGATATATTACTACTCAATTTAAGATGCTAGATTAATAAGTTAAGCATATCTCAAGACAATAATTTAACACTCAAGTAGTCCAATCGACTTTCAAGGTATTAATTCATAATTAGATCCGCTTTCAAATTTCACTTAGAGATTAAGAAGCTATTCAATTATGTCCATCAAAACCACTTAACACCCTAGACTCAATATGGGAATGCAAAGCTCACATAAAAGAGTTGGTTCAAACATTTTTATAAACATTTCGAGCATAAAATGCCTAAGATCTAGATATTGAATGATCTAGTCAAATGTAGATATAATTTCACTTTAGATGATGAAAACAATCAGATGTAGCCGTAAGCATCAAAAATTAACCATTAAACATCCTATTCTACTTAACCCATCATCCACCTAAAGAGATTACTCAGACATGATTAAAGAACAAGGAAAATTGAAAAGCATAATTAAGACACTTGTTACTTGGTACACAATTGCTACCTTTCCTAATGAAAATGAAAGGCACTAGAAAACCAAAACACACGCTGATAGGTATGGTGGGCCTGGAAATGCCAAACTTGTAGCTAGTAGATCTAACAAAAACAAGCTTGCTAATTGGTACACACCCCAAGTGCCAAGTCCGTCCACCTACTGAAAATAGTTCAAATGGAGCTAAATCCAAATTTTGGGTCCCAAGAATAACTCAGGGCAAAGTCAACCGCTTAGAAAAAGGCAAGAGAATGTGCACACGGTAGCTGCTTTCAAGCAGAGACATATATAGGCAGAGTTCACATTACGTTAACCGGCCTTTTGGGTAAGAAACTAATTATGGAGAATGTAATCAAGAACAACTGCGGGAGAATTCTCAGTTAAGAGGAGGAAAAATTCGCGGCTATGCAAGACATGAGAAAGATTTTACCAGCAAGGAGTGAACGGGTTACTATCAGTAGTATAGTAGCATTTAAGGAGAACAAATATATAAGTTGGTTGAAATAGAACATGAATGCATAAGTATGAATGTGTTAAACTTGGTGTTGTACAATACGTTAGCCATTAATCAGCATGCAGTCCTATCCAAATGTACAACAACCATGGATTTGAACTATGTTTGGTATTTGTCAAGACCTCATCAGGAGACTGACGTTGATGTGCTTACACCATCTCCATTTTGGATATTTTATCATGATTGATATATTAGCTACAAGGTTATTTATATATTCGTTTTATCTACATATACATTTTTACAGGGTTTTTTTGCATTAATTCATTTGGATCCGGGTTTTACCCGGGTTTAACTCTATCCGGATCTTGGATAAGAAATTTTAGGAAATTTTTAAATAAATCGACTTTAAAACGACCTGATTTTATGGCAATCGGGTATAAGTATAACACTAACACATTTATTAAAACGAAATTAATTCTTTTATTATCCATATTTAAGGTTACCTATTTAATCCTAGATAATCTTTCGTATTAATGCTCCTAATAAATAGCCATATATTTGGAAAGATTGCAATCTTATATTTAAAATTCTTTAGAAACAAATCGACATTAAATTAACTAACTAAACATCCCTAATTTTTAGATTTGAGTTTCAAAGATATGGAAATCAAATATTTAATTTTAAATACTATTAAACATAATATCGAGAATATCTAGCAAATAGAAACTACTAAAACAATAAAATCAAAATCAAAATCAAATCTAAATTTCTAATGATTATTCCACATACCTTATCATAAATAATTAATACAATATAAATCATTAATTCATTTTTTAAATTAGGAGAATTTAAACGTTAGTTTCCAGAATCTAATTTGGTTCCGAAATTAATGCACATAATAAAACAAGGATTAATTGTTTACACGAGGATCCGATTTATTTAACATTTATTTAGCAACTAATCTACATATACATTTTTGTTTAGAATTTATTTTCTGTTTCCTTAACTTTTCCCACATTAATTGACCTGATTTTATGGCAATCGGATATTTGCTAAGTATAACCAAAAAAATAAATTCATAACGACATTAAATATTTAATTACCAACCAAATCGGAAATATATGTAGATTTTGTAAACTAACCATATTTGTTTATCTCATTGTACCCGTTTTAAATGTTTATCTATTTATTATTGCAATTTTTTGTTAAAAACAATCTTATAGAAAACGTATCTTAACAAATATTGTAACTAATCAATGGTGTTTCTATAACAATTCGTCACTTTGAAAATTAATAAATGGATGTTTCCTAATTACTAGCTTATCATACCTAACATAGCATGTATTGTTATGATTTTTAGAGATATTTAATACAATTATTTGGTATTAAACTCCTATTTCCTACATTACCTACGCATAATAACCTCCTATTCAATTACATATCAACTCTTATTTCCTATATTTTTTACGCAGAATATCCTCTTATTCGATTACATATCAATGATATCTTACCTAATTACTACTCAATAGCAAGAAATATATCACATATTTTTAAAATTTTCACGAATTCAAATTTTTAATTCTAAATGCCTTATGGTTCCAAAGATATTATTCTTGATCACCAAGATCTTCCATAACTACTTTACACGACTATAAATACTCCCTATTATATCATCTTCTCCGATCATAAAACACAGTGCA
The DNA here is from genome assembly GCA_905216605.1 of Arabidopsis arenosa. Lineage (NCBI taxonomy): Eukaryota > Viridiplantae > Streptophyta > Magnoliopsida > Brassicales > Brassicaceae > Arabidopsis > Arabidopsis arenosa. The sequence continues at coordinate 7,803,955 of LR999458.1, forward strand.
ACTAATTCTTTTTCTAGCATAGAAACCGTGAAACTAATCTCTTTTAGTCTAATATTTTCATCACGATTTCATTATTATTAGAGAAAAATTACTTTTATTCCTTATCTATTTTACTTTAATATTTTCATCACTAATATTATTGTTTTTTTCGTTTTTAATTTAGGGTGTTAAGATCCATGCTTCTGTCAACAAGGATTTGATTGGTGTAACGTGAATTTATAAGCATCAAAAAGGAGGTGGGTATTACAATAGTGGCTGCAACATTTGCCTTTCTAAGAGACTTACGTTGTCAACAAAAAAAAACAAAATTGAAAACAAACAACTAATGTGGTGTTCTAAGAAGTGTTGCAGCTTATTCTTAAAAGGTACGTTTACTTTAGCATTATATTTCAAAATATTATAAATATTAAAACTTTATTAAAAGTTAAATATGATAATTGTTTAAACTTTATAAAAAGTTAAACTTTATAAAACGTTTTAAATATTTATAATATTAGAAATTTTATAAAGTTTCAATTATTATAAATATTTCAACTTTATAAAATTTATAAGAAGTTTATATATTATATATATTTAAACTTTATAAAACGTTTAAGTTATTTATAATATTTAAATTCTATAACAAAGTTTATAATATTAATAATATTTTAATTCTATAACAATTAAATATATATATATATATATATATTATATGCTTTTTAAGTAAAATACTATTAAAAATGACAAAATGATGTTTAATTTCACGGGACATGGTTATATGGTGGGATGGGTTTGGTTAGATATTAATACGGGACAGTATACTATGGATGAAATTTTAGAATTAACACTAAATACACAATAATACAATCATAAATACTAAACAAAACAAATACCATTGGTCAATCCCTAAAATGCAAAATATTATAATAAAATGCAAACAACAAAATAAATTCATATTTAAATCCGCTATATAACGTTTTTTAATGAACTGTATGTTTTTGTTTCTATATTTTAAAATTGAAACCTAAAACATACTAAACATACATTATATATATATATATATGCATATTTAAATCAAACAAAACAATAGGTTATATATGTAGATAATCTGAAAAATTAAAGTTTTAGTTTTATTAAATAAAAATATAGGCCCGCGGTGTACCGCGGGTTAATTTCTAGTATATGAACAATATGTGAGGTATATTTAAAAGTATAATTAATTTGGTTATATATTAAAATCTTACCAACTTGTAAAACTTAGCTATAATTGAAGGCTATTATATTTGAAAACCTAAAACTTTTTTTTTTTAATTACCCTTATTATTTGCTTACCATAAGACAAACATGATATTGTCGCTAAAATATAGCAAAGAAAAAAAAAATCAAAAACAAAACAAAATATCGTGTTGCTCTATCTAAAGTACTTCATAATCTTTTATAAGTATCTAGTAGAAATAATAGAGTGTATATTTTTTTTTGGACAATTAATAATAGAGTGTGTAAGATAATGAATCCATCCATGATTGTAAAAACATTAATAGAAACAACAATGACCAATAATTCATTTTTCTTCTTCTTCTTTTTGCCATTAGAAAAAAAAAAACTACTTTGAACTTTTATTGAAAATATTATATTCTTTGTTTTAAGTGGGATAATATTCTTTAGACATGTTAATTAGGGCCAAAGCCCGCGGGCTAGCCCGGTCCAACCCTAAAAAACGACGGGCTCGAACTTCAAAATATATGTCCAAAAAAAATCGGGCCTTTCGGGCTAGTCCGAAAAGCCCTTTAAAAAATATTTTGACTTTTTTTTTGTTAATATTTTCGTTTATTTGTAAGGTTTGTAGTAAAAAAAGTTTTTGATAGAGTTAAAAATCCTAAACTTAGTTTTTTAATTATGTATTACTATAAATCTAAAAAGCAAATATTAGCTCTACTACCTAATTTGAATTAATTTTATTTTATATTTTATCTAGTATAAGTTTAAACAATTTTTTTGGATTATTTATTTGATTTTAACTCTCTTTTTTAAAAAAAGTAAATTAACGTTAGTGGTTATTTAAATTTTGATTGACTCGTTTCATATATAGATTGTTTTTTTAAGAGATACTATAAATTATAAATTTGTTTTTTGTTGTCGGAAGAAAAGGTCAAAAAAGCCCGGAAAAGCCCTGTAGCCCTGTTAGGGCCGGGCCAGGCTTTAAAATATAAGATCGAAATTTTTACGGGCCGGGCTGGGCCGGGCTCAAATATGTACAGGTTTTGCGGGCTTCGGGCCGGGCCGGGCTACCCCGATTGACATGCCTAATATTCTTCTAAAGAAAAGGAAATTTATGTATTGTATCTATGCGCTATGAAGAAATTCAAACACACTTCTTCTCACCAAATTGACTATACTCTTTTCATGGTTGTGGATGAATTACAATGAAAAGAGCATGCACAATTGCAAATAGAGTTTCTGTCTCTTTAAAATTGTCCTGCCAACTTAGTGATTTGTGAAGAAGAAAAAGAGAAGGCGTGGGAATATAGGGTAATATCAAAGTGGGCCGGGAGCAATGAATCATGTTGGATAAGACTGAAGAGCTGGACTGGTCCAGGACTTGTTCAAATTGATTTTTGAGTTAATTTTGTGATGTTTATGATCCTATAAGAGCAACATTATTGGTAGTCTCTTAAGACAACTCTTATGTTAAGAGACATGTCTTATAACTAACAAAAATATCTTAAAATCTCTTAAATAAGCAAAAGACATGTCTCTTAACATAAGAGTTGTCTTAAAAGACCATCAATAAGGATGGTCTAAGAAGTTAATCAGAAGCTCTTTTTTTTTTTTCTTACTTTCACATGGAACTAAAGTAAGCCAAAGTGAAATGTTTACTCTTCTCCTTTAATCGTGGCTGTCTTTTCCTTGTAGAAATTTTTTCTCACATTAGCAACAAATTTTCTTCAAATCTCAATCAAACAACAGCTTTCACATAGACATTTAGATATTTCTATTTATCAAAAGGAAAAGAAGAAACGAAAAAACATTAGTTGATTCACATTTAGTTTAATAGAAATATCTTGTGTCTTAACAAGACAAAACACTTCTTACTATCATGAAATTGCCAACGTCACTAACTTTTTCATCTTTACTTTTCTTTCCTTTTGTCAATAAAGAGAAGATCAATTACCACCTCGAGGGAAAAAAAACATTATAATTAATTACTACTATATATCCACTATCAACTGTAAGAATATAAATTTTTATTAGTTACACTAAATATTGTCTTTTATATAATTACAACAATATATACCCACACCAAAAAATAACTAACCCATGATGACATCAATTAATATGTATTTTTCTAGAAAATATATTCCAAACATCATCTCCGTGAATTTCATTGCGAAGATCTGTCCAACCGCAACAAAACATGTTACTTGATACTCCATTTGTAGCATTATAAGTGATTTTTAAAAAATTTATACACAAATTCATAAAATACATAATTTTTATTTAATTTATCTCTTTTACATAAAACACCATTGAGTAAAATGATATCAACCAATAAAAATATATACTCTAAAATATATTGGGTCAAAAAAAAAAAAAATTTGCATAAAAATTTGAAAATATCACTTAAAATGAAAAAACAAATGATTTTAAAACATGACTTATAGTCTTATAGACTTATAGTGATACACAGGGATATTAAAATTCAGCTAAAAGAAAATTAAAGATCCGACCCAAATTCCAAAAAAAAACCCAACCAAAGTTTAACACAGCCCAAAACAAATAAGTTAACTGAACCCAACCACCTATATAACCCGACCCTCCCCAAATGACATTAAATCAATCAAATACTCCCTCCGTTTTCGAATAGTTGTCGTTTTAACTATATGCACACAAATTAAGAAACTATTAATGTTGTTAGTTTTTCAATATAAAAATATCATTAATTATCTACCTAAACATAATTTAACCAATAGTAAATCAAGTTGCATAATAAAAATAAGGGTTTTGTGCAAAAAAACCCTCGAAGTAGCCAATTTTTGCAAGAAAACCCTCCATCTCAAATAAATGCAAGTCAATACCGCCATCTCAAAAGTCACCCGCAATATAGCCCTCGCGTGTATCGATGACGTGGCAGCCGTTAACTCCGTCAGTGGGTTTTGTGCAAAAAAACCCTCGAAGTAGCCAAATTGCAAAAAAAACCCTTCATTAAACCAATTTTTGAAAAAAAAACCCTTTCGGGTATTTTAAAATTCGGGTACGGGTTCGGGTTTACCTATAATACCCAAAAATAAAAATTGTTGTATGTAAATCTATCAACCCTATTGTTCGTACCGAAGTTGCAATAATAAATAAGTAGGAGTTTTTGGGAGCGAACAGAGATATTTCTCTTATTAACGATAATCGTGCTTCTGTGATTACAGAGATGGAATTCGAGTGAACGAGAATACGAAATATACGCAAGAGTTAGCTATGATTTTTAGAGAAGTAATATATGTTTTGTCGAGGCTCTGAGCCTTACAGAAGGTGATTCCGTGTCGGGCACGTTTTTCGAGGCTCTGAGTCTTACAGAAGTTGATTTCGTGGCTTGCACGTTTTTCGAAGCTCCGAGTCTTACAGAAGTTGATTTCGTGGTTTGCACGTTTTTCGAGGCTCTGAGCCTTACAAAATATTTTTTCTCTTTTGCGACGAATTTGGGCTTTTACAGAAGATTTTCTGCTTTTACAGAAAACTTATGTAAATTTTACAGAATTCTTCTGTTAAACCCTAGATTTTTCCTTCTCCTATAAATGGCTCCACCATGTCTTACTTTGATCATGCCAATGATCAGAAATTTAAGAAGATATCAAAATCGATTATTACCATATTGTTTCCTTTGCTTCCCCGTACAATCGAATTCTCCAACAGTCGCTTTTTCAAAACAAACCTTGGCTACTTTGAGGGTTTTTTTGCACAAAATTTGGCTACTTTGAGGGTTTTCTTGCAAAACTTGACTACTTTGAGGGTTTTGTTGCACAAAAGTTCACTCGTCGTGACGTTTTGGAACGGAGTTAACGGCTGCCACGTCATCGATACACGCGAGGGCTATATTGCGGGTGACTTTTGAGATGGTGGTATTGACTTGCATTTATTTGAGATGGAGGGTTTTCTTGCAAAAATTGGCTACTTCGAGGGTTTTTTTGCACAAAACCCTAAAAATAAATATAAAAAATAAAAAAGTAATAAATTTTGCATCGAAAACTGAAAACGACAACTAATTAAAAACAAAAAAATTTCTCTAAAACGACAACTATTCGAAAACGGAGGTAGTAGATTTTACTCTATGTTGAACATGAAAAAAGAAAACTTTACTCTATGTAAGTAAGACTCACATACATAGCATGGTAGGCCACTAGGCCTAATTGCATGTATACAAATTTAACTAAATTGAAAAGAAAAAAAAAAATGTGACAATTTGGTCATATTACTCCCGACTACATTAACATTCGTAAATAGCAGTCATAGGATACGAACTTGAACTCTCTTTTTTTTTTGTTCATAATTAATTTTATTGTTTCTCAATTATATATATTTTGACTAGTAATCTATAGGTTAATTCAGTAACGAATGGTAAGATTGATGAACGGATGGACCATCAATCCACTACGCAGTTAAGGGACCAACTTTCCTCAAGTGAGGAAATAGGATCGCGACTACCACTTCCTACACACCCGTGATAATATTGTCAACGTCATTCATGCTTTTTCACCTAAATTTCTTTATCTTAGTGGACTAGGCAATCAATTTGAAAACTCTACACTGAGTTCCAAAGTTTAACAAAACCATAAATGATACAAATATGTTATGTTTCGTCGTACAACAAGTTTCACTTTGGCTACACACTAAAACAAAAAAACTAACAATTTTCCATGATTAAGGTCAAATGCTGATAAACAATGTATTTTACACAACGTTAGATTCTTGTTTCTTGACAGTCGATCTGTGTTTGCCGGAAATCCGTCAAAAACGATTGTTTTGTGATGGATTTCTGACAGCCATATATATATATGTCAGAAATGAGTTATTTTCTTCTAATGGTTAAGCATCGTCTTTCGCATTTCAACTATCACTTTTTCAAAGTTTTTGGCTATAAAGTTCACAACCATAAGGTGTTTTATCCACATTGGAATGTTTTCAACTAGATCCACCCCTCTTTTATAGTCCCTCATTCCAAAATAAAACACAAATAACGTAAAACTTGTCCTAAGGAAGCATAAGTTGTACGCTTTCTATAAGGGCCGGACCAAGTAAAAGAAAATATAAATTAATTTGAAGCTAAACATCATAAGTTTGATAATAATCAAAGAAAATTTTCCAATTTATCGTGACAAGGTTTGCAACAAATCAAAATCAATACAACGACAACGTGAAAATAAAATAAACATAAACCTTTTTTACTCATAAATGAAGTGTCCTGGACCATGAAGAATGCATGAGAAGACAGGGTAGGGAGCAATTCTAGGGAAAGACGGACGACAACAAAACGTCAAACCTAACCTATAAAAATTAAAAACGTGAATCATATATAATGAACCGTAATGAAACAAGAAAAAAGTTAATAGTGAAAAGTTTAAGAAAATGAAGCTAATAATGGGTCTTTTTAACATAATAGTTTCACATGTAACCACAAACACACACTAATAATGTTTGAAATGTAAACTAAGGGAAACTTAAATGATTTCTAAGTACAAATTACAAGTACATGATGAAAACTGAAAAAGGAGCAAATGCTCGGAAGTGCATTAGCAAACAAGATATTTTTAGGAAATTTTGAATAACTTACACATTTTGATAAAGCACAAAAATTCTCAAAAGTCACTTTTTTTTTTTTTTGGAATAATCTAGGGCATGGGCAGTGGAGCATCTTCACGGTTGTAAGTGGTAATAAAAAAAGCAAAAAATTGTCTCTCTCTTCACATCCGGGTGTAAGTTTACACTCGGGTGTAACACTCACTCTCTCTCTCTCTCTTCTTTCTCTCTCTCTTTTCTCTTTTTTAGACAACTTTTGCATTAAATCAGTTTTTTTTTAATACTTACACCCCCCCAAACAAATGCCCCACTGCCCTTGGTCTAAGGTTTCAAGAATAGATAAATAAATCATCAAATAATTGAAAGCACAGTAAAACTAAAATCTACATCTCTTGCTACTAAAAAGAGAGTTGTGATAAGGTGGTGGGGCCTTTCATTTGGTCTTCTTTATTTTGAGTCCATATATAGAGAAATTGGAAGAAGCTGATCAAAAGGTTCAAAACCAAAACCACTTTTCAAACATTGGAAATAACTAAATAGTGAACACAAAGATGGCCAAAGTGTTGACACTACTTGTTCTCCGACTACTCATGAACCTCTTACTTATCGGTTGGATTTCTCTCTGGATCGTCAAACCCACGACCCTATGGATACAATCTTGGCGTCAAGCTGAAGATACCGCCAAACACACTTTCTTCGGCTACAACGGTAAACCCTCAAATAAACCACACAAAAATCTTTTATTGTACTTCAATATAAGTCTAATTTTTTGCATTTATGACTTGTAAGGTCTCAACTTTGCCGTATTCTCATTCCCTCCTATTGCTCTCTCTATCGTTGGACTCATTTACTTGAGTTTACTGCCACAACATCATCATCCAACAAGGTAAAAATAATTTCAGTCCCAAGTCAAAAGTTGAAAGTAAGTAATGATCAAAACTTTGAAGTAGTGTTTTGTCAAGTTGTAGAGGAGGTAGGAGTGCAGCTATTACTGTCTCAAGACCAGCCATTATCAATAGCTTCATTGGAATTGTGTCTTGTTTCGAGATACTTGCTCTTCTTTTGTTCCTCCTCTATCTTGCTTGGAACTTCTATGCCCGCGTCTCTAACGACTTCAAGAAGCTAATGCCTGTCAAAACCCTGAATCTTAACTTGTAAAACCTCTTTCCAATTCCAAATTCAGCAGTCTTTCTATTTATAGTTGTTAAATATTAATTGTTGACTTATTATTATATGTTTTCAGATGGCAGCTTAAGTACTATAGAGTTGCTACAAGGTTCGGTCTATTAGCCGAAGCATGTCTCGCTCTTCTTCTTTTCCCTGTCTTGAGGGGATTCTCGATGTTCCGGTTACTTAACATTGAGTTTGCAGCTTCTGTAAAATATCATGTGTGGTTCGGGACCGGTTTGATCTTCTTTTCTTTGGTCCATGGTGGAAGCACTCTGTTCATTTGGACTATTACTCATCACATTGAAGAAGAGGTAAATTTTAATAACTCAGTTTCTTATAACAATCTTTAATTACTGTCCTGACTCTTTCTTGTGGTAAAAACAGATTTGGAAATGGCAGAGAACGGGTCGGGTATATGTAGCTGGACTGATCAGCCTTGTAACAGGATTACTGATGTGGATCACATCACTTCCTCAAATTAGAAGGAAAAACTTTGAAGTTTTCTATTACACACACCATTTGTATATAGTTTTTCTTGTAGCTTTCTTGTTTCATGCCGGTGATCGTCACTTTTACTGGGTGCTCCCCGGCATCTTTCTGTTTGGACTCGACAAGATACTTCGGATTGTTCAATCACGATCCGAAAGCTGCGTTCTTTCCGCCAATCTCTTCTCTTGTAAAGCCATTGAGCTTGTATTGCCAAAGGATCCAAGTAAGAAAGTTAATATCTTTTAGTATTATTTACACATAAATAAAAGTTACTTAATATTGGTGAATTATTTTTGTATTTTGCAGGGCTTAACTATGCACCCTCAAGTTTTATATTCTTGAACATTCCGTTGGTCTCACGGTTTCAATGGCATCCCTTTAGTATTATATCGAGCTCGAGTGTAGACAAACACACATTGTCTATTATGATGAAATGTGAGGGAGATTGGACAAATTCTGTTTATAATAAAGTAGAAGAAGCGGCAAATTCTGAAATGAAGATTAACAACATAACCGTAAGAGTAGAAGGTCCTTATGGACCTGCCTCGGTAGATTTTCTCAGGTTACTAAAACACTCTCTACATATCAGCTCAATTCCAATAAATTGTTTAAAACTTAAAATTATTGATCTGTTTGGCAGGTATGATAATCTGTTTCTTGTGGCGGGAGGGATCGGGATTACGCCATTTCTAAGCATTTTGCAGGAACTCGCGTGCAAAAACCGACTCAAATCTCCCAAGAGAGTGCAGCTTGTGTTTGCGGTTAGGACATTTCAAGATCTTAACATGTTGCTTCCAGTTTCCTCTATACTCTTTAACCCAACCAACAACTTAAACCTCAAGTTAAAAGTTTTTGTTACTCAAGAAAAAAAGCCTTCTAATGGTACAACAACATTGCAAGAGTTCTTGGCTCAATCACAAGTTCAGTCTATTCACTTCAAAACCGACGAGGACTATTCAAGATTCCCAATTCGCGGGCCAGAAAATTTCAGATGGCTTGCCACATTAGTCCTTATAACCGTGTTTACGTTTCTCGGCTTCTTGATAGGTTTAAGCCATTTCTTTATACCTTCTGAACACAAGAATCATTCAGGGATTGTGAAGTTAACTGCTTCAGGAGCAATGAAGACAGCTAAAGAAAAGGTTCCTTCATGGGTTCCAGATTTGATTATCATTGTCTCTTACGTTATCGCTATCACAATAGGTGGTTTGGCTGCAACAATTCTTCAATGGAGAGGAAAACACAGAGAGGCACAAAGAATGTCTAAAGAAGAAGTAATTAAACCAGAGGAAAGAAACTTCACCGAGTTAAAACCAATTCCTCTTATTGAGGAACATGAGATACATACCGGAGAAAGGCCAAAACTCGAAGGTACTTGTTAATTAAAACTACAATCTTCTTGAGTTATAATGTCTATAAAGTTGTATGTATTTATTTTTGTAACACAGAGATAATGTCGGAGTTTGAGAAGAACTTGAGAGGATGGTCGAGTATAGGAGTGTTGGTATGTGGACCAGAGTCAATGAAAGAAGATGTGGCATCGATGTGTCGCAAATGGCCTCAGGGTTTTGGAGTAGAGGATTCAGGAAGAAACCGAATGAAGATGAATCCAAATTTTCATTCTCTTAATTTTAACCTCTAATCTAAAAGCATTTTCTAAGTTTGTATCGTTAGTTTCTCATTCACGTGTACTTTTTTATCTTACAATTGTATAATTTTTGGGTCTCTATCTTGTTATAATGTTTTGAGTTTGATCCTTCTTCTCAAAGGAGAATTTGCATATAATGCAAATTTGTTTTTCTTTTCTTTATCTGGTATTTTCTTTTGGAACTTAAATATAGCTAGGTAAGAACATTCGCCATGAACAGGTAATTCTTATGCTATTTGATTTTATGAATATATCTTATTTACAGTAAATTTATACATTATAAGTTTATTAAGAATGAATTTTTATTTTACGTTTAAAGAGTACATAATACTTTTTTAACCCAACTCAGAAATAAAAATGGACTATATCTTACAGATCTTTAGATCGAATTGGTTTAATTATGGATTAATGGCATGGTAAAGTTTTATTAAAATTTAGAAAAATACATTTACACATATATAGAGTACATATAATCATATCTATGAAAGATGGCTTACTCTCTCCATATGAGTGTCACGTACGTCGTTATTCCAGAGGCTACCACGTATAATCACCATAAATTCGCTAGTCTCTTTATAGTTGCCAATTGGATAATAATTTTTTTCCATCGAAAATAATATTTACAGTAAATAATTTAGTATACTTTTATACGTTTTAACTGTAATTAATATATTTTTATGATTAATGGTTACGGTTTTAACCGTTTCATACAATTACAGTTGAAAAACCGTATGGTTATAGAAAACAGTATGCGGTTATGGTTTGATTTTGTTCATGGTCTCTATCTTATTTTTATGTTTGCAGTTTGATCCTTAATTTGTCTCAAGGTTGAATTTGCAAAAAAAATACAATTTGGGTTTTCTTAATTTCGCATTGTTCATGGAATTTAAATACAATGCCACTAAACCAGTAATTAATTCAATAACCAAATGATATTAACCCAAAGAGAGTAAACCGACTAAAGTAGCTCTAATACACAATGTAAGCAAACTTTCTATCAATACGGCCAACTCTAAAAACAAATGTAAAATTTTGTGGCCCAAAATACGTGTAAGACAAATGACTGTGACACATAGGCCTAGAACTTCATGTGGAAGTTTTGGTGCAGTTACGTGACTTACGTACGTCAAACAAAATCACCAGCCGCCTTGAAATTTCAAATTTGTGGATTGAATCTAAAAATCTGAAACCATATACGTAATAACTAATAACTGTATAAGATTTATGTTACATCCTTAAATTTGCAATCGTACGTTTTGGGCAATGTATACATTGAATAGAAGAGTCTTTTTTTTTTTTTTTTTTTTTTTGAATAGAAGAGTCTTGTATTAACATAGTTACGCGAATGGATATTTTCTCTTTTTCTTTTTCTAGGGGATGGAGTTATCAAAACTTACATGCAAAATATTGAGAAACAAATTTGCTATATAAACGTAGGTACGTAACATAATAGATTTTTAAGAATATACCTCAAAGGAAAACAAAATATTTGAAAGAAATAAATCCTAATAAAATATCTGTTTGTCCAAAAAAAAAAAATCTTATCTAAAATAAAGAAATAAACATACCTTAGAAATTTTTTAAATACATTTAAATAGGGATATAAAATAGCATAGATTATGTACAAAAATAATTATTTAGAAATCATTTTTTTCCAAAAATTGTTTAACATTATCTAAGAAATATTAGTTATGGTTTTAATTAATATTTAATAATGGGGTACTATATTCTTATTATATACAATTAGTTGATGTAAGTAACAAAAATTAATACCTCAAGAAGTTTTTAAAACTAATTAATATTCTTTGTTTGCTCTATTTTAAAACGTATACAGTATTTTTCTATTATTTAGCTTTAAACCATCACAAATATGTAGATCACTTTTATCGAACCGAAATAAATATCGAATCGAAATAAATCTACCAAAATTAATTTTGTTATTAACAAAAAAATAGCAATATTTTTGGCGTAGTTCTACCATATCCACTTTAGTTAAAGAAAGAAATCACAACAATTCCCACACTTCAATAATTAAATCCACAAAATCTTGGAGTAGGTAAGAGAAATAAAAAGATGGTAAAAAGATCTTACATAAACAATTCAAAGATGCCCTCTCTCACAAATCACAATTCACACACACTTACAAGACAAAAGACAGAAACATTGTTTTTATTCAATCTAGTACAAAGAGCTCAAATTCTAATAACTCTTTTATTTCCCAATTACCCGAAGATTCTCTCTCAGTTCACAAAACTAGCTTTGAGAATCGTGTGTTCCACAAAATCCATTAAAGCTGAAACGGTTTTGCTCACAATTCAAACAAAAACAACAAATAATGAAAAAATTGTTAAAATATGGATGTGTTTTTAGTCAAGTAAGTCATGACCCCACTTTTCTTACCTTAGTTAGACTCTATTATCTCACCGGAGTTCGATTCTAGTAAATCACGTTACCTCGCATAATAGAGATTTTCTATGAATTTTGTCGATCCAAAGATGTAAAAAAAAAAAAAAACTTAATTAAAAAATGAAAAATCAGTAAAAAGAGTGAACCAACAAAAATCGCCGAATGTGTGTAATGAGAAAACCGACCCATCATCCCAATATCTCTTTCCGTGTCACTCTCTTCCTCTCCCACGTTTTGCTTCTTCTCTCTTCGCTTTATGGGTTTTAATAACTTCCTCTTCTTCTTCAATCTTCAGTTTTCAAATTCACATTTCTTCGATTCCTTCTCCTTCATCATCCTCTCTCTCGCTTCTCTCTCAAATCGATGAGGCTCTACGTCTACATATTACAAGCCAAAGATTTACCAGCCAAAGACACATTCGCGAAGCTTCACGTTGGGAAACACAAGTCCAAAACGAGAGTCGCGAGAGACACTTCGTCTCCGATCTGGAATGAGGAATTCGTTTTTCGAATCAGTGACGTCGACGAAGGTGACGATGTTGTTGTATCGATTCTTCACCATGAGCAGCAAGATCATCAGTCTATTGTTTCCACCACCGGATTAATTGGTAAAGTTCGGATTCCGCTTTGTTCCATTGCTGCTGAAGAGAATCAAACTTTGTTGCCGACTTGGTTTGTTATTGAGAAGCTTAGTGATGGCAAGTTCGTTAACATTGACTGTGGTTAGTTTCTCTGATTCTTGATATCGATTTTTGTTTTTGTTGGATTTTGATTCTGTAATCACTTGTGGAACCATTAGAGTTTAAACGTTTAGCATTAGAGGAAATGTTGTGCCTACTTTGTTGATTATGATTAAGTGACTTGTAGAGGTGTGTATGGAGGTTTTGGTTTATCTATGGATATGAACTTTACCTTTGTCTATCAGGGAAAATTCTTCTGAGTTTGTCATTGCAAGGGAAGTGGGAAAGTACATCTGGTGAAAAGGTTCTTAATGATAAGCAGGATATTAACTTGGAGGGTGTGAAAGAACTCGAAGGATCGCCTAAAGATTTGATATCCTCGAAAGATGGGAGACGGCGTAAACACCATGATGGGAAGCATATAATGAAGAATTTTGTTAACCAGATTGACAAGCTTTTTCATAAGAAAGAGGAAATATCTAAGAGGCTTCATGATGAATCATCGGTTGGACAAAGCGTTAACTCAAATTATGAGGATGCTACTGACAAATGTTCTTCCTCTGCTACTTGTACTGGCTTTGAGGAAGGCCTTGACCTGATGCAGTCTAGTGATAGTGAAAGAGAAGAAATGCCTGAGAATCTTCAAGGGGGAATTCTTCTTGATCAGAAATATTTAGTTTCACCTTGTGATCTTAACAAATTTCTTTTCACGCCTAGTTCGCAATTTAGGAAAGAATTGGCGGAACTTCAAGGTTTATCAGATGTACAGGAAGGGCCTTGGACAATGATACAGGAAGATACTCCTCGTCTAACACGGGTTGTTACATACATGAGAGCTGCAACAAAGATGGTCAAAGCAGTAAAAGCAACAGAAAATCAAGTTTACCGGAAAGCTAGCGGGAAGCAGTTTGCTGTTTTTGTTAGTGTAAGCACACCAGATGTTCCATATGGAAATACCTTTAAAATAGAGTTGCTTTACAAGATACTACCTGAAACAGAGCCAACTGCTGGTGGGGAATCTTGTCGACTGATCATATCATGGGGAATTCAGTTTAATCAAAGTACTATAATGAAAGGTATGATTGAAGGAGGTGCTAGGCAAGGGCTGAAAGAGAGCTTTGAACAATTTGCTAATCTCCTGGCTAAGACTTACAAAACTCTTGATCCGGCTGTTGTATTGGACAAGGAGCAGGTTATAGCAACAGTGCAGTCAGAGCAAAAGACTGATTTGAAATCAGCTTTTCTATACTTTTGGAGTTCCTCTGTCATCTGTGCTGTTCTTTTGTCTGTATATGTTGTAGTTCATATGCTCCACTGTGAGCCCAGCAAAATCCAAGGGTTTGAATTCTATGGCCTTGATTTGCCCGATAGTTTTGGAGAGCTATTCAGTAGTGGAATACTAGTTCTTCTTCTGGAGCGTGTTTATATGATGACTGTGCACTTCATACAAGCTAGATTGCATCGAGGCGAGTTTCTCTATACATAGCACCTTCAAACTTGTATTGCTTGCGCAGTCCAATTGACGTCTAGTTTTTTATTCTTGATTTCAGGAAGAGATCAGGGAGTCAAAGCAAATGGTAAGGGATGGATTCTGACAATAGCTTTAATTAAGGGCACAAATTTGGCTTCAGTGGAAGCAACAGAGCTCTTTGATCCGTATGTTGTTTTCACTTGCAATGGGAAAACAAGAACAAGCTCTGTCAAACTCCAAGCTCAGGATCCTCAGTGGAATGGTAATCAAACTTTTTTCTCTTATTTATCTCTTTATTGTCAATGAATATCCTGTGTCTCATTTTTCTATCTGTCATTATTCTAATATATCGCCATAGTGCCACTAAAATACATGTTGTGGTTCTTGCAGAGGTAATCGAGTTTGATGCCATGGAGGAACCACCATCGGTATTAGATGTGGAGGTATTCGATTTTGATGGTCCATTTGACCAGGGTGCTTCTCTTGGGCATGCAGAGATCAATTTCTTGAAACATACAGCCGATGAACTTGCGGACTTGAGTGTTCCTCTAGTTGGTCATCATGCTCAAGCCTCCCAGTCAAAGTTACAATTGCGAATTTTTCTGGAAAACAAGAACGGGGTTGAAACAATAAAGGATTACTTGAGTAAGGTGGAAAAGGAAGTTGGCAAGAAGGTAAGCATGTGCATCTACTTTAATGAACTATCAATAACTGGTCAGCCATTTGCGACTCTTGTGGTTACTGGAAAAAGCCTTTATTATTTTCATGTGCAACCCTGATTTCTGCTCTCTTGTTGTATGTGTTGACAGCTGAACATTCGGTCACCACAGAAGAACTCCGCTTTCCAGAAACTCTTTGGTTTGCCCCATGAAGAATTTCTTCTCAAAGAATATACTTGTTACTTGAAGAGGAAACTGCCTGTGCAGGTTTGAATCTGTTTTCTTTTCCTTTGGCAGATTCTTGAACTAGTTTTCCCTTCTATACCAAAGAAATATCTTCGACAGCGTGGTGGACTTCACCCATAGATCTTTGTGGATTGTAGTTAAGCGAGAATACAGAAAACACGACGCATTATGATAGTATAGAACTGATATTAGAATCTGAGATCTGCTTGCTATTAATGTTGACAGGGCAAGCTTTTTCTGTCTGCTAGAATTGTGGCTTTCTACTCAAATGTGTTTGGACACAAGACAAAGTTTTACTTTCTTTGGGAAGATATTGATGACATCCAAGTGCTTCCCCCAACTTTTGCTTCCTTAGGAAGCCCGTTGCTGCTCATTATCCTGAAAAAGAACCGAGGTCTTGATGCAAAGCATGGTGCTAAATCTCAGGATGATGAAGGAAGACTTTGGTTCTATTTCCAGTCATTTGTGTCATTTGATGCGACCAGCAGGTACTTGAAGGAATTTGGTTTACGCGCTTATCAACGACCAAACCCAAAGCGATTAGTTTTCTGTTTGTAACGATATTGAATGTGAACTATTCATGAAAATGGCAGGACAATCATGGCTTTGTGGAAAACAAGGACATTAAGTGTAGATCATAGAGCACAAATAGCAGAAGAAGACCAAGATGTGGCAGATCCTTTCCTCTTGCCTGAAGCTGTTGCAGTTGTTTCAGATACGGATGCATTAATGATGTCAAAAGTGTACACGTGTGATCTACCTTGCGATGTATAAATCAATTTTCACTCCTCATATGCTATTTCCATTTAATAGAGGCTATGCAACTCTGGAGTGTTAGTGAGGATGGGGTTCTCAGAACTTGATTTCAAAAGTTTTTCTGTTACAGGTGGAATTAGTAATGAAGATCTTTGGTGGAGGAGAATTGGAGCGTAAGATCATGGAGAAATCCGGATGTCTGAGTTACGCGAGTACAACATGGGAATCTAAAAAACCAGGCATCTACGAAAGACGGCTTTCTTACAAATACAATCACTATGTGTCTGTGTTTGGAGGCGGAGTCACCTGCGCACAACAGAAATCACCAGCTCCAAATGATGAAGGCTGGATCTTGAATGAGATTGTGGCTCTCCACGATGTTCCATTCGGAGACCATTTTCGCGTAAGTCTTCTTCTACCTCAGCTTTTATATATACAGTCCAATATTGAAACAATTAACTTTCGCTAAACGATAATGACGATAATGTAGGTTCATATAAGGTATGAGGTGAAGAAAGCAGGAGTTGATTGTAAAACAAGCAAGTGTGAAGTATATCTGAAGATCAGGTGGCTCAAAACAATAAAGTTTGAGCAAAGAATTAGCAAAAGTATAATGGAGAAATTCAGGAATCGATTCAAAGTTATATTTGATTTGTTCCAGAAAGAATCTGTTACAAATTCATCTTTGACACTTCTCTGACTAATAAAACTATACTTGTTTTTTAGATCTCTTCTCATTAGTCAAAATTAAAAACTTCACTTACTCCAATCATGTGGCTTGCACGTGATTCACTTGCCAACATATGGGAGGGAATAACAATGTCCCCAAAATTAGTGCTTCACTACACAATTAGCACTAATTTTATTTACTTCTGAAAAACTGTTATGTTCAAATAGCTTCAGTGAAATCAAATGATTGTCACATTCAACAAAATCTTACCCCATAGTCGCTACTTTTTTCAGTAAATTGTAAGATAAAATTTTAAATAACATTACCTTTATTAGATTCGATCATTGAAGCAATAATACAATAATACAAGCAATAATTTTAAATAACATTACCTTTATTAGATTCGATCATTAGGAGGGGTTATTGGTTCATGGATTTATAAAGAATTAGAAATCCAAACAAAAATCATTTGTTATTTAATCATTGATTTTAAAATCCTAATTAAAATCATGTGTTATTGGTTCTATGATTTATAAATACTAGTTAAAATCCTATGTTATTCGTTTAGTCATTTGTTTTTGGATTTGAGAATCCAAATTATGTTTTAAATGGATTTGTATGGAATTGAAAGAGAAAAATAGAAGGATTCAAATCCACGGGTAAACACATGTTATTTCAAAATCCATATATCTTGATTTCATAATTAATAGAGATTTCCAAATTCTATATGGATTTACAAATTAATAAACCAATAGCTAGTAAAAATTTAAATATTTGAAAATAGTAAGTAATTATGTCCGATTTATACATGTGTGTCTCTATCTATTCAGCTACTAGCGACCAACCAAAGCAGCTACAAAATCGGTTAACTAAGTGAAAACAGCTACATTAGGAGTAAATTGCTGTACTAAACAAAAATTATTGAAATAACCGTCGGCTCAATTAATGTGTAGTCAATTATTGTTGGTAGATACAAAAGTTGGCACAAATTTGAAATTAACTAACGTGATGTTATGGAATTTTAGGATAGCAAATAGAATCTTATGTTATATTTATACTGAAAAGATTATACCTACCAAATAGTATAGCATTCGATAATTGTATTGATATAATTGACAGATAATAACATGTTATTCTTATATTATAGTATAATAGTATTTTTGAAAGTTAAGTAAAAATATAAATATACATACACTATCATAAAAAGTGAAGGTGTTTTAGCAAAAAATATATATTTATATTTGTGTTTTCAAATATAAAATTGAATAGAGTTCTATATTTAAAAATACTATAACATTATGGATGTCATATGTTATTCTTCATTTTTCTTTATAAGAATTTTCTCTAAAATAACGTTCTCTACCCGTTCTTGCAAAGTCATGTCACAAATCCTCATTTGTCTACCCCTAATTAAGAAAGATTCATGAATTTTCCACATCTCTTGGAAATTTGGGTAACTCCGGTTCAAGATATCTCGATTATCCAAAAAAAAAATAATAGAAAACTATTTCTCTCATTAATTTACATTTTTGTCTAATTAATTGAGTTTGTCATCAAATTGAATGTTGCTAGGCTCGTTTTTAACATAATCTTAGATTAATCTTATAGCCAATCTTAGACCTCGAGTTACTACCTCAGCAACACACCCCAAAAACTGACTCAGCAACCGAACATTACATACACTGCTCCTAAGTTTTTGCCCCGAGATGAGGAATCCTTACTTCCACAATTCCCATGCTTCTGTCTGTTCATTGTCTTCATCCATCATTTTCATTTCTTTAATACTACAAAATAGACACCAAATGCCTTTAAGTGTCTCTTACTTCAAACCACTTTCATGAATCATTTCATAACACAACTCATAAAACTCAACCTCCCCCATGTGCCTTCACATGCATTCCAATGAAAACACCACTCAATTAAATTTAATCTCCTATTAAATTCCATTTAAGCATTGTTGTTAACTTCAAAATTTTAAACAACTACTTTTGACTTCATATTCACAAAGCTATGGATCTTTGCAAAAGTAGAGCAACAACCACCGTTACTCTCTCATGTCTCATCTTCTTTGTTTCTTCATTCTACACAATCTCCACCGCGAAATCCGTCACTAATCCGCTCTATCAACTCCTTCTGTTCACCGCCTTCTTTCTCGCTGCAGCCTTGTCTCTTCTTATACTGGTGGCCGCGGCACGAGCCACCATGGTTGCGTGGATAACTGTCCTCGTCTTACTGGCCTTTTCGGGTACACGTCGTCGTGTTTTAGCGCGGAGAGGGAAGACAATCACGGCGGATGTGGCGATGTGCTTGTTTAGAGAGGCATATCCTCGCGGTTAGTCTCATGATGGTTTGTTGTTAGAGAGTATTTTCATATCACTTTTGTATATAACAAAAATATATGTCTTTTTGTGAATGATTTTCCCCTTTTTGTATTTATTTATACTGATTCGAATTTTAAATTTAATATATATGCTTTAAATGTTTATTCAATATTTCTATAGTTACGAACCAAAATATTTTCTTAATGAAAATATTTAATCTTTTTAATACGAACAAAACTTATTTTATATCATAATCGGACTAAATTTTGATCTTAAAAATGACTAAAAGAGTAAAAGGAAATAAAAACAAAAATGATCTCAATTTTTCGCCACTGCATATTTCACTATAAATAAATCAAAAGTTTTACAGTTTTCTTCTCTTCTTCTACTATAAAATAATTTTAGCTTTCTAAAATAAAACAAGGAAGAAAACCAAGTAAATGTCTAAAATATACTTCCAAAATATCCTTAATTATAATTTTCTTAAAGGTTGTTCGTTGTTGTAAGATCTCAGATCCATTTAGATGACGTCACATACAATTTTTTTTTTTTTTTTTTTTTTTTTTTTTTTGGTTAAAGGTGAAAATTTATACCATTTTTAGTTTTTTTACAGAATACAGAGATTCAACAAAGAAAATTGAAGACCAAAAACTACTACAAACAACAATACAAAAGAAGGCCACAAAACAAGAGTGAAACAACAGAAGGATCACACGTTGGAGGAAGATGACTCCAAAAGTCAACGGTTTTGCCGCGAGAACACCGCACCCGAGATAAGCCCTCAATTCCTCTGGCGATACGGGCTTACAGCTTTTCCGAGAGCAAAAAGGGTCAGTCAGCTGCAAGGATCAGTCCAAAAGGAAGAATCACAAAGCAGTTGTCACCTCCTCAGAGACAATCACGACCTAGTTAAATCAAACCGGCAGCCAAGGACAACCCGAGCTGCGGAGTAGAACCACGAGTGATGGAAAACCAGCTTCGCTACAGCAAATGCGCAGAGTAATTCCGAGCCACATCAGACCCGCCACAACAATTATTGCCGCAGCTTCGCTGGAAAAGCAAGAAATCATCGCCATGAGTCTCAGAACGAAGAACAAGTCCTAGCCACATCGGACCCGCCGCAACTGGGATCGTCGCAGCTTCGCCGGAAAAGCAAGAAACTACCAGCCACAAGACCAGCCGGTGAGGTTAGCCACCAAGTGAAAGAACACACCCGCAACGAGCGAAGGAGAAAACAAACACCGAGACTGAAACAAAACCACCTCAGACGGAGGCATGGTAACGGGAACAGCGATTGCAAGGTCATGGAGGGGAGATGAAAATGAGTTCACCAACGCAGGCGGATCCCTGAACTCCACCAGCCACCATCCGAGGAGATCTACCACCGAGCAACCGTCGGAGAGATCTATCCGCCACAAGAACCAAACACGAGCGGCATACCCGACGAAAACAGAACCACCGAGGAGAGCCTTTTCTCATACCCAATCGCCGTCCTCAAACAATTGAGGTTAAGAGAGGCAGCCGAGAAGGTGGAAACGCCGGGAGGAAAGCCTAAGCAGTCCGCCGCTGAATTGGCCTCAGAACGAGCCACCGAACCAAAAGCATTACACCAGATCCGCCGCCATAGCCCAGGGAAAAGTCGTCGGAGAAGGAGTAAGCCGAGACAGAGAAACTGAAGAGCCCTCTCACGGCACCGGCGAGGAGCACCGGTGACCGGAGAGGCAAACGCGGCGGAGTGGGATTAGGGTTTGACGGCTACGGGTTTGAGAGAGTTTTACTCGGGCGCGTGTTCAGCACACGCGGGGCTCCTAGAATAATAGGGCCCATATTAAAAAAAAAAAAAAGTCACATACAATTTGCTACATCTTGTCACTCATTTAAACATACAATACGTTCTGCTACGTTGCGGTCTTTCACTAGACTCGTGAGATGTTTTAGAACAAGTATGTCAGCCCAATAACAAGAGGTTGTATATTTTTTTTTTTTTTTTTTGATAACTTAGGTGATCCTAAAGGCTTCCTAGACCCAAAGACTAAATAGAGGTTCTATATTCTTTTACAAAAATCTAAGAATGATTTTGTTATCTTGAGATTTCTTATGGCTTTTGTTTATGATTTGTATCATTTATTTATCTCTCGTTTTAACCATCGTTTGATATTCGTTTCCGCAGTTGTAACGTTCCCTTCGTGAACTGTTGCATTCCCACTTATTTTCTTATAGAGTTTAGGCTTTTTTTAGTTACTGAAATTATCAATTTCTTCTTTTGTCATCTGTTTTTATTGATTTTGCAAAAGTGAAATACAAGTTGAGATACTTGACTTGCAAGGGTTGAAATCTAAGAATAGAAAGAACAATCCCACAGCAAATAAAGGAAACATAGTTGAGAAAAAAAAAAAACGATGCATGTTACATCGATCTTCATGAAGATGAAAATCCAAACAATGTAGATGATGATGCCTCTTATCTCACGTCATGGATTGATGCTGCAGTTAAGCGTAAGGTACAACATCTTCATGTTTCATGTCTGGTATCCTTAATTCTCGTTGATGTGACCATGGATGATGCGGAGTTAGTTTCTTTACCTTGTCTGAAGATTATGCATTTGAAACGTCAAACGTATATGGTCTCTCAATGAGGCCACCTTTTCAAGACTTGTCTCTTCCTGTCCTCTATTGGAAGAGTTAAAGATTGTTGGATGTGGGAATCTTCCTCAAGTCATTCGGCTCCATTCTTTGTCACTGAAGAAACTCGAAATAAACCTACGCAATTCTATGGGTTGTACAAGTACTTATACCATAAATATGGAGTTGTGATTGATGGTCCTCTTCTACGCGATTTTGACTATTGATGATGACCGAGCTGTAAGTGATATAGTAAACAACTTGAGTTCCAATGCCAAGTTAGTTGTTTATCTCGCCTTTGGTTTGGATGATTTTGATGAAGCAACTGTTTCATCGAGGAGAAGTAGCATCCGCGATTTTCTGCTCGGGATTTCAAATGTCGGGAAATGATCATATATCGAAACACTTTTAAAGGTATATATATGTCATATATGTCAATTACAATATAAGACATGTAGATTCTCTATCATGATTCATGAAAGTTTCTGACCCACATTATTTTTCTTTTTGGTTCCAGATCATCTATCAATACTCGAAACTAGACCCGCTTCCTTGGTTTGGTTACATGTCCTGTCCCACATGTACGCTGATATTTATGTACCTGACTGGAAATGCTTAATAACCTTTCTTGGGAGTTTCCCAAACTTGAAATCACTCATCTTGGTAATGATCTGCTAAACTCTATGAGGTTTCTTATCTCTCCATGCCTATCTTTTCATTGCTTTTTCTCCTCTGTTTTGTTTACCTCAGGTATGGGATTTCGACTTTAAGAAGATGCATTCCTAGGAGAAAATGAATCAAATCAGAATTTCGTTTGTTCCCGAGTGTTTGCTATCTTCGCTTAAGTCTGTTGAGATCAAAACCAGCATCTGGGGTTACGCTGCAGAAATGAAGCTAGTAAAGTACTTCCTAGAGAATTCTGTAATCCTCAAGAAACTGACTCTACATTTGAATTTTTGTGCAAATGTAAATGGCATCTTCAAGAAGCTCATGAAAATTCGCTCCATCACATGTCAAGTCGTGGTACAATGATATGTTAAAGACTAGAGAGGAAGAGAGCAAGTGGAGATTAAGCTCTTGACACACAAGAAATGCAAGAACAATGGAGGCACTATAGGTGTATAGTACTAATGAAGCTCTTTGCTTTTGACCACAAAGCGACCTACTTGGTTCATGTTACATAATCACATTTGCTTCCAAATGTTACATATAAATATAATCATTAAGCATAAAAATCCCCTATTTATAGCCAATATTTGCTTCTGAATATTACCCAAATTAAACCTAAAACTAAGAAGAACGTTTTGGGAAACAAAAGCAAGAATTTTGAACCATGTGATATGTTTCACCAATCAATCAAATAAAACTTCTTCTTGTTTATCTTTTCATTATCATATCATTACCACTCCATACTCATAACTCTGTCTCTGTCTCTGTCTCTCTCTTTCTCTCTCCACATCAAGAAGAAGTCTCTGCTACTTCCACCATCAAAGATAAAACTAAACAAACCTCCAAAACTCAACAAGTGAATCCCTCAAGCTTCTTATTACAAAACCCAAAAACTCACACAGATCCACTTCTTGTTCTGCTTCTTCTCTCTTTGTTTTGTCAAGATTCTTCTCTTATCCATTTCTATTATATATTTTACTTATATTTTAGTTGGGGGAGAGCTTGCCTGGTGTCGCCTTCTTCTCTCTTTAAGACTTGTGCTTAATTTACGGACATGTGAGGATACTTCGCTTTTGCCTCATCAAAGGGCATGTTATCTCTTCTCTTCTTTGTCTTGTGAGCTCTCTCAAATCTTCAGATATACAAATCAAGAAATTGATAAACCAGATAAAGGACAAGTCTTTTTGGTATCTCAAGATCGGGAAAAAATGTGGTTGCAAGGTTTGAAGTAATCTTGGTGTTTTGTTGTGAATTCTTGCAATGGATTCTTTGACTGGATATAGAATGGAACCCAAATGGCGAATTGATCCTCAGCTTCTCTTTGTTGGGCCAAAGATTGGTGAAGGAGCTCATGCCAAAGTCTATGAGGGAAAGTAAGCTCCTTTCTTCTTCTTCTTTAACTTTCTGGATTTGGTTTAAATTCATTCTTAGCTTTGAGATTGTTTGGAAAGTTTGGATTTTGATTTGTGGGTTAGTGAAGTTTAGTGGTTGTTGTATAAGGGTGTGAACAAAATGCTTGTTTGGTAAACTCATCTATCTGGATTATGGAAATTGGGTATTCAAAAGTTGGGGTTTTTAATGGATCTCTACTGTTTTTGGTTGGTATGATCTGAGACAGATACAAGAATCAGACAGTTGCTATAAAGATAGTTCACAGAGGAGAAACACCAGAAGAGATTGCTAAAAGAGATTCAAGATTCCTAAGAGAAGTAGAAATGCTCTCACGTGTTCAACACAAGAATTTGGTCAAGGTTCTGTTTTTTGAGATCTATGGCTGTTTTTGTTTCCTTGCTTTACGTTTTTTTCAGTTCTTGATTGTCTTTTGTCTCTGAAACAGTTCATTGGTGCTTGCAAGGAGCCTGTAATGGTGATAGTTACGGAACTTCTTCAAGGCGGTACATTGCGTAAATATCTGTTAAACTTGAGACCCGCATGTTTGGAGACCCGTGTGGCTATCGGTTTTGCGCTTGATATTGCTCGTGGTATGGAATGCTTGCATTCCCATGGGATCATTCACCGTGATCTCAAACCCGGTAAAACTACAATTCGTTAACTCTTTAAAACCGAAATGTTTCATTTAATGATCTGCTTAAAATATTTGCAAAACACCTTGCTTCATGGAAACCACATGCTCAGATCTCAATCACAAAGAATCTTTCTTTCTTTTTTATTGTCTGACACCACACACGCTTCAAGTTCTTTTAATATTTGGTTATGACTTAGATTTAATCTTAAGTGTTGAAGATGGTGTTAAAGGATCTTTTGTTCTGTTTTGCAGAGAACTTGCTTTTAACTGCAGACCACAAAACAGTAAAACTAGCAGACTTTGGATTAGCAAGAGAAGAGTCACTGACTGAGATGATGACGGCTGAGACAGGAACATACCGATGGATGGCACCAGAGGTTCCTTACTATAGACAGATCTTTTAATTTCTTGTGCTTCTCTTTGACTACTTAAAGAAAATCTTGGTGGGATATTTCAGTTGTACAGCACGGTTACTCTTCGATTGGGAGAGAAGAAGCATTACAACCATAAAGTCGACGCCTATAGCTTTGCAATCGTTCTTTGGGAGCTTTTACACAATAAATTGCCTTTTGAGGGAATGTCTAATCTCCAAGCAGCATATGCAGCTGCCTTCAAAGTGTGTAACACTGTCTTCTTTTGCTTCTTTTGAATTTGATTTAAGCTAAGCAGTACCCTCGTTTTTTGACATGTTCCTTATACAGAATGTGAGACCAAGCGCGGAGAGCTTACCCGAAGAGTTGGGCGACATTGTAACATCATGTTGGAATGAGGATCCTAATGCTCGGCCAAACTTCACACATATCATTGAGTTACTACTTAACTATCTCTCCAAGGTTGGATCTCCGATATCCGCTATTCCACAACGGATTCTTGCTTCAAAGAACACACTATTGCCACCGGATTCTCCCGGAACTAGCTCTTTGATGGCTAAACTTGATGAATGTGGGGAAACTCCAAAGGCCAAAAGTGAAGACAAACGAAAAGGTTTGTTTTTCTGCTTCAATCAATGTTATTAACCTTCAATCACAGAGTGGTTTAGGACCAGAGATTTGGTAGACATCACTCAAATTATTGATGTAATAATATCCTCCCTACCATATGAATTTAGCAAGAAGTTCATTTATATAAATAAATAGTTATGTAATTGTAATGAATTTAAAAGTAGACGTAAAGAAAAAGTTTCCTAAAGAGGCTCATGTTCCCTAAATAAGAAAGTTTTAGTTGTGTAAAATTTACCCTTTTGTATTTTTCTATCTCTTCTATTATCAAGACTCGAGAAAAATATGAGTCAGCTTTTCATTTTCAACTTTTTTCTCGTTTTGATTGTTTTTTCGATCAATTAGTATCACAAGATGTCGAACTTTTGAAAACCAAAGTTTGATATCTCAAATGCTACGAAACAAGTGAAGGTTATGTGGCTTAGCCAAAGCATGTGTCAGCGTACATGATAGTAAATATTCCTAGATTCCCACTAAAATCACATAGACCACAATAATACAATTATGTCAACAGGTTTTTGTTGCGTAAGAGATTGACATTCGTTGGCATGCTCACATAGAATCTGCAGTGCTTTCTTTCCCTCAGACACTTGGTTATCACCAGATGCGAGAGAAGTTTTCAGGCCCTAATTTATTAAGGAAATCTATGAACAGTGAGTTTGCAAGCTAACTATGGTTCGGATTCAGACAGAGGTTTACCTCCACATCACCCATTGATTTCATTGGTTTACTTAGTTTTTTCAACAAATCTTTGTCATTCCAGTACCTAATACCGGAAACAAATTCCTTCACCATATACAAAAATAAACCCAAATAGTTTTCTGACAAATGACACAATATGTACTTGAGCATAGCAACATGATCAGAAGTTTTGATCTCAACTAATATAGATTCCAACTCTGCATCTTTTTCCACCTGCCTGGAGAATCTAAAGCATCATGTGTAATCTTCGAATCAACTGTGGAAGGATGGTTCAAGAACTGACTAAATCAATCGCCTTAAAATTGAGATAAACAACAATCAGATAGAGGAAGAGTTTGATCTGAACTTGAAACCATTGGATGAACAAAAATCGTAAAAAACCAAACACATGAAATAGAGAAGATTATTGGAATGAAATCATGATCCAAGAAATCCAACAACACAATTATTATTATTTTTTATCTTTATCTTTCACCAAGAAATCAAACTATTTATCTTTCATTTTCAAGAGAATGCAAATCAATTATTATTTTTATTTTTTGACATTGAATGCAAATCAATTATTCTTTTTATTTTTTTGACATTGAATGCAAATCAACTATAAAAATCAAAATAATAAATAATAGAAATTTTGATACATATTTTCTAAAACTATTTTCAGTCACATATATTAAAAAATCTAAAATTATCAAGGTGCACTTGAATTACTCGTCCCTAGAATTTCAGTTTAATATATTATTTATCAATGTTTTACAACTTGACGGTGATGATGACGGGTTATATTGCACAGTTTTTTTTGAATTCGCGAAATGGACCTGTATTTTTCGTGATGAAGGATAATTAAAAAATGGCGATTTGTTATGTAGAAAAAAACCTAATCAGAAAGATGTCTTAATTAGATTTATTATTACATAATTGATGCAAAAAAAACTTAGACAAAAGAGTAATCGATTAAATCATATCTAACTTGATCCAAATAAAAATTTAATTCTAGGAATCATATTATTCATCTAAACTAAAACTATCTTCAATGCATTCATCTATTTTTTTTTAATTCTAAAGTAAATTATTGTTAAATAGAGTAGGATTTCTCTCATATACACAGATTGATAGAACACAAAAGAGCATTACTATTCAAAATTACACGGGAGAGGGAGAGATTAACATGAAATGAGAACCGATTATTACCTTTTTCTAAAATAGTATTATTTTATATATATATATATATATTTAATTATGAGAGATTCCATAAGAGATTTTTATTGCACATGCTCTAAAAACTTTTTCTATAGTTGTAGCAATACAAATTTTTACAAAGACAAAAGAGAACAACCTTTCCTTGATGTTTATGTGGCTCAAAATCTTCTATCGGCGAAGAAATCGTGGAAATTAACAAATCCATATGTGTCTTGTACATGTACTGTTCCACCATATAGCTACATAATAAAACAATCAAATCAGCACAAACGGAAAAAAAAAATTGTTTGAATGAAAATCTATAGTAACCCACACTTACGTCCATGCGTAATAACCAGCTGAGCTCCATGCGTAAAAAAGTGTTGGTTAGTGCCGCAAAGGTTTGGGTGAATTGTCAAACATGGATTCTAATAGACAGCCAACCTTGTAGCCCACAGTCTGAATGGCAGTCGTAGCCTTATGAAGAGTGGTTGTAATCACCACACTAGTCACACCGGAATTCCAGCCACCACAAAATAGGTTCAATATAATCTAAGGAATGTTGTTACAAACCGTTGTAGTTTGGTTAAGGTTTAGAAAATAGTCGTCTCTTCCCTTCAGACCCAGACCCTAACCCTGACCAAGACCCAGACCAGATCCTAAACCTGAGCCCGACCTAGACCAGATCCTAAACCTGAGCCCGACCCAGACCTTGAGCCAAAGCCACCAGAGCCAGAGTTTGAGGAGCCTGAGTCTCTGTGAGGGTGCAACATTTGCAAAAATTTCAAGGCATTAGAAGTTTATTTCATACACAATCTACTATATAAGATCAATATCTAGGCTTGACAAAAAAAGTAGAACAATAGAAACTTGCCTTAGGGGAAGAACCAGAGTTAGCTATTATTGTGTTGGGTTATTTGGTAAATGGGCTCGACCAATGGGCCTTTTTGGAAGATGGTAGGCTGGTTTTCAGATATTGGGTTATTTGAGAGCTAGGCTTGGCTAGTGGGCTATCGGAAAGTGGAGAGGGAATTCGAGTTCAATGAAGGCGGGCTGTGAGAGGCGATGGAGGAAGAATTTGACAGAGATATGATTAGTACTACATAATCGGTATACAAATATCAAATTTTTGCTAATGTCTGGCGCGTAAAACACTTTGTTAAATGCTAGATTACAAGAATCAAACGGTAAGAGAGTGGAACCCGTATGCGAAATGGTTAGAGAATCATCTCCACTATTGTATGGTTGGTGAAGTGAGAGGTTGATGTGGTTATTGGTGATATGATGTGTTGCTCCACTGTCTAGGAACCAGTTTTTTGCATTATATTAAGATGCAACAACAATGTCAGCAGCTGCTCGCATTGTGCCAATGAACACTAAAACTTTGGTAATGACCAAAGTAGATATGTGACTGTCTATTGTTTAAGTGGTTAGGCTGATTGGACGAGTTGGTTTGCCAACATTGATTATTGCGGATATGTGGTTTTCGTTGCTGACGATTGTTGTTGTTGTGTGAATGTGATTGATGGTAGGTAACATTTGTGGAGATTGAAAGTTGTGGTGATGGCATGGAGGTGAACAGTTTCACCTCGTGATTGATTAGTAACAGCGGATATAATTGGAAAATGTAGAGTATCTTGTAGGTGACGTAACCATGAAATATAGAATTGTTTGGAATCTGAAACTGAATTATTCAGTTGATAAATAATAAATCAAAATACTCATATCTCATCCTTTGGCATGTTTAGGAAACACAATCTTCCCAAGAGTATCTTAAAAGTAAGCTTAATAATAATCATACGCCTTCATTATTACCCAAGAGTATGAGCCGTAAACGATTCAATTGATTAGGTAGCCAAAAGCAAGTTCTCTCTTATACAGGAGAAGACAAAGCTCTTTGGTGTTTAATTAACTTTTTTGATTAAAGATCATAGTAGTAGAAACATACCTTGAGTTATAATAAAAAAAAAATTCCAATGAATGTTAATTTGTTCCCCGAATCTGGACAGAAAAACCGTACCCGCTGCTGAATGCTCCCTGCGAAACTCTTCTTATTTCGTCCTCCAAAAAACTTTTGTCGAGTTAACCAACTTCTCGAAGCCATGTCTTACATTTTCAGTATATGCCTCTAAGGCAACTTGTACTTTCTCAAAGTGTGGTTTCCCTTTGGTCATAACTCGGCTTACCTAGAAAAATGGTCACAATGTTTTACGTAATATCAAAAGAGAAGCAGACAGAATGAATAAAGATGGAAACATATTAACCTCAAGATAGTAGTATGAAACGTCAAATGCTTGAATGAGATGTGGGGTCAATGCCTCCTTACACTGTTACACGTATGTAACACCTCCATGGACTTATCGGTTAAATATTGAACTTTTGGTTCGAGATAAATGGATGTCACATACGCATCTTTGATGCTTGGAATCCATTTCTGTGAAATCTAAGGAATCTTCAAAGCTTAATAAGAATAAATTAGCACGAATGACTTCTCTTATAACGGAAACCGAATACTTTGACAGTAAATTTTGAATCCAAGACAACCCTTACCTTTTGAAGAGTTTGGCTAAGATCTTGATGTCACAGAGTCATTATATATGCCTGACCCCATTAAAAAAAAAAAGAGAGGGTCTTTTAAGGTTTAGATTTTATCGATGTTATGCACCTTTTTATAGAATTACCTGAGTTTTATTTAGCAAGAATAAATAAATAGTTATGTAATAGTAATAATATCCTCCCTACCATATGAATTTAGCAAGAAGGTCATTTATATAAATAAATAGTTATGTAATTGTAATGAATTTATAAGTAGACGTAAAGAAAAAGTTTCCTAAAGAGGCTCATGTCACTACAAGAAAATATAGTCTTTTCCTACCAAATTCCCTACCAAATATTTGGTAGGAATAATTTCCTACCAAATTCCTACGCATTTGTTACGAAATATATATTTCGTAGGAAATTCGAATGAAATTTCCTACGACAAAAGTCGTAAGAAGTTCGTAGGAAATTTCCTACGAAAATCCTACGAAAAAAAATGTCGTAGGAAATTTTGTAAGAAAATGGAAGGAAAGCCATAGGAAACAATTGGTAGGAAATTCGAAGGTATATTTCTTTCCAATTTCCTACGAACAGATCTTCGTAAGAAATCGCGTAGGAAATGCGAAGGAAAGTTATGGGGAAATAATTGTATAGTTTTGAATAATTCAAATTTTCATAGCTTAAGTTATTTATTATAAAATAAAAATAAAGATACATATAGCAACCTCTAATTCTTCTAAAATTTGTAATTATTTTTAATTAAAACTATTAAGATTTATTAGAAACATATATACACCAAAATTGGGTTGTAGACAAAATTAGAGCTTCTGCAAGTCTTATGCAAGTCTTAGCTTAGGAGCTTAAGTTAAAAATCAAAAAAATTAAATCAGAAATCAAGAAATTAGTAGGAACCAAGTCTTAATAGTTAATTAGGATTTATTTGTTCTGCTAAGACTTGATAACGTGTCAGCTACTGGTTGGGTGTGAGGAAGTAAGACCAAACAAAAAAACAATTCATCCCGTGTTTTTATTTTTGTCCCATGTCTCTCTTTCTCTTGCTCGTGTATCGCATAAGGCGAAATCAGAGAACTCTCGCTCGATCCGTTTGATTTAAGAGGAGAAATGCGAAATCGTCTTTGATCCACCGTGATCATCATCTCCACCGGCGCTGGTCACCATCTGCGAATTCGTTTCATCAAATCGGAGAAGTCATTATATTTATACCAAATCGGAGAGTTTGATTAACCAAATCGGAGAATTTGGTTTGACGATGCTACAATCTCTTTCGCATGGTACGATTCTATCTGTTTTCGTTTGTGAATCTATATGAATTAGGTTTTTTGAGGTTAGAAAAATAGGGTTCTCCGAATTGGGATTTGATGTTAGAAAAGTTACGGTTCTTTGATTCGAGCTGGTAATGATTGATCACTTTATTCTGCTCTGATTTAGGAAAGGCTTGGAATTTCAATTGATGTGATGAATAAAAAACTTGTTATGTTGTTTTTTAGACTCAGATTAAGACGAACAATGATACATCAGCGTTTGAAGCTAGGAATGGAAAAGATATTCAAGGGATTCCTTGGGAGAGCATGAATTACACGAGATTTAGATACCGTGAGAACAGATTGCTACACTATAAAACTTCGAGAGTCTCTTTCGATCCAGAGAAGAGCTTGATAAGGTTTTTCTAAGCCAATCAAAGTTTCTAGCTTTTTGATGATGGATGATTTGAAATCTTGAGTTTTGGTGTGCATCTTTCTTATGATTTCTTGTATTTGTTCTTGTCAGGATTGCTTGCAAGTAGAGAAAGGAAAAAACTTTTATGACTTTCAGTTCAACACAAGGCTTGTCAAGTCCACAATTGCACATTTTCAGGTAGACTACTTTGCTTAGTTATGTTTTGTAATGTGTTTCATACTCTGTTACTTGATGTCTAGAAGATGAATGACAGTTCAAAACTTATCTTAAAGATGTGTTGTTTATTGATAGAAGGACTAATGGGTTTATATAAAGAAACATTGCAGAATTTGGTTTAAGGTGATGAAAAAGGGATGGAGTTGTTGCTGTTGTTGTTGATTTGCTTTTGTTGAGTTAGAGATTCAACTAAACCTCTGTTTTCTTATTTGAATTAGCTAATGATTTGCTACTTATTAATTATTCTCTTTATATGGTAGAACTTAAGAACCAACTTCTGCTTCTACGAATGCATACAAAGATGGATTTTGTTTGATAAGTCTTATACTATAATGAGATAACAGAACCAATACAAGAAGAGTCAATAAACTATTTGTTTCAAAGAATGTCTCATGCACCTTGTTGATCGTGTAGTAACCACATTTTCTTTTCAAGCCACTTTCAAACATAATCTAATGTTGTCATTTCATGTATCTTCAATCTAGTGTTGTCATTTAATGTATCTTCCGAATAGGTACTTCACATGGACACTAACTGTTCTCTCTCAATGTGGTGGACCAGTTTATGATGGCAAATGGAAAGCTTGTTCGTGTCCTTATTCATACAGATATGACTAAGTACTTGTCTTTTAAAGCTGTTGATGGAAGCTATGTTTTTGTCAAAGGCAAGGTACAGTGAGAACTCATTTTCATTTTATCTTGTCACTCATTCTCTTATGTTTTTTTCATAGATTTTAAGTCTGTTTGTGCATCTTTTTTTCTCCCATGTTTTCTGTTGGTCAAAAGCTTTTCACTGATCATTCTAGCTGCAGGTCCTTGCAGTTTAGGTAATATTTTCCTAGTTATATTAACTGTTTATATCCTACAGGTCCAAAAGGATCTGCTTGTTTAAAGAGGCTAAGGATGGGTTATAATTTCTGAAACGTAAAAGGCTTCAAAAGATAAGATCAGACTCTGTCAATGAAACAGTAGGCTTCAGCACAGTACCTAGAAGTGGTGGTTAATCCGACAATCCAGAATGAGACGACGAACACGAGCGTAGACGATGACGACGAGACTCAAGAGTAGATCGATTTAGTGTTTAAATCTTTATATTAGAATGAATTGTACAATGAATTTTAATTTGTATGGAGTTTAATTTTAAATTTAATTTTAAGTTTCTTTTGAATTTTAAATTTAATTTATTCAAAAAAAACCAAAATTTGTAACAAATAAATATAAATAATTTTATTAAAATTTGTCTCTGAAATTTCGAAGGATAATGGTAGGAATTTGGTAGGAGGCGTATCGTAGGAAACTGGTAAGATAATTTTGGTAGGTAATTAGTGAGAAATATTTCGTAGAAAAGTTGAAGGACAAAATTTCCTACGAAAATTTGGTAGGATAATGGTGAAAAGGGCCCTACCAATTTCCTACGAAATTTCCTACGCGATTTCCTACGAACAAGTTTCGTAGGAAATTTCCATCGAATTTCCTACCAAATTCTATTTCCTACGGGCGATTCCCTACAAATATTTTTCGTAGGAAATTGGTAGGAAACGTCTATTTCCTACCAATCTCCTACGATTTTGACCGTAGGAAAACGCTGATCACCTGAATTATCAAAAAAAATATATATATATATATTGTTTTGTTGCAAACTTACATCGCTTTGCCCATGTGATGGTGGGCGAGTGGTTGGTGGGCCAGGGGTGTTTGGGTGAAAGTCCCTCCCCTCCGGTTTCGATTCCTCCTCTTGCTGTTATCAACATTATGTGGGAAGTCTGTCAGTTGGGCTTTGCCCCAATTGATTTACCTGGTAGTCAGAAATGCAGGCGGCCTGACTACCCCCTGGCACTTAGTCGGAAGGCATTCCAAACTCGGGATAGGCAGAGTGGTAGCCCGAAGGGCCTAGCCGTTAACACGGTGGACAAGTCCACTATGTAGCACCTCGGTGTGTTCCTACCGGGGCCGACCGGATAGCCGATAGGGTTTATCAAAAAAAAAAAAAAAAAAAAAAAAAAAAAAACTTACATCGCTCTTTCCTCCCCCAATGCTATGGTGTTTCTTTTTTCTCCCCTGTTTTTGTCAGCCGCATTGGCCTTTCTTTTCTGAGCATCCATAAGGGCTTTAATGCATTTCGTCTAGAAAAAAAAAGGCAACCAGAGTATTAAGCTTTCTATAAACCACATGCAAGGGAAAATCGATTGATGGTAATTGTCAACTTTCCTTCTTTATCATAACTATCTGCTATTATAGATAAATTGTGTAACAAACTTGTAAAGTGAAGCCGAAGCTGCTAATCCACAAGTACATGATACTAAATATTCCTAGCTTCCCACTAAAATCAGATAGACCACAATCATACAACTCTGTCAATAGGTTTTTGTTGCTAAGAGATTGACATACCTGGGCATGCTGACACACAATCTCCAGTGCTTTCCATCCCTGGGAGACTTGTTCATCTTCGTTATCATCACGAGATACTAGAGAAGTTGTCAGACCCTGATTGGTTAAGGAAGGACAGTGAGTTTGCAAGCTAACTAAGGATCCGATTCAGAAAGAGTATGAAGCAATTTACCTCCATTGATTTCATTAGTTTACTTAGCTTTCTCAACACATCTTTGTCATTCCAGTACCTAATACCATAAACAAATTTCTTCACCACACACCGAAATAGACCGAAATAGTTTTCTAATTAATGATACAGTACGTACTTGAGCAAAGCAACAGGACCAGAAGCTTTGATCTCAGCTAATACAGATTTCACCTCTGGATTTTTTTTTCACTAGCACCATAAGCTCAACATATTTCTCTGACGCTTGAGGGTTCCCAAGAGTCTCTAGAGACCACTGCGGATCCTGAGACAGAAAAAACAAAAAACAAATCTGAGATTCAATGTCAGGATTAGCCCTGGAATGTCGATTAAGAGCTTCTATTACTGTTACCTCGCATTCCAATATTTTCTTAACCTCAGGTTTCCCCATAAACTGTTCTTCGTCAAACTCAGTGATATTCCCTGGGGTTGGAATACATCTCAGAAACTCTTTAGCTAACCGGATAAATCCAGGAACCGTATCAGTTTTCTCAGCCGATGATTCCTTGATGATAGAAAAGGGATTTACATCGACAACACTAGTCATGCCTGGAGAATCTAAAGCATCCGGTGTATCCTTCGAATCAACTGCAGATGCATGGTTCAAGAAAACCCCACCAGAACAGACTAAAATCGCCTTAAAATTGAGGTAAACAACAATAGGATATAAGTAAAGATCGAGTTTACACGATACCTGAACCTGAAAGGGGAAGAGTTTGCTCCGTCGGATGAAACTATTTGTGCATCACCGAGGTTAAAGATAATCATAAGTTATATATAATCATCTTAAAAAAGATAATCATCTAAAAACTAGGAGAAAATTCTTCGGTTGAGAATCATATATGGCGCTGGTGAGAGAGACCACCGAAAACAAACTTTATATAAATGAATATAGTACGATTCAAACGAATCAACATGACACGGGATGAAGATATCGGTGGAATGAATCTTCTGATTTTGAATCTGGTAACACCATCACCATCCAAAATAAGAAAAAAAATCCGAAAAAAATTGATCAAAGAGAGTGTTCCCATCACAATTACTAAAAACAGAAAGAAGAAAAAAAAACTAGAAAAAATGGGAAAGAAACCACCGGCAATTGCTGGCTGCCGTAAAAACCAAACAAGAAAAATAGTTACTCCCTCCGTATTTTAATAATTGTCGTTTTAGGATTTTATTTTTTTAAAAATTAGATGTCGTTTTCAAATTTTAATGCAAAATTTTTTACTTTTTAATGTTTTATGATGTCATAAAACATTAAAAAGTAATAAATTTTGCATAGAAATTTGAAAACGACATCCAATTCAAAAAAATAAAAATTCTAAAACGACAATTATTAAAATACGGAGGGAGTATTACTTTTTATAATGCTTCCTGCGAAATTACTTTACTTATTTCGTCCTCCCAAAGATTTTTGTCGAGTTAACCAACTTCTCGCAGCCATGTCTTACATTTTCAGTATATGCCTCTAAGGCAACTTGTACTTTCTCAAAGTGTGGTTTCCCTTTGGTCATAACTCGGCTTACCTAGAAAAACAAGACAATGGTTACAATGTTTTATGCAATGTCAAAAGAGAAGCAGAGGAATAAATAAAGATGGTAACATATTAACCTCAAGATAGTCGTATGAAACGTCGAATGCTTGGATGAGATGTGGTGTCAAAGCCTGCTTACATGTATGTAACACCTCGATTGACTTATCATTTAAATATTGAACTTTTGGTTCGAGATAAATGGTTAATGTCACATACGCATCTTTGATGCTTGGAATCCATTTCTGTGAAATCAAAGGGAAGAATGAGAATTACTTGTCTTACAAGTTACAACGGAAACCGGAAACTTTCAGAATAAATTTTGAATCCAATAAAGACAAACCTTTTGAAGAGTTTGGCTAAGATCTTGATGCCACAGAGTCATTATATATGCCTGCAACCATAAGGGTCTTTTAAGATTGATCACTAAGATTTTATCGATGTTATGCACCTTTTTATATAATTACCTGAGTTTTATTTAGGTTTAGACCAAGCTTAGACAAGAGCCACTTCCCATCAATCTGAAACACAAGTAAAAAATAGAAAGCACAGTAAGCTTTTGATTATGTACATCAAATCCAAAGGACGTACACCATGTTTCTTACATTTTCAAGCTTTGAGCTAAGTTCCGCAACTTTCCTATCTGCGATTTCAGCTCGAGCTTCCACCTCGAGACTTCTTTTGCGTTGCATTTCCACTTCTTGTCGTAGTTCAAATATCTGCCAATGCAGAATTGAAATTAAGATAACAAAACAAGAAGGAAATTCACAACTCAAACTACAAAACCAACCTGCTTCTGAAGTTCATAAGCGTTTCCTTCTGCTGCACTCGTGTGCTTCACTGGATTCTCAGTCTAAGAAAAAGCAACAAAAGTAAAATAACTTTCTTCTACATATTTTAAACAGAGAGAAATACAAATCTCACGTCAAGAGACAACCACATCAAGAGAAGAAACACAATGCAGCTTGAGTAATAGTATAGTCTTGTTAACTTTGGAAAGAAACAAAACGTTACAAAGTGATTTCTAGAAACAGAGAACAGAAGCTGAAAAGTCTCTCTTTTGCCAATTATATTAAACCCTAAAGGAAAAATCAATTTCAATCCGAATTTCTCAGAAACCAAACAAAGACACATAACTTCATATGAAATCCAATGAAACGTTACCTGAGGAAGCAGCTTCTTCGTTATCAGTGTATAATAACAGAGAAGAGGTACGAGTAAAAGAAACAAAAGTGACTTAGAAAACACCATTGTTGGAGACTGCAACAGAGGACTGGAAGATAGAGAGTCGCGAGAGATAGTGAGAAAGCGTATCAAGTCATATAGAGGGTCTTCATATCTTTTCTTTAACTACATATTTATTCATCTAGTTTTGTATATAAATGTAGTTGTAAATAAGTGAGTTGAGTTAATTATGCGGGCTGATTATAGAGTTTTTTAATTGAATTTACGATTGTTTTTTTTAATATAAATGCAATTGTATATTTAGGGGTGTTAACTTAAAACGGATTAACCCGTCTAATATAAATCCATGTATTAAACTTAAATATTTTGCATGTTTTGGTGGATCAACTTTTCGAATGATCATAGTCCTACTACATACATCAACCCTAGTTATACAATTTTACCATATGATATGATCCACGAGCTCTTAAAATTTATTTTTTAATATATAAAATTAAAATATTTCAAATAGTTTAAACTTTTTGATCAAGTTAAAAGTATTTAAAATAGTTTGACTTTGTGATCAACATAATTAAATATAATCAACATTTTCATTTTGTTAAGCCGGAAAATCACGTCTAATTAAATATAACAACTATGTTTCCGATATACACACCTATAATTCAAAATTTTGACTTGTAAGAAAAAGACGCAATTCTCAAAATACCATTAAAATTGGGGTTTTCCCAAAAATAAGACTAGTATTACATTTTTTCAAAATTAACACTAAGATTTTTTAGTTTTTAAAAAATACTACAAAAACTAAAACTAAACTTTAAACCTTTAAAACTAAATCCTAAACCCTAAAAGTTCAACCCTAAATCCTAAAACAAAACCCTGAACTCAAACCCAAATTTTTAAATTATAAATCCTTAAAAACCATTTTTAGTGTTTGTGGTATTTTTGGACTAAAAAGTTTGTAATTGTATTTTTGAAAGAAAAAAAATAGTGATAGTATTTATAGAATAAAAAATCAATTGATCGTATTTTAGGATATTTATGTAAACAAATTATTCACAAAAATGTTAGTATTAAAGCAAACTCCTATGCTCATTCCATACAATCTTTTTTGGAAAATTTATTTTCGATTAGTATATCTTCTAGATTGGATTCATAGAAAAAGCGGATACAATTAGAATATGTAGAGTATCTTGTAGGTGACGTAACCATGAAATATAGAATTGTTTGGAATCTGAAACTGAATTATTCAGTTGATAAATGATAAAACAAATACTCATATCTCATCCTTTGGCATGTTTAGGAGCCATCTCTCAGCTGGACGGAGACAACACAGACACTTGTGCCAGAGAGGGAACACAATCTTCCCAAGTCTTCGAAAGGGTAATCTCAGACCAAACCGTTGACTTTGTCCTTATTAATTGTTTATGCTAAACCACAAGATATTTGGATCCAAAGGATTACCATAAATCACTATATAAAGACATAAATGTGCACCCCACTTTTCTTATCAATCATAAAAGTCAGCAAAACACAAGGCATATTCCTCTTCTCTTCCTCAGCCTTATTTTCTTGATATTCAGATTCAAGAATATATCCATGGCGATCCACAAGATCCTATTTGCTTCACTTCTCATATTCTCACTGATCCAATCCATCCACGGGGCGGAAAAAAAAGAAAGACTCTTCAAAGACCTGGAGAAAGGTTCACTTGAGGTCACCACTAAACCCAGCCGAGAAGGACCAGATGTTGGTATGTATAATTCTCTTTAAAACATCCATCATTTGCTACTTCATTCGTCATGCTTTAAATTTGCGACTTTGCTCTGATACCATGTTAGATTTTAAAACTTTATGAATGTTAAGGCAAAAAAAAAAAAAATAGTGTTGGAAACGTTAGTTCTCTTTTGTCGTCTATTACATCATCATTAGATCTTATCCTATTAATTATAGTTACTTAGAATTAAGTGCTACAAATGATTTAATACAACATCAAATTTCAAGAATTGAGTCATTACTACTATACAACAACTCTAATCTAATATTGGATGAATATGATCTTTAGTTTTGGATGCGGGCAAGGATAAGATAAGCATTACATGGAAGCTAAGCTCGACGGGCTCTACAAAGGAGGCTGAATTTAAAACCATCAAAGTAAAGCTATGCTACGCTCCACCTAGCCAAGTTGACCGACCATGGCGCAAGACCCATGACGAGCTCTTCAAAGACAAGACATGCCCACACAAGATCGTGGCCAGGCCTTATGACAAAACTACTCAATCTATTGATTGGACCCTTGAGCGTGACATCCCCACCGGAACCTACTTTGTTCGTGCCTACGCGGTTGATGCCAATGACCATGAAGTTGCCTATGGACAAAGCACCGACGATGCCAAAAAAGAAAAACTCTTCAGCGTTCAGGCTATCAGTGGCCGCCACGCGTCGCTAGATATTGCCTCCATCTGCTTCAGCGTCTTCTCCGTGGTGGCTCTTGTCGTCTTCTTTGTCAACGAGAAGAGGAAGGCCAAGATAGAGCAAAACAAATGAGTCGTTTGCTTTGCGTATTTGTGACCCAAAAAAAGTTGACTTTGAACTTTCTTGTTTACCAATTCCTTTTGTCTTGTTGCTCACTTCCTCTTTCCTATATGCTTTTATTTATTATGTGTTTGTACAATTAAGCCATTCATATGGAGCAAAACTAATCCTACGGTGGTGATGCGTTGTGTGCTTTTTATATATTTTTATACACTTTTTGATATATTCTTACACACTTTGTTTTCACAAAAATTAATATTTGAATGTTTTGTGGTAATCATATTTAAAGTACAGTATAGATAATTGATTTCTTGCTTTCAAAGAGAAATCATTATTATAATTAAGCAAGAATTTTATATCTGGGAATTATGATATATAAGTTGTCTAACAGTTTCAAAATATGAAACAAAAACTATATATATATATATAATCAAAAATTTCAAAATACCAATATATTTGTATATATGAAATAAAAACTAAAGTCTAAAAACTTCTAGTTTTAATAAATGAATGGAATATAATAAAAGCTGCAAAAAGAAAATAGTGGGGGTATATAATAACAAAATAACAATATATATATATATATATATATACTATATGACTTCCGAAGTAAAAAGGATTTTTCGTACTACTATATTTTGAATTTGCAAAGTTGTAAAGAGATTGAAAGAAACCTTTAATGTTTGTCGTCTAGACCTGAAAATTGATATGCGTATTAAATCTAAAAGTGATAAGCATGAACTGATGAATTGCTGACATCGATCCTGATCATCATTAAGATCTAGTTTGGGGTTACTCAAAATGTCAAACATGTCGACACATAAATAAGATTACTATATTTGTAATAGTAGTAAATGTACTGACGTCAGACAATGTGAGTGTGAGTATAATATACTAATATGCAAATGCATACGTACAGTACTGAGGCTAAAATGTGAATACAGCTTTCGTCCAAAGTTTTAATTTTTCGTTCATGCAAAAGTCATTGTTATGCTGTCTGATTGATATAACTATAAATTTAAATAAATTGGTTCTCTGCTAGTATACAAAAAACAAATTAGAAGTTGTTGCCCACCGTCTTTCTCATCAACCAAATTGAGCCACTTGTTTGGAAAACCAAATGTCATAATCAATAGGGCTTATCAATAAGCTGTGCTGGTTATTACAAAATTGAAAAGTCCATCTAGCCGAATGACGAAATAATTATACTATTGTTTGCTAACTTTTATCATTAACGATACATTGACTTTTCATGGTGGAACCCATTCCCAAGAGACATGGAGCCAAACAAGCCACGTTCAAATGGTTAAGTTCTCTGTACGGACGTAGTACCTTTTTTTATGTTCAACACAATAAAAAAACAGCCATCAAACTGTTTCTTTTGAACACTGAAAAAAGTAAGAAACATGCAAATTTGGTTTTTGCAACCTTATCTTATAAAATGATCAAGATATAAATGAAACATCAAGGATATGAAGAGATGTAACTGAGAATAGGTGGCAAGCGGCAACATGTCACTTGAGTTGGGTAGTTTATCTTTTTTTTTTTTCTTTTTCTTTTTCTTTTTTTAAGTCTACAATATATAGATTTAAAAATGTTGAATACTCTAAGAAAAATGTCTGACAAATTTTTAGGTGCCAAAAGCTACTTAGGAAATCGCAGTATTGAAGAGAAAAAAATAAAGAGAAACATTGTCTTCATTTTTTGATATAAGACTCTTTGGATCGGAGATGCTAAAATTTAGATGTTTCCAACTGAGTGAAAAGGCTAAATGATGCCAAAACTTCAAGGTGTGTCAAAAGATACAAAGGTTTTAATTTCCTTGTGTTATGTCTTCAGTCACTATCTCTTTCCTTGTCGATTTTATCACCGTATCAAATTCCATGTATTAAGCGTGCCTGAAGTAGCTTTCAAGCATCTGGATGAGCATGACCCTAATATTAATCCTAGCAACGAACTTGCGGTATTCCAACACATAAAAATCACCAACTTGTTTCGAGTAAAGGTTCTGCAATGATTTTAATTAATTTCTAGCGAAGTTCAAAAAGTTTTCAAACAATGTGAAACAGGCACGCTTAAATTTTTCAACTGATCTTTCCCTTGCCAACCCATTTCCTTCCATTGCATAGACACAATTCTGTTTAGCTTTTCTACAAGAAAGGCAAATTTCCAAGGATCCTTCCTGATGGAGATTAAATGATAATGATTCTCCGTCGTCATTCCTGTCCATGTGAAACACCACAGAGCCAAACGCAAATTGGTCCACTCCAACCTACATCCACATAGGGTCTTAGAAGGATTCCACCTGAAGATCATTCAATGCCGTTTGGATGTTGGCTTTGCAACACAACACTTCATGAGACAAAACTCCAACAGCTCCTCACGGTTGCTTATGTTCAGAGTATCCCCCAAGATTTTTTTTTCCATGATGGTCTAGTGTCTGATCCAGATTTTTTTTTTTTTTGCTTTATGGCTGCTCAAGTTATACTGTAGGAAACTTTTTGTAAACCCCTGGAACTCCGAGCACTGTCGGTTGAAACTGGAGCCAGTAGACAACCATTTGCAACCCATTAGTTTAATACCGGTTAAGTTTAAAATTTCGTCTGCTACAGTCGCCTCTCTTTGCAAATACCATCTGCGGATTGAAACCTTGGGTGCAGTGGGTCCAGCGGGTTTCATATCATAGTACATCCACATTTTTCATATATTGTTTCCTATAACATTTTCATGTTCTACTACTGAGCAAAAATCTAGCATTTTTTTGTTCCAATGGCTCAAGAACACGATTGAATATGTTGTTATGTAGCCACAAGTTAATTTGCAAGATATCTATGGATAGAATAGGGACACTGCAAGGTTGTTGTAGCAGCTTAAGTCTTAAGCATTTCTTGGCTATGGACGTAACTTTGTCATCTTGCAAACCGTCTACTACTACAGCTGCTCTCTCGTCTTCTTCACCATTTACTGCTTGATCTCGATGAGTAGGTGTGCAGTGAGGCGTCCCCGCCCTTTTGCAATCCCTGAAGTAACATTGTATCTCAACTCTGTCCGGAGCAATGCTATCTGGCATATTCAACAGTAGTAATTCGACGATGAGAATGACAAGAATATTTTTATGATGAGGACGGCGAGAAAAAGAGACATAGCGGTGAGTGCCTAAAGTTTCTGGGGTAGTTTATCTATTAGAGCCAATTCAAATCACTATTAAAATCGATTTGATTCAAATAATTTAATATATATGATAACTCCAAACTAAGCAAATAGTAAATATAATATCTATTTTAAATATACAAATTATAAATACAGAAATATAAGAATTTTTAGGAGAGAAAAGTGCAACCTATGTTCGTCTAAAGAAATATTTAACTCTAAAGTTGGATATGAAATTATATTGGTAGCGTTTGGATTACATATGGTATTTACGTCATATGTAACAGAATTTAGGTGAATATTTTAAAGTCATATGTTATTAACTTAAT
Organism: Arabidopsis arenosa; assembly: GCA_905216605.1. NCBI lineage: Eukaryota > Viridiplantae > Streptophyta > Magnoliopsida > Brassicales > Brassicaceae > Arabidopsis > Arabidopsis arenosa. The sequence continues at coordinate 7,847,177 of LR999458.1, forward strand.
ATTAGCTTTTAATACTAGATTTAAGAATATTCAGGTCCAATCCTATAAAATTCTAGATAATTCGATAGTAAAGCTAAATGCCATTCATTCTTTTGGCACTTGGTAGTGTGAGTTTTGTTGTCCGATGTAGGAAATATTTTCAGTTCTATGGTTAGTTGGCCAAAAGAAAATACATATCTTCTAGTATTCAGCTGCACGATTTTTGGTTATAATATAAATCGAATGTGATTATCATGTTTATAAATCTAAAATATACCTAACAAACAAAAAGAAGGTAAGTGATAATACTTACGTAGTCGTACCTATTTAACCCGATGGATTATGAAACATTAAAACAACAAAAAAAAATAAAATCTCAAAAGTATTTTCTACGGTAGAAAGTTTTTTCTACCATTACCTTAAATGTTCCAATATGCCATATCACTAATCGGATTGAATACTCTGCTCATGTTGCTCGTTGAACCATCATATTAGAATATCTATAGACATAATAATCTCAAATATATACACAATTTATTATTCATGACTATCTTTCAACAAGGAGTTCACATATTCATTTAGATTGTTTTCATGTTATTGTAGCGACTAAAAGACGAATAATCACGTGATTATTTTCTACTGCCGCATGTATTTTACAAGTATTGGGTCATTTGTGGTGACTTGACTGAATAAATAATCAAAATCATACTTTGTATAAGTTCTAGAATACTCTTTCACCAATGTAGTAAGTGAAGATCTCCGCAAACGTATTTCAAGATTTTTTACAAATGGAAAGTGATGATCCCAAATGAGCAGTCAAATAATTTATTAGAAGAAAGTTTGCAATATGTGAAACAAGATTATATACAGAAAAAAACTAAGTTTTTATTATTAGGGATAATTTTCTTCAAACAACTCAAAAACCAGTTTTATGAGGCGTTATTCTCATGATCAACTATGTCAAAAGCTTTAGGGTAAAACTACCATCATGGATTGAGCCACTAAACAAACTGCCTTTGAAATTTGTTTCAAATGAGCACCGTCATTAGAAATAATACCAATTATATATGGCATTAGAGTTAATAAACTCTAATAAATAAGGGTTGGAAACTATTAATTAAAGAAAAACTATGAATTTTACCACAAAGTGGTGAGATCCTTAACAAAAATGTGATTGTAAACTTTTCAAAATTACCACTTTCATGAGGTAGAGATGACATGATGAGACGAAAATACTCTTGTATTAATGGGAAGAAAGACATATCTTTATCTCTTCTTTTCCTTCTTTTCTTTTTTAATATATTTTACTTGTCTAATATTATCAACTCATCGACATAGATTAGTCAAAAATGATGTCACACATATATGAACAACAACTATTTTGTTACTAATAATTGACACGTCTAAATTTGTCCACCAAACTAAAAATTATAAGTGTATACACATATATAACGTGAACAAATACAAATAAGTCTATAATGTCAACTTGGCATAGACAAAAAAAATATACATATATATATATATATATATATATATATACATCTTGGGTCAATAGTCGTTAGTAACGTCTGTTTGGAATTTCTAATATGGTAAATGGACATCATTTCTAAAGTAATAAAGGCATAGACCAAAAAAATAAAAAATGTAATCAGATTCTAATTACCTAAATGGGTAATATTTTTGATTTAGATAAGTGATATTGTCCAAAACATCTTTGGTTTCCTTGTAGATATATTCTTCTCTGTCTGGCCAAAATGACGAAGTATTAGAACTATATGTTGATTGATATAATAATGGTAGACACTGTATGTTGATTGATATAAGAATTACGGACAATATACATCTTTGGTTTCTTTGTAAACATCTTATTAGTCTTTTTTGCATATTAATTAAAAGTGCCTATTTTCATATAGTCCTTACTTTCTAAATTTTTATATAATATCATTTATAATTTGTACGATGTATTGGTTTTTTTTTTTTAGTAATTAGTAAAAATCACAGTAAATTTTAATTATATGAATTAAAGTATTTGATAACTAATTGTTCAAAAGAAATTATTTATATATATATTGTATGGTAAAATAAATATTCAGAGAGAATGTGATATATTAGTATTCGTCCATGTATATGAAATCTGATAAACTTATAATCATATAACCAAGGTTGTGCATAATGAATAATAATGTTATTTGGTAACATGCATTTTGAGGCTCCTTATTGCTTAGTTTTCATTTGATATACTTGTAACATATGCATTTTAGAGATATTTTTTATTTAGTTTAAAACTCTATTTCATTATCTTTATTATTTTACAAAAATATATTTTTATTTTTGTTTTATATACATAATTTATTACAAAAATGTTAAAACATCACTTTTTATCCACTTTACGTCCTCAAAACCTAGGCACGACTCCGCACAACACCATATTTTTGAATTTGTTTTAGCCTCCGTAGTTATAAAGATTGATACCATTTGAAAGAATATTTATTTGATAATTAAACAAAAAAACAAAAAAAACAAGAGAATAGTATAATTCATGCATAAAAATGATATTGCAAATAAGAATTTTTAGGAGAGGGAAATGCAACATGAAGTTCTTCTAAAGAGATATTTAGCTCCAAAGTTAGATATGAAACTATAGTGATATGTTTGGATTACATATTATCCTTAAAAGTTTACGTCATATATAATAGAATTTAGGTTACTATATTAGCGTCATATGTACTTTATTAATTTTAGTATTGTTTTTTTAAAACCAGTTTTTAAAAGAGTGAATTTGCTAGAGACATTATTAGGGCATATAATTAAGAAAACAACATAAATATAGAGTATTATAGACAACATAAAAATAACGGTTGGAATAAGCCTTCAAGTTGCGAATAATTACAAGATTACCAGCCACAATTTTCGTCATGCGCGTGGGGAGAAGAGAAACATCTGACATTTAATAAATGCTCAACAGTTGAATCGATCTTCACGCGGCAACAGATAGAACGAAATGATAGTTATGGAATTTTAATTTGAATCTATAACAAAACATATGGACGAAAATTAGAAAATTTAAACAACCAACCTAATTGGGTAGATATCTATTAATCAATGTAGCACTTATAGTTCGATATATGACTCTATGAAAGTATATGAACATGTATCTAAATTTATAGATAAATATTAATTCATTAACTAATTGAGAATTTTTGATGAAATTCGATTTTTTTTCCAAGAAAAAAGCATGCTTTGATTGATTTCATGCATAGGCTATGCTCCATCGTCTTCTTCCTTTTCACTCTAATTTTTTTTTTTGGTATTATATTTTATTTCTCTGTATCTTGACCCATCTCCACAAATATCTTTAGATCTGTATCTATACTTTGTAGATCTATTTGTAAAGATCCAAAAAAGTTTTAGATCCTTATTTTTATCGTGAAAATTATCTTTTCCGATGAATAAACAATGGCGGTGTGAATAATAAACACGAAGCTGTTTTTCTTATCGGTTTGAATGAATTAGAACAAAGTTGAGAGAGAGATGAACATGAGATCTGCATCTATACTTTGTAGATCTATTTGTGAAGATCCAAAAAATGTTTTAGATCCTTATTTGTATCGTGAAAGTTATCTTTCCCGATGAATAAACAATGGCGGTGTGAATAAGAAACAGGACACTGTTTTTCTTATCGGTTTGAATGAATTAGAACAGAGTTGAGAGAGATATAAACATGAGAAAAAATAGACATCCAAAAATCAGACATATGTGTGTGAGGTTAAAATAGAAAAAAAAGTGGGCTTATTATTCTTAATATTTTGAATTATTTGGCATAATACCGAAAATTTTATTAGTCCAAAATCTGACGTCTCTCACCCAATTATTTTTTTTAGACTATGTAAGGCATACTCATATCTATAAAAGTCTAGATAATTTGATAATAAAGCTAAATGCCATTCATATTATTTGGTATTACTATGAGGTAGTGTGAGTTATACACTTATACTGTCTGGTGTATGACATTTTTGCCGTTGAATGGTCAATTACTGGTTAGTAAGCAAAGTAATATACATTTTCTATTTAAATGTACGATTTTTGATTAGAATTTGGATCTACTATATTATTTTCACGTTTGCGAATCTAAAATATACGTAAAAACAAAAAATAAAAGGTTAAGTGACAATATTTATGATTCATTGAAACAAAAAAATTTAAAAATCTCGAGAGTATTACTATTTTTCTACTGTGGAAAAGCAAATTTATAGACCAGTTGTCGTTATGAATATTGTTAAACGGCCCAAGCCCACAAGTAACGAAAACCTTTCTCCTCCTATGTCGACTGTGATTGGACCGTTCCATTAATTCATATAGAAACTGACCGATTTAGTACACACCAGTACTACACACAACTTGAGGACCTCTCTTTTTAAAAGTCTTTTTTTAATAGGTTAACAAATTGAACACGTCTTCTTGATATTATTCATATAAAAACTCCATCCAGATTTCTCACTTGTATACTTGTATCTATTGTCTTTTTTTTTTGGTAAAAAACTTGTATCTAGTGTTCCTTGTTAAAACTTTCATAATTTTTAAACATGCTTAAACGAGAAGATACTACAACAAAAAAATGGATTTCAACATGTCGTTCTTTATTTGGTAACAAACAAACTTTCATACCCATTTCTTAACAAGAAACAAAAATTGCACCATGTCTTTACATAAACAGAAAAAACATGTAAAAATAGCTTTATTTAAGGAAAAAAAACAACAACAAAAACATAAAAATAGTCCTTCTGTGCCACTGTCAACGATGCTTTCCCGATCAGGCAAATATATATATTTAAGAAAAAAAAACTCAAAAGAATTAGGACATGTTCTTTATTTTTGGGTCAAATGTAAATCTTTCTAATATTCTGTAGGACCAATAGAAAAAGTAGAAAATATAATATAGGACTTTGAAAATCCCAATAGCCATAAACATTTCTCATATATGTCATACGTTTACAACTTTTTTTAAAAAATTATATTTTCTTGTTAAAAATAAAATGTTATTCATTTGCATAAAAGCATTTTCAAAGTGGAGGAACACTTGCATTTTGCATTGAGCATCAAATTCTCCACCATCTCCTCTCCTACTTCTCATCATCTTCATAACCATCTAAAGATTCAACCTTTTGTTACTTCCAATGGCGTTAGCTCTCTCCGTCGCACCTACATCATCTTCTTCTTCTTCCCTCCTCTCTCGGAACCCTAACCCTTCTCCCAATTTCAGAACAACCCATCTGAATTTCGGTTCTCAAAGGAGGATTTACACCATCAATCCTCTTCTTAGATCCTTTAAATGTCTTCAATCATCCTCAAAAGACGTAAATGCGTCACCTTTCTCAATCTCAGCTATTGCTTCATCATCACAAACCACAGAGCTTGTACCACATAAGCTTCAGAGATTAGTCAAGGAATTCAAATCCTTGACAGAGCCAATTGATAGACTCAAATGGGTTCTTCATTACGCTAGTCTCGTTCCTCCGATGCCCGAGTCGTCTAAGACTGAGTCAAACCGAGTTATGGGCTGCACGGCTCGTGTTTGGCTAGAGGCTGCGTTAGGTCAAGATGGGAAGATGAGGTTTTGGGCAGATAGTGATTCAGATGTGAGTAAAGGGATGTGTTCTTGTTTGATTCATGTTCTTGATGAGGCTTCTCCTGAAGAAGTTATGGAATTGAAGACTGAGGATTTAGCTGAGCTTAATGTTGGATTGTTGGGTGGAGAGAGATCGAGAGTTAACACTTGGTATAATGTTCTGGTGAGTATGCAGAAGAAGACTCGACGATTAGTAGCGGAGAGGGAAGGTAAAGTTCCGTCCTTTGAGCCATTTCCTTCACTTGTGTTAACGGCTCATGGCATTGAAGCTAAAGGAAGCTTTGCTCAAGCTCAGGTGAGAATCTGTCTCTGTTTAATTAATCAGGTTGAATTTAAAGTGTTTAAAGTATGTGGATGAAGAAATGAGCTTTCTTTGTCAGTGTTTTTGTGTTAGTGAAGAGAGTTTTGCAGCAATGTAGATGTTACAATGGTTCGATTGAATAGTATTTCTCGTCTTTTTGAACTCGTTTGCAAGACTATACTCTGCGTCACTCGTGTCCCGATGTATCTAGATGAGTTTTGCAGAAATTTAGATGTTACAATGGTTCGAACCAATAGTATTTCTCGTCGTTTTGAACTCGTTTGCAAGGCTAGACTCTGTGTCATTCTTGTCTCGATGTATCTAGTTGAGTTTTGCAGAAATTTAGGTGTTACAATGTAAAGATTCAACTCTTTCGCAAGGCTTATACTTTGCGTCGGTTTTTAAGATTTGTTGTTTGGTTTCTGTTTTCTTACTTGCAGGCGAAATATTTGTTTCCAGAGGAGTCACGGGTTGAAGAACTTGTCAATGTGTTGAAAGAAAAGAAGATAGGAGTGGTTGCTCATTTCTATATGGATCCAGAAGTGCAAGGGGTCTTGACTGCTGCTCAAAAGCATTGGCCACATATCTCTATATCTGATTCTCTTATCATGGCGGATTCAGCTGTCACGATGGCTAAAGCTGGATGTCAGTTTATAACAGTTCTTGGTGTTGATTTCATGTCCGAAAATGTCCGAGCCATCCTAGATCAAGCTGGATTTGAAAAGGTGAAAGAGGGTCTTTATATCTTTTATCTTTTTCTTCTTTTTTTTTTGTGATAGTGAGTCCTTACATATTTTTCGGTTTTGTAGGTTGGTGTATACAGGATGTCAGATGAGACCATTGGTTGTTCACTGGCTGATGCTGCATCTGCTCCTGCTTACTTGAATTATCTTGAAGCTGCTTCTCGTTCTCCTCCTTCATTGCATGTTGTTTATATAAATACATCTTTGGAAACAAAAGCTTTTGCTCACGAGCTTGTACCTACCATTACTTGCACTTCATCTAATGTTGTACAGACGATTCTGCAGGTTTGTTTCTTGCTTTCTTCAATCTTCTTTCTTTTTTCTTCATCTTGATTTTCTAATCTCTTTCTCTTGTCTCTTGTCAATAGGCGTTTGCTCAAATGCCGGAGTTAACTGTTTGGTACGGTCCTGATTCTTACATGGGAGCGAATATTGTAAAGTTATTCCAGCAGATGACATTGATGACTGATGAAGAAATCGCCAATATTCACCCTAAACACAGCCTAGATTCCATTAAATCATTGCTGCCCCGTCTTCACTATTTCCAGGTAACTTTTGGCTTCTGTTCGTGGCAGTGCTCAAGTGTCCAAAGACGTTTTGCTTATATGATTGTGTTTCAGGAAGGAACATGTATTGTACATCATCTTTTCGGTCACGAGGTTGTGGAGAGAATAAAGTACATGTACTGTGATGCCTTTCTTACCGCGCATCTTGAGGTTCCAGGTGAAATGTTTTCACTAGCAATGGAAGCAAAGAAAAGAGAAATGGGTGTTGTTGGATCAACACAAAACATACTAGACTTCATCAAGCAGAAGGTTCAGGAAGCAGTGGACCGGAATGTGGATGACCACCTCCAGTTTGTTCTTGGAACAGAGTCAGGGATGGTAACATCGATTGTCGCGGTGATCAGAAGTTTGCTAGGTTCTTCTGCCAACTCGAAATTGAAGGTTGAAGTAGTGTTTCCTGTATCGTCAGACTCGATGACAAAAACTTCTTCAGATAGTTCAAACTCCATTAAAGTTGGTGATGTGGCACTACCTGTTGTACCGGGAGTAGCAGGCGGTGAAGGCTGCTCTATTCATGGCGGATGTGCATCATGTCCATATATGAAGGTCAGTTCTTGCTTTATCATCATTCATTTGATATGGATCGCTAAATGAAATCCCTTTGCTCCATCAAACACAAAGCTCGTGTGATAATGCAGATGAACTCGCTTAGCTCGCTCTTGAAAGTCTGCCACAAACTACCTGACTTGGAAAACATATATGGGGGATTCATAGCGGAGCGATTTAAAAGACAAACTCCTCAAGGAAAACTCATTGCGGATGTAGGGTGCGAGCCAATACTTCACATGAGGCACTTCCAAGTGAGTAACAATCAAACATCTCTATTAAAGTTTTACAGTAATGTGATTAAAATCTTGAATATATATCCCGCTTTTACAGGCGAATAAGGTGCTACCAGAGAAGCTTGTTCGTCAGGTATTAAGTTGTGAGAGCAAGAGATAACCAATTTGCCCTTAAAAGCTATGTATGAAAAAAATTGGGTGAGTTTAGTTATAAACAAATTATAGGTTTTACGTTTTGGTGGAACATGATCGTTATAGTTTCGTCCTGCAATAATTATCACAAGAATTGCATTATATTGTATACAATGATATAAACAAGAGCAGACGAAGAAATGGATATATTAGAGAAGGTAGGAGCTTATTTGGTGTATGATTATTGTTGGGGCTCTTTGCAATGTGCTTAAAATGCGGCCATTCTAACAAACTTGAAACTTTCTCTATCATCTTCTTGTTCTGTTGTAAACCAAAAAAAAAAAGAGAAAGAATCTGTGTCCGAAACAAAAAAACATATCTTTTACACACTCTTGTTTGGTCCGAGACAAGTTTATGAAGTGGAAGTCATTGTGGCTTACAAAACATATCTTTAGTTCTTTACAAACACTTTTAAATGTGAAACTTTCTTTAGAAAATAAAAAGCAAATCTGAAAGCTATAACCTATAAACTTAAAACAAGCAATCTACACCGTATTACGCAGCATCTGTTTTATATATATACATGTCCTTAATTAGTTGCTAATTAAGCGGTGTTAAAATGTTAATAATTATAACACAGTAAGCATGATCCACCCACCAATATCAATTCTAAAAATAAAATAAATACGGAAAAAAAATCTGGGCGTATGTGTTGGTAAGTTACAAACGCATCGTGTTCTCGACATGATCCGGAACAGCCCATATATGAACAAGATGTTTACGTCTGTACATAGTACCTTCGACTTCAACGCTTCTCATACTATTTCGCTTCGGATCATAATAGTAGACATATAATGTTTGGTAACTTAGTAACAACCTATTGACAAAAACGATCTCACCACTACGAGTGGCACCGGAAATGTGCCATATCTCAAAACCCTCCATTTCGTAAAAGAATATCTTAGACCATTCTTGTTTTTTCTCATCATCATTCTCCATAACCCAAATTTCCACGCCCTTATGGCAACACATGAATCCTAACTTCCCTTGGTAGTTTATCAAAGATTATTGTTGTTGGGGCTCTTTGCAATGTGCTTAAACTGCGGCATTCTAACAAACTTAAAACTTTCTCTATCATTTTCTTGTTGTGTTGTAAACCTCGAGTAAAGAAAAAAAAGTTGAAAGAATCTGTCCGAAACAAACAAACATATCTTTTACAAACTCTTATTTGGTCACTATGAAGTTGAAGTCATTATGATTTTGGGAAAGAAAAGAAAGTCAGTATTGTTGTGAACAAAGAGATTAGGAATTTTTTTTTTTTTTTTTTTTTTTTTGGTAAAAGGTTAAGTTTTATACCATTTTAGTTTTTGACAGAAGTTACAATGATTCACAAGTAGCGGAATATACGAAAAAAAACACTACGAAATTTGAAAAACAAATGAAGGCAAAAGAAGCAAACACAAAAACACAACTAGAGTAACAAACAAGCGTCAATCGACTGGGAAATAACAAGGAAGAGATCGTCTTAAACGAGCGTCGATCGCGAAGAAGCTTATTCGAATAGGATTTGGTCACGTAGTTGCCACGAGCTTTACGATCCAAGACAAGCCTCAAAGCCTTATACGCGCAGCTTACAGCTTCCCCGCAACCAAAAATTCTCATTAACTTGCAGAAAAACGATCAACCACAGTAGTGTCTTCCAGCAAACTTAGACATCTCCGGTGACTTGGGAGAAGGAACAAGGAGGTAGATGCCGCTCGAGCTAGAGAGAGAGAGGAGCTACCTCCAACCACCGAACACGAGATCACCTGAGACAAGTGGGGCATCTGGTTAGAAAGGACCGGTGACTCCGACACCAAGCCAGTGGGGTCTCCGCATCATCCTGACAACCATCCTCCTGAACCAACTCCACCATCAACGTCCAGCTTACCGAAACGAGAACCACCGTAGACAAAGCTACTCCCCTTCAATCACTGTGACCAACCAAAGACCTCCAGAACACGAAAGTGAAGCTCCTCTTGCCCAAACCTCTGCAGGCTGAACCTACAACAACGACAACAAACAACAACACACAAGCCACGACCAACTGAGCCACAACGGAGCCACGCCAAAGCCTCAAACGATAGACGGAGCCGCACAAAGCACCTCCACAAACCACGCCGCAGCCGCATGGAACAGCGCTAAAGAGGCTAGCTGAGAGCACCGTCCAGCTAGTCGCCACCACTTAGAGCCACAGGAGAGAAAAGACATTGATCCAGAAATCGATCCGACCACGGAGAGACCAATGGAAGACGAGTCAGATCCGGAGCCGTCCTCAAACTCCATCACCACCTCAGCTGACTAGCTCTCCAACCACAAAACAATCGGATCCGAATCAACCTCACCTCGAACTCAACACGAGCCGCAAAAACAGAAGCACCAAGCCGCAAAAACAGAGACTACCACACCAATCCAAACGTCTCACCAAAGCCAACACCCAAACCAGAGAGAAGGACCACCGCACGCAGAGAAGACGACAGCCAGAAACCGTGACTCTCTTTACCACCACGCAGCAGCTTCGCTCTGGAGAAACCACCCTCAAGAGACGCAGATCGAAATGGCGAGCCACGACGACCCACTAACCAAGACAACGAGGAGAAGGAAAGGCAAACAAAAGCATAAAAAGGGGCCCTCTCCGGCGCCGGAGAAGCACGCCGGAGAGGCAAACGAGAAAACAAATTAGATCTACTTTTGCTCAGAGGAAGAGAGAGGTGGGAGAAGCGCGTGGGCCTCAGATAATCGACTAAATTTTGTTTTTGTATTTTAAGAGATTAGGAATTGTTCTTGTTGTATTATCCTATACTATTATTTGGGGAGTACACTTTATAAGATAGCCTTAACTAACCTTCCCTTTTGTAAAAATTTACTTAAGAATGCCATTACAAAAATCTTTTTTTAGAACAAATTTCATTCAATTTATTAAGGATAAACAAGTAAAATACTAATTTATATTATTTAATTAATTTAATTAAATTATAAAACGAAAATGTGTTATTTTTTTTTTTAAATGACCAATCAAAATAAACATATAAGATTTGATATCTAACTTACCCTATTAATTTGTTATTAATCATTAAACTTCACCTCTCATCATAATATGATTATATTAATATGAAACAAATAAATCATCATATCATCTACATAATAAATAAAAAAAAAGTAATTTTTTAATGCATATGCCAAGATTTGAATTTTTAAAAACGCATATAAATTGTTCAATCTATAAAGGAAACAATTAAACGGGTCAAAAATTCAGACTTGAGTAATATATTTCTTTTACACAAAAATAAAGTCAACAAAAATTCCGACTGAGCAACGGGTCAGAATTTGAATATTTATATTCGATTTCATACATTTATTTTTTGAAATGTATAATTTTATATACTACAATAAAAATTTAAATATTTTAATTTGTAACATTTAAATTAAGTTTTACTTGATATTTTTAGAGAATGTCATCAATACTTAATAGTTCAAAAAGCTAAAAATTATAAATATTCTAATTTGATTATTTTTAAAAATATTTATAATAGGTAGCGGGTTAAATATAATATATTATATGATGAAATGAGTTTTGATCCTTATAACTATTTGAATAGTTATATTTAATTTCATATAATTTGTTTTTTTAAATTCATAATTTTATATACTACAAAAAAAATTAAAGATTTTAATTTGGAATATTTAAAAATAGTGTAGAACATTTAAATATGGTTTGACACCTCTAAATATTTAAAAAATTGATTCCGCAAGCAATTTTAGAATTAACGAATAATAGATTGTGCACACAATATTTTAAAATAAAATATTGAGATTCTAAAATAAAAATGTAGACTCCACGCACGGGTTGATTTTGATATTATTATATACTAAATATATGTTTATAACATATTCGATTATGCGAATAATTGGTAAATTCTGTAATTATAAATCTCAAACCAATTCTGTAATTAGATTAGCTCAAACAAATCTCTATTTCAACAACCAAAGAATTATAAATTGAAAAAGAATTTTCTAAATTAATTCAAAACAATAGCTAATTTTCTTAATTAATTCAAAAAAAAATATGTTTTATATGCGATTCATTTATGATATTTTAATTTTTGATCTAACTGAAATATATGCAATCCTATTTTGTGGTTGTTAACATAAATTAACTCATTGTTCAAAAATATTACTTTTTAAAAATAAAATTATTTTCCGTTTTCATATCTTAAAAAAAAAATTATGGGAAATTGTTAATAATGCCACTTTTTCAATGCCACTTTTCAAAAATACCCCTTTTTTAAAACCTTATAAAAAATGCTCTTAAAAATATAAGATTTACCCAAATATGTATAATATTATTAAAACATACACAAACTACATTTCTATGTATCTAAAATCTTATAAATACTTTATAAATACTTTATAAATGCATTTTAAATACCTTTAAAAACCTTTAAAATATCTTGTAAAACCTTTGAAAAACCTTAAAAATCCTTTAAAATAACTTGTAAAACCTTTAAAAACACCTTATAAAACCTTATAAATACTTGGATCGAGTCTTCAAGTAGTAGTTACAATCCATAAGTACCTTATAAGTTATAAACCTAATAAAACTTTATAAAAATTTCAGATTTAAAAAGGGGCATTTTTGAAAATGGACATCTAAAAGGGGCATTTTTAAAAAGGGGCATGAGAAAAGGGGTATTTTTGCTAATCCCCCAAAAATTATCCACAATTGAGTATTATAGAAAAAAATATATATTTATTCTAATATTGTATATAGGGACTGACAAAAAAATTAATATTTTTTCATTTACTATTATAATATACTAGGACTCAGGATCCCCGCGATGTCGCGGGGGAATATATTTCAAAAATCATTTTAAAAAATATTAAACGAAAAAATCATAATGAATTGTAATAATTTTGAATTTTTTTTTAATAACAAATCAATATATATTTTACTAAAAATTATGATGAAGAAAACCCTCACAAGCATTTATTAAGTATATTAATATTAGAAAAATAATAATTTGTAACTAAAAAACTATTCCCAAGTGCAAAAAGCATAAACTAATAAACCAAATATTACAATGGTTTGATAAATAAGCCAAAATGTTCAACGTCAAATAAACCAAATGCTATTGTATTAAATTAAACGGTATCAACAATTCATTTCAATATATTTTAGTATTTAAATATTTTTAAAAAATATGACGAATTTATCCGAGAAACGCAACCGTAGATATCAAATATTCCAAAAACTGCAACGGTTCGTCAATTATACCAAATGTTGCAATAGTTCATCAAATATACTAAAGATAACAATGGTTCGTAACACAAAACCAAAAGTTGCAATAATTCGTCAAATAATCCAAATATTGAAACAGTTCAATTAAATGGTTACAATCTCATTTAAATACATTTTAGTAATTAAAAATTAAGAATTAAAATAATAATTTATGAAAAGTTACACCGAGAGACGCGGCGGTAGATAATTAAATGTTATAGCTATTTATAAAATAAACAAAAAATTGCAATTGTTCGTGAAATAAACTAAATATATAAACCAAAGGTTGCAATTGTTCGTAAAATAAACTAAATATTGCAATGATTCGAATAAGCGGTTTCAACTGTTCATGAAGAGTTACAATAAAAAAACGCAACCGTAGAAAAAATTCAGAATGCAATTTATAAAAAAAAACATAACCGTAAAATATATATTTTAATTAATAAAAACATTAACGAAAAGTTGCGATAAAAAGACGCAACCGTTCAGATGTGCAAATGATATTTATTAGATTGCTATTATATATAGATTTTCTAATATATATATTATATAAATTTTGTAATAAATAAAATTCAACCCGTACTTTTAGTACGGGTGATGATCTAGTACATATATATAGGGGAAACAAAATTAGAGTTTTATCTTGGAGTAGTTTGTTTAGTATTTCTTAAATTATACATTATTACTTAAGTTCAAGACCAAGAGCAAGATTCAAAGAAAATGGAGCTTTAAACTGAATTTAAAAGTTGTTGTCGCTCTTTTTTTTTAATACACAATTCAAATGTTATTAATTATAAAAAATAAACATGCAAACTTGTTGTGTTGAAATGTCTACAGCCTTATAAATACTAAAAATGATTAATATAAACATTTATTTAAGAATTTGACTTATGAAGGCAATTCTTAGAATTTATGAAAGGGATCATTCGTCTTCATGAATAACCATGCGTCTTCATGGATAGAAACTAATCTTGTTGGATCAAGAGATCAAACTCAACAATGACTTGTGGAGTATATATGTAAGACTTGTGAAGTTGGTTAATTATCCAATCAATGTGCGTATTTTGGCTTGAGATAATTAATTCCCCCATTATCTTCAATTATTCAATAGAGATGAAATTTATAACATATGGTATTAGAAATTATGTTATCTTTTCTACTGCTTTCCGCTTGACAAAGTGGTGGAAGGAGGATCAATTATTGTATGTATAACTTGAAAATATTGCTAATGGAGCCTTTAGTTATGGTAAGCATCATTTTTACGTAAGTTGGTCTTCGTAACATGCCAATATGACAAAGAATGAATTATGCTATACAATATGTGGATATAAAAAATAGTTTATCAAAGTGCAACGATGATCCATCATTGTCTTTGGAGCCTCGACCTGATCAAATTTCTCGGACCTAACATCAAAACACATCAATACATACGTAGAACCATATTCTATAGTCTTTGCTTGGTATAATAGATAGTTCCCTTGATGCAAACTGGAGGTAACAATGGTAAGTGAAGTCCAAAGTTATATTGGATTTTCCTCCACTTCCTTGTGGGATCTCCCACTGTGAAAACATGACAAGACCACCTCATATAATTTTGTAGGCATATTACTTTGTATTGATTCTTGAAAGGGTCGTATCCTAAGAAGGAAGTGCTCAAATGGAGGTTCCCGGCCGCAGTTTCCATTTCCGGTAAACAAAGGGACTGCCTCGTGGTCGGGTTATATATAGCTGCCTCAGGATAGACTGTCGACCAACAAAAAATCAAGCCGTGGACGTATTGATATAATCCCCAAAGTATTGACACTGATTCTTTGTCAATATTTCTAGGGTAAGTAGAGGAAAAGATAAAGAAATCTGTTCTAGGGAATTTGTTGACTGAAAGGTGGTGGAAAATGAGATGAGTATCACGACTAGGCTGAGACAAAGAACGAGTCACGATCGAGTCAATGAAGTCTCTACTGCTGCCTATAATTGATGCAAATTGTTTTGAGACGCATTGGAACCTTACGAGAGACTTTGCAGGGAGTTTCTTGAGTATTTCCACCGTTAGATCGAGAGGAATATTGATATCTTCGGCGGTGGAGATTTCCTGACAGTGAAAACGTTTAGCCGGCAATGGTGAGGTCTCGTCTTTGATCTCTTCGTTTCCTCTCTTCATTTCGACTTTTTTTGTTCTGTAAACCCTAAATCCTAATTAACATGATCTACAACACTTACATAACCTTTGGTGGTATTAATAAACCCTAATTAATATGGATTTTGTGAAAAAAGAAGTTTACCCTTAACTTACAGAAAATGTAAATTAACCCCACAAAGTCAAATTTAACCCACAATATAACCCTCGATTACCACTTTCAATTTTTTCAATTTATGATAAATAATATCTCAAATCAACACCCTTTCGATGAGAAACCTAAATCTACTATATTATAATTTTAAAACACTAATGTATGTGACTGTACCAGCTCTTCAAAATACACAAGGGTTATACTGCACATTAAATTCGACTTCGTAGGTTTGATATGCATTTTTTACAAGTTGAAGGTAAACTTGCAAAAGAAAAATTATTTGTAAGTTTTTTTTGCAGAAAGCCCTAATATTTTTTTTTTTTTGAATTGAATGAAATTTATTACCAAAAACCTTTTTTACAATAGATGCATCAGTTTGTTTAAATTTTTAGAAGAAAATACTAGAAGGAAAAATCTGAGAATAAAATGCAGAGAAATCTTGCTTAAGGAGGAGATCGAGTAGAGAACCATAACATGAGGCAGTTGTCATATTTATGGTCTCCTGTATCCCGAATTGAGCTGATTCTATTTCGCACATTCTTGTCAATTAACTTGATGAGGCAGGCTGTGGGCGAATTGAAAGCCCTAATATTAGAAGAAGAAGAATTTTATCCTACAGATTTTAAGAATCTGTATTTGAGCTTTAATTCAGCGTCCGTAGCGTTGAGAATACGCGGATAGTGTTCTTTTAGCAAGCTCACATGAGGTGTTCCTAAAATCTATTTTTGAAAAAAAATTGACCAATACACTCAAATGAACCTTAGAGAAACAATTATATACGGTAAGAAACATTTCATCAAATGCAAGTTCTTTGAGGGAAAGAACAACACAAGACAAGAGTATACACGCCCATCCATTTGGAAACACACGACACATCGAGTTATCAAACCAGTGTTGAAACTGTTTTATAATCATGTCCATGTGCAAACGTACCCGTTTTTATCAGCCGATGCCAATGGTTTCCCGATCCCGCTCCAAGAACAACACAGTATAGGAGATGTTTGCTCCTTGAGAATGCTCACTATATTGCCTTTAGATAGTGACCATACATGAACCGTCCCATCTGCAGATCCCGCAGCCACATAATCATCATCTGGACTTATACATGACCGGCTCCAATTCGATGCCAATCTGTTCCCTGATGCTCTCAATGTCCCACATATTTCCAAAGTCCGGGTATCGAATACATTATGCACGTTGTCTCTTCCACTCGTCAAGATCCTATTTCCGTTCCGGGACAATGATACCGAGGTCACAGCAGAAGAATGTCCAGCTACTTCGGACAGAAGTTTCCCAGTTTGGATATCCCATAACCTAAGATTCCCATCCATGTGGCCTGAGAATACCGTAAGCCCATCTATGCTGAGGCAGATTGCGTTGCAGTTACTGGTAAAGAGTACTGTGTTAGTGCAGTAACCTTTGTGCAAATCCCAAAGTTTTATGGTACGGTCATATGCTGCACTGACAACATGTCGGCTAGAGAATTTGCTCACATCCACAGCACAAACCTTATCGGTGTGGCCTGTGAGTGTATGGCGTACCCTACCCGAGCTTACATCCCACACAAACAAATTGTTTGAGCTGGTTGCTGCGATCACAGATTTATTGTCGTGGGTTACGGCCATATCAAGTATATTCCCAAGGGAACCGTATAAGCTTTTGATTAAAGCCCCGCTATTGGTGTCCCACATTTTTACTGCTCGGTCTTGCCCACCAGTAAACAGAGTACCAGAGTTGTATTCAAAGATTATTGAACCACAGCCACCTTCATGAGCATGGATACGGTGCCCACATGTTGACGGAATGGTTGATTCAACAAAGTGATCGGTTCCATCTTCATTGCGGCGGACAATGCCATCAACTTGCTGCCGAGCAAGAGTTTCCAAACCATTTGCCTTTAGCTTAGCTAACATTTCTTCATAGAGATCATTTGCCTAAGTAAGAAAAAGAATTAAGGCCATCCTACCCAAATCGAAAAAAGGGGACGAATAAACTCTACCATTAGAGACTCTCATGAAAAAAAAGTCCCTATGTACCTCGTTAAGACGTTCTGCATCCTGCATCTTCTGCAACATCCACCGATCAATTAACATTTTATTCTCAGACTCTGCTTTTTGCACTCTATTTGTCATCTCTTCCAGCTGAGACCGGACTTCTTTGTTTTCAGCAATAAGTATATCCACCGTCTTGGTCTTTTCCTCTAACTCTTCTTGTAATTGTACACACTCCTCCCTACAGAACAACTCCAGTTTTTAGAATCACACAACTTAATTCTTCACAGCTACTGCAAAACCATTCTTACCTTCTTTGGGTTAATTCCTTCTGCAAATCATTAATTAACAACTCCTTTTCTTGTAAAATAGCCTTTGAAGTTCTGGATTCAGCTACTTCTATCACAAGTTGCTCAGACAGTCGGGATTGAGCTTTGTAACATTGCTGTAACTCTGTTTCCAGTTTTTCTGTTTTCTCCTTCCATTCTGACCCCTGCATACAAATTCTCAAACCAGATCAGGAAATGTTTCCAAATATCCTAGAGCATAAAGGTAGACAGGACCAAAACTACTGAGATGCTGAACCAAAACAAAAGGATTAAATATTTAACTGAAGCAAGCATGGACTTAACTAAAACTACATGTACTTTTATACTACTAAATGACAAAACAGTATAAAAACATAACTAAACGACGAGCCGATTAGAGAACCGAGAAATGGATCAGGGTTTCATCCATTGCAGGAGATCACAAGCAGAGGTCTCAATAAACTCACAAAAATCAACTGAACAAACATATTGTGAGCTACAGTTTTTCTGAAATCCAATGAAAACGCACAACAAGAATTAAAAGAAGAACCTTTACTCTTCCAACTACTTAGAAACATAACATTTCCATAGTGCAAATTATATGAAAGAACCTAAATCTTCCAATGTTCACTAGCAATTGGTATATTTTTGGCGAAATCTGAAGCAATAGAGAAAGGAACAAACAAAGTTACCACCTGAGAGATTATAGGCCTAGAGAGAGCAGAAATCGCAGGAGCATGAGCTCCTTCCTCTAAAAGATGACGCTTCCGCAAAGCTCTCAAAGCATCCTTTATGGCTTCCATAGCTTTCTCCTCCTGTAACCTGAAGAAAGTTCCGACGATCATCGGAATCGAAATTTCAACAATCGTAAAAAGCTTATTGAACAAGAAAGGAGATCGAATCAAGACTTACATATCTCGATCAGATCAAAAGGAGTCGTGGAGTTAGGAATTAGGGTTTGAGTATAACAGGAGACTTTGATCGGAACCGGTGGCGACTTGAGTTTCCACCGCCGCTTACGATTCTCAAATTAGCAAAATAACAAAACTGCAAGTGAATTTGGGGAAATTCCCCACAAAATTAGTTTATTGAAAATTGATTATAATCAGATTTTGTATTAATGATTGATTATCTTAAAAGATTTACGATCATTATTTTTTTAAAATAATTTTCCTACATAATTGTACCGTTTTACGTGAAGTTATGTTAGTTGCAAAATCAAATATCAGTTTATTGGGCCTATAAAAGCCCATTTACATTTTTTTCCTGAAAAGAGAAGATCACGTCATGATCCACGTGGCAACCAACTCTGGAGATGAACACAACGAACACAGATCATCAGAGAAGAAACTAGAATCTAAAAAAAAAAGTTTATAAAAAAAACGAAAAAAGCAAAAGAAAAAAAAAAAAAATGAGAGCTCAGATTTTATTATGCCCAACATTAACATTAGCTGCATATGGTCGTCTCTATTGTGCGCCACGTAGACTTCACCGCTACAATTCATCATCGTCTCAGTTTCTGAATCTCAGTCTCTCTCGCTTCTCCGGTGGTCTCTTCACCTCCTTCTTCCACATGGAGGTAATAGCTCTCGACTTGAATCTCTGCTTCAGTTTATTCCCAACACTTAGAAATTGTTCTGAAATGGGTTATTTGGTGTTACTCTGTGTTGTGACTGATTTTGTGCTTATAGACGATTTTTAATATGTTGGTTTGTTAGCAATTTCAGAGTGGAACTAGCTCGAGTGGCAAGAAAGCAATGGTGGAAAATCTGAAGCGGTACGGTGTGATATCATCGAAGAGAGTAGCTCAAGTTATGGAAGCTTTAGATAGAGGTCTCTTTGTACCAGTTGGATCTTCAGCTTATGTTGATAGTCCTGTACCTATAGGTTATAATGCTACCATTTCTGCTCCGCATATGCATGCCACTTGCTTGCAGCTTTTGGAAGATAAGCTCCAGCCCGGGATGCGTGCTTTGGATGTTGGTTCAGGTTACTTTTACTCGGTGTTATTGATATGTTGGTATCGAGTTTGGGGACTCGGGATAACAATTAGGTTGTGTTTGTAGGAACCGGGTATTTGACTGGCTGTTTTGCTTTGATGGTTGGAGCTGAAGGACGCGTTGTTGGTGTGGATCATATCCCTGAATTGGTTGATATGTCAATCAAGAATATTGAGAAGAGTGTCGCTGCTTCCTTGCTTAAGAATGGATCTCTCTCCCTACATGTCGGTGGTAGGTACCCGCTTTCCGACTTCAAAACATTGTATGTGGACTAGAACTTTACCTTATAAGAAAAATCATCTTTTGACTCATTTGTATCTTATGGCAGATGGAAGAAAAGGTTGGCAAGAGTTTGCACCGTATGATGCAATACACGTAGGAGCAGCGGCATCAGAAATCCCGCAGCCCCTTCTGGATCAGCTAAAACCTGGTGGGCGAATGGTGATTCCACTAGGAACATATTTTCAAGAGCTCAAGGTAATCGACAAAAACAGAGATGGTTCCATCAAGGTACATACCGAAACTTCGGTCAGGTATGTGCCCCTCACTAGCCGCGATGAACAGATAGGAGGATTTTGACAACAACAACGAGAAAACTCTACATCCCACGTCTTAGTGTACATATAAAGGTTGTGTAATGTTCTGTAATATGTTTTGATGGGTAATAAAGAATGTTTACAAAAGCTTGAACTCAAGTTTGGTTTCACATAATCGCTACACTGGAACTGTAAGGGAGAACATTTAGAATCACAAATCACAATATTAACACTCATTGAGCTATCAAAATCCACGCCTTGTTCGTTCCTGAGCCACGTTCACTTTAATTGCTCGGCCTTCCAAATTCTGTAAACACAGAGCAATTAGATAACAGAAAGCAAAAAGGTCACAAGAAGATAACCATAAACTCATGGAGGCGTGTTTTCCTTTACCTGTCCATCAAGAGCAGCAATAGCGTCGTTAACTTCATTCTCATTCGACATTGTAACAAACCCAAACCCGCGTGAACGACCTGTCTCTCTATCGTAAACCACTCTAGCATCAACTACTTTCCCATGCTCGCTAAACACTTGTTGTAAACGATCATTATCCACATCCCATGGCAGATTCCCAACATAGATCCTAAACGCAGCATCATATACACGAGGTTGTCTTTCCGGTCTTGATCCTCTAGGTGCTGCTATGTTCACTGTCAGAAGCCTCCCATTCACTTCCTACAGTTGTATACCAATCAACTTCAACATCTTTAATCACTATCCAGAAGATTAAGAAACAAGAAAATGATTAAATTTGCTTACATAACGATTGAACTTCTCAACAGCTTTCTTTGCTTCTTCAACTGTACTCATTGTTACAAACCCAAATCCACGACTTTGATCAGTGTCCCTATTGTATATAACCTGCAAAAACCAGATGTTAAAGCAGACCCATGAAACAAAATCATTCCTTTTAAGACAAATCACACTATAAAAGTATAAAACCAGATTTCAAAGCAGACCCATGAAACAAAATCATTCCTTTAAGACAAATCACACTATAAAACCAGATTTCAAAGCAGACCCATGAAACAAATTCATTCCTTTTAGACAAATCAAACTATAAAACCTGATTTAAAAGCAGACCCATGAAACAAAATCACACCTATAAAACAAATCAAACAATGAATTCGAAACCCTAAACTAACTTTATCAAAAAGTAAAAATGCCACAGAAACAATTAGTTCCACATTTCTCAGCTATTTGGCTTCAATGTCAAAAAGCACAAGTTAGCAATTTACCTCTGAAATCTCAACAGTACCAGCTTGCTCAAAGAGCATAGCCAAAGCTTCACTATCAACATCGTACGGCAAGTTTCCGACGAACAATTTAGCCTCTTCAGGTGGCTCTGGGAAGTCACCACCGTCTTCAGACTCGAAACTCTCATCTACAGTGACGGAAGTACCTCCGATGCTTCCATCCTCACCTTCTTCTTCCTCAGGCCAATCAGAAGTTTGGGAAACGAAGGTAACAATAGGAGATGAGTTACGGAGAGTTTTGGATTTGAGAGAGAGTGGGAGATTAATGGTTCGTGAAGGGAGGGAAAAATTGGAACGGTGAGATTTGGAGGAAGAGATGTTGAAGATGGAAGGAATACAGAAAAGGGTCGAAGAGGAAGAATTCGTCATAGCTAAAAGCTTTAGGCTTGAGGTTAGTATTGAAGAAGTCATTTTCTGATTTTGGAGAGATTACAGGTGAAGAGGAAGAAGAGTGAGAGAGAGGGGTTGCAAAAATTTCCTTCTTTGTGTGAAAAAAAAAAAAAAGAAAAAAGAAAAAAAAAAGGATGTTATAATCTTTGATTAGACTAAAGTATATTAGGCTAACTTTTTTACATAAACGGTCATCTCATATTGGGCCTTACTTGACCCATTAGGCTTTTATATTTCCTTATTCACACCGACCTAATCCACCAAAATTAAGACTATATATATATACACAATGAGACGTTTCTAGCAAGATCTCTTTCCTCGATCTTAGATCTTAGCCACAATCTCACTAGGGTACTTTGCTACAGGATTAAGATCGGCTCTCTTGTTTTTGAGAAAGGTTCTAACTTGATCGCAGTTAGGTTGTGTTTATCTTTGTAGCTACGAATTTCCACCTATGGATAGGCAATCGAGAATGGAGTCAGAAAATTTTAGGGTTAGGGCTTCTGATGATGAGGACCGTCAGAGCTCTCGACTTTATATTCCTTCGTTTAAGCTAGCAAGCGTGTTGAATGATGAGAAAGATAAGAGTAGCTTAGAGTATCAACGTCTTACATGGGATGCTCTTCGTAAAAGTATTAACGGGCTCGTTAATAAGGTTAACGCAACCAACATCAAGAACATAATCCCTGAACTTTTTGCTGAAAATCTCATCAGAGGAAGAGGACTTTTCTGTCGTGCTTGTATTCAGTCTCAAATGGAATCTCCTGGATTCACTGACGTTTTTGCAGCTTTAGTTGCGGTTATCAACTCAAAGTTCCCTCAAGTTGCTCTGCTTTTAGTGAGAAGAGTTGTTTTGATACTAAAGAGAGCTTATATGCATAACGATAAGCCTCAGTTTCTTGCTGCTGTTAAATTCGTAGCACATTTAGTAAACCAGCAAGTGGCTGATGAGATCATTGCTTTTGAATTACTCACTGTGCTTTTGGAAAGCCCGACTGATGCCAGAGTAGAGATGGCTATTGCGTTTGTGATTGAGTGTGGCGCGTTGCTGCAAGACGTTGCACCAAAAGGATTACATGGGGTTTTTGAGCGGTTTCGCGGTATATTGCATGAGGGAGATATAGATAGGAGAGTTCAGTATTTGATTGAAGCACTCTTTGCTATTAGGAAAGCGAAGTTTCAGGGATATCCCGCGGTTCGCGCTGAGCTTGATCTCGTGGAAGAAAAGTATTCACATGATGTCTCTCTTTATGAGGAAATTGATCCTGAAACTGCTCTTGATGTTTTCAAACTTGATCCTGACTTTATTGACAAGGAACAGAAATACGAGGCGCTGAAAAAAGAGTTACTTGGTGAGATTGGTCTTGGAGGCATTACAGAGAATCTCAGAGAGTATTTGAAGTACATGCAACATCAGAAGCAAGTTGCGGAATCAGAATCAGGATCTGACAGTCCTGGCTCCTGAGTCAGACTCATCAACTTCTTCTAGTTCGGATGAAAGCAACAGAGAGAAGAAGAAGCGAACAAGAAGATCTTGAGACTGCTTTGTTTGTTATCTCCACCAAAATTCTTGAACAAGAAGCTTTACTTGTGTGACAAGTTTCAACCTTGTTTCCTTTTCTCTATTGTTCATCTTTTCCATTAGTTTGCTTTACCTAAATTTTCCTTTTTGTTTGGTTATTCGATCTCTATTTAAAGAGACTCATATTCTCTTTTTTTGTTTCAGCTTTTAATAAATAATATTGAAAGAACTTTCTTCTCAAACCATTCATTGATTTCGATATAGAGAAAGACTACTTCACGGACATTCGAGGTGAGTTAATTTCTACTTTTACTTGTGTAGAAAGCAAGGGTTATATTATTTCAAACCCTAATTAACACCTAACTTACTTTCGTAGCTTTCTCTTCTGTTAGATTGATGTCAGAAATCACAAGAGAAACAACGATGATCTTCGATCTCCCACAAAATCTGATAGATGAGATATTTTCAAGGGTTCCGATGATATCTCTGAGACAATTACGGTCTACATGCAAACGATTGAACAACCTATTCAAACATCGGAGATTCATCAAAAAGCAAATTGCTTATGCCAAAGCTACAAGGCAGTATCATGTTCTTATGGTGGTAAACTTTAGGGTTTATGCAATGTGTTCCTATATCCATGAAATTAACATAAACGTTGCTCCCTTGTTTAAACGAGGACTTAACCTAATCGATCCTGATCGTAAATCAGAAGTCGATTTATCTCAAGCCTTTCATTGTGATGGCATATTGTTATGCTGCACCAATGGAAACATGTTTGTGGTTTGGAACCTGTTTTCAGGGAAAACTACATGGATCGAACCAAAAAATTATCTCAAGATAGAAGACAATGTCTATGCTCTTGGATACGACAACAATGAATTGTGCCATAGCTACAAAATCATGAGGTTTCTGCATAAATACCTCAAAAGATTGGAGATCTATGAGTTTAGCTCTAATTCATGGAGGAATATTCGTGTCACCATTCCTAAAGGCTGCTTGAAATCTCGAGGCGTGTCTTTGAAGGGAAATGTTTATTGGTTGTTTAAACTTAGAGAAGTCAATGAGTACTCTCTACTTAGTTTTGATTTTTCGACGGAAAGATTACAACGTTTGTGTGTTCCCTTTCATCAGGAAGCAGCTTGTTCCAAAGAAGATTGTTTCAATGAAGATTGTGTCCATGATACTATGGCTCTATCGGTTGTTAGAGAAGAACATCTTTCGTTGTTATTTCAGAGTGGAGTGACACAAAAGATGGATATATGGATTACCAATGAGATTAAGACTACATCTGTACTCATGGAACAAGTTCTTAACAGTGGATTTTAAACCTCATCCCCATATGTTTTCGCGTGGCATGAGTTTTTTCATTGACGAGGAGAAGAAAGTTGCCGTGTGTTGTGAGAAAGACCAAGAGAATAATATATTCAACAAGGTATACATTGTTGGAGAAGATGAATACAAAGTATCTCCGGGTTTTGGTTTTCATGAGTATAGAGGCATATATAATTGCCCAACTATGTTTGGTTATGTTCCAAGACTACTTTAAATCTAGCAACATTATTTATTTCTTTTGTTATATAGAGACTAGAGCCAAAGACTTTTTTTTGGGCTCAAATTATGCTTTAATATACTCCAAATTGTTAGCTCGTTGAGCATATATAATCTTTCAATTGACAGATTTCACTAGAAAAATGAACCTGTGAATACCTTATGCTGTCTTTTCAATTAAAGTTTGGCCATTCCATTTATTTTTCTCAAAAAAGAAGTATGAGAAAATCGTTGGATTATCGGTTACACATTTTAGAAGCAAACGCAATTCATGACACTGCATCCTCTTTGTTAGTGATGTGCGTGTTTGATGTGTGTGTCCTCGTTTATCTTTTTTGTTTCTTTGCTTTTCACTTTAACCTTTGTTAAGGCTTTTTCCCAATATTAGTTAAAGCACATACACTTCCCACCACTTTCCTTCTTTTCTTTCTGAAATTTAGCACTCATATATAGTCCTCTTTTGACAAATAGTATCATCTTTCTTAAATTTGAGATCTCTCTTTAGTCTTTGAACAACAGTTATTGTAATGTCTTTTAGTTGAATGACATAAGTTAGGCCAAAATAATGAGTTCAAACTTCAAAAGCGTTGTTGAAATTTAAAATCAGTGACTAAAAATGAACTCTATAATGGATCGGCTCCAGAAAACCATAATCATTAATTAGATATCATATGACAAATGTTAAACCAGTTTTGAACTGTATGAAACTATCAATTGTGAATATCATGTTTTTTTTTTAATGCTGTTTATCTTTATAAGTTACAAATAAAATATTTATGTGTAGAGATAGATTTCAAATAAATAAAGGATATTGAAAAAATTACAAGAGAAAACATAATTCTTACTAATATATATTGACAAACAAATGAAAAATAAGAATATAAAGAAACACACGAAATGTTAATTTCGAAATAGAAGAAAATGATTACTAAAAGCCATCACATACCAAACAACTTTGTTCTCTTATTATCGTTAAAAAAAAAATTACATAACTAGTTTAGTCACACACGGCTTTTCCAAATTATCATATGGATACATATTTGTAAAAGAAAAAAAATACATAATCACTATAATTAACCATAGGTAGGTTACATCAATAAAAGAGTTCCTATTAAAGATAAATTGTTGCGTACAAGTTGTGCTTTGATCAATTATCAGTATACGTGGTTCATATGAAAATGTTAGTTTACACTTATAATTAAATCATCTCATCACCGAATGTTTCCCAAAATCATCAATTATTGTTACCAAAATTTAAGAAAAATAAAATGAAAGAGCTTACTTGTACCATTAAATCAACATAAAGTTCAATTATAGTTTGATCTTTATGTATCTCCATTAATTAATGTATCCATGTCATTAACCTTGAAATCTTTGTTGAATCCCACAAGTAATCCTTTAACCCCTTTTGGTATTTTTCATTACATATTGTCATCACAATAATCTCTATTTAAGCACTTTCTCTTTAGTCCTTACCATCCACAAAACTTAATCTCAATCACAACAAAATACAAAAATCACCATAGACAAAATATGAAGCGATTTATTGTTCTTGCGCTTTGCATGCTAATGGTTCTTGAAACCACAAAGGGTTTAGATTTCCATGACAAAGATGTGGAATCAGAGGATAGCTTGTGGGAGCTATACGAACGGTGGAGGAGCCACCACGCAATAGCTAGGAGCCTTGAAGAGAAAGCTAAGAGGTTCAACGTGTTCAAGCACAACGTTAGGCACATCCACGAGACCAACAAGAAGGACAATTCTTACAAGCTCAAGCTCAACAAGTTTGGTGACATGACTAGTGAAGAATTTAGGACAACATACGCTGGTTCAAACATCAAACATCATAGGATGTTTCAAGGCGAAAGACAGACCACAAAGAGCTTCATGTATGCAAATGTAGATACTCTCCCAACCACCGTTGATTGGAGAAAGAATGGAGCCGTCACTCCTGTTAAAAACCAAGGCCAATGCGGTAAAACTCTTCTTCTCATTGATGCTTTAATCTAAAAGAGATATGTAAAATGAGAACCAAAACAAGATTAATTAGGTTTGTGGTTATTACAGGGAGTTGTTGGGCGTTTTCAACAGTTGTGGCTGTGGAAGGAATCAACCAAATAAGAACGAAAAAGCTGACATCACTATCAGAGCAAGAGCTAGTGGACTGCGATACGAACCAGAACCAAGGATGCAATGGAGGTTTGATGGACCTTGCTTTTGAGTTCATTAAGGAGAAAGGAGGACTCACAAGCGAGCTAGTGTACCCTTACAAAGCTTCTGATGAAACTTGTGACACAAACAAAGAAAATGCTCCGGTAGTTTCAATCGATGGACACGAAGATGTTCCTAAGAACAGTGAGGATGATCTAATGAAAGCTGTTGCTCATCAGCCTGTCTCTGTTGCAATTGATGCTGGAGGCTCAGACTTCCAATTCTACTCGGAGGTAAGAACACACAACACTAAAGTAATTAAGTTCAAAACTTTTTTTTTGTCTTAACGCATGGAATGGTGTCATAGGGAGTTTTCACGGGGCGATGCGGAACAGAGCTGAACCATGGAGTTGCGGTAGTTGGCTATGGAACGACGATAGATGGAACAAAGTATTGGATTGTTAAGAACTCTTGGGGAGAGGAATGGGGAGAGAAAGGATACATAAGAATGCAAAGAGGGATTCGTCACAAAGAAGGACTTTGTGGTATTGCAATGGAAGCTTCTTATCCTCTCAAGAACTCCAACACTAATCCTTCAGGACTTTCCTCGGATTCGCTTAAGGATGAACTCTAAAAGCTCTTTATATTTACTTATTTAGATTAAAAAGACATTGACAAGTTTGTTTATGATGCTTGTTTGATTTTTTAATATATATCTTCATCGTTAATAGGTTGTAATGGTTTTCAATGTATGAATGGGAATCGTTTGAATTCATTAATGAATAAATGTTTTTACGTAAGTATCCATAAACCAAAACAAAAAACACTAATTTAGATTCAAGAAAGCAGTCTTCAAAATCATCCCACTCGATTAATTTTTTAAAGGAAATCTAACGCGGTGAATAGCAAAGCAAATATTTCGAGTCTTTATGTGCCTAAACATCCAAACAGTGACAAAATCGGAAGTCATTAGAAGACCACATTTTGCAACAAACTCCTTCCATCCCGTAGTTAACACAGGTGTTTTATCCCCATTCCAGAACTTGAACTTCATCTGTTGAACTTTTCCGTCTGGTCCATACACCGAAACATCAACCCCCTTTACCGGATTCTCTGATTCTTCTAGAAAAGGAAGCATCTTCTCCTTCACTTGCTCCTTAGATAACATGAGCCTGCTTTGATCTTTATCGACGTCGCTCGACATCAACTGCTTCTTTATCGGTTTGCTGAATTGCCTTGTCACCTCATTATCGCCGAATATTTCATGTGGATCGATTTCAGCTTTGTACCATACCTCAATTGACCTCCGAGTCTCTTCTGAAAAGTCTTTGATATTTATTTTCATGATATTCTGTTTCTTAACCCTCTTAGGTTGATTTTTGTCAGATTTTTCTTCCCTCTTCCTAGACTTCTTTTGATGAGCTTGGCTTACCTGTAATAATGGAGTGGACGCAAACTCATCATATGTATCGTCTTCATCATCTATATTCTCTTCATCATCTGTATCTTCTTCTTCTGGTGACTGTCTTTGATATCGAGGTTGATATTGGTTCAATTCTATCAATAATTCTGCAGCCACATTAACTTCCTTTTGTGTTAAACTTGTTGTTTCACCTGTTGAAGTCGCCATGATCGATCTCTCACGTTTTCTCTATCTTTTCTTGCTTCTCAGCTACGTATTAAGGGTTTGTTTTTTCTCTTCTTTCTAGCAAATCAATTTCCTTTTTATACTTAGGTTTTTCCATTTAAATTGTATTTTTCTTTTATTAAAAATAACATGGAATATATCAAAGCAATTTCTGGGTCGGTTGGACACTATGTTTCATAAACGATGGGCTTTATCCTAAATGTGTTTTATCGAGTCTTGAAAGTTGAAACCATCGAATGGGTAAACTATGAAGGAACAGAACCAGAGAAAGAACTGGTGGAATTTATCAAATTTATTAGGAAAAGGTATTAGAACGTCTTTTTTTTCTTCAAATTTAGCTCTTTGAATATCTCATGTTCTTGTTCTGGCTCTCTGTTTACTAGAAGAAGCTAAAGAAACTTAAGAACTATTATGTGTTTCTTCGTTGGTTTATCTGCATCATTAACTAATTATAACATTTAAGTCAGTCTCACGTCTTTTGCTTTTAAATTGTGAAATTTGAGTCTTCGCTTCGCTAGAAAGTGGAAGCTGAGCCATGTCCATGGCGTCGTCTTCTTCTCTTGCGACCCAATCCTTTTATACTTCATTTCCTCTACCTCACCGACTTCACTTCCATGAACCATATCTTCTTCTTCGCTCTTCACTTTATCGAAAACCCATTCTTTGTCTCTCTGCTAGTTCTTCCCCATCGTCATCTTCTTCTTCTTCCATTTTCCTCTCCTGCTTCGATGACCCTTTACCAGATAAGATTCAACAACCAGAAAATTCGACAAATATTAACCAAGAAGATGAAGATGAAGAAGAAGAAGAAGAAGGAGATGATTCCACAGACCCAATTCTTAAATTCTTCAAGTCACGAACTTTAACATCGGAATTGACCCAAGACCCAGCTCGTGAATCCAAATTCTCCCTCCAGAAGAATCGTCGAACTTCGTGGCGCTTGGCTTCAGACTTCGCTGACCCCGGAACGGAGATCGATTCCGAGCCTGAGGAATCCGTCTCTGTGACAAACCAACAAACACTTGGTGTGCATACTCCATTCGAAAGTGGCGTCGCTGGGGAAATCCTGGAACTTGCTAAGAATTTGAAAGAGAATCAAACTTTGGGAGAGATGTTATCAGGTTTCGAAAGAAGGGTTAGCGAAACAGAGTGTGTAGAGGCATTGGTGATGATGGGTGAATTTGGTTTTGTGAAGAGTTGTTTGTATTTCTATGAGTGGATGAGTTTGCAAGAACCTTCCCTTGCTTCACCTCGTGCTTGTTCTGTGTTGTTTACATTGCTCGGTAGAGAAAGAATGGCTGATTATATTCTGCTTCTGCTAAACAATTTACCAGACAAGGAAGAGTTCAGAGATGTTCGTCTCTACAATGCCGCCATTTCTGGGCTTTCAGCTTCTCAAAGGTATGTGCTTTTTCTTCATTGTACGATGATCCAGTTCTGGAGAATGAAAAGTTGTAGTCTTTGGTTAAATTGTCTAGTTGGTGTTCTTTTGGTTAGGTTTGATGATGCTTGGGAAGTGTATGAAGCAATGAATAAGATCAATGTTTATCCGGACAATGTTACATGTGCGATAATGATCACAACCATGAGGAAAGCAGGACGAAGTGCGAAAGAAGTTTGGGAGATATTCGAGAAGATGAGTGAGAAAGGTGTGAAGTGGAGTCAGGATGTTTTCGGTGGCCTTGTGAAATCGTTTTGTGACGAAGGGTTAAAAGAAGAAGCTCTTGTGATTCAAACAGAGATGGAGAAGAAAGGTATCCGTTCAAACACGATTGTGTATAATACGTTGATGGATGCTTACAACAAGTCCAACCGCATAGAAGAAGTGGAAGGACTTTTTGAAGAAATGAAAGCTAAAGGCTTGAAACCTACAGCTGCGACTTATAACATTCTTATGGATGCTTATGCTAGAAGGATGCAGCCTGATATTGTTGAGACACTTCTGCGGGAGATGGAGGATTTAGGTTTAGAGCCAAATGTGAAATCGTACACGTGTTTGATTAGTGCGTATGGGAGGACGAAGAAGATGAGTGATATGGCTGCTGATGCTTTCCTGCGGATGAAAAAAGTAGGTTTGAAACCTTCTTCACATTCTTACACAGCTCTTATTCACGCTTACTCGGTTAGTGGGTGGCACGAAAAAGCTTATGCTTCCTTTGAAGAGATGTGTAAAGAGGGGATTAAACCATCGGTTGAAACATACACATCACTTCTCGATGCATTCAGACGATCTGGTGACACTGAAAAGCTGATGGAAATTTGGAAACTAATGTTGAGAGAAAAAATCAAAGGGACACGGATAACATATAACACTCTTCTCGATGGGTTTGCCAAGCAAGGACTCTACATTGAAGCAAGGGATGTTGTTTCTGAGTTTAGTAAAATGGGTTTGCAGCCAAGTGTTATGACTTACAATATGCTGATGAATGCCTACGCACGGGGAGGACAAGATACGAAATTGCCACAGCTTTTGAAGGAAATGGCTGCTCTTAACTTAAAACCTGATTCCTTCACATATTCAACCATGATCTATGCGTTTGTTCGTGTTAGAGACTTCAAAAGGGCATTCTTTTACCACAAGATGATGGTTAAAAGCGGGCAAGTACCAGACCCGAGGTCCTATGAGAAACTTAGGGCGATTCTGGAAAACAAGGTAAAGACAAAGAACAGAAAGGATAAGACTGCCATTCTTGGTATAATTAATAGCAAATTCGGTAGGGTTAAGGCTAAGACGAAGGGGAAAAAAGATGAGTTTTGGAAGTACAAGAAGAGCCGAACTACTTCTTCTGATCGTCGCCGATCTTGAAGGTAACCTAAAAGCTATATAAATGCTTTAGTGGTACAAAGTGAAAATGCTCAAGCTATACGAATCTAGTTGTATTCAATATATGTTACCCTGTTCATTGTACTTAATCTTATTTTATTTTGTTCCTAGGACATACTTTGGTCATGTGTAGTAAAAGTGCAGAAGTTTAGCTTTATTATTTCGACAAGCAAAGAATCTCTTAAGCTGCAAGCAATCTTCAGATATAACTCTTACCTCTCTGCATTAAAGTTCACGCACATCAGTCTCTTGTAAACAACCCAAATAAAGAAAATGAAAATCCTGATCTTGATTCTATCCTCTCTGACACTCTTTGAGCTTTGCATTGTGGACGCATGCCGATCATACTGTGGAAATATAACCGTTGATTATCCGTTCGGAATTCGAAATGGATGTGGGCATCCAGGGTATAGAGATCTCTTGTTTTGTATGAACGATGTGTTGATGTTTCACATAAGTTCAGGTTCATATAGAGTTTTGGACATCGATTACGCATATCAGTCCATAACGCTGCATGATCCTCACATGTCGACCTGCGAAACCATCGTGCTTGGCGGCAAAGGGAATGGCTTTGAAGCTGAGGATTGGAGAGCTCCTTATTTCAATCCTACATCAGATAATGTGTTTATGTTGATCGGATGTTCTCCTAAATCTCCTATATATCAAGGTTAGTAAGTTACTACAACAAATACTTCAAAAAAAATCAACTTAGAGATTAAATTTTGATTTGCTTACTTTCTTTAGGCTACACAACTTTAAAAATTTAGTTTGGATTCTTCATAAAAACAATATTAGGTTTTGATTTGCTTACAATCTTATAATCCGGTTTACAATTTGAATTCGTTTTTTTTTTTGGGGTTGGTTTAGAAAAAGTTAGAAGAAAAAACAATTTCTATCGGTTTGGTTTGATGCAATTTCGGTCTGATTCATTTTTGTGTTGAATAATTTCATATATTAATAAATTTATTATTACATTAATTAATATGATTACGTAATATAATACATAGATAACTAAAAAAAAAAAATTGAAAAAAATCCGGTTTAGTTTTTGATATTCCAAAATTATTATGTTTAAAAATAACTAAACCGGTTAAATTTGGATTTCGGGTCCGGTTAAATTTAGTTAATAGTCCGGTTAAATTTGGTTAATAGGCTTCCCGGAAAAGAAAGTGCCGTGCCGCAACATCTCTGGAATGAGCTGCGAAGAATACATGTCATGTCCAGCATGGGACATGGTCGGATACAGACAAGGTATACATTCCGGGTCAGGTCCGCCCATGTGTTGTGCGGTCGGGTTCGAGTCAGTAAAAGCGATTAATCTAAGTAAGTTGGAGTGTGAAGGATACAGTAGTGCATATAATCTAGCACCCTTGAAGCTTAGAGGACCCTCTGATTGGGCTTATGGGATACGTGTTAAGTACGAGCTCCAAGGAAGTGATGCGTTTTGTCGTGCGTGTGTTGCAACTTCTGGGACTTGTGGTTATGATGAATCTGCTGATGGTGGAGGGCTTAGACATGTTTGCATGTGTGACAACCATAATTCCACTACAAACTGTGATTCAGGTCAGTTTTGAATTATCAGTTTTTTTAGTTAAAAGTTAAGTTTTTTAATCAATTATATAAATAAAATATGAGATTAAACCTTAACCATATATATAACTTATGCATTACTATATAGTAAGTTTTTTTTTGTTTACTTTATTCATTAAAAAATTTCCGAAAAAGTCGAAAACCAAGACTAGATTGATCATATAATCATCGCAAATTTAAGAGTAACATAGTAAAATGCACATGCACATATGTTATTTCACCATATATTTCTTTTGGATTTTTGACCTATAATGTTATTAAAAGTATTTTTGGCCTAAAATGTTTTTTGGTTTTTCGTTTATGAGTTTATAACATTCAACAAATAACGTTGGACCGGCTCTGCGCTAGATAGTCCAAAATCGAAGCGAGTCACCACGATTTTGTGTAAATTGGTCATGCAAATAGGGCAAGTGGTTCAAGAGCTTAACTGATCATGTTAGATGTAGTTGTTGGTCCAATGGACTGTACCGGTTTAGTGTTTTTTTTTTTTTTGACGTCTAGATTTATTATTTATTGCAAATTATGAGAAATGTTACATAGACGATTCTACAACGGACAATTCCTTCCGACCCTTATTAGATCCACGACAGACGACACTTCCTTCTCCATGCTCTTTGACGGACATCTTCAATGATCCACGACCTGACGACATTTCTCTCTCTGCGTAGAATCTTGGCGAACGGCTATAATTGTACTTCGCTGGAGATCTCCTGCACACTTGCCTCCTTTAATCTGCAAATTTATTAATAAATCGCAATATCTGGGACTCGAACCCCAGACCTCTTGATGTAGAAGCATTAATTAACCCTTAGTCAACCAATGGGCCAAGGGGCTTCCACGATATATTTTTAGTGTTTAGAATAATTTTTCTGAACAATATATTCACTCGAAATTGTTCTTAATTTCAATGAAAAGTTGATGATTTTCTTTGTTTATGTAGTTATACCACCAGCCGGTGCATCATCAAGTGTTCGACCAAAAACTATCGGATGTAAGTTTCAAAATGCATTTACGTGTACTCTTGTTTTTGTACAGATTTATTTTACTTTTAACCTAAATTATTAATTTTTTTTTTTTTTTGCAGCACTGATCCTCTACTTCATAGCAATGAACATAGGCTTACAGAGAAGACAATGATGAGTTACCCATTGTTAATTAAAATCGAACTAAGACTCCAATTTTACTTTTACTTTATATCCCATACATTATAGTTTCATTGCATGAAATTATCATGAAACGTTTTTGTGTATACTTCTTCAAAATTTTGATTTCTATACCAAATTTATTGCCTTATTAACAACTAGGATTTAAACCGGGACAAAAAAATTTGTTTCACACAATCTTAATTAAATTAATTTGATGGTGTTAAACAAAATCCCCATTAATAAATAAAGAATTGACCCGCATTGAAGCGTCAGGTTAGTGATATTTAAATTTTTTAAAGTCAGTTCAAACATGTCCCGCCATATAACTCGTCCAGCGTTATTTAAATATTTTATATATGTTTAAATATACATAATATGTTAATTTTTATATTAAGTTTAAATATACATATTAATTATAATGTTTCAAACTCTTACAAGTTAAAAATGTAAAATTAAACGGTTCAATAAAATACTAAACTAAACCGTATAATATGATTTATTCTGATTTGGATTCATTTTGGTTTTATTTATTATATGACTTTGAATCATTAACAAAATCTTCTAAATATCTATATTATTAATTATAGTGGATATTTTTTATTTTATAATTAATGTTAAAATCTTATAATTATGTTTGCTTATATGGATAATAGAAAATTAATTATGAGGTTGTTTGGATACATAGATATTAGTAATGACATTCTTTGTAAATACTTACTAAAACAAAGTCTACCGTATTTCAAAAATATAAATATAGATGGAAAAATTCAATAAAAAAACACACACAACATCAAAAACTTATGTTTGTTTTTTTTAAGAAGTTTAGGGTTTTGTAAAGATGAAACCATTAAAGATGAAAACTACTACTGCTTATAAATATTAAAACAAAAATCATTATATTAAATCTTATAAAGATGAAACCATTAGTATGAAATATAGCACTAGAATTTAAATTGATGAGTGAAAAAAAAACAAATCAACGTTATCCTTGGGATCTTTTAAAAAAAATCTTTAAATTAAATTTCATATGATTTTTACAAGAAAAACAAATTTAGTTTGCCACTTACAAAATAATATGAATTTGAACTATTATGTGAGAGTTTATATCATCAAACAAACAAATTATCTGTGAGTTTATATCAACAATTT
This sequence comes from Arabidopsis arenosa, assembly GCA_905216605.1. Taxonomy (NCBI): domain Eukaryota; kingdom Viridiplantae; phylum Streptophyta; class Magnoliopsida; order Brassicales; family Brassicaceae; genus Arabidopsis; species Arabidopsis arenosa. The sequence continues at coordinate 7,882,972 of LR999458.1, forward strand.
ATTTCTAAAAGTTATATATAACATTTATTTATTAATGTTTACATACATAAATAACAGTAAAGTAAAAACTACTAAATATAAGCAAATGCAAGATTTCAAATCTTAAGAGCCTTTTAATTTTTTTCTAGTCATACATATATTAAAAGAAATTTTCTTATAAGAAAAAATCTCGCCGCATAGCACGGATTTTTATCTAGTAAAAAACTACATTAAAGACAATATGACATAACTAAACTTACTATAAATTGAAAAAAATATAATCAATTATCCCAAAGTTTTATTAAAAACAAAAAAAAACAACCATATGGGGTTTTAAGGTAAACCATAACCAAACAAAATCACATAATTACGATTTAGTTTCGTTGTGTTTTCTTTGGTAAGGGTTCAATAATGTGACTTGGTTCATTTGCCATTTATGCGGAGATTCTTATACTTTTTACATGTTGTGAATCTGAAGTATACTATATTTATTATTAATACTATATATTCGTGTGTTTGATGAGTGGTATAACTAATGCACTTACCTCATCAGTTGTTACATCAACTCTGGTCGCTAAAAGTACTTTAGAGATAGAGAGTAACATTAAGCAGATTCTTGAGATGGGCCGTGCAAACTGAAGCCGTGAGTTAGTTACCTATGTATTTCATAAGGCATATTTCAACCTTGAAAGAGCTATGGAATACTTTGAAAGATATATTTCTTTAGACCTTTAACTTTGTGTTTATAGCAAGGGAATGTGTAATTTGAAACTGATCATTTATGTTATATAGGGAATCTCGGTGGGGACTAAAAATGTTTTATCTATCCACAAACACAAGAACATGCAGCTCTGTGACGAAAGAATCAAGAACATGCACGCGCATATATTCTGCCACTGAATCAAGAACTTACAGATCCTTAATCACAGATTCAAGAACTTACAGCTCCTAGCCAGCAACATGCCCGACGCCGTTGTTTTATCATTTAGAATGTGAGAGAGAGAGAGAGAGAGAGAGAGAGAGAGAGAGAGAGAGAGAGAGAGAGAGAGAGAGAGAGAGAGAGAGAGAGAGAGAGAGAGAGAGAGAGAGATTTTGATAGTGTCAGATAAATATTAGATCACTTGATTTCTTGCGCTACACTCTACAGATATTGGATTGTTTCTAGTTTACTTTTTTTTTCGTCCACTGTTTCTAGTTTACTTAACTTTAAGAAAATGAGTAATTTGATGGAAGTTGAACTGTTTTACATGGTGTGTCAGTCAATACAAATCTATGTAACCTCTGGTGCAATCATCTGCTCATGAAAACGAAAAATATGAAGATTCGTACAATAATCCATTTGATGAGTTTGAGAGATTTACGGACGAAGATCTCTCAAATGTCATGTTCTAATGGACATGGCATTTTTTGAGAACTCTTCTCCTCCTGTCTTTCATACATTACCCAAGGATGTTGATGAAACTACGTTGTTTCACGAACTTGATCTTTCAATCACTAATTACGGCACCAACGAGGAGTTTGATGGGCTGTTTTTTATCAACGACGGATTTATCATATCTTGGGACCTATTCGAACCATCGAATGATGATCTTAACGAAAACATCGACAATGAGTGATTGAAAGATCAAATTTATGCAACAACTTAGTTTCATCATCAACATCCATGGGTAATGTAGGACATACATGAGGAGGCGATTTTTCGAGAAATGTCATGTCCATCAAATTGGGATTAGGATTTGCCATGACATTTGAGAGGTCTTCATCCGTAAACGGCCCAAACTCATCAAATATATTATTGTACGGATCTTCGCTTTTGTCGTCTCCAAGAACGGATGATTGCACCATAGGTCGCATAAATTTGTATAAATTGACGCACCATGAACAGTTTAAAGTTAAGTAAACTAGAAACAATTCAATACCTGATAGAATGTCGCGCAAAAAATCAGGTGATCCAGTATCTCTCTCTCTCTCTCTCTCTCTCTCTCTCTCTCTCTCTCTCTCTCTCTCTCTCTCTCTCCCTCTCTCTCTCTCTCTCTCTCTCCATCCACAAACCCGTCGGTGATAAAAGATAGCCCATCAAACTCCTTGTTGATGCCGTACTTAGTGATTGAAAAATCAAGTTCGTGCAACAACTTAGTTTCAACTAAAAAGAGAAAGGAAAAACCATGTAAACGAATAGAGAATTCTAACTACAATAGAAGTATTGTCCATACTCTATAGCTGATCCCGATATTGATGTTCATTTAAAAAAAAAATCTTTGTATGTATAGGTGATCTCATTGGTTTTAAAATAGAGAAAATTTTGAAAATAAAAATCTTTAATAAATGGAATTTTAAAATTTATGTAAAAGTAATGAGGTTACCAAATTATCATATCATTCTAATTGATTAGGGGGACATCGTAAGAAAACAAAGCCATAAATCATTAAATCTAAGTTAGGGATATCATAAAAACCCAAAACAATAAATCTAAGTTGACTATAGTATGAAAAACTATCTTAGATGGGTTTTTAAAGTTGGCAATAGTTTGAAATCAAGAAAAAAAAAACAAGTATCAATTAAAAATAAAAGAACGGGATTTGAGAAAAATAAAATTAAAGACTCTATTATGGAAAGTAATATGACATAGGAGGTAGATGAGATGTGACATAGCATGTTTACATGTCATTGACATTAACGAAGCAGAGCGACGACGATATTTATCGATTAGTTATACACGACTATAATTATGAAAAGCTCTAGACGGATTGATTTCATATACGCCTTCATGGTTTCGATAAGATATAAATCATCTAAAAATAGATGTACGTATGATATTTCGTCTATCTTGATGAAAATATTTAATGTTTTATAAATAAGTATAAAAGTTGTAGTAGTATATTAGTATATGTGTATAGAAAAAACAATTTGGGGTAAATATGTGTATTGTCAAGAAAGGAAAAGTTATTATTTATAACAAATGAGTTTAGGTTACTAAAAATTTAAGTGGGGCATGATATTATTTGGTACTTCATACGTTATTAATTCATAAGTTATTAGGATTTTAGTGGAACTGACTTATTCAATTGCTTACTCAATTAGTGCAAGAAAACGTTACATGATTTGTAATTGGCCTTAATATATGATTTTTAATTTAAATTTCTTATATTAATTGTGCTTTGATGAGAGGACTTTAAACGTAACATTTATTAGTTCTTTACTTTTTCCTTGCATTTAAACTTTTAGTAATTAATGTTTATAAAAATTACATTAAGGCATAATTATATATTTAAACTATTCCATTCCCCATCCAAGAAATGGTTTTCATTATGATCATTTATTTTGTTATAAAGTATCCTGATCTTCTTTTTTTTACTTTAAATGATGAAAAACAAATCAAATAAATTGTAAAAAAACTGTGTGAAGTAGATGAATCAATTATGTGATAGTAAATAGATAAATATTTTGGCAATGTTAGAAAGAGTTAAGACAAAACTCTCTCATGTTTTTTTTTTTTTTTTTTTTTTTTTTGGACAAAACTCTCTCATGTTATGTAAGAAACGTTAGCTTCAGAAATAGAATCTATAACAATCTATTCATGTTAAAGAACTTTATTCATGTTTCTTCCAACCATTTGTATGTATTTCTATTAAATTACAAACTACATACAATTTCAACAATCCTATAAATTAAATCAAATAATCAAAAAACAAAAAATCAAAGATCAATACTTACTTTTCATCTTCGTAAAACAATCTCAGTATCAGCCCAAACCCATCAAATTTCCTCTTATCAAAAACCTCACATCTCTTAAAGAAACCCACCAATGGTTTCACACTTAAAAAAAACATTGCTGAGCCAGTCCGGTAATATTCGGGGTCTAATACGAAGAAAAAGATCGGAGCCTTCCAACAAAAAACTGCTATTTTTTTGTTTGCCTCATTGGGGGTACTTCAGATTTTAAACAAAAAGAGCAAAAAATTGCTGTTTGTTCCTATACACTATACAGCCTTTAAAACGTTGTTTTTCCCAAGGATCCCATAGTCATCTACTTTATGGTTTGGACGTATTTATAATCAAAGCAGTTTACTATAAGAAATAGATTTACAAACTTGAATCTTGTTAATTTAAGATATCTTAATACCAATTTCTGAAGGACCCAAAAGTCTTTGATTGAAATAAATGCTACAAACAAAAGAAGCATTTTGTTGAAACATAGAAACCCTACGAACAATGCATGCACAAGCAGCCATGAATTATCAAACACACGTTCATGGCAGCTGATGCATCCAATGTTACTTCACTACTAGCTCTCTCCTACGCAAACTAAACCAAAACAACAAGAAAATAAAACAAAGTGGGAAAAAATAAACCCACACCGACCATTCATGACGGGTCTTTGCTTGTTCATCCAACGACCGACCATGTGAAAAGTTCCACCACTTCCGGTACACACACACACCACTAAAACCGGTTTCGTGACATCGGTTATCGTCAACAATCAAACGATCTCGACGGTAGCAACGGAGGAAACTTGATTATGCTCTCTCATAACCCGTTTCCTAACACCATTAAGCCACTTTGCAACTCCCAAAACGACATCGTACATGCTTAAAGCAAGATATATACCAATACCAGCAATAATCCCATTAGCAATGGAATAAGTCAACGGCATAAGCAAGATCGTTACAAATGCCGTCACGGCTTCTTTAGTCTCTCCCCATCTAATATCTTTTACAACTCCCATCATCATCACACCAACCATCACCAACGACGGCCCAACCGCCCACCTCGGCACGTTAGTCACTAACGGCGTCAAAAACATCGACGCCAAGAAATACATTCCTACAATAACCGCCGTTAGCCCCGTTTTCCCTCCTTCTTTCAACCCCGCCGAAGACTCCACGAAAGTCGCCGTCGTTGTAACCCCTAACGCCGATCCCACCACGGAGGATCCGGCGTCCACTAAGTAAGCCGTGTACTCTCCTTCGAACTTCCCGTCTTCCACGAACCCTCCGATCTCAGCCATCGTGTAGAGTACTCCAGTCGTGCCTAGGAGGTCAACGTAAAAGAGTGTAGCGAACGCGACCCAAACCTCGCTCTTTCTAAACTCCGTGAAGCTTATAGCTCCTAACGTTGACTGGATCTTGTGAAAGTCAACGATTTTTGTGAAGTAGTTATAGTTTGAGTCTCCAAGAGGAGTATGTGGAAAGATTGTGACTTGAGTGCCTCTAATCCAAGAAACAGCCGTGACGAACACGATTCCGTAAATCATACTACCTTTGACGTTCTTCATTAGACCAAAGCTCGTTATGAGAAACCCTACAACGGCTAACCAAAACGTAGGACTCTTCATTTTCCCTCCTAAGCAAGCTCCAGTGACAGAATCCGTCTCTGCGCAAGCGGTTAATGTCACTAGAGTTGACTTATCCGGTCCCACGAGCCCAATGCCCTGGTTCATTTGTAAACCTACGAAGGCAATGAACATTCCAATACCAACCGCACAGGCCAGTCTCACAGTTTGAGGAATGAGACGAGCCAGTTTCCCGCGGAGTCCTAAAGCGGAAACCGCGAGAAACGCGCATCCTTCAAGCAGCACGATGGCCATAGCGGTATGGTAAGAGATTGAACCAGAGCCACGAAAGCCAACTACGTTGTATGCGATGTAAGCGTTGGCTCCCATACCCGGAGCAAGTCCAAAAGGTAGATTAGCTAACAAACCCATTGCTAATGAACCAACCATGGCTGATAAAGAAGTAGCCACAACGAGGTCCTTTTTAACCCTAGCAAGACATTCTTCGTAGCCAGGGTTAGAACCAAGGACGCAGTCTGGACCGGGTGGTGAAGAACCGGCCACGGTGGAACAGTCGTGGAAGGAGCAAGTGGCCCCGGAGTCCGCTAAGATATTGGCGTTAACAGTAATGATATAAGCCATGGTGAGGAATGTGGCGGTTGCAGCTCGTAGTTCGGTTGTGAACGTTGTTTTTCTTGTTTCTAGCTTGAAGAAACGACCGGCGAAGCTCTTGGAAACGGTGTTGTTTAAGTGTTTCTTCATGTCGCTCCACGACTTGCATAACTTCTTCTCTCTACCCATGACTAATAATAATGAAGAATATAGGGAGCAAATGCAGGAGGAGGATGTCATGCATATATAATTATGTGAAACACAAACTAAAATATACAAAGTGGACAAAAAAGAAACTCAAATATGATCAAATTGCAAAGAAAACAAATATATTTTTCTGTTCAACTAAGAAAAATTAATACAAAAAGCTTCACAACCACGTGATACTCTCTTGTATCTATGGAAGGAAAATCTAAATATCTAAGCCTGTTTTGACCGAATTTTTTTGATTAGAAAATTGTTACTTTTTCGGGTTACAATAGATATAGGACCAAACAAGTCATTGTCTAAGAAGCTAGGCATTGGCTTCGGTCCAAGACCAAGAATCAAATCAATTTTTTTCTATTTTTGGTGAACTTGGCAAATCAGAATTAAAAGAAAAATAAATTAGCAGTGATAGCATTTTCAAAATAATTTATTTATGTCAAGGATACTCCCGAATCAATCAAGCGTATCTCACAAATCACTCAACAATCTATTTATGTCAAGTATATATTATGTAATTAGAACTCTCTAGAACTTCTTCACTGTATATATACATTGTAAAAGTTCTAGAGAGTTCTAATTACATAATATATACTTGACATAAATAGATTGTTGAGTTGAGTGATTTGTGAGATACGCTTGATTGATTCGGGAGTATCCTTGATAATCCATCCACTTTTCGGATGAATTGGAGAGCCATAACTAGGAAAGTCAACTAGTGTTATTCTCCTTGACCTCACCTAGTTGGACATCCCATTATATCTACTTGTGACTCGTGACCTATTGTTGCATATTCAGTTGACAGTTTGTCTTAGTTTACGCAAGACTCCGGAAGTTAATTTGGTTGGTAAAAATGACGATTTTAGTTCCACAAGAGCTTACTGTTTTTTATTTTTCGATTGGCACTAGAATTTTATCAGTGGTTCAGTCAAGTTCTCTTTGTGTTTCACATCTTAAATATATATATATGAGTTTCCACTTAATTTTTCATCTGCAAATTACCAAGTATCAAGATTTGTCTTCCGTTGTCAATTTAAAGGCCCTGTACAAAAATACAGCTTATAATTGTATTTGTTTCACTATATCATTTGCTTTCTAGCTTTAATATTCTTATTTTATCTTTATAAATTTGTATGTTAAAATAATTTACCACATACACCATCGATAATCGAACCCTACTTTCTTGTACGATAATAGATAGCTGGATAAACACTCGTAGAGATGTTTCATATATGTCAAGTTGTGATACAAAAAGAGCTAAAACCATAACGGATCATTAGAACTTAGTTGACTACGTGAATCGATTATTGTCTAATTGATGTAATATAATTGGTAAGACTTTTTTCATAAACTTTAGTTTTCCTATATAGATATTAATGGAATAATTGAAATAAGTGTACTTGTTGTTAATAGATAAAACCTATATGAAATACAGAATTTGAAACAACTTTGTCTACTACAATATTGATTTCCTCGGAACTAATTTTATTATATACATTGACAAAAAGCTAAATTAATCATTAAGCCACAATACTCCACATGCACTTGGTTTTTGTCCCCAGAACTTTTTTCTTCCTCGCAGCTCGTGAGATTCCATCGGTCGAATTTCACAATCTGTAAACTATAGTTTATTAAAAGAGAAATAAAGATAGATTTTTGTCTCCTTCTATATTAACTTATAACCCACCTATGTTCTTTTCAACAAAAAGATAAAGTGGCACATAGGCCTGCTCTTATTTTATGCAGTTTAACGTAAGGAAGTTTGTGCCATAGCATTCTACTTATAATTGTCGAATAACACTGACCGCTTATTAACCAAAAAAAAAAAAAAAAGGTTCATGGTAACTAGAGGAAGATCAGTGTAAAAAAGTAGGTTAATTGTAAAAAAGAAATTGATTAAACTCCAAGTTCTGAGTAGGAAGATTTTTTTGTTTACTATCAAAATATATTTTGATATGTTCTAGCTTATAACTAGATTAGAATTGAACATCTGAAATTACCGAAACAATATTCATATAACTGGTTAAGTCAATTTTGCTTGGTTAAATTGCAAACATTTAAACTAATTTTGTTTGTGATAAACATAAATGTCACACGTAAAACCAATAAAGAAAAGAAAAGAATGTCACTCGTAAATTTACTCAGACGTCAAGATCATCGTCCATCGATGAAGAAGATTCACTAAAAACAAATTAAGTAAGAATAATACTACTAATTATCTTTTCTTCTTCTTTTTTCGCTAAGTGGAAATAATACTATTCATTCAGTACAAATTCAATATTAGAAAATTGCATATTGTTCCGATTAATATAATCTTTCTCATTGTAAGAGTATACGTTTAACTATTCCATGAAGATAATTCAAAGTATAGATGAATCTATATAATATAACAATTGCCATGCGTATGTGTAAATTATGTTAAAGTAAGAGCAGTGTATATTTTAGTTTCACTAAGAACTAGATTGAGAAGAGGGTTACCCTTTTAAGAAAAAGTGATTTGGAAAGAAAAACATTAACATATGAAATAACCTTTGTGCAGAAAGGATATCAAAGAATAATATAATTGGGATTTTGTTTTTTGTTAAGAAAATTTTGAAAGGGACTAAAATCATATATATATTATTCAAAGTTTATGGACTAATCTACTGTATTTATATATTTATTCTCGAAATTGCTTTGGTATTTGAACTATGAATTTGTAGATCCGCAGTCTTGTTGGACGTGTTGAATCTTTTGACGATAAGATTGAAAGTAAAGGTTCAGCAAACCAAAATTAGATGAGAAAATCGGGTGAAACTAGATGATTGTTGAGCATTAAATTGTTAATGCATGAGATTCAGTTCTTCCAAAATTCAGTATTATCATTATGTCTCTACGATTACATTTAATTACAAACTTCTTAGGCCCAAAAAAGTATATATTATTCGCAAACAAGAAAATCAAGCACACCGATCCTCTTAATATACTGAGAAATCAAGAACAATATGAATAATACGGCTTTTATTTATTGGACTCTTAGGTCTCGTATATATACATGACTCTCATAACCTCAAAACCCTAACCGACTCTCCAAGTAATTACATATTCGAATAAGGTAAATATACAATATTGAGATTATCTACAAGGATATGTGATTATCCTTAATACCCCCCTCAAGTTGGAGCATGGAGATTCCGAGTGCCCAACTTGAGTAGAAATGCGTCAAATTCCCTTCGTCCCAACGCCTTCGTAAAGATGTCCGCAAGTTGCTCCGTAGTAGAAACGTGAAATGGTTTGACAACGCCACAGACTATCTCATCACGGACAAAATGACAAGCATTTTCGAGATGCTTCGTACGTTCATGAAAAACCGGATTAGAACTTATATGCAGTGCCAGTCCAATGTTTGCGAAGGCCCTACTCAAGATAAAATTTTTTTCCCCCTTTTAAAATACTACTTAAATTCATACATAATACTATTTTTCTTCAACTTCAAACGAGCGAAACAGAAGTTCAGACATACAAAAAACATAGAGCATCAAAACCAATCTCTAAAAACCAAGAACAAAATCATATTCAGATATCTCAATGAACACATCCTTAAGAATTCACAAGCACATACCTCTGTTACGTTTTTATTTTGATTAATTTAGTAACAAAAAAAGAAAAAAAAAATGGGCCGTAAGCCGCCGCTTAGGTTGCTTACGTCGAGGGTCGGCCCTGCTTATATGTATCGCAGCTTGATTGTCGCACCTAATCGTTATTGGTTTCACATGATCAAATCCGAGATCAAACAGAAGTGATTTAAGCCATTTTAACTCCTTAGTCAAAGCATTCATAGCCCGATATTCAGCTTCAGCGGAAGACATAGACACCACATCTTGCTTTTTAGTTTTCCACGAAATCGGAGAAGATCCAAACTGAACAATCCAACCCGTTAAAGAACGTCTTGTTAACGGACAACCCGAATGATCCGAGTCGCACCAGCCGGTAATATGGAGTGGCGAGTCTGCTCTTAGAAGAATTCCTTGTCCAAGAGTGCCCTTAAGATAACGGACCACCTTTAACGTTGCAAGCCAATGCTCTTAACGCGGAGTCTGCATGAATTGAGAAAGGATGTGTACCGCATACGCAAGATCTAGTCTTGTTGCAAGTAAATAAACCAGACGTCCCACAAGCCTACGGTAGCTCTCAGGATCAGCCAGAACGCGACCATTGGCAAGGCTTAATTTGTGATTCTGGTCAATAGGAAAACCAAATGGTTTACAATCGAGAAAACCAACCTCATTGACAATTTCTGTAGCGTACTTTCTCTGGCACAAGTAGAAACCTGTAGGACTACGGGCAACTTCAATGCCCAAAAAATATTTGAGAAAACCCAAGTCTTTCATATGGAAGCACATAGACAAATACTCTTTGAATTTCTTAATTTCCTCCGCATAATTTCCCGAAATAATTAAATCGTCAACGTAGACCAAGATACGGAGTGAGACACCGTTCTTGGAGTAGACGAATAAGGAGTAGTCTGATTTCTTTTGGGAAAAACCATACTTAAGAAGAGCAGCGGTAAGTTTAGCAAACCAACACCGAGGAGCCTGTTTCAAGCCATAGAGTGATTTGCACAAGCGACACACTCGTGTTTCTGTAGGAGACGAAAAACCTTGTGGTAATTTCATGTAAACTTCTTCTTCAAGATCACCATGCAGAAACGCGTTATGAACATCCATCTGATGTACCTCATGATTTTTCTTAGCCGCAAAATCCAAGAATAAACGTACGGTCGTCATTTTCGCAACCGGCGAAAACGTGTCATTATAATCAATCCCCTCCTTTTGATTATTTCCAAGAACAACGAGCCGCGCCTTATGCCTCTCTATAGTCCCGTCAGACCGCAGTTTGATTGTAAATACCCATTTGCTCCCGAGAGCTTTCTTACCCGGACGCAATTCTTCAAGATCCCAAGTGTGATTACGTTGCAAAGCATCGACCTCAGAACCCATGGCATTGCGCCATACTTTTTCTTTCATAGCTTCATTAAACGTCCGTGGTTCAACAAGACTAGTAAGAGAAGCAAAAAAACTACGATGTGTAGGTGAGAATTTTTCAAAAGAAATATAATCGGAGAGAGGATAGACCGCACCTGAGGATGGCTGTGGGGAAGGTGATGATGGTGAGAGGGAGGAGGAGGGATTAAGAGTCACCATACCAACAATGTAATCATTAAGTCGAACATTCGGAAACTTTGGTCTTTTTCCTTGACCAAGTTCAGCAGCCGGAGAAGGCGTATGGACTGGAGTCGTAGTTGCAATCAGAGCCGGAGGAGGAGGAGGAGGTAACGGTGCCGGCGGAGGTACTGAAATGGCAGTGTTTTCAACAATATCATCAACATTGCCAAACGCAGGTGGTGTAAGAGCTGGTGTAATCTCAACTCGAGCTGTCTCCTCCATGAATGGGAAAATATCTTCACGAAACACAACATCACGAGAGACGAAAAATACTTTACGATCCAAATCATATAATTTCCAGCCTTTCTTCGCATAAACCGAGAAAAACACCTCCTACTCCGGGATGCAAATTTGTCACCCTTGTGATCGATGTTATGAGCATAGGCGAGACAACCAAAGACTCTAATGTGTGTAGGACGGAGCATTACCGTAGATACGTTCAAAAGGAGTCTTGCCATAGAGGAGAATCAAAGGAGTCCGATTGATAAGATATCCCGCATTAAGAACACATTTACTCCAATATTCAATAGGAAGATGAGCTTGAAAACGCAACACCCTAGCAACATTCAAAATGTGACGATGTTTACGCTCAACACGGCCATTCTGTTGAGGAGTATGAACGCATGATGTCTCGTGAACAATGCCTTGTTCCTGGAAGTATCGGGTAAGACACATAAATTCAGTCCCGTTATCACTCTGGATAGATTTTATTTTCCTCGAGAATTGTCTTTCAATCAATGCCAAAAAATCACGGATGCTTTGTGCCACCTTTGTCTTATCCGAGAGAAGATATAGCCAAACAGCCCGTGAATAATCATCGACAATCGTCAAAAAATAACGTGAACCACAAAACGCCGTCGTACGATATGGTCCCCATAAATGGGAAAAATGTCATTTAAATCATCAGTTTACCATTTTTGTTGGTTTAAATCATGAACTCTAGATCTGGTGATTTAAATCTTTACTTTTATGTTGATTTTCATTTTAATCATGAATTCTCATTGACAAAGTCAATTGAGGCACATCGCTAACTGACTAAAGGGATCAATAAGACGATGTCATCGCATAACTGGTACTTCGAAGCCATTGCATAATTTTTCTTCTACACCAACATGGTTTCCATCTTCCTCTTCGTCTGATTGCTCCGTTTACCCAGTTAACAATGAGCCTCAATTGGCTTAGTCAACGAGAATTCGTGATTAAATTGAAAGTCAACATAAAATTGAAGATTTTAATCACCAGGTCCACATAAAATTGAGGATTTAAATCACCAGGTCCAGAGTTCATGCTTTAAACCAACGAAAATGGTAAACTGATGATTTAAATGACATTTCCCCCCCCCCCCCCCCCCATAAATCAAGATGTATTAATAGAAAACAGAACCAATAGACCTTGTCTGAAGCTTCACGGAGAATGACGTTGAAGACTAAAGATGTGTTTTTTTATTTTCTTTTGAAACCCACAAATCTTCAATCAAGCAGAAACTAGAAGAATAGAAAGTTGAACCAATAGACCCATGATCTCCTGATGCTCTGATACCATGTAGATAATCTCAAGATAATGAGATTAATGCTCTTAGAGAGCTTATTAACATAGAAATATGAAACTGAAAATGAGATAGCTCATATGGAGCTTTATTCAAATGTAAAGAGCAAAGAAAGGTGAAGGCTTTAGGTTGTCTTCAAGACCAAAATAGATTTCGATTATGTTTCATAAAAGGATGAATGTGGCTGCTCAAAGAGGCAGCCTTGGTTACTTTCATCAATGTTTTACATAACATATATATATGAGAGCTCTTACAAAACCTAATCTCATGGACTAATGGGCTTCTCATGAGGCTAATCTTTGGGCTTCTTTGTGGCCTCTAATATAAACCTTAACTATATAGTATTATTTTAAGAACAACCAACAGAGGTTGTAAATTTCAAGGACCGAAAATAAATGCACTGCTTTTTAAACAAAACTCATTCTTTACTCTGATAAAAAGGATAGTTCTTGTATATGTGACAATGACATGTTTCTTGTCAAACATGTCATTTCAAAAATCAACTTTCAGCTTTCAATGGATGAACTTTCATTCACCTTCAATGTTCAAATCATTCTTAGTTCACCAAGATCTAGCCTAAATAATGTTTTCTAGTTGACACTATCGCTATATATTCATTTCCCCACAAATCCAACAGATCGACAACGTTTTGTAATATAAATTAAATACAAGTTTATTTACACAAACAATAGTTTGTTCTTTTAGTTTTAACTACAATGAATCGTAAAAAATAGCTAATTAAATGTACAGTTGTATAGAATTATATTTTTATTAGTACATCTTATTAAGTGTACAAATGTATTTTTATATAGATATTTTTATTCGTACATCTCATTAAGTGAACAAATGCATATTTAATAAACACATTTCTATTCGTACATCTCATTAAGTGACTTTGACACTTCTTTATAGTTTCATTTTTTATATAAAAAAGCCCAATACAAAAATCCGATTACAATTAAAAGAAACTAAAAACAGCTCATAAGAAGAATAAAATTGGAGCCATAATACAATTATTTGGGTCATAACCCATCCGATAAAAAAAAGCAGAAACTTACGAAAAAATATAATTGGGCTTGGACTAGTGGGCTTTATTTGCTAACTGAAAACTTTAGGATATCTCTTGAGGGACTTTTTGGGCGATACCGGCGGCGACGACGGTGGCTGCAACTTGGCGACGAACCATAGGCAGTTGGACGGACTTTTGAAAGGCAGTCTCTCTGGCTGCAGCAATGCCATCTTCTCTGGTAGGTGCTTGCATCTCTAGCACTTGTCTGTCAGCTTGTTGTGCTTTTATTTTAGTAGTTGTCATGGCTGTTCTAAGCTTCTTTTTTGATGGATTAGATAAGCACCGACGAGAATATCTATAAAAATAACATAGCATTCTCTAGCTACTATCAGTAAGAATTCCACATGAACATGGCTTGCACGGCGAAATCTTCAATGACTACGTAAATCGCGGTCGTGATGGCGGCTCCGCCAAGAATCATGAAAAGAATTCCAACGAGGTTTTCAGTCTTGGAAACATGGAATGAAAACTTTGAACATGTGAATTGCTAAATAGATGACTGCCACAATCCCCAAAACAACCAACTTCCCGGTTGTTAACTCGGTATTATTAGTAGCTTTTGTAGGAGCAAACGGTCTTACATCAATGTCATCAATAGTAATTTTGATGGGGACGAACACCAATGTTATGAGAAAAAATCATAAAATAGTGGTGTACACCGCAGAAGAGACAAAATTTTAATATACCGTCTAGGAAAGATCCAAAAATTTTAAATACGCAAAATTGAATGAACTTTGCAAAAAAATTACATTAGGATTATACATCAATTTTTAAATTAAAAAAAGTTTAATAATATCAGAATATATAACCAAAATTTTAAAAGAAAACATAAATAAATAGAGACTTTTGTTAATTGTCAACAAATATAACAATAGCCACTGACAAGGAAAGTCAACATTTTGTGAAATAATTGGAGTGATTTCTGAAAATCATAATTAATGCGTGGGAGCATGTTTTGTATCACTAACTCATTTACACACAATTAATGTTGGCAATAACACATCTATTCACCAAGTAGCACAAATTGAAGAATTTAGTTTTTGTTGACTTTTTCATTTTTATATATTACTTTGATATAATCTACAAGCTTTTTTTTTATATATACTCTATGAAAGTATATGTAAAGGAACGAAATTTAGAAGAGCCATACATTATTTTGTGTGAAAATATCGTAAGGCATATGTATTGTGCCAAATGGCGTATTTGACTTTTTTTTTTTCCTTGTTATCCAAAATTAATTATAGCTCAAAAAAGTCATTCATGCGAAATGTTGTTTACATATGTGATATGAAACGGTTCTGTACAAACTTCCGTACTAGATTATCCGCTTTTACATATGTGAAATGGCGTATTTGACTATTGTAATATTTTGAGTTTTTTTGTGAGGTTATAATCTATGCGAATATATTTTGTTCTTTCAATTAATTTTGGTGTTAAAGATATTAGTTTATCTATTAGAAATGTGAAGCAAAACACTATATTTATAGGATCTAGTTTACATATGCGTAGGTATCAGTCTAGTTGACAATAAAAAACAATGTAAGATAGTATGCATCATATATAAATGATGAATTTATAGAATTTTTTTTTTCCAAACAAAACAACAAATCTAATTTAAACAACAACTTATGCACTTTTCTTGAAAATCGAACACAGTGTTTAACCGGTTTACTAACACCGTAAAGATCGATGTAGAAATCAGCTAACGGTTATATGATTCAGGTTGGTAGTTAAAAATTTTTACTGGTTCATGTTCATAAATACATGCTGCAATAGTTTGGATTGAAAAAAGCATTCGAAAAATTGTTTGAGTTAATTTTGATCATTTTTCCGACATAATTCTAGCATTGAGAATAAATGCCTATCAATTTGTACGAATCTCTTTTTATTTTATTTTATTTTGTAATGAATTTTGATTTGAAGTTGAAATCCTAAGATTATAACTACAAAAAGATTTCAAAACTATCATATGAGTTAGAAGCACCTTTGTAAACCTTTTTTCTTACACTATTGGCAACTCATAATTCATATTCTATTGTGAAATTAAGAAGAAATAAAAGAGAGACAAATGGGCCTTCAATTTTCCCTCCATAATATAACGAAATGGGCCTGGCCTTGTATATTCATCGTCTTCCTCTACCTTTGGTAAGAGAACTGTAGAAGAAGAAAGGGCTACTTCCATTGTAATCGCTCTTCTTCGCTCTCAGCCTCCAAAGACTCATCGATATGGGGAAGAAGACGAAGAAGCCTGGTAAAGGAAAGGAGAAAACTGAGAGAAAAACCGCCAAAGCCGATGAGAAGAAAGCTCGTCGAGAAGGCAAAAAGCTTTCTCCTGAAGATGACATCGACGCCATTCTCGTAATTTACTCTCTTCTTCAGATTCTGATTGGGTTTTGTCTATTGGTTTAAGCTTAGGAATCAGTGTATTGGGTTCTACTCTGTTTATAGGTTTATGAAGTATAATTTGATTAAAAGAAACTTCTTTTAGTACAATAATTGTAACAACAAAAAAAGTTAACATTTTGAGGTTCTGTAATATTGTATATTGTTTATCAGTTGAGCATACAAAAGGAAGAGGCTAAGAAGAAAGAGGTTCATGTTGAGGAAAATGTGCCAGCACCATCTCCTAGGTCTAACTGCTCGGTTAGGCTCTTACTCTGTTTTTCTTAAAGATTGAAACTTTTTTTATCTAAAGCTATTGAATTTTGTCAAATCTGTGCTGATTGATGTGCATTTATGCAGCTCACTATAAATCCTTTGAAAGAGACTGAGTTGATACTCTATGGTGGGGAATTTTATAATGGCCAGAAGGTTAGCTTTGCGCAATCTTTTTTCTTCGAAGTTTTTATTCTTTTTGTTCAGGAGTGTTTGATTATATGATCATATGATAAAAATTGGTTTTCATGTTAATGCAGACATATGTATATGGTGATCTCTACCGATATGATGTTGATAAGCAGGAGTGGAAGTCAATTTCAAGCCCCAACAGTCCACCTCCTCGTAGCTCTCATCAGGCAGTTGCTTGGAAGAATTATCTCTACATATTTGGTAGATGAAAGACATTGAGTTATTTCGTGCATCTTTATTCTTTTCGGTTCATATTTGTAAGCTTCATTTTTGTTGCTTAGGTGGTGAATTTACATCTCCAAATCAAGAGCGGTTCCATCACTACAAGGTGAGTAATATATTTCTGTGAGTTTGCCAGTCTATTACTATTTCATTTTCTCATTTTTTTAACAATGGGTTTAATCTATAGGACTTTTGGATGCTGGACGTGAAAACTAATCAGTGGGAGCAATTAAATTTGAAGGGGTGTCCTAGTCCACGTTCTGGTCATCGTATGGTAAGTCTTTGATGTATCCTGACCAATATGCCTTACACTAAACAATGTATGTCGCTAACATGCTGCTGGATTAAGTAGATAGAGTATGACTTTGCATTTACTATTCTTCCTCTAGGTGAAACACGAGTGGTGACTTTGGCAGTTTATTATTCAATGACCAAGCACTGAGACTAATAGCAGATATTTAAGATTATAGAGATTCTCTCTTCACATTTGTCTTATATTTCGTACATCAAGGTGTGAATCTGGAAGGATTCTGCCTTATGTGCGGCTTAATTTTCAAACTATCTTCTGTGATGGCAATATAATTCTGCATTCTGCTATATATATTGAGCTGTCTTCTTAGTGGGGTTGTACTTTCATTATCAAGCAGTTCCTGCCCTCCCTCTAGTAACCAACCCGTCAAGTTCTCATCATGCTCTGCAATAATTTTCTTTGTCAGGTATTATACAAGCACAAGATTATAATTTTTGGTGGCTTCTATGACACTCTACGTGAAGTAAGGTAGTAATTTACTCATTTCGTTAGAAGTATATCAGGATCTTGATGTTATCTCTTCATTGGTAGTTTTTCTCCCTTTTATCATTCCGATATCTGATATCTGATATATCCTTTTACAGTGAAGTAAGCAAGTTTAATAAATGAGACTAGATAATGTAAACCTTTTCTAGTATCTCCAACTGAATTAGGAGATTAATGTGATTGAACAAACATTTTCTCTAAGCGTTTATTTTATGTAACATGTTTATAAGTTAATTTCTGCCACCCACTGCTCGTTTGCAGGTATTACAATGATCTCTATGTGTTTGACCTGGACCAATACAAGGTAAACCTACATTCCGTTGCAGAAGTTTCCACCCATTTCAATTCTTAGCTCTCCGAATCTTACTACACTTTTTAGTGAATATATTTGGTGTCTCTTTGATAGTGGCAAGAAATAAAACCTAAGCCTGGTGCTATGTGGCCTACAGCTAGAAGCGGCTTCCAGTTTTTTGTTTATCAAGATGAGGTTAGTTTACTGTGCACATATCTATATCATATTCTTCAAATCCAAGTATAGCCATTTATTCATAGGAAAGCCTTTCATGCTGCAGATATTCTTATATGGTGGTTATTCAAAAGAAGTCTCATCCGAGAAGAGCTCTGAGAAAGGAATTGTTCATGCAGATTTGTGGTCTCTTGATCCCAGGACTTGGGAATGGAACAAAGTATGTAATTCTAGATGGCATCACTTTTAAAGTTACTCCTTGCACTGTTAACATGATAAAACTGGTATCACCTGGAGAGTAATACCCACACTTAGTTCATTTTATGTTTTGCAATTTCTATCAATTAGAAGTCTTAACAACCCAGTTGATTTACCTATTTTCTTTCTTTGTAATGTAATAATACTTGCTGTACTTAGGTGAAGAAAATTGGGATGCCACCTAGCTCCCGTGCCGGATTTTCGGTATGTGTCCACAAAAAGCGTGCTTTGCTCTTTGGGGGTGTCGTGGACATGGAAATGGAAGGTCAGGAAATGGTATTCTATTATCATTTTTGTATATCAGAATCTGTAAATTGAATTCCTGACCTCTGTAATATTTTGGCAGGTGATGTAATGATGAGTTTATTCCTAAATGAACTCTATGGTTTCCAGTTAGATAATCGTCGCTGGTAAGAATCCAATTGATGTTATTATGAGTATTGTGACACTATGAAGTTTCTTCTCAAACGTTCTCTTTTACTCCTGAAGGTTGTAAAAATTCTAGTTATTTTGAGATGCTTAGTTTCTCATTTTGTATCACTTACTCTCAGTTTCTGTGGAGTACAGGTACCCAATAGAGTTACGAAAAGAAAAATCATCAAAAGATAAGGTATGACTACATCTACTATAGTTTTTGCCGCGTGCTGTATTTACCTGTAACAGACAAAAACCAGCTGGTTTTTCTTTTGCATCCACTGTTCAGCTTTTATCTAGTGGGATGAGCCTTATGGTTAAGACGTTTCAAATGAGTAGAAAGCTTCTCTTCGTTTTTTACAGGCAAAGAAGACTTTAGGGGCAAAACCTGTGGCATCTAATAATGATGATGAGATAGATTCAGCAGAAGAAGATGAATCATCGGCCATGATTGAGCAAAGCGATGGAGTAGGCTCCTCGGATGGGATATCTGAACGTATGGCAACAGGTCTAACTGTTGAAGGAAATAGATCTAATGCTGAGTCTGATAAAAGTAAGGCTCTGCAGGGAGCAAAAGCTAGACTAGATCCACAAGTTTCGGTCTCAGAGGAGGTTTGTTTTGGCAAAATTCATTAACATTGTGTAACTTCCGTTACGAGCTTTGGTGTCATCTTGTAAATCGTTGCAACTATTTCCTTGCAGGTTGTAAAACCATGTGGACGTATCAATTCTTGTATGGTCGTTGGGAAGGATACCTTATATATATATGGTGGCATGATGGAGATAAAAGATAAAGAAGTTACTCTTGATGATTTGTATTCGCTTAATCTTAGCAAACTTGACGAGTGGAAGTGTATCATTCCGGTTTGTTCGGCACCAATCTCCATTTTTCTGTCTTTTGATATCAGTTGATAAAATATTTTGTAGACAATAAGTTTCTTGGTATGTCTTTACAACAGGCGACTGAAACTGAGTGGGTGGAAGTATCAGAGGACGAAGAAGGGGACGAAGACGAAGATGAAGACTATAGCGAAGATGAAGGAAACAGTGAAGAGTCTGATGATGAAGATGACGAAGAAGAAGTAGAGGTACTATGGTTGTTCCTTTCCTTCTTCTCTTAGCTTCTTTATCCCTTTGTCTCATCGGCTTTGAATCTAGAGTGAGTCTACACTATGGGTATATTTGACTTAATTTGGTTATGTTAAATCTAGGCAATGGATGTTGATGGATCAGTGAAAGTTGGAGAAGTTGTTGCAATGATAAAAGGAGAAGGAAAAGCCCTCAGAAGAAAAGAGAAACGAGCTCGGATAGAACAGATTAGAGCTAATCTAGGACTTTCTGATTCACAGAGAACCCCAGCGGTAAAATTAGCTTCGGCATTTCCTTTTTTTACTGTTTTCTGAGAAGGAGATTCTGTTTGAAGCTCAACTAATTTGGTCATGTTGTTGTCTTTGAAGCCTGGAGAAACTTTGAAGGATTTCTATAAGCGTACAAATATGTACTGGCAAATGGCTGCCTACGAGCATACCCAACATACGGGCAAGGTAATGCTTAATCTCTGTGTTTCAGTCGAGCATCTAATGACATGTAGCAATTTTGTTCTGTCCTTGGCTTGAGTCATGACAATCGGATCCATATGTAATTGGCATTGTAGGAGCTGCGGAAGGATGGTTTTGATCTCGCAGAAACTCGGTATCTGGAACTCAAACCCATTCTAGATGAGGTGAGCTTATACCACATTAGTGTCTCCTTCTCTTCTCTCTCTCTATAGTGTTAAAAGTGGCCCGAGATAATAATATGATTGAATGTAATCTCCAGTTGGCAATACTTGAGGCAGAGCAAAAGGCTGAAGAAGCAGAAGGACCTGAAGCTAGTAGTAGCTCTAGAAAAGGAGGCATTGCAAAGAAGAAGAGATAAAGCTTTTGCAGCCTCAGCAGTAATTGTTATTTTACTCAAGTTTTGAATCTATTTAGTTGAATGAAACCGTAACACTTATGGAAAGAATGTGAAAATTTTGAGGAAAACTGCAAATTCCTACATGAACTATAACGATTTGTTATGATACATTACATACCCGAACGACTTGTGTTGATTCCTACATTAACTAAACTATTTTAGCTAAAACCTAAACAAAACTTAATAATATAGGCTTTAAAATGTAAATCAATAGAACAATAAAACGACGTCGTTTTTTGTATTTATTTTCTCACTAGATAAACGACGAAAATAAACAAAACTCAGAACTTTGTGACGATGATTTGAGAAATAAGGAAGAAGAGAAACGATTTGAGAATTAGACAAGTGAATCTCTCGACATCTCAATTTCACAGAAAATGAGGTAAAATTTTGCTGATTAGGGTTGATCTCGAATAGAGGAAATTTTGTTACGCAAGTATCTAGAGTAGGGTTTATGTCGAACTTTTCGTTTAGGGCTAGAGATTTTGTGGAACAATTTAGTATCTTGGGTTTCAATGTTATATGCATGCCATATGTTTGATTAAATGCCTAAACAAGTTTTTGTTTTTGTTAAACTTTGTAGTTTTGATATTGATGATGGTGTGAATGATAAATCAAGTGAAGAAGAAGATGCTTCTCATAATGTTGAAAATGAGACAGTTTTTAATTATGATTTTGAGTTTGATGAAGAAAATCTAGTTGACTGTAAAGTCACTGGATTTGGTGATGAAGAGGAGGAGAATGATGATGATTACCGAGATACACCTGTTAGTTCCGATATTGAAACGGAACAATATGAAAGGCGTAGTGGCGAGCTAAAACTAAAACAAGTGTTTGACACTTTGGAAGAGTTTAAAGAAGCTATGGTGGATTACGTGTTGAATGGAGGATGGAATGTGAAATTTACGAGATGGGGTAAGGAAAAATCAGAGCTCAAGTGTGCGATGAAAGGAGATTGCCCCTGGAGAATTTATTGTTCTTTCGAAGAACCAGTTGGAAAGTGGATGATAAAAGTGTATCACGACGAGCATCGTTGTGTAAAGAACGGATATAGCAAGCTATTGACTCAAGCGGTAATTGCTCGGCTGTTTCTAAACGATTTAAGGAGTAATCCTAAGTTCAAACCAAAAGTTATTCAAGAACAAATCCAGCAGCGTTGGAATTTGATTGTATCACGGGACCAATGTCGAAAGGCAAAGGCAGTAGCATTGGAGATCATCCAGAAAGAACATGATGTACAATTTTCAAGGGTACAAGACTATCAGTCGGAGATTACAGAGTAAGTATTTCTAACAATATGGCTGCCTTTCTAGCATTTCTTTTGACATTTTGATATCGATCTTGTTTTGCATTTTCTTTGTTAGCTCTAGCCCTGATTCTTCTGTGGAGTTTCATGAGGAGAGAAGTAAGAATCCGAAAAGAAAAAGGGGAGTGCAAGAGTCTCCAGTGAAGGTAACCAAAGTTACCAGAGAGGGAAGGATTGTTCGTTGTGGCAGATGTGGTGTAGTTGGACACAACACAAGAAAGTGTGGTAATGTAGGGGTGGAGTATATAAGACCGAAGAATCGCAGCACATCAGATGAAGGATTTGAGTTAATGGCTTTCGACTACAACGAAGAACCAAGTCAGTCTACATAGGATTCGGTTAATTTGTGGTTTTCGGATGATGTGAACATCTTTTGCTTTTGCTTTATTCTTATTACAGGCCTACCATGTGGAAGTGGTGATTTTAGTTCAAGCCTTTTACAGGGTTTTGATTATGCATATGAAATTTTCTGATGCAAAATTCTATTAACTAACAGATCAATACATAAGAGCTTTTAAAAACTAGCAACATGTTTGCATTACAGATTATTCTTACAAGATCGCCATAGTTCGTGTAGGAATTAGCCGTTTTCTCAACTTTTTGACTAAAAATTTTAAGAGCAAAAATGATACCTCTCAAAAGGATCAAGTGATTAATCTCACTAGTTCAACATTAAGGTTTACAACTTTGGTTTTTTAAGTAAACAGAAATTTAAAGAAGATGCTTCACCATGTAAGGACCTTCCAATTCATAACCCAACTTTCTGTAGTAATGTCGTGTTCCTACACCAGAAATCACACCGATTTTGTTAGATCGGTGTTCTCTTCTAGCAATTCTCTCTGCTTCTTCCATCAGAAGTGTACCATAGCCCTGCAAATTCGATACAGAAAATAAAACGATAATCAGAATCACAACTCCTTAATTAAGTGTCATTTTCAAGTTGAATCTCGGGTAGTACCTGATGTTGCAACTTATCAGCCTCTCGACCATGAACTGGTACAGCTGTTCCGTATACATGAAGCTCACGGACAACAGAACACTTTCCCATTAGTTCTGGACACGTTACATTCTTCCCACATTTTCGCAAACGTAGCAAGCCAACAAGAATGTCCTGCATCCACAAAGATAAATGAAAAGGTCTCTAAGAAAATTTCGGAGCCTTGACAGATTCTAAAACCAAGAATCAGGTTTAAGGCTTGAGCAGATAAAGCTTTTCAAGTTTCTCACAAAACTCTTGGCTTAGTGCATGCAAATGAAATTATGGATTTAAAACTGATCACAAGATATATGACACAAGATCTTACTGGAGACTTGATCAAAAATACAAATTCACTTTATCCAACGCTTCACCAAGGCACATGCTTAGTCGGTTAGTCCAATAGGTTTAGAAATTCGGAAAAGACCAAGAACACAGATGCTGATACGAGAAAAGATAACGCGCTCAGCGTCCTACCTAAACTTGACACTTTTCCTTTTAAACAATAAACAAACATCTATATTTGATAAACATGACATAATGTATCTAATGAGTGACAAGAAGTATGTGATCTTAG
This sequence comes from Arabidopsis arenosa, assembly GCA_905216605.1. Taxonomy (NCBI): domain Eukaryota; kingdom Viridiplantae; phylum Streptophyta; class Magnoliopsida; order Brassicales; family Brassicaceae; genus Arabidopsis; species Arabidopsis arenosa. Next base: position 7,906,676 of record LR999458.1, read on the forward strand.
TAAACCAGATAATAATTCATTCACTAAAGTCCTAGGCACTATGCTGTGAGAGGCGAGGATTAGAGATATGAAGCTTGTACCTGGCGTGTATCTTCATAAGAAAGGAACGTCTCCCAACCTTCATTGGCAGTGTAATCACGACGCACAAGCTCTACTTGTTCTGGCTTAATTTTATGATGAATGTCCTGTAGTCCGACCATACAAGCAAATATTTGTTAGGAAATTCAGTATTTAAAACAACAAAACAAAGGAAGAAACAACATTTGGCATCGTGACCTGAATTCCAGCTTCACGAGTACGAACATCACGGCATTTAAGGCCCAAGTCATCCATTCTGGCTAGAGCCAGTTCACGAAGATTTCCTTTTTCAACCCCTGACGTAACCAGAGGCATAGGAATATCACGCTGAACTCTATACACACGTGTCCATGGAGGTACCATGGAGAGAATCCTTGCAACTATATCCACAAGCTGCTCAGGTGGATAGTTTCGGTACCTGCATAAATTTTCAATATAATTTAAGCTTTTCCCTTGTGACATGCAAGCACTCATCTTTAAACACAAGAACATCGTACCTCCCAGTTTTCCATAGTTCATAAAGTCCAGTTCCACGGATCACAAGGGTGGGATATATTTTTAACCCATCTGCTCTAAAAGATGGGCTTTCGAAGAACTCCTTGAAACTTTCCATGTCTCTCTCAACCCCAACATTAGGAAGATCAGGCATCATATGTGCAACCACCTATAGGCAAAAAGAAAAACGGAGGTAAGGATACAAATATAGCAGTGTCTCTAAAATAAAGAAATGTTCATCGGTTTCAAGGATATTGATGCACAGAAACATAGGAGGTGAAAGCTGCCAAGAGAAACTTGATACTAACATGATAAACTTAAAAATATTTATCGAAGACTAATCCATAAGGGAATACCTTGAAACCAGCATCTTTAGCCAAGCAGAAGCAGTCGGCTACCGCAGCAACAGTATGGCCTCTATTTGTGTCACGGGCAACATCTTCATATGTGCTCTGGACACCTATCTCTAGCCGGGTGCAACCGTAAATCAGCATTTGTCGTAGATGAGGTCCAAGGCAGTAATCTGGCCTCCTGATATATTTGTAAAACAAATTAAGGAATGCATTCTGAGATTTGAATCTTCAGAGATAAGAGATTAGACTCACTTTTTCCAATAAATGATCAATAAAAATAACAAGGACTGGTTCACAAAAATTTGGTGTTAGATTTTATATATATTTTCGCTCAGCTTGACCATTTCCAGTAAGAATACAATGAAACCAATATATAGACACTACGAAGGCTTTAAGAGAAAACAAAAAGGCAAAAAATCAAATTTCGAATATAAATGCTTTAGTTATTGTACACAATCAATGCATCGAACTCACGTTTCTATCGTCATCCCAATGCATTTAGTTGCACTATGTTCAGAATAAGCAACTGCCTCTTCAACGTTAGCAGAAGTGTGTCCTGATAAAGCATCATGAAGATTCCGTATGAAGAAATCCCGGTACTCAGCTGGCAGTGACATGAAAGTACCTCCCATCAAAATGAACTCAACCTGTCATTCATATAATCAGGAGTAATCCTCTGGAATAAAAGACTGGTAAAAAGAAAGAAAATAATACTCGTAGGTTACTACTAGAAAATACCAAACTCTAACCTTATCTACACTGTGACCCAACCGCTTCAGCTGATCTATCCTGCTTCTTGCCTGAACGTATGGATTGTACCTAAAAACCATAAACAGGGCTTTAACAAAATCCATTTAAACATGAAACTTGCATCCCCATCACAAGAACAGCAGACAGAACTATCTCTAAATTTATCATGGTCGCTTAGGATGTTCAAAAATTCAATCTAAGAATTATGTATCCCTTTCATTCACTCATAAGAGGAACAAACTTTTCAGCTTTTAGCACTTTTCTTATGGATCTTTAGCAGCTGTGTTATCAAGCAAGTCTACATTCTCATCTATAATCTAGATCTTTTTCTCAATTCATAAACATTTCTTGTAATCTACAATGTATGAATTGCTAGCAATAATTTTGAGTCCTAAATATCAAAGCACAAACTAAATAACTATGACCCTGAGCAAAGTTCCCAATTCAAGCTGTCATGAGACTATCCACACAACATAGTCCCCAAAACTATCTACCACGAGTCGTCAGCAACTGAATCTAAGTTCAAACTCAGGTGATAGCTTCGATCAGAAATCACAAATTCCACCCAAAACTACCTAAACCCTAAACCCTTTACTAGATCAATCCAGCAAGCTCTAATACAAATTTCAATTCAGCACACGATTACAATTCCATAACATAGTAGAAACTCTTCACCTGGCTCGAATAGCTCGCATGCTGGTAGGCTCATATCCAGTGTAAGACTGAGTACTATACTCAAAGTCAGAGTCAGGTCCACCGGGACAATACACGCATATATTCCCCGTCGTAGCTATATGCGGACACCTATGAGGCTTCGACATAACCGCCACAACGGCGATCCCTGAAGCAGTACGAACCGGTTTAGCACGGAGCTTCGGGAGAAGAGTCTCTCTCTCTGAATCAGGAAGCGCAGCAATCATCTCCACAAGCTTAGGCGCACGTGCTAAGCCGTATTTCCGGCAAGCGGCGGTTTTAATTGCGTTTAGGTCAACATTCTCGTTGCGGTGTGAGCGCTCAATCATGGTGCTAACAATCTCCGATATAGCGCGAACTCTAGCTTCTTCTTCAGTTAATCCACGGCCCTGATAGCCGCCTTTACCTGGCCGAGGTTGCTTTCTCAACTCGCCGTTCATCACTACCGCCGTCGCCATCGTCACTAAACCTCAGACCAAAATACGGGGAAATAGAGAATTCGTTAAACGCAGATTTTGTGTTAAAGTGACACCCTTTAAACGACACCGTTTTAAAGATGTACTACTTTTATTTGTTGACGTTATAATGATAGGCATATGATTCAACTGGTTGCAACCTATAAAACGTTTGAGGCGGATCAACTATGGACAGCTCTTACAAAGAAATAAACTTAATTGGCGGCGGATTGTTGTGCGCTTCAAAAATAGGAAGGTCTAGTCCGCTCTACTCTCAACATCTATTCAAAGCCATTTAGGTACTAGAATGGTATGGAGCCAAGACAACGGCCTTGACTTGGGCAATGATGCGCATTGATAACTTGGGTTTTGAGGCAGTCATCTTTGAGAGTGACTCCATGAATCCGGTGAAGATAGTATAAATCCTCAACTGTTGTGAGCCTACATGGGAGTTTTAATCACCATCTTGAATCACTCTCATGATCAGCCATCCATCTTTTGTTTTTGGCAGCTGTAATGGCATATATATGTGCCGATGCAATAGCCAAAATGGCTTCTAGTTGTGGATATGATCGGTACAAACCGGAGAAGGAATTCCCAAAACATATAATCCTTCCAAGTTTTGGGGACTAAATCTTGATTTACAAAGCTTCCATGATAATTGCATTTCAGCCAATTACATTCAAGTTCCTCCTATCATTCAAATTCTCACAAAAGACAGAATAATAAAAATACAAAACTCAGATCCTGCCTATGGGAGAGTGATGACTGATGAGAAATACTCCTATCTTTTTCCTAACTTCCTGCGCGTAGCCTTCGTAGAGAAGCCCGTCTCCGAGATCTTTCTTTGCCATCTGTAAAACTCAGATGTTATGTTACCATTTACCAACCCCATCAGCACATGTTTTATGCAAAAAGTGTAGTGACTATATGACATAACCACTTACCTCTTGTCACTCTTCCAGATGCAAGTAAAGCCTCTTCCGCCATAGATCTCCATTGTTCTGCACACGAATAATTAACTCCCATCCCAACACTGAGTCCTCTTAACAGAACCACAGTACGAAGTACAGAGAACAGTTCCTCTGGAAATGTCTACCACCAAAGAACATTTTCAAATTAGTTTTATTACCTGTAGAACACACAACTTTTTTTTACTTTTTGACCATCAATGGAGCTTTACTTACCTCAACGGCTATCTTTTTAATCGAAGAGTCATCTGAGAAAGGTTGCAAAACTGTCTGACCAGCTGGCATCTTTGTATCGAAAAGTGTTTGTGCTAACCGCAGAAGTTCTTGCTGCTCATTCTCACACTTGGCCACTGTATGTAAACCCATTTCCCTGAACATTCACAACCGCAATAACTTAAGGAATTTCATGCTGCACTAATCCAAACTGTTGACAGTGACTATTCCAATATTAGACATTAAACGTTTTCTTATCACTTTCAATCATAATGATCCACCACATCCTTGACTCAAAACAGTCTCACATACCAAACTAGTCAACTTAAAAGTGGAAAAGCCGTTTTTCGAAGCATGCATGAACCCATAATGATCAAGTACTTGATGTTCATAGCTTAAACAAAATAAAATCCTCGCTCACGAAATAACTTTTGTGGTAACAAATGGTTTCACCTTTCATGCACTGGTTCTTATTGAAACATCTTTCTCAAAAGAAAAAAGATTTGCTAGTGAGAGCCACGAAACAGATGATATGTTTGAACAAAAACCAACAATTTAGATCACAAAGTTACTTCAGTAGTTTAGGGAAGGATTTAATGAGTTTTGAGTTACCAAAAGCTCTGTGATACTCGTGAAGCATTGTCATCAGCCATGGCAATGACCAAATTCGCATAACCAAGTCTCAACTTGTCGGGTAGTTCCTTCACTTGACCATAGTCCAGCAGTGCAACCTGATGACGGAAAACAAGATTACAACTCAGACGGGTAAGTTTTGCCAAAAGGTAACACTAAGCGAATTAAGAAACTACCAAATAATGACTACAAGCAAAATATGACTTGCCTCTTGACCTTTGCAAATCAAGATATTTCCAGGATGTGGATCCGCATGAAAGAAACCACTTTTCAGTATCATTTGGCCATACGCACGGGATAAACTGTTAAGTATATTGCTGAAAAAAGAGGAGATATAGATTCAGTGTGGTGTCAGTATATTTCATAATGCAAGCCACTATAACAACAATAACAACAAAAGAAAAAAGGACATGTGGATTTCTAGCACATAATAGCTACTAGGACTTTGGGCCAAAGAACTAAGGCACCATACTCTCTGAGATGATGTAGGAGCTTACTGCTTTGCTGCCTCTGCAATCTTACCATGAGGATTTATCCCTCTTTTAGCCATCTCATCACCAATGCTCAGGATTGGAATTCCATTAATGTATTCCATCACCAAAACCCTCCTGAGCGTATTACGATTGTTCATATGATAAGTAGTTGCAAATGAAAATATGAAAATATCTTAGATTGAGATGTGAGTATGCCAATAAATGACAGAGGAGGATCCATTTAGAGAAAGCCTTAAACATTATCAAGATAAACAATCAGGTATATGATATGCAAAAGTAAGAACACTTACTTAGTCACCATATCTGGCAGAACTCTTGGTACCAAAACAGGAGACTTTTTGTTGTTCTCATAAAGAAAACATCGAATTCTTTCCATTGCATTGGCCTCCCTTTTGAAGTCAAATTCATAACCAATCTTGAAAAAAGAAAATGCATAGTTTTCAGTGACTTGGAGAAAAAGAAGTCTTACGAAGTATCTAACAAGGAACTGGATCAGTAAATACCTGTTTCTCCATTTCCTTTGTTATGGAATGCAGGTCAAATTTGATATCTGTTCTCTGCATATATAAGGCGAATAGTTGCAAGTTTCTTATATCTGTCATCATCAATCTTTCAATGCCAGGGTGTTGAACCTAAACATGTGGTATCAAGTTAGAATCTTATTGAAAGCTGGTAGGCTTTTAGTTGTCCCCTGACAACGCTCACCTTTACAACAACATTCATCTTGTTACCCTTTACTCTTGCTCTGTGAACCTAAGAAAACAAATAAATGTATACTCTCTTAGTATAAACATAACCAGAGTTTGACAATGTTGCTACAGCTCCATGTCATGAGATAATAATTCTATGGCAAGAGAGGACAAGGTTCATGATTGGTCCATCACCAAGACCTTCTGCTTGACAAGCTCCTAAATACTCTAACTCAATCATGTTTAATTAATTGTAAGGTTTCCACCAAAATCTGTAATACCTGAGCAATAGAAGCAGAACCAATAGGCTTTTCATCAAATGTTTCAAAGATTTCACCAATGCTTTTACCTAACTCCTTCTCTAGAACAGCTTGAATTGCATCAAACGGCGTCGCAGGAGCTTGATCACACAAAGTTACAAGCTTTTTCACCCACGCAGCTGGTGCCATGTCAGGTTTTGCTAAAAGTTGAGCAATCTATTTAAGCATTCAAACAAAAACAGTCAAACATTATAAATCAACAGAACACAACAACAACAAATAAATGCAATAAAGCCAAACACTTTAACATTTTAAGTACCTTAAGGAAGAAACCCCCAAGATCAGAGCACATGAAGTAAATTTTATCAGCAGCTTGCTCATGTTGTCTTTCCCACATTTCCTCTTGCTTCTTTGCATCTTTCACTAAACTCACTCGAAGTTGAAACACCTGAATCCAAACAAACAGAGAAGCCCAAATTCAAAATTTCTAGAGAAAACTGTAGACTAATGAAGAAAGATTTAAAGAAATACCGTAAAGGAGAGACCTTGTAGCCTGTGTAGATATTAGTAGCTCGAACCCAGAATTGAAAAGAGCGTTGCCATGGACGAAAGCTCTCGGAGATCTTCTCCTGAATCTCTTTGAAATCGAACCCATGCATTTTTTTCTTTTTATTTTGGAGAACAGATTGTTTCCAATTTGTGTATCTCGATTTCAATTTCAAAGGGAACGTATCAAATGTGAAAGCTTTAACGGAAGAAACGATGAAGTTGATAGAGATCGGAGATAGAAGACAATGCAAGCAAGCTTCGGAGTTTAGTTCTAAACCAGAGTGTTTTCAGACAAGCTCAGCAATCCGGTTCGGGTTTAAAACCAATATAACGAACCAGGAAAACCCGGATAAGCCTGAGAAAAACCGGCGATCCAGTTTTTATTAATCGAACCGGATTTAGAACCGTCCGATTTTTTTTGGTCCATCAATTTTATCAGTTGTTTGAGGTAGAGGCCTCCTTTACGAATATCACTGAAAGATTTATAATAGAGATAATTGGGTGAGAGACATTGGATCTGCATCAAATAAAATTTTCGGTATTATGAATTTAATTCCTAGAACAATGATAATTTTAGCCCCCATTTCTGTCCATTTTAACCTCATGCGCCTGACGTTTTGTTTTTCGTTTTTAATTTGTGATTTTTGGATCTCTATTTTTCTTTCATGTTCATATCTCTCTTTTTTTCTCTCTCAATTCTATTCGAATTCATTCAAATCAAGCAGAAAAACATCGTTGTGTTTACTATTCACACTGTCTTACCAGAGAATTAGATGGTACATCTATTTGCCGAAAGAGACAATTTTCACGATACAAATAAGGATTTACCACAATTTTTGGACCTCCACATATAGATCTACAAAGCGTAGATGCAGATCTAAAGAGCGTAGATGGACGATATGTTAAACATGTCCCAATTAGTTAAGGAATTAATAGTTATCTATAAAATTTAGTTACATGTCCATACAATTTCATAGAGTTATATATCTATCTAATATAAAGCCAAATTTTTTAATAGATATCTACGCAATTAAGTTAGTAGTTTAAAATTTGTAATTTCCGTACATACGTTTTTGTTATAGATTCAAACTAAAGCTAGTCGCATTTAATAATCGTCACTTCTTTCTGTTTGTTGCCGCGTAAAGGTCAATTCAACTGTTGAGCATTTATTAAATGTCAGATTTTTCTCCCTCTCCCCCCACGCGCATTGACAAAATATGCATTAGTTTTTTGTAATAACTGGCAAAACTAAACCCCTTTTCAAACGTTTTTTTGGACGTCGTCAGAGACAAACCTCCCTATTGTCTATTTCCTAATTTTATACCCCATTTTTACCTCTGCACAAATTCACTCTTTATAATAAGTGAAAGATATGTTTACTGCGTTAGCGTCCAAAGGTTTAATTTGCACTAAGTCGAAAACTTAGATTCCCTTTCAATAAACAACATGTTTTCTGTTGGGTTTTCTTTTTCACGTACGTGAAACAAAAATGTTTTGGGGTCTTTTTGCCATTTTTTCCGCCAAATGTTTGTATCAGTTCTGAAACAAATTATTATCTTAAACTAATCAAGTGGTGGTTATTGGTAAAATATTTGGGGATATGATGTTAACTCGTATCTTTTTCACGTTTTCTCACTTCCATTTGACATGTTGAAGGGCCGATGAATAAGTCGGTAACGATTGTAAGTTTTGGATATAGAAGTTTTGACTTTAAAATTTGAGCTGCAGAGAATTTGGTTGTAAAGACTTTGGCTGCAGAAACTTTGGCTGTTATTTTTGATTATTATTATATATTAATAATAAATATAAATTATGTTAGAAATAAATTCATATGCAAATATAGTTTTGTTTATGATAAGAATTTAGAAAAAAATACAAAATTGATAAATAAATGAATAAAAATAGATAAATATTCTCTAGAAATAAAAAATATATTATTATTCATTTATTTTTATTTTTATTTCTTATTTCATACCGAAATTTAATACCCAACACATTAGTAAGAAGTGGGATAAACTTAAAAAATTTATATGGTTTTTGAAAAAATACTAATTCTATAGACTCTTTTAAACCAACATTAATTATGATGATAAAAATAAAATGATTATTAGTGAAATGGATCTTAAAAGAAAGATAGAAAATGATAATCATCAATTTATAAAAAAAAATTGTGAAAAATATATGTAAACGTGGAAAGAGTTTTTAATTATTATGGGGATAAGAAAAAAAAGATTTTTAATTGTTTAGTTGTTTGATAAATGTCCCCAGAAAACTAAAACCGTGTTTTCGAGACTTTAAGAAAAGAAGGAAAAAAAAAAGAAAAAAAAAAGCTTTGAGAACTTTAAAAAAAAATTAAAGTCAAATAAGTCTAATTAGCAAAAAAAAAAAAAAAAACTGTGAAGACTTTAGAGTAGATTTAAAGTCTTTAAAGTCTTGTGATAATCACCCCGAAGTGACATGATTGGCATGTCCCACCTTTTCACCGGGACAAATGCTTTTTATGGAAAAAACTTCAAATCATCACACCGTTGACAACACGTTGCGCATGAAAGAATTTTGTTCGTTAGAATTAAAGGTTAGAAACGAAAAGCATTGCTAAAAGTAGGTTCAAAACAAATCGTTAAAAAATTGCTAAAAGTAGGTTCAAAACTAATTACCGTTAAATTAGGGTAAATTTTTTGCGAAATTTTGAACCAAATAATAACCGACCAAGTGATGTCACCCATCTCTATATGCATGATAAGCATTAGTTTGCATTTGCAATGTTTTAAAATATTGGGCTATATTAATATATATCTATGCCCAGAGGATGAGAATATTAAGTATCTATGCATGAATATCACGTAATTAAACCTCTCTCTTCCCCGACAGAATTTATGACGAAAAAGCCCCTACAAAACCAAAAAAAGTTAACAATTTATAGCATAGGTGCGGCAGCATTAAATGCTAAGAATATCTTGGAAGATATCTTTCCGCCGTCATTGGAAACATAAAGATACGGTAAATCATTACAGCTGATATATATGGGGTTGCAGGTATATCGAATATAGACGTTGGTCTATTTATTAGCACTATATCCTGATAACAATGATAGTCGATACATTATATAAAGCCTAACTCAATTGAAACCTATTTTCCCTTTGTGTTTTACAACAAGAATCAAAACTAATAACACGTTCTGATAATAACAGTATCGCGATAAACTGTTATCTGCTAAACACGATAATATTTTTACCTAGAATTTTAAAAATAATCATCAAACAATACACTACGAGTTTAAATAGGTAACAATGTTAGTCGATATAACTACTAGCAGGTAATTAAAATAATAACGACGATAACACATGTTGTCCCAATATGTTGAAACATGTATATTAAACTGGAAGCCACCTACTCTATGAACTGAGTTGGAAGTGAGCTCAACAACGGGTGTAAATGGGAAACAGTTTTAGAAGATATAACAGCTAGCAGGTAATTAAAATAATAACGACTATAACACATGTTGTCCCGATACGATGAAGCATGTATATTAAACTGGGAGCCAACTTTTCTATGAACTGAGTTGGAAGTAAACTCAACTACGGGTCAAAAGAGTAACGGTTTAAGTCGATATAACAACTAACAGATAATTAAAATAATAACAACGATAACACATGTTGACCCAATGTGTTGAAGCATGAAAATTAAATTGGGGGAAGCAAACTTCTCTATATACGACTAAATTGATAATATAGGGGTACATTCGTCAAAAAAATGTGAACAGAGTGAGGGAACAGTGCAAATTCAAGGGAGTTAATTATCGATTCGTCTGAGCATGTCCATTGATATTTTCCTAAAATATTTGATCATTCTTTTCCCGTGTTCTAAAATGTCTAGGCGGCCGCCTAGATGTTATATACGCCTATACATTGTAGAGATTATTTTTAATGGGACGACTTTGTCAGTACAGAGACATAGCTGCACGCTTTCACCAGAGTTAAAGCATGGTTCAAGTTGACCTGCATGTATCGTGGTGCAGTGTAGTTGTGCGATGGAACAGAAGTTTGGGTCAAGTTAATAATAGAGCACGAGATTTTATTCAAAATATAAAAAGAAGATCTTGTGGAAGTGAGGGTTTTAAAAAACTCCAATAATTATTGGATGTTGTTGAACCGCACATTGACTCTAAATAGTAATCGATGAATCTTGCTGAATTGCTGAATCTAATTGAAATTTTAGTGATTTTCAGTTGAATCTACCTAAATTATTATATTTCTAAATGGTAACAGCTAAATCTAACTAAATCGTCAAATAATTATGAATATTAATAGAATAACAAAAAAATATATAAATAAAATTGATAAATTATGTAATGGACTAATTAACTCTTACACTAAGAAAGAAATACTAAAATTATCTAAAATTAATAGTAATATAAATAATTTATTGGTTAACATAATTGAGTTATTCTTCCATATTTTAATTTTTGAACTATTTTGTGCAAAAAGAACCCTCCAACTTACTATTTTTTGCAACTTTACCCTCCACATCTAAAAAATGCAGGTTAACTATATGAAGTCCAAAATAATATGCAATTTAACCTTTTTCGCTACCGTCAAGTTTGTAAAGTTTTGATAAATAATATGTCAAATCGAAGCCCTCGCGACGAGGAGTTCAACTCTACTTTTAGAATTTTAAAAATCTAATGTATGTGGTCATAAATACGTTTACAATATACGTATAAATGTTATATTGCGTATTAGTTTTGATTTCATAGGATTAATCTGTATTTTTTTTGGAAGTTAAGGGTAAAGTTGCAAAAATTGGCGTGTTGGAGGGTTTTTTTGCACAAAAAATATGTAAATAATTAATAAAAAGCTTTGTCAAACCATTATTTAAAAATTAATTAATTTCAAAAAGTAACATGATAATATAATAGAAGCTTATCTAATTGCTTTCTTTTTTTTATTGACCTCTAGTTGTTTAATCAATAATATAATGAGGATGAGTAAGAATAGTTACGAGTTGTTTTTGCAAAGTTTTAAAAAAAAATTCATTTTACATTATCTAAAAGTTATTGAAATTATCCATAGTTATCTGAAATATCTGAACATGAATTTGACCTTTGTCCATTTTGTTATTGATTTTATGTGTCTGAATTATTGGTTGGGAGACAAACCGTCTCACATTAGAATATTAGAAAAGAATTGTCTAATATATAAGTCAAGTCCAACTAGGCATATCAATCGAGTTAGCCCGGTCCAGCCCAAATTCCGGCAAACCTGCATATATTTGAGCCCGGCTCGGCCCAACTCGTAAAAATTCTGACCCTATATTTTTAAGCCTGGTCCGACCCTAACGGGGCTTTCCGAGCTCTTTCGAGCTTTTCTTTTGATAGAAAAAATAAACTTATAATTTATAATATCTCTTGAAAAATCTATGAATGAAACGACTCAATCGAAGTTTAAATAACTACTGGTATTCATTAAAGCCAATTTAATTTAAATAAAAAGGTTTAAAACCAGATAAATAATCTAAATACATTGTTTAAACTCATACTAAATAAATTATGAAATCAGAAGACTTCAAACAAGGTAGTAGAGCCAAGATTTGAATCTGCTTCAATGTTTTCTTAATTTTCCTCAGTTCAATGCCTTCTAAATCTTTATGATCATAAAATCTATGTATAAAAATCAAATATAAAGATTTTTGAATTTTATTATAATATAAAATATCATAAATAAAGATTTTAAAAATATTAAGTTAAGAAGAATGACATTATTACCGGATCATCAAACGTAAATCCATCCAACCAAGTGCGTATAACAATTAGAAAACTAAGTTTAAAGTTTTTAACTCTATTTTAAAAAAATCTTTAAACAAATGTCCCAATTAAATTAAAATATTAACAAAGACAAAGTCAATATATTTTTAAGGATTTTTCGGACCGGTCAGAGCCTGGTTGTATTCTGGACATATGTAGTTAAGCTTGAGCCTGCTGTTTTTCAAGGCTGGCTCGGGCCAGCCCGCGGACTTTGGCCTTAATTGACATGTCTAAGTCCAATTCCAATTAGTATGATGTCTTCTTATAAAAAACCTATAAACAAATCCGTGCGGGCTTTGCCTTTCGGCCCAAAGTGGACAATATCATACTAATAGCGGGAGTTAAATTGGGTTTGGAAAGCCCAACATTATTTTTTAAATATAAATTTGAGGTTTCATTTTCGATATCCAAAATATTTCAATTCGAGTTATGTACTCGTTATTATACGAATTTTTACCCAAAATGTACATACCTATGGGTTAGTTGATGTTGAAAAAACTGCTAGATTTGACTGAATTAAGTTGAATTGGCTGAATTTAGTTTTACGCAAATTGTGATAGTAGAATTGCTGAATCTGGCTAAATTTGAATGTATATTTTTTGTACGTTACCATTTAAACCTTTTATAGGTAAAAAATTTTAGGCCAAATTTTAATATTTTTAATTTATTTATAATGAATATTTCCCATCTCTTCCACTTTATTACGTGATGTTGAAATGGAAACATTTTTGCTGGACCGTCTCGTCCCGCCCTTCAGCCACGCTGCATTCACAACCATATAATGTATGATGTATCAGTTTGTAGGGTTTGACGTGTCTTGCAGACAATTCATGACGTTGATGTTATGGTATCCATAGTAAAACTAAAGATTGCGTTAGACGTTATTGCTCATTAGTTAATAAAAATGCAATGACTAAACTAACAAAAGAAGACTTCCTAATCACACAAGACTTTGAACAAGTCTCATAGCTTTTCGTCTCCTTGATATCAATAAAAGTTTTAAAATTTGTTGGGTCAACATCAAATAAGAAAATTCGAATGGTTTAATGCTGAAAAGAAGCCGTGTGGGCCAATCAGGCTTGGCAAATAATTTTCCTATGGTCATCTCTTTAAAAACCCTCGAGAGTGAGAAGGCATCACTTATCTAAAGAACCTTGTTTGATCATAATGAGGTTGTTTCTCTTACTTGTTTTCAATACTCTCATCTTACTTAAAAATTTGGACTTCGGTTTTGCTGATGAAGCGTCCATGGTTGATGGTGATAGACAAGTATTACTTGCGTTGAAGTCTCAAGTTTCTGAAAACAAACGAGTAGTCTTGGCCTCGTGGAATCACTCTATTCCACTCTGCGAGTGGGCTCATGTTGCATGTGGCCGCAAACACAAAAGAGTTACTAGTTTGGACCTAGGAGGGTTGCAACTTGGTGGGATCATCTTGCCCTCTCTCGGTAATCTTTCTTTTCTCAGAGTTCTTAATCTTGGAGACAACTCTTTTAGTGGTACCATCCCAAAAGAGTTGGGAATGTTGTTTAGGCTTCAACAGTTGAACATGAGTTATAATAGTCTTGAAGGAGAAATTCCAAGCCTGTCTAACTGCTCTAGATTGGTGACCCTTGATTTAATGTCAAACCGTCTTATACACGGTTTACCTTCAGAGCTAGGATCGTTATCTAGCCTTGAAAAATTGCTTCTATCTAAAAACAACCTTTCAGGGAAGTTTCCCACATCTTTAGGAAACCTAACATCTCTCAGGCAATTTGCCATTGCATATAATCATATGGAGGGAGAAGTTCCAGATAACATAGGTAGATTGACCCATTTGATAAGTGTCCAACTTTCACAAAACAATCTCTCAGGTGTTTTCCCTCCTTCAATTTACAACATGTCCTCACTTAGGTTTTTATCCATTGTTGGCAATCATTTCTCGGGTAATCTTAGGCCTGATTTTGGAAATATGCTTACAACTCTTAAAGAGTTGTATTTGGGGATGAATTCTTTCTCAGGAAATCTTCCCAAAACAATTTCCAATATCTCAACCCTCACACATCTAGAGATTTCACAAAACCTTTTCACTGGATCTGTCCCCGTTGGTTTTGGAGCATTACACAATATTCAAATGTTGGGGATTAATGAAAATTCTTTTGGAAACAACTTAGTTGGAGATCTTGACTTTCCTAGTGCTTTGGTAAATTGCACTCAGCTACAAGTCTTAGATTTTGGTTACAACAGACTTGGAGGAAAACTCCCTATCTTTGTAGCCAATCTTTCTATCGAGTTGGCCGCAATGTACATGGGAGGGAATCTCATCTCTGGTGGCATTCCTCATGCCATTGGGAATCTCATAAACCTACAAGCACTAGGCATGGAAACAAATTTGTTGACAGGAAGAATACCAACCTCTCTTGGGAAGATTATAGGGTTGAAAGAACTAGGCCTGAATTCAAATAGAATGTCAGGAGAGATACCATCAAATCTCGGAAACATCACTCGGTTAATAAGTCTCAATTTGTTTAACAATAGTTTTGAAGGAAGCATTCCTCCGAGTCTTGGAAAATGCCGGTTTCTGTTGTTCCTTCGTATTGGATCTAATAAGTTAAACGGGACTATACCTCAAGAAATCATGCAAATGGAGTCTCTTGTTGGGTTTTATATATCAAAAAATCTGTTGACTGGGCCTTTTCCCAAAGATGTTGGAAGATTAAAACTCCTTGTTGTGCTATCTGCTGCAAACAATAGATTTCATGGAAACATTCCTGAGACATTAGGGAACTGTCTCTCCATGGAAGAAATTTACCTTGGAGGAAACGGATTTGATGGAGCCATTCCAGATATCAGAAACTTGAGAGCTCTCAGAATCTTTATTTTATCGAACAACAATTTATCGGGCAGTATACCTGAATATCTGGCCAATTTTCCCTCGTTACAGTATTTGAATCTCTCAGTTAACAACTTGGAAGGAATAGTTCCAACAAAAGGAGTGTTTCAAACTCCTGAAAAGTTTTCAGTATCTGGTAATGGAAAGCTTTGTGGAGGCATCCCTGAACTAAAGTTAAGCCCATGCCCTCAAAACGTAGTTTCAAAGGCAAGAAGGCATTCATCAAACAAAAAGAAAATTATCATCGGTGTTAGTATCGGTGTAGCTTCTCTTTTGTTGTCACTGTTTGCTTTGAGTCTACTATACATTCTTATGAAAAGGAAGAAGAATGACGGTGCAAAAACCGCCGATAACTTGCTATCAAAGTCTCCATTCTATGAAAGGATAAGTTATGAGGAGCTTAGAAGTGCGACTTGCGAGTTCTCGTCAAGCAATTTGATTGGTTCAGGAAACTTTAGCTCTGTTTTTAAAGGATTGCTTGGTCCCGAGTCCACAGTTGCTGCAGTTAAAGTCCTGAATCTCCAAAAGCATGGGGCAGCCAAGAGCTTTATGGCGGAATGTGAAGCCTTGAAAAGTATAAGGCACCGAAACCTTGTGAAACTAGTGACAGCTTGTTCAAGCATTGATTTCAAAGGAAATGAATTCAAAGCTCTTGTGTACGAGTTTATGCCGAATGGAAACTTAGACACGTGGCTGCACCCAGAGGAAGTCGGAAGCTCTGAAAATCATCCAAGACCACTGAAGCTATGTGAAAGACTTAACATAGCCATAGATGTGGCTTCAGTTTTGGATTATATCCATTCCCACTGCCATGACCCTGTAGCTCATTGTGATCTAAAGCCAAGCAATGTTCTTCTAGACAATGATCTAACAGCCCATGTAAGCGACTTTGGTCTTGCTCGAATCCTCGACCAGGAATCCTTCATCAACCAATTGAGCTCCACGGGTGTCAGAGGAACCATCGGCTATGCAGCACCAGGTAAAAGTACTGTAGTTATGAAATTATGTTTTCTCCATTTTTAATATCTTTATCATTTCTTTTGATCATTGTACAGAATATGGAATGGGAGGAAAACCATCTAGACAGGGAGATGTGTACAGCTTCGGAGTTCTTATGTTGGAGATGTTCACTGGAAAGCGTCCAACTGATCAACTGTTTATCGGAGATTTAACTCTCCGTAGCTATGTCGATTCGGGGCTGCCCGAACATGTACTTGATATGGCTGACATGTTGATTCTCCACGGTGAAGTTAGGAACAACAACGTCAACATTGCTGAGTGTTTGAAGATGGTGTTTCATGTGGGAATAAGGTGTTGTGAAGAATCTCCGATAAATCGGATGACTATGGCTGAAGCTTTAGCTGAATTAGTCTCACTCAGAAAGAGGTTCTTTAAAACCAAGAGGACGACATTCCGGGCGGGTCGTTAGCTTTTTGGTGGTCTAAAACTAAAACACTATACATGTGGCATTCTATATCAAAGAAGTATTCTATGCCGACGACAGCGGCAGTTGTGGAGATTTGAGACGGCAGTGGCGGTGTTCTTTGTGAAGTTAAGAAACGGCGGCAACGGTGTTCTTCCGGGTAAAGGCGTCCATAGTTTCTAATTTTACTTTGTCAAGGTTGTCTTCCTTTTTTTTTTCCCTTTTTTTCTTTGTGGAGGATTGTTACAAATTTACAATTTTAATTTTCTATATATAAGGATGGTTTATGTTATTGCCCAAAAAAAATTAAGTCCGGAAGAGAAATTTAAGAATGTAAATAATTGCCAAAAGAAGAGAGGAACGTGGCATATTAGCAAATTTAAGAATGTAAATTTAAGAATGTAAATATCGTCTTTTAGCTTAAACCAATCTTTTAGTGGCATATTAGCGTCATTGGTTTGATGGGCCGGTTCTATGAGTACTTGGTTCTTATCCCACATTGGCATCGGGTAATTCAATGGCTAAGCCTACGGACCACTTGAGCCTTTACTGATTAGAAGTGTTGATCCCATTACTGGTCGTAAATGGTCTCTAAGGATAAGTGATCATATGCTTCTAACAACCTGATCGGTCCTTGATTTTGATTTGGGTCAAGTAAGTCCTCCAACTCTTAGCAGTATTAGGGGTACCTACCTTTGAGAGGACTTGACTCTCAATTTGAATTACGAAATAAATTTTCGTTTTGAATTTATAGACTCCACACACGGATTGAATTACGAACATAAGTAGTACGTTTTGAATTACGAAATAAATTTTCGTTTTTATAATTAAATTAAATTAATTAAATTGCATAAAATAGTATTTGACTTGTTTATCCTTAATGAGTTGAATAAATTTACTCTATAAAATTTTATTTCTAATGGCATTCTTAAGTAATATCTTACAAAGGAGAAGGTTAATTAAGGGTAATTGTAAATTGTACTCCCCAAATAATAGTATAGGATCATATATACAATAATACAAACGAAGTAATCTTTATTCGCATCCTCATTATAATTCCCGTAACTAGAATACAATAAACTACTAGATCATCACCCGTACTACAGTACGGGTTGAATTTCATTTATTACAAAATTTATAAATTTTTTGTTTTAGAATAAAGTTGTGATATATTATAATAGTAAGTGAAAAAATAATATTTTTTTGTCAGTCCCTATATATAATATTAGAATGAATATATTTTTCTTTTTCTATAGTATTCAATTATGGATATTTTTTTTTAAGATATGAAAACGGAAAATAAGATTATTTTTTAAAAAGATTAATATTGTTTGAACAATGAGTTAATTTATGTTAACAACCACAAAATGAGAGTGCATATAATTTAGTTAGATCAAAAATCAAAATATCATAAATGAATCGCATCTAAAACGTAGATTATTTTGAATTACTTAAGAAAATTAGCTATTATTTTGAATTAATTTAGGAAATTATTTTTTCAAATTCTGATTCATTGGTTGTTGAAATAGAGATTTGTTTGAGTTAATTACGGAATTTACCAATTATTCACATAATCAAATATGTTATGAACATATATTTGGTATATAATAATACAAAATTCAATCCGTGTGTGGAGTCTATATTTTCATTTTACAATCTCTATGAAAATATTGCGGCACAATCTATTATTTATTATTTTTAAAATTGCTTGCAGAATCAAATTTTCAAATATTTAGAAGTGTCAAACCTTATTTAACACATCTCATCATAAAATCTTAAAATGCCGTCTGTCATAAATTTCTACCATATAATACATTACATTTAACCCGCCGCCTACTATAAATATTTTAAACATATCTTTTTAGAAAATCAAATTAATGTATTTATAATTTTTTTATCTTTTTAATCTATTAAATATTTATGATATTCTTTAATATATTAAATTAAACTTTTTTAAAATGTTCCAAATTAAAATCTTTAAAATTTTTTATTGTAGTATGTAAAATTATGAATTTTAAAAAAAAATGATATGAAATTAAATATAAATATTCAAATAGTTATAAGGATCATAACTTATTTCATCATATAATATATTATATTCAACCCGCCGCCTATTATAAATATTTCTTTCAAAAAATCAAATTAGAGTATTTATACTTCATAAATTATTGATCTATTAAGTATTGATGATATTAAAAAAAAAAAGGAATATATTACTCAAATATGAATTTTTGACCCGTTAAATTTGTTCTTTCATACATTGAATAATTTATATTCGTTTTTAAAAATTCAAATCTTGGTATATGAGGAAAAAAATTTACTTTTTTATTATATAGATGATATAATGATTTATTTATTTATAGAAATAGAATCATACAAAGATGAAAGGTGAAGTATAATGATTAATAACAAATTAATATGGTAAGTTAGATATCAAATCTTATATGTTCATTTTGATTGGTCATTCTTTTTAAAGAAATTAATAATAGATTTTCGTTTTTATAATTAAATTAAATTAATTAAATTGCATAAAATAGTATTTGACTTGTTTATCCTTAATGAGTTGAATAAATTTACTCTATAAAATTTTATTTCTAATGGCATTCTTAAGTAATATCTTACAAAGGAGAAGGTTAATTAAGGGTAATTGTAAATTGTACTCCCCAAATAATAGTATAGGATCATATATACAATAATACAAACGAAGTAATCTTTATTCGCATCCTCATTATAATTCCCGTAACTAGAATACAATAAACTACTAGATCATCACCCGTACTACAGTACGGGTTGAATTTCATTTATTACAAAATTTATAAATTTTTTGTTTTAGAATAAAGTTGTGATATATTATAATAGTAAGTGAAAAAATAATATTTTTTTGTCAGTCCCTATATATAATATTAGAATGAATATATTTTTCTTTTTCTATAGTATTCAATTATGGATATTTTTTTTTAAGATATGAAAACGGAAAATAAGATTATTTTTTAAAAAGATTAATATTGTTTGAACAATGAGTTAATTTATGTTAACAACCACAAAATGAGAGTGCATATAATTTAGTTAGATCAAAAATCAAAATATCATAAATGAATCGCATCTAAAACGTAGATTATTTTGAATTACTTAAGAAAATTAGCTATTATTTTGAATTAATTTAGGAAATTATTTTTTCAAATTCTGATTCATTGGTTGTTGAAATAGAGATTTGTTTGAGTTAATTACGGAATTTACCAATTATTCACATAATCAAATATGTTATGAACATATATTTGGTATATAATAATACAAAATTCAATCCGTGTGTGGAGTCTATATTTTCATTTTACAATCTCTATGAAAATATTGCGGCACAATCTATTATTTATTATTTTTAAAATTGCTTGCAGAATCAAATTTTCAAATATTTAGAAGTGTCAAACCTTATTTAACACATCTCATCATAAAATCTTAAAATGCCGTCTGTCATAAATTTCTACCATATAATACATTACATTTAACCCGCCGCCTACTATAAATATTTTAAACATATCTTTTTAGAAAATCAAATTAATGTATTTATAATTTTTTTATCTTTTTAATCTATTAAATATTTATGATATTCTTTAATATATTAAATTAAACTTTTTTAAAATGTTCCAAATTAAAATCTTTAAAATTTTTATTGTAGTATGTAAAATTATGAATTTTAAAAAAAAATGATATGAAATTAAATATAAATATTCAAATAGTTATAAGGATCATAACTTATTTCATCATATAATATATTATATTCAACCCGCCGCCTATTATAAATATTTCTTTCAAAAAATCAAATTAGAGTATTTATACTTCATAAATTATTGATCTATTAAGTATTGATGATATTAAAAAAAAAAAGGAATATATTACTCAAATATGAATTTTTGACCCGTTAAATTTGTTCTTTCATACATTGAATAATTTATATTCGTTTTTAAAAATTCAAATCTTGGTATATGAGGAAAAAAATTTACTTTTTTTATTATATAGATGATATAATGATTTATTTATTTATAGAAATAGAATCATACAAAGATGAAAGGTGAAGTATAATGATTAATAACAAATTAATATGGTAAGTTAGATATCAAATCTTATATGTTCATTTTGATTGGTCATTCTTTTTAAAGAAATTAATAATAGATTTTCGTTTTTATAATTAAATTAAATTAATTAAATTGCATAAAATAGTATTTGACTTGTTTATCCTTAATGAGTTGAATAAATTTACTCTATAAAATTTTATTTCTAATGACATTCTTAAGTAATATCTTACAAAGGAGAAGGTTAATTAAGGGTAATTGTAAATTGTACTCCCCAAATAATAGTATAGGATAACACAAAAGAGAAACACATTAAAAACATTAACAAAAAAAAAAACTATAAAACAAGATAAAGTAACAAGAGATTGTCTACGCAAATGTGCAGATTTAAAACCTCATATTGAACAAAGTATAAATAGAATTAACAAAAATAAGAGTAATTTAAACGTAATTAAATAGTAATTAACCGTGGATGCTGTCACAAACTAAGACATGTTGATAGTTAGAGATGAGCAGGCGATGCAAGCGAGGAGGTAGATGGCTGAGGAAGCTCCATCGTTGTCGAGATTACTAGTGCTTCGCTTGAATCTGCAACTTTTTTCTTTGTTACAATTTGTGATTGATTGCATCTTCTTCTTCTGATGACGATCATCTTCTTTGCATCTCTTGATCATCTCTCTTTGCTTCATTGCTTCTTCTGCTCTGCACACCATTCTCTTTTTGGTGAAAAAGAGCTCAGAGAATTTAGTGTAGCACAAGAGTATCACACTTCCTATCTCCATATATATAGAGCCAAGTTTCTTATATATATATATATATATATATATATATATATATATATATATATATATATATATATATATATAAAGAATAAATTATAATTTGGACTAATTTGAATTGGCATTTTAATAATTTTAGCTTGGAACTATATATGTTTTAAACAAAGTATTTTAACACGTGTAAATGATGCATTTTCACAAAATTTTGTTTTCCTATTTTTTTTTTTTTAATACAGTATGCATTTATATTGATGCCTCCCTAACAAAAAAAATGTAAAAACAATCTTACATTATCAGATGTATTTTAAAATTTACATAAAACTTCCAATTCTTTTTCAAGATTCATGGTGGCCTAAAATTTTTAATGATCCCACGTAGGCCTGGGCATTCGGATTTCGGATCGGATTCGGTTCGGATTTATTCGGATTTGGATAATTCGGGTAGGAGATTTTATTATCCGTTCGGATTTTATGACTATTCGGATCGGGTTCGGTTCGGATAGTGTCGGATTCGGATCGGTTTCGGATTAATTTTGGATCGGTTTGGCAGGAAAAAAAAACTAAAAATGTTCAATTTAAATAAAAAAATAGTTTTAATCTTACTAAAATTTGGCTAAATTTTCCAAAAATATATATAATTTTAACAAATATAACTAAAAACTTTCCAATATCTAGGTTATTTAGGATATTTTTGTGTTATAAAATTATAGCTAAATATAACTAATATTTTTGGATATATAATTTTATTTTCGGTTTTCGGATATCCTTTCGGTTTTCGGTTCGGATCGGGTTCGGTTCGGATAATTCGGATAGGAGAATTCATTATCTGTTCGGGTTTTGTGACTATTCGGTTCGGATTCGGAGCCGGATTTTTCGGATCGGTTTCGGATCGGTTTTCGGATTTCGGATTTTATGCCGAGGCCTAATCCCACGGTTCTAGTTCAAGATTCAGGACACCAGAATTTTTTTTAAAAGCTTCCAAAGAGTTTGTAGCTACAATAGACAGTATTTATTTTACTGGACACATAGACCCCAAACTGTTTTCTATATGAGATCCAATGCATCTCTTTCTTATTTTAAAATCAATAAATGAGTATACTCAAATTGTCAAGATAAAAGTACTAGAGAATGTTTCTTTTTGATTGGGTTTCAAAACCCAAATTAACACCAAAATATATTGTGAAGACAAAAGATTTATTATTTCTAGTTTTCTTCTTGTTTATGCCTAAAAACTATAGAGCTCCTGGTTATCTTATCTATTTCTACTCTAAAAATATGTGTTTTATCTACATATATATTAAGTTTTTAGGTAGTGGTAACTAATAAATTTGTGTATGTAAATGAGGATCACAAGTAAAAAGCAAGTTAGTTAGCAATGATAATGGACAATGTTATGGAGTTGCGACCGTTGTTCAAACAACAGCGCATTTGGTTCTCTAAATAGGAATCCAAATTGGATTATCCAATCATTTGGGAAGTGAATATAGTATAGTATTACATTCGTAACATGCATTAAAAACCCACAAATAATTTAATAAGCAAAGCCTAGTACCAATGATTTACATAATGCTGTTGAAGAAGTTTCTGTAGATAAACATATAGTACTACACTAATACTACTGTAGTCTATAGATAGGTGGAATATTTTTTGTCATTGTTATAACAAAATGTGGAATTATTGAAAACGTAATGAAGGAAAAATGAAATGGGTTTTGGCGGGGAGCGAAGAATGGCATGTGGAGAAGACAATGTCACATGTGACATGTGAGAACGTTATGATGTTTGGTCTGAAACGGCGCCATTATGTGATTTATACATTGCATTTCCCTCTCACATTTACTCATCAACCCATTCCATTCTTTGTTTCATATTTAAAATGTAAATATCCATAAACCTAATGAATCATAAACTTGTCGATCATATTGAATGCTCCTCCACATTGTATGGTGGCCAAAAAACAAACCAATATGTATAAATTGAATTAAACCGAAATTGTAAATCAATTGGTTTTATTAAATGAAAACTTACTAAAACTGAATTTAGTGTAACAGAACAAAGATTAGTTTTTAAAAAAAAAAATTTAGTTATATATTTTGTAACACATGTAATCATATTATGTAACTAATTAAATATATTTGACCGAAGTTAAATCAAACAAACCGAGTTACATATGGTCTGAGCTGGTTTTAGTCTCCATAAAACTGATAAAACTAAAACCAGAAAGGGAAAAATCAAACCGAAGTAAACCGTAAATTGAATGTCCTATGCAAAAAGAAGATACAGAGACAAAGATATTGTTGACCAAATGCTTAATCTCAGTCTCCTCTAAACATAAAATGCTTAATCTCATGAGCTCCTAAACACAGCATTAATTAACTCTTTGAGATTCTTGCATCCGATTATCTCAATCTCTTTCAAATTTAGCGCCTTTAGTGACTCCTCCACTGATTTGGGAACTACACATTTGTTGAACCCTAGCTTTGCCACTGTACTTACCCTTTTCTCCATTCTTGGTACCTATACCATTAACCTTCAATCATATTCATCCAAATTCTAAATAACAATTAGCTGATTCTTTTATTGCTTACCGTGCGAACCTCGCCCCCAAGACCAATCTCGCCAATGAATGCTACATCGTGAGGAATTGGAAACTCCAAGAAACTGGATTTTTATGCAATAAAAGAGTAGTGCTTCATTTGCAGCTAGTAACTAAATAACGCAAAGACACTTTTCAAGAGCCCAAATAACACTTACCTGCTACAAATTGCTGCTGCAATTGCAAGATCGCCAGCAGTTTCAGAAAGAGCCATTCCGTTAGCGACGTTCAGAAAAATCCCCTGAAGAAAAATATTATTATTATCAACAGGACTGCGACCACTAGGACACTAAGGGAGCTATCACATAGATAATGAAGATTGGGGTTTAATACGCTTCATATCATTTGTTACAGCGCCACTATGTTACTAGAAGAACAAAATTCACATGTTGAGCAACATTGCTGACTTACATTTTCCTGAATTCTAAGACCAGCTTGCTTCATAAGAACCTGTGATATGATAAGAAGAAGATAACAAAACGATTAAAGTTATTAAAAAAGGAAAGTAGAAGAGAGGGTATGTACACAAACGTAATCTGTTATTGGACGATAAGAAAGGACAATGTTGGTAGTAGCACTCACTGCAATTATCATGTCAGCTCTGCTCGCTTGAACACCATTGACATGCCTTGAAACTGTTGAGCCAGGCGAACACAATGCCTACATAATAACAAAAAACATTGTTTAAACAAGAACTACAATACTTTGCTTCAAGGTCCACAAGCACATATGAGGCAGCTAATGATGAGAGGTCAGCATTGTCACCTATTCAGAACATACATACTACAGCCAATGTAAGTCATGATACTCATCAATATTGACATTAGCAAAATGTATAAAGAGTTTCAAAACGCAGTTTCACTTATCGAGCAAGAGATCTTTTACAATTTTTTGAATTCTGAAGCAGAATAAGAGAATGTAGCAGAATTATCTGGTTATCTACCTGTACTTCAATTAGGAAACTCCGAGATCCATCCATAACAACTGCTACAGCTAATCCAGCTAAAACATCTGAATCTGGGTTGTGTTGACTAAGATATATGCCACTAGGGTTTGAGACCACTTCAAGTCCTGAGTTTGCCATTTCAAAAACTCCAAGCTGACAAAGGAGATAGCCACGATTTATTCGATAATTCTCAACTCGAAATAAAAATAAGTGTACAGATAACAAGCAAACTCGAACCATGTAAGGAATAAAGGGAACACAATCCACAGAAATAATAATAATCATGATTTAATCTGATAAGGCATACTATCAAGGATTTGTATACATACTTCATCAGTCGACCCAAACCGATTCTTCACAGATCGAAGTAAGCGGTATGTTGATGATTCTTCACCCTGAAATTTGACAGAAAATACATGTCAACTAATCATCTGCTGTTACATCTCCTAACAAATTAAGCTCATATACTTGCTATAGTCTAGAAAAGAGGTTATAAAGCTAATAAAAACAAACCCAAAGTATATAGTTAGAACTACAGAGCGCCATTTATTGAAGGGATATCATGATTGCCTATCTAAAGACAACAGAAAACAAAAAGCACCTCCAAGTACAAGACAACATCTACTATGTGCTCCAAAACACGAGGTCCTGCAATATCGCCTGCTTTCGTAACATGTCCAACCTAAAACAGAAAGTGGCATGCATAAAAAATCTGATTCAGATCAAACACCAGATATTGAAGGAAAATATTCGAAGAGTGGTGCTTACTCACCAAGAAAACAGGGATATTAGATTTCTTAGCAAAACGCAACAGGGTTGATGTGCACTCTTTAACCTACCACCATCAGAGATTTCCAAGAAAATAGCCTTTTCAGCAGGCAAAAAAAAAGTTATGGAAAAGCATATGCGAAGAAAAAGAGAATGCTGGAGCCTGGTCTTCATCTAACACATTAAAGGTTCCGTTTAAACATAAAGATGTGTGATTCCATGTAAAATGGGAAGCAACAAAAAGCAGCTATAGCATAACTTCCTGCTCAAAGTATTTAGAAGAAAACTTTATGGAGAGACTAAGCGAATAGAGGATGAAAACTTTTTAACCTGTGTGAGACCACCAGCACTTCCAGTCACATCTTTTAGGTAAACCGTTTGAATTGAGTCAATGATGAGAGCTCGAGGAGATAGCCGATGAGCTTTGTTTAGAATGTCCTGAAATAAATCAAAACAAACGATTTGCTTCAGATAATTTTAAAGTTATGATACGCAAAGGTTTGGAATTTTACACAGAGTAGAGTTGGTGTCTGACACATAAACATGAGGAGAATTAACTTGGAGGTTAACCGTTAGGCACAAAACAGGAATATACAGCTGAGCATTGTTTAGGTGTTTAAAGAAGTTCAGAAATATGACTTCTGTTTGTTTAAGATAATAAGAATATTAATTCACAAAAAAAAGTATACCTGAAGATCAGAGCTCGAAAACAGGTAGAGCTCTTCAGTTTGAATTCTCATCCTGTCAGCCCGACTTCCTATTTGCTCGACACTCTGCAGTTGGGTGAAAAACAGAAGATCTTATGAAGAATGTGTAATCAAGTCAACAGAATGCATGGGATTGAGATCCTTCAGAACAAACTAAAAGTACCATATCTCTACCATTAAATAGAAAACACGAGAAGAAAAACAGACACCATTTTTTTTGCAGATAAAGTGCAGATGCGTAAAAATAAAGCTGCTAAAACTCAAGCTTCAATTACTTTGTTGCGTCATAAACATGTGCGCATGTAAGCTCATTCAGACCATCTTAAGCAGCATATTTTGAAAAAGAAACAGCCACGGAGCAATTACACAATCCACGATTTTGATCAGAAACCCGGTGTGAAGAAGACAAGGAAAGACAGGTAGCAGAAACTTTGAGAAAAACAGAACATGACTAGTACTAACCTCTTCACCAGAGATATACAAAACCGGTGCTGGTTCAGCCAATTCACTCCCCTCAGCAATTATAGCTGCAATCTTCCATTTGAGAAAATAAGATGCGAATCAGGGAGCCGTGTATGTGCACAAATCATGTTGCAGTACTAGAAATTAACAAACATTTGCATAGTGAAGACAAATCACTCAAACACCATAAATCACATCACCTAACCTGCAATAACAAAGTACTCTTGCCAATACCAGGGTCACCACCAATCAAAATCAGCGAACCTACAAAAAAACAACACCATAGTAAGTCAACTGCCAAAGATAGAATAATCAAAATCATGAAGACAGCATAAAACCTGGAGCAAGACCACCACCAAGCACTCTCCCAACTTCATTCCCAAAAAGTCCAGGCCTAAACATAAAAATGCAATCATGTAAACAAAAACATAACAAACCAACAAATATTCAAATCATTAAACTTCACAAGAAATGATATCTCATACAGTGAAATTCTCCATTGTTGTTGAGTAATTCCATGAATAACATCAGTCAATCGATGCGGCTGAACCGTTGCTTGTTCAGGTAACCAAGACAAACCTTTACTCTCCGAAAAACCCGAGCCAGTACTATTGCTACCACCACCACCACTAGCACTTGACTCAGAACCTTGAGAAAAACGTTTCATAGTCCCAACCTTATGACAAGTACGACAACTCCCCCACCATTGCCCTTCTGAATGACCACAACTCTCACAAACCCAAACAGTTTTCGATTTTCCTTTCTTTGATTTGTTCATAACTACTTCTCCTGGATTCCATCCTCGTGGATTCGAAGCGGCTTTTCTCGATTTCTCATCGGAAAATCCAATTTTGGTTTCATTGTCTTCTTTATTGGAATTCGCGTCCTGATTGGAGGAAGGAAGGTCGAAAACGGAGGTGACGGGAGATGATGAGAAACGACGGAGACGGAACCTGACCGGGGATACAGGAATGGTGACCGGAGTTGAAGATCGGAGGAGGAGAAGAGAGTGGGCTCGAGTGTAGAAGCATCTGAAGCATCTCATGTCTGCGATCAACATCAACAAAACTCAAAAATCTTTCTACTGTTTGCTTAGGGTTTTGAGCTCTGAGCTTCGAAACCCGCCAATTTCACAAACACGTCTTTGCCGCTCAGTCTTCTGCGACTTACATTGACGCTAGAGGAATAAGAAGTTCAATTTAATTTGTATAATTTTATTTCTTACAAAATTATTTCGAACTATAAATCTATACTAGGATTTTTGCAACACTTTGGTGACGGGTGGATAAAAATACTTCTGGGTTAATCGGATATCCGATCCGTTTTTTAAATTCCTTTAAAAAAAATTTGTTGGGTCGGGTTATATTTAACCCAACTCATACACCGGATATTTTATATTTAATAAGATATTTAGAAGATTTGATTAAGATTTAGAATTATGATTCTCCTATCATCTTTGTTTGATTTGTTTTTAACTGTTTTGAATCATCATATAATACATAAAGGAAAAAAAAATTGATTTTTTTTTCTGCATATACTGTGATTCGAAATTTTAAAAACGGACATATATTATCCAATTGACGAAAATGTGTGTTCAACGTTCTACATCGATTAAAATATTTAGACAATGATTCAGAATCATATCATAAATAAGATCAACATTAATAAAATAAATGAGTTTTTTGGCCGGACGGGTTTGGCGTGATGGGTTTTTGAATCAACAATAATAAAAAGATTAAAATATCATTAATCCGCCGCTTCAATACGGATTAAATCCTTTTTTTTAATACCACCAATATTAGACATACTAAATCAGTCTTATTTAGAAAATATTGTATAAAACCAAAAATTGTCCCGTGGTATAATGTTACTTAATAAAATTATTTATAAAATTTTAAAATATCATTAACATGCCGCTTTAATACATATTAAATCTTCAGTTTATTAAAATATAAATGTCTTAGAGAATGATATGATTTGTAAACTTTTATATATAATAAATAATCATTAAATTTTAAAATAAAAACAAATCACGGGACGGGTTAAGAAATTACGGAACAAGTTATATTTCGGAAAGGATTTATATGGCGGACGAATTTGAATCAATATATATACCGCTTTAATACGGGTTAAATCCTCAATTTATTAATAATTGTCTTGTGGACTCGTGGTATACCGTTACTTAATAACAATTGTAAACTATAATATAAATAAATATGTTATAACGAGATACAATTTACAAAATATTTTTATACTAACTTTAAAATTAAATCATCCCGCGGTGTACCGCGGGTTAAAATATAGTCGCTATGTATAAAATCAATTACATTGTTTTGAGTGCAATTTGTTTCGTTGTCTAATGAGATTCCACCATGTCCAAAACGCAATCGTTTAAAATGATTACGTGTCGTCCTCGTTAGCATCCGTTAACAGAACAGTAACACCGTCTAACGATTTGAGGGTTTCCACCGGATTTGAATAGTTTGTGATGAAAATTCAAATTAAATCTAAGTTCATGATAGTTTAAGCACAAACGAAAGTTCCGTGTATGAAAGCGATAAAGCAACTTAGTTCAGGGGGAATTATGCCGTTTTCCCTATATATTTGTATCTCCGTTTAACTTTCTTTGTAGCGCTAGCGCCAATAGATTTTCACACATATCTTATAATTAGTCGGGTCCCATAATTAGTCCTAGCATTTAAGAAAGAAAAAAGTTACGATAATTAGTTTTTTGATTCCATCAAGTCAAGTTATAGCCTTCTTATAGAAATACACATTGCTTTTTGCATGAGATTCGTAAAGAAACATTTAATTTCGGGTCTAACGTGTTTATTACTTTTTGCATTAGATTTTTTTTTCTAGTGGCTATAGACCCACTCAACAAATTGTTCTCAAAACAACTAAAATTAAAAAATATTTTCTTATGTAAATGCTAGAGATATATTGTGTAAAATAAAATATAATGTATATCGATAAAGAAATAGGATGGTTATTAAAAAGTAAAGATTTATTACATTTAATAAAAATGACACATGCACAAAATCTAACAACAAATCCAAATAAATATCATATTTTGTTGTCATTAATTTTGTTCTTTATTAGATGGATACATTAATTTACTCGACTTTTGGCTAATTGATAATCAAACAAATCTAACGGCTTTTATGAGATTATACTATACGAGATATGATCAATTTACACACTTAATACATATATATATATATATAGTCAGGCCTCCTTACCAAATCAAACAACAAAACATTTCTTATCTCTTTAAGAGCAGAATCACTAGCTATGATGTCATCATCACATTTCGCTATCTTTTGCTTCATCCTCGTTTCACTTTTTGCTCTTCATGAATGTATGATGTGTACATATAGTTATTCATCAACATATTTACCACAATTGTTTTTCAAATATCTATTATTTTTTGTAGGTGAAATTGGAAACATGGAGGAGAATCTTAACGCAAGCAAAATAGTTATATATCTATCACCGTGTGTTCGAAAACGTTGTAGCTTTAGCTTATTCAAGAATTGTCATTGCTGCAGAGGGAAGTATCCGTTTTGTTCGAAGAACATAAAAGTATGCGAGAAGGAGTGTCTAAGACTTAACCCACCGCCACCTAGGCCATAGATCTGGAAAACTTGCAAAAACGTTTAAAAAGAATTCATAAATCTGATTGTTTTCGTCCTTTTTGATAAATATATGAATTTTGTAGCCATATATGTGGCTTTCTTTTATCATAAGAAAAATATATATGTGATTCCAACAAATATGCCAATCATATTTAGCTCATAGTAACTTCTAGAGGTCTACTATAAAATTACAACAACTAGAAATACCTAAATTGTAATGGTTTCACACATTTTTCGCCAAATAAGAATAATATGAATATGTGGCTCCAACAATTACTATTCTCAAATTTTTGGTTGGTTAAAGAAAACATAAAATTTCTACGGTTTTTGGTCTTTTTGAATATTAGTTTGATTTTCAACTCGAGATTTTCCAATCAAAAACACATTTTTTTAATTATTAATTATTTCTCTCTGGATTCTAAATACTTTTTAGATTTTTGATGAATTTCGTTCAAAAGAAATAACATAATATGCGATTGGCGGTGGTAGGTTTAGAAATTTATTTCATAAAAAGAAAAAGATAATAATAAAAAAAGTAAAATATTAAAAGAATTATATCATACCAAACCACAAAACGCTACTGATATACTCTAGACTTTACTAATTTGACAGATTCATGGACTCCATAATCAATTACTCTGGTAACTTTACATTGTATATCATAGCAGGCATACTGAACATTTTTTTCTTTAAATAACTACGAACTGTCTAATAACTAAATTAAAGATATTTTCTTACGTAAATGCTAAGAATATATTACGTAAAAGATAATTTCTAATTTTTTGTTAATAAATATATAAAATAGATGTTGACAATATATATATATATATAGGATGTTTATTTTAAAGTAAGGATTTATTACATTTAATAAAAATGACACATGCATGCAAAAGATTTAATAACAACTACAAATAAATTTCAAATTTCGTTTTGTCATTTTCTTTTCTTTATTAGTAGGATTTAATTAACACTTAACATTTGGTTGATTGATAATCAAACAAATCTAACAGGATTTATGAGATTAACATACGAGATATGGTTAATTACATACTTATTTACATATATATAGTCAAGTCTTACCAAATCAAACAACAAAACCTTTTTTTGAGAGAAGAATCACTACAATGTCAACATCATCACATTTCGCTATCTTTTGCATCATCTTTGTTTCCTTTTTAGTCATTCACGAATGTATGTTGTGTATACATATCCTCGTTGATCATCAACATATTTATCACTAATTTAAAAACAAAACTATACGATTTTTTGTAGGTGAAAACATGGAGGAGGATATTGACTAGGCATGACCACGGTTACGGTTATTGCGGTTACGGTTTATTAACCTCCGGTTACGGTTAAAAAATTTCTCTAACCGTAACCTTAACCGTTATATATACGGTTAAAACGATTACGGTTAAATACGGTTACGGTTACAACGGTTACGGTTAAATACGGTTACGGTTATTTAACTATTACGATACGGTTAATATCAAAAACAAAAGCTTATGTATTTTTAATCTTTAGAATAAAATTTTAATGATGATATATCAAATAATATTTATTTTACAATATATAATATATGTGATTATATATTTTAATATTTATAGTTAATTGCTGTTGTGATTTTGCCGTAGACCTTTTTAAGTTCTTATGAGCTAATACGATTGGCATATTTAGTTGTTGGAATCACATATTTTTATAACTATAAATACGGTTGAGAAACGGTCTGGTTATATACTAACCGTAACCGTATTTAGTTGTTGGAATCACATATTTTTATAACTATAAATATAGTTAATTATAACTATAATATTTATAGTTAATCACATAAATAGTTATATATAAGTCACAGTGTGTTCGAACACGTTGCAGCTTTAGCATCTTATGGAATTGTCATTGTTGCAGAGGAAAGTTTAAGTTTTGTTCAAAGAAAATAAAAGTATGTGAGGCAGAGTGTCTAAGACTTAACCCGCTGGCCGCTACCGGCTACCTTCTTCAAAAGCATTTAAAAAGAATTCATAATTCTGATTGTTTTCATTTTTTTTTTATCAAAACATGAACCTTGTAGCCATCTATTTCGTTTTCTTTTATCGTTATAAAAATATGTGATTCCAACAACTAAATATGCCAATCGTATTAGCTCATAAGAACTTAAAAAGGTCTACGGCAAAATCACAACAGCTAGAAATACCTAAGGGGATGTAGTGGACTTAACATTTGGTATGATTTAGTGAAATTTAGATTTGGAGGAATATTAGTAGGATTTAAGGAAATTGTAGGTGATTTAGTCCAAAGTCCAAAATCCAAAATTCTTTGTCATTTTAAGTATAGACTTTTCTATAATTACAAAAAACAAAGTTTAGTGATTTGGTGAGATTTATCATTACACTTTAGATGATATTGGTGTTGTGTGTGATAATTTTTCTCTCGTCACCTCCAAAAACTCAAGTCGATCTTTTGCTAAGTAAGAAACTGTATTCTTATTAACAATCAAAGAATCGATACACCGTTTATGAGAAGAACCATCAGCACATCACTGATTCATGAGCTCTCTCTCTTACAAGTAACACATATGTCACTTTTTACAACAAACAACGCATAAATCCTAACAAATGAGAAAACTATGAGTTTACTAATTATTAATTGAATAACAAGGGATTGTAAATGATTTTACATAAATTTCAATAACATAGGATTTTGAAAAGCATTTAAAAATCATTAGTTGAATAACACGTGACCCTGTTCAAAAAATCGGGCGCCTAGCCGCCTAGGCGGCCGCCTAGTCGGTGATCGGCAGTCAACCGCCGCGATTTTAATCAAATCGGACTATTTAATCGGTAAACCGATTTTGCGGCCGTTTAATAATTAAACGTTGAAAATCGGTTAAAAGTCACCGATTTATTATAAAATTTTATACTGAATTTTGACCAAAACTCAAAAATTTATTGGGCCTACATAAGCCCACACGAGCTATACTATGACAAATAGAAACAATTAGTAGGGTCATTTATAAGAAGTCGATTCCATGCTTCCTTCCTACTATTACCGATGTGGGACTTTGTGATTTTGAGTTTTGTAGAAATACTACTTTCACATAACGTGACAACTGGCAAGTGATATCAATTCAGTAGTCAAATTAATAATTTGAATATATTTAAGTTCTTTATTTTTTTTTCCACCAAAATCTATTTATTGGTGGTCACTATATTTAGGTTCATATATTTTTTTTTAACGTGGATGTCATTTAGTTATTATTAGTGACCGTTCAAATCTGATACTTTGTTCTTTTTCGTCCATATATTTAAGTTTCAAATAAGTTTTTTAAACTAACAAACTGTTTTCATATTAATAATAGATGATATTAGTCAAATATACATATATTATATTTGATACATATATGTATTTTGAATATATATAATTAGGATGAATGTCAATTTGATGTGAAATTAAATTCGCAAAATTGATGATAGATGTTTTAAACTTTTTTCATGGTTTTTGTTTTATAAATTTTGCAAACATGTTATCAATTGCCTATTTGTATAATAAATTCATAACACTATAAAATTATTATATAAATAACACTATATAATGATCAAAAACTAATCCCCGATTAATCTTCGATTAATCTCCGATTTTCCGTCTAGGCGCTAGGCGGTGCCCGGCCGCCCGACTAGCGCCTAGCGATTTTTTGAACATGGACACGTGATTTATAAAAAAAAAAACAAAATTCTTCTAAAATTCCTATTCCAATACACTCCCTAAATTTTAACAGTTTCACACATTTTTCGATGCAAAATAAGAAGAAGAATATTAATATGTGACTCCAACAAATTACTATTTTCAAATTTTTGGTTGGTGAATGAAAACTTGAAATTTCTATCGTATTTACGAATATTCATTTTATTTTCCAATTTAAAACACATTTTTTAATTTCATTTCTGTCTAGATTATAAATACTTTGCTAACTTAGTATGTGATTTGATAGTGGTAGATAACAATTTATTTCGTCAAGCCATCAAGAGCATAAAGATAAAAAGGAAAATATTAAAATAATTTATTATACCAAACCACAAAACCCTACTAATGTACTCTAGGGTTACTAATTAGTAATTTGATAGATTCATGCACTTCATTTACTCTGTTAACTTGACAAATTCATGGACTTCAACCATTACTTTCTTAGCTTAACATGTACAGTGACTTTGCAATTGTGTCTCTGCTACGGTTTTGCAGAGTTATTGACTTTACAAATTTCACATATTCACAATTTTGCAGTTGTGAGCCAATAATAAAACCATATTTCTTAGGTCTCGATTTCATAGACATTGGCATTCAAAATATTGTAATAAATCTGTGCATAGTTGGCGTTAACTTAACGCTTAACAACTAGTCAGACGACTCAGACCTAAACAAAGAGACCACAATTAATCTGTACAGGGACATGTCTTTGACTCTTTGTGGTCCAAAGGACGATTACGAAAACACAGACCTACAACTGCTTGCGGTTACGAAGTCTTAGATCAATGAGCGGCTACATAGCACAAGACTTCCCGAACTGATTCTGTGCCTTAGCTTCCACGTCTCATTCAGAATATCGGAGCTGTTAGGTCGCTTCAGATACTCGGCTACATCTATCTTTAGTGTTTTTATGGGCTTCACAGGTTTTGTGACTGACTCATAAGGGCTCCAGCTTCCTCTGCTACTCATGGTACCGATGCTTGTCCCTGGCCCACTCGATGCATCCTATCAAAACACATTCGTGTCATAGATTATACAAACCAATAACTTTCTACGAGTCATCTATCTAATCAAGTGATAGTTTTAGACCTGTAAGCAGTACGGTCAGTGCAAAAAGCATTGTTACCTGAGTTGTATCCGACTCCCAGACAAGAGATTTTGTATTTGGGGTGTTTGGCGACTTGTTAAGGCATGCCAATGCAGCAGCAGAAGTGTCGTCTGGAGTATCCCATTGCAACCAAGGAAGCATAACACCGTCCATTTCAACAGGAATACTCTTCAGAGCAGTGGTGCCTTGAGAGCTTTGTGTTTTTATCATCCCAAAACTTGAACTACTTTCGCTCCTCTCATCCTCCAGTGATGAAAAGTCTGTGTCTTCTATGTTTGAAATGAATTCGTCAATGAATTGCTCTGCTTCATCTGTCAAACACATGGACATCCTGCTGCTCCGGTCCTTGCTCCTCTGTCAAAAAAAGAAAGGATTTTTTTATCTTTTTCATGCAAAGAGCCAACCTGAAGAGGAAACATATGCTGTTCTGAGAGTTGTAATACTCACCTTTCGCGTCCGCAACGGCTTCTCGTCAGCTTCAGAACTATTTTCAGTTAGTAACTCTTTCAAGTTCATAGAGAGCTCTCTACCACGCTCCTCCTCCAACATAATCTCAGCCAGCAAATCTCGCTTGCGCTCCTCAGACTGTCAATTCAAGGGGACAAGAAGTGTTGTATATTTGGTCATTGATTCCTCAATGAAAGAAACTACCAAATAGACGCATAGAGAAGTTGTACCTCCTGCAATTTTGTTGCATAACCTTTCGTAAATGTGGAGACAGCACAGTGATCATCATGGGATTTCCGCTGGGAACCATAATCAGAGTTCCCCAAAGATTCTCTCTTCTTTGGTGTTGCCTGTTTAACATGTTCATTAAAGCAACAATAATACATCAATAAAAACAGTCATAGGATATTGTTCAATTTTAGTCATCATATCTAATAAACCATTCTAAAATCTTATTCATTCAGATTCTCTCAAGTAAGCAATATCCAGAAAGATCTGCCCTTTGAATAAACCACAAACCTTATTTTGGGCATATACTGTTCGAATTATCCTCTCAGTTCCATGCTTGCTCAAGCTGGAATCCTTTCCTTCATCATCTGTGACTGCAGAAGACTGGCTCTGTAACATCCCAAACAATATTTCCCCATCAGTAACAAAAACTATAACATTTCCAGCATATGGAGTTAGACCAGAATATATCATACACAAAAAGATTAACCAACAAAACGATTTCTAAACAAAGAAAGAATATCATAAAACCAAAGTATATTTAGACTTACAGAGTAGCCATCATGGTATTTGACTGGATTTTGGCTAAAAGACCTCCTAAGACCTTGTCTATTATCTGAAGCGGCAGATTTCTGAGAACCACTATTTTGACTCTTTCCACTCATGAAGCTCTTCACATCCCTTGAACTGCTTGAATATTGAACTTGATCTACATCACTCTGCAAATGTAAAATAATTCATGTCGATCACACTCCTCCAATATACAATACACTACCCAAATAAAAATCCCTACTCATATCAACAAACCAAATGCACACAACAATGAAAATGTTCATACGCTGCTCTTACTAATTCAAGATGGTAAATGATACAACTGTTTATATGACTCATAAAGTTGTAATTATGGTCCTGTTGCTACAAAGTTGTCTCATAATTGTAATGGATTTTGATAATTATAGCTTTCTACTAAAGTTCCAATTCTAACTAAAAAGGTAAAAAAGTTCCTCATAGATTGCATCACATCACACCACTCAAGAGGGCCCAAGAGAAACTATAGAATAAGAAGATATCAACAAACAACAAAGTAAGCAATCACAAAAGTGTAATACCTCAGAATTCTCAATCCGGCGACGGACAACAGAAAGCGACCGTCGCCGCCGTGAATTCGCGTTTTCACAATCTCCCCCAATTGCATCACCACCGTTCTCTGCCTTAACCTTCTCCCTCGGTTGTCTAGAAACCGACCTTCGCCGGCTCGAATTATTACTCACCGGATCTACCCTAACTGAACCACCACGATTATTACTTTCCGGCTGTCTAGACAACGACCTCCGCCGTCTCGAGCTTTCAGTATCAGCCCCCAACCTCCGTAAACCACCGTTACCACCAGAACAAACCCTAGAAACAGACCGTCCCCTCCTTAGAGAATTCGCAACATCTCCTTCACCTCCGCCGCTACCACCACTGGACTTTCTTAAACCAGATCGTCCTCTTTCTCCGCTACTAATCTCACTCTCACCGGAAAACGATTCAAAAAACTCAACAGCTAAATCATCAAGACTAATTTCACCGAATCCAGAACCTCTCACGGTGTTAACAAACTTTCCCTTCCTCATCGGAGTCACTTCGATCTCTGGATCCGGCATGCGGTGAGAGAAACGGCTCAAACTCCGGTGTCTTCTAGAAGCAGACCTCCGTTTAGAGTAAGAAGAGTCGTCGCCACTCTCGGAGGATTTGGCTAGTGACGTCGTTCGCTTCATCGTTGAATTGAAAGCAGAAGTCGCCATAATTGAGAAGGAAGGAGCTAGCTTCTATTGGAGGAGGAGGAGGAG
Source organism: Arabidopsis arenosa (assembly GCA_905216605.1). Lineage (NCBI taxonomy): Eukaryota > Viridiplantae > Streptophyta > Magnoliopsida > Brassicales > Brassicaceae > Arabidopsis > Arabidopsis arenosa. The sequence continues at coordinate 7,944,723 of LR999458.1, forward strand.
GAGGAGCGGATGATTCGACATTTTGAATTGTTGAGCTGTTTGAGGAATCAATTGCATTATGATATGCTCCCAATTAATTCCATTTTGACTTAAATGCTTTTAATTTTTTTAAAACATTAATTTGTTTTTATTTATTTTCTTTATTATATCAATTTAAAAAATCTTACTATATTTAAATGCGGAATATTTGGGATTCATCCGAAATTCTGACCTTACACTAAATTTATTTACCAAATTAATACTACTAGATTATGTACCCGCGCATTAGTTTTAATTTTTTTATCAATGCGAATCTTTGAATATAAATCTAATCAATTGAATTTTAATTTTTTTTTTACTTTAATTTTTTTTCCAATTTTACTTTATTCATGTGCATTACCTTTTCAAAGAAGTAAAAACATTCTCTCACTTTCTACTATAATTTTTCTCGTTATCCTCTGTGATATACTCATCGTCTCCCGACATCGACTCTTTTACACCTTATATTGACTCACATATAATATACTCAATTGTGAATTAGTTCTCAAGATAGATTGTATATCTTTTCTACTTCCTATCTTTGAATACTCAATTCTATTTTAAAGGTTGCATGATCTTTTTATTAAAGTAACCATCAGAAAATCTGAGAAAATCTTTTTATTAAAGTAATTATATTTCGGGTTCGGATCGGTGCCGATTTGGTTCCGGTTCTTACGGTTATAGAATTTAGTATCCATTCGGAAAATTTCAAATTTTCGGTTCGGTTTGGTTCTTTTTGCTCCGTTTCCGGTTCGTTACGTTCGGTTCGGTTAATTTGCCCAGACCTTGTTACATTAAAATAAATCATAAGTTTCTTTTTCCTAACTCTAACCATTTAAAAATATTCACTCATTATATGTTAAGACATGATTATCTAACTTTCTATTTCTCTAATCTCAATTCAAAAGTTTTATATTTTGTGTTGTATATCTATTTTTTCGTTTTTTCATATTTAATTAATTTTTTGTAAGTTATTGATTTTTAATGAAAAGTAATAATTTAAAATGTGTGAGTTAATTTAGTTTTAGGTTTTGTTTTAATAAATAACATATGTGGAGCCCACAAAAATAATAAAATGTGATGACATGGATGATGATGTGGACACCTTAGATGGAGAGACAACTCTCCCATTATATATATAGATTTCTTTACATGTACGTCTATATAGTTTTTATAAAGTTTGGTAAGAGATTTGCGTATTTTAAAGTAATGTATTGAGGGCAACATTAACAAAAAGAAATTATTAGGCTCACTAATGACTAATGAGGAAGCATAAGCTCGAGGAAAAAGAATCAACTCAAAATGAAGAGTTGCCGTTTTTTCCTTTTTTACTTGAGGTTTATTTTCATTCTTCAAAATCTGAAAACGAGTTTAAGAAATAGAAATCCGAATCGAGAGACGAAAGAAAAGGTTTCTCATAATTCAAAACTTACTTGTATTGACTATTGAGAGATTTATACTCATAGTGAAGATTGTGTGTTGATAGTGCAAAGAACAATAGAACAATCAACATTAATTATTAACCAAATTAACTACGTATATATGTTTCTTTTCTTTTCTTTTGATCATTTTGTTGGTCGTCGAAACTCTTTTATAAGTTTGATAAATTTTTGTATTTATATGGAGAGAAACAAAAACTTATAAGGTTAGGTGGGTTATGTTGTCAACTTCTAAATCAGACTAAGAAAAATATTGATTTAGATTCATTAACAACGTTTCTTAGCAGACTTATACATATATATACTTTTTACTACTATTATTATTATTATTACTTCTATACACATGTTGTCGTGTTTGTAGAAGATGTTTTTCGGACTCTTGAATTTCTTGTATAAATCTAAATTGATCCAACTTCAATTTTCTCCTTTATAGTATGTATAATATGTCTTCTTGAGTGGGTGTACTTGGTTCAAATCTTACAATTTCCTTTGATGCACAAATCGATGATGAAAAGATGGAGAAGAAAAGCTGCTATTTTGATATCTTAGCTCCATCATCTCAAATTGCTCAGATCTTTATCTTGGAGAAAGATCTAATGTTTATGGTGGGTAAACAAGTGTTGAAGGAGATCCCACTCTTTGATGTTTCGAAGAAGAATAATAAATCAGAAAAATCCAGCCCAAAATAGAGGTCCCTTGTTCACAAAGGAGTGATGCTTCCTCCTCCTTACAAGCAACATCACATCCCAATTTTGTACAAAAGAAAATCTCTCAAGCTTACCTTGGAGCAAGAAGAGCTTGTCCCACTCTATGCATCTTTCAATAATTCAACCTTCATCAACAAAGCTCAATTCCAACAAAATTTTTGGGAAGATTTATTATAATCTCAAATGGCTTCTGTCTTTTATCTATTCACCCACACTTGTTATCATCTCACCCAAACTTCTTACCTTCTCATCTCTGTTCTGCTTCAAATTTTCATCATGCCTTCTCTTCTTTGTTCCTACTTTCTTTCACCTCATCCCCAGCCGTCAGTTTGAAGAAAATGGTGGTGAAACCCTCCAAGATCTTGTGTCGCTCTCAAAACCCCAATGGGAATGGGGAAGACTCCAGCTTTTTTGAATCTTTCATCCAGGGAATGTCTTTAAACCTGTACATTCCAGCAGAAGCTGTCAAATTCAAACATTAGGTGGACTTGGCTCAAAACACCTTGCGTGATCTTGCAACTTCCTTTTGATGCACAAATCGATGATGAAAAGATGGAGAAGAAAAGCTGCTACTTTGATGTCTTAGCTCCATCGTCTCAAACTGCTCAGGTCTTTGTCTTGGAGAAAGATCTAGACATAAACTTATAAGGTTATGTGGGTTATGTCGTCAACTTCTAAATCAGACTAAGGGGGTGTTATTCACTCATGGAGTTAAAGTCAATTCTTAAAGGTTTAGATTTGATTTGATTTCTGATATTGTTTTTAACAATCTGTTTGTGTGGAGTTCAAAATCTCTGCAGTATATCTTGGATCTCTGCAGTATATCTTGGATTATGATTCTAATAATTTACTCATGAAACTTCAAAGATGTTTCATTTCAAATGATTTGATATATAAAGATTTTACAAGTCTTATAGTTTTGAATAACACTGGATTTTAATGAAGCATTTTAAATCTTAGTTGAATAACACCAAACTTTAAAATCTATTAGAGTTAGATTTAGAATCATTAGGTTAATAACACTGGATTAGTGTTAGATTTCAATTCTATTAAAATCCATCATTGAATAACACCACCTAAGGAAAATATTGAATTAGATTCATTAACAACGTTTCTTACCAGATATATATATATATATATATACCTTTTTTGTACTTATATACACGTGTTGTCGTATTTGTAGAAGATGTTATTCTGACTCTTGGATTTCTTGTATAAATCTGAGTTGATCCAACTTCAATTTTCTCCTTTATAGTATATAATATGTCTTGTTGAGAACACGATGAAGTACGAAAAGACCAAGACTCCCCCAACAAGATTATTTTATAGCGAAATAAATAAAACGCTTTCATGTAGTCCTTTTCATTAGGATGCCGTTATGTTATGGAAGATTTTTAATTAGTGCATTTTTTGCGCTCGATTTCTTTTTTATGTAAACTAATTAAATTATTTTTAAAAAATGTTCTTCTGATAAATGTTTTCCCATTAGTTTTTGTTTAAACTTTTATTAAATGACACTTGTAATTTCTGAAGCAAATTTTGTTTTCTTGTATTTCCATGAGTCATAATTCAGTGCATGAAAGAGTCTTCATGATATTGATTCATGTTGTTAATTAGCGGAATACAATTGTCATTGTTTCACTTATAAACCCTCACTGGTAGACCGATTTATCTTATTTTGGCTACTAACCAAAATGTATTTGGAATTTGTTTATGTTTGTTCTGCATAAATTAAATGGTACTGTTCTCTTTTACAATGGTGACAAGAACTAAATCAAGAAAGTGTGTATTTGTCTATTGAAGAATTCCTTGGGATTTCTAATTTATGTGATGAATGATCAAGTTGCAGATTAAAAAAAAAAAGAGTTCACATGTATTTATTCAAGTCTTATATTTTATAAGAATTTGGGTTCACATGTATTAAACCAACTCTTACATTTTATATTGAGAAGATTAGGAACTTTATTTAATATGGGATCTTAGATCATTGGTGTTTCAAACCGAACTTATTCAACATTTTTCTTCGACTTTTTAATTTAGTAACGAAGGTTTTTAATGTACTTATTTCTTAGGAAAACACAAAACAAAAATGGAAAACAAATTTATGTTGAATGAAAAAATGAATATGAATTGGGGTCAAAGACAAGAAATTATGGAATGACATTAGGTCAACTTGGAAATCTTGTATGAAATTGAAACAAGTCAGTTGACCCCCTTCAGTCCACTATTAAAATTGATTTGGACCGATTCAAAGAAGATTTGATTTCATTTCTTAAAAAGAACATTGAAATGAAACACCGTAATGTGACTTCATTCTCTATATATATGGTTGAAGTTACATTTTGAAATCCATACATTTATATCAATGAAGAAAATGTATAACGTCGTGGTTTGGTTACTAACTTTGAGTTTTGATTATCAAACACAGCATTGGCTCGAGTACAATACGAACCTCCAAACTTACGTAAGATTTTTTTTGTTTTTATTATTCCTAGCAATTGTACATAGAACCAATGCGGTTTTAATTTGGTTGTAGTTCAAATTTTCCGGAATACAAAATAGAAAAGCTAGTATTTATAAAATTTTATCTTGATTCGAGAGCATGTATGCGTAACCATGAATGCAACGTTCTATTAGTAAATTTGTATTGATATAATTAATATATTATGTTTAACCAAAAAAAAACATAGTAGTCTGTGACTCTGTGTATGTTATTAAAATAATTGAATCATAACATATATGAAAAGAAATCTACATTTTTTTCATACAGCTGGTGAAATGTTTGCAATTAAAAAAAATCAATTTATAAATATTAATTAATAGAATTTTTGGTATATATTTTCTTTGATTTAGACAATATGTTAGAATATCGGACAAAAAAGTGAAAATACCAACACTATTACATATGAATATTTTTTACTTGTTGTCAACTAGTTTTGAATTACAAACCTATAATTCCAACTCTAAACCAATTAATATTTACACAAATATAATTTAGTTGGATTTTAAAAAATTGATTAGGTGAGTTGCTAATGTTTTCTTGTAGAGAACGAAATTACAGGAGAAAGGGTTTGGGATTGATCGGTGTTCAAAGAGGTCAAGATTCGAGTAGGCCCCAGTTGTCCACTTGGTGGAGGAGGCAGACTATGTCCTCATTTTAGATCCTAGCGACAATTGGTTTTATACATATGTAACTACGATAAAAATAAAATGAGAGATTCATCATATGTGTAATAATATTTTCAACCTTATAAACTTATTCCTAAAATCATAATAGAAATGTGGTTGGAAACCAAGAAACAAATCGTTTTCTGTATCTATCACTGACTGCTCTAACATCAAAACTATATGTGCATATGTAAGATGATATCAAACGCCCAACTTACTTACTTACCTAGAAATTTGTCAAATTCCTTGCGTAAGAGCTTTGGCGAAAATGTCATTCAATTGGTCATGTGTGACATGAAGAATTGTACCTACGAGAATCTCATAACGATGGAAATAATAGTTGAATTACTATAGTCTATAGGGCAGTTTTAAGTTTTAACTAGTCGTAGAACGTAGTCTCATTTATGTAAAGTTTTTCCAAATGTAAGATGCATATCGATTTGGCCCGGCCTTTTTTTTTTGTGTTTCAACTTATGTTGTACCGCCTAGCTAGTGTACACTACCGCCCATTGATCAGAACTCTTTTCCGGCGGATTTTCCGATTTGAGCCGGCCCTTTTTGTAACTGTGTTTCTCCGACAGGCCCAATGGCCAAAGCCCATTTAGGTTGAATAAAAGGATGCATATCGATTGTCCGAGGTGTGGTCGTGTGGAATCTCACTCTTATGATCCTACAGAAGTTTAAAAATATAATTGGAACTTAGTTTCAAGACTTTCTAATGAAACTTTCCGTTATTACTAATAATAAGTAGTCTAATTTTTTACTTCACCAAATTTATTTAACAAATTTCTCTGAATTAATTTGAAGGTTCACTTTTCAATATTAGAGTTGGCCAAACTCTTAATACATGCATTGCGTGATTAAAACATAAGACTCCTCACCTAAGTACTAATTCCATAAGCCCACAAAGTACGAGACAATAAAAAAGAAAGATACCCAAGTGGACTAACCAAGATTTCATACAAAACCCAAAAAAAAAGAAAAAGAGTAAAACACCAAACTACAAATTAAAACAGAACATAAAACCAAAATGTTAAAAGCTACAAAATTGCGAAATATGTATGTACACTCATAAAGTTGTAAGTCCAAAGATTTCTAACTTGCATGTCGTTATTAAATATCCTCATGTCATCAATCTAACATCATCTCTAATCCACCGGCCCAAAACCTCACCGTCCGAGACAAAGAGCAGCATCAACATCAAGCCGCCACGCAAAACCACCGTCACTCATCCTCCAAACATCACAAAACGAAGTAATCGAACTCACCTCCTTATCACGACACGTGTACTGTAATCTCATTCTACACGTAAAAGTCCGGTACGTTACCAAAGGCCTCTCCTTCATCACTAACCACACACTCATCTTACCACACTGCTCATGATCTTTCCCAACCACCAATTCCCGGTACGCCCGGTTCGTCCAAATGACTCTCCCTAAACCGTCCGATATAAAACTGGGACACGTGTCTCTCTCTAAATTCATCTTAATCTCCTCGTCCGTACACCCTAACTCATACTCTCCCTCCATCAATCTCTCCGTTACACACTCCACCGTCAACACCGACGACACAACCGTTTCCGTCACTAACTCCGTCTGATAACGTCTGTTAGAGTTAAGCCAGAACGACGCCGCACCTAACGCCGGCGCCGCCGTAGCCTCTAACGGCGAGTCTTTCTTCTCAGGAGTCTCCGGGAGAAGAGGCAACGTCACGATCTCTCCACCGACACCAGATCCATTCTTAACCTCTTCGTTTCTCCGCCGTTTGCTGTTACCGTTACTATTAACGGATCCGCTACTGCTACTATTATTCTCCTTTGAATATTTTCTCTTACCTCTCCGTGATTTCGACGAAACGTTCGTTAACGCCGATCCATTCTTCTCCGTCGGTGAAGCAGATGATCCACCGGAATCAGGTCTCGGTGCAATCGGACGGTACCGGAGCATAATCCGATCAACCTTCGACATATCATTTCCACCACCACCACCACCGTACCTCGCAATACAACAACCTCCCCGGAAATTCATGTTTTGTCTAACAAACAAGTTTGTTTTGTTAGAGAAGAAGTGTTTGGTGTGTATATAAAGAAAACAAACTTGTTACGTCGACACGTTTGGAGAAAACTTTGCCACGTGCGAGACCAAACGATGAACAGCGCAACGACGTGATTGGACGAGAGATTAGAGACGTGGCGTTTTGTTTGGGTCCGACATGAGACTCGAAGTACGAGGGAAGTGGTGACCAATAGGAGAGCGAGGAGTGGCTATTAGGTGCGGTGCGATTAAAGGTAGCCACATAAGGCTGCGACTTTGGAGTTACGTGTAACAGAACGCGAGGGTTTTGGTTTTGAGATGAGAGGACACATGTCGTGATCTTGTTTGCTGTTTTGTACGTTCAAAAGTTTTAAGTTTGGTTTCTATTATTAGCATGTAGGATGGGGAAGATTGTGACACGTGGAGAGTAAGGCTGTGACACGAATCTCCTTTGGATGTGGATGGTTGCATTTATTTCCAGAAGAAGATACTCTTTGCATGCATATAATTGGTGGAAAGTATAATATTGATATAATACACACTTTAGAAATATCTACTACGAAATCTTCCGGATTTCACTAAATTACAAAATAATAAACCGCATGAAAATTTAGTATTAGTATCTAAGTATTCGTTTGACAAAAAAAAGTACAGCTATCAATTCAGTAGATATTAGTTGAGAAGAGAAGATAAGAATAGAAACAATCGTTGTTTAATAGACATGTTATCTAATTAATTTTCAATCATTATTTTTTCAGTACGATTCAATAGTTGTCCACTGCCACACAGAGCCGTTGCTTACCTCATTAAATTAAAGGCAATTGCCTAAGGCCACCAAAATAATAAGTATTAGAAGGCCACATTTTATTCAAAAACTAGATATATGTATTTAGTTTAATATTATGTATTAGAGCTTTTTGTTTGAGAATTGCATAAAACTAATAAATAAAAATCCACAAGGAAGATTAAATGGTTAACTATCTTATTTATGGTAAAAGATTTGATTAAAAGTTTTGAATATGTGAGTTTCAACGATTTTATAGAGAAAAATAAAATCAAATTTGTGCTTAAAACTATTTTTATCATTAATTATTTTATGTAAAAAAATTTACTATCATAAAAATTAATTTTTTTAGGCCACATTAATCGAAATTGCCTATGGCCTCTGTGAAGCTAAGCACGGCACTGTGTCCACATAACCTATTTATAATCCAACTCAATATAATTCTAGAAGAAGATACCTTTAGCATGTATATAATTGGTGGAAAATATAATATTAGTATATATAAAATATGCATTAGAAATATCTACTAATTTTTCAATGTTTCGGATTTCACTAAGTTATAAGACTGTAAACCGCATAAAAGTTTATAGACCATAAATGTAGAACACGGTGCAGAATGGAAATGTTATAACCGGCCGTAGTTAATTTTTTCATTCAAGATAATTATTTATTTTGTGTAATTATTGATTAAAATAATAAAATTAGTAACTACAATTATGACGGTCCAAATTCTAACAGAGAAATTAGGAATTGCATGTCATATAAATGCATAAGATATGTTGTGGTTAAACAATTCCAATGTGGTCATAATTTTTATTTTTAATTCAAAATTTCTTAAAGAAAATTTGTAAGAAAATAAGAAAATGTTACTGCCTATTTATAGAAGATTATTTTTTGATAATTATTTAACCAACAATTTTTCTTTTAATTACTTTATATTTTATGAAGATTCACTTTACGGTTTGTAAAATATTTTTATAGTTTTGAAATAATAAATTTGTAAATTCATAAAATTATTGTTTAACTTTAATTTTTATGATTCTTAAGTATTGAACAATAACTAATAATATTAGCATTAGATAATTCAATTTTAATAATCATTAAAACTAAATTTAAACTCTTAAGTAAATTTACTAAATGAAAATCATAAAATGACTCACAAAAATGCCCCTTTTTCAATACCCCTTTTCAAAAATGCCCCCTTTGGCTGTCCATTTTTAAAAATACCCCTTTTTATGTACAAAATGACTAAATTACCCTTCTTTTAATAAAAGATATCACAAATATATAAGAAAATATAACAAAATTAGGTCCACAAAATACAAAATATTTTTTGGCGAGAAAAGTGATCCCGCAATTTTTCCCACCAAAACACTTGTAAAAACCTTTAAAATACCTTGTAAAATTTTTTGGCGGGAAAATTTTTTGGCGGGAAAAATTTTTACGGGAAAATTTTACAAGGTATTTTAAAGGTTTTTACAAGTGTTTTGGCGGGAAAAATTGCGGGATCCCTTTTCCCGCCAAAAAATATTTTGTATTTTGTGGACCTAATTTTGTTTCAAGTAAGGGTAAAATGGTCATTAAAAATTAAAAGAGGGCAAACTTAAAAATGGACTCTCAAAAGGGGCATTTTTGAAAAGGGGTATTGAAAAAGGAGCATTTTTAACAATTTCTCTATTAACAAAGGTATGAAAATGATAAACACAACACTGATTAAAAAAGGATGAGTTACGTATTGGGACACTTTATTCAAGTTTATGATCAAAATACACACTTTCCGTTTTTTCCAACAAATTTCCACCGTTTAATATTAAACAATAAGAAAATGTACTTGGAATATATATGAGGTCTTGGTGTTTTAGATCGGATGAATTGGTATTAAACACCGTTGTTGATGTAATGTACAGTGGTGAAGAGCCACGGGTGTTTTAGATTAGATGAATTGGTAAAGAAGGAACACAACTCGGTAGTTCAGGGCCATGTGGACAGGTATCAGCGGATCTTCAGAACTTAACATATGTAGATGATTAGGAGTTTGATATACTAAACTAATTTAGTGTCTGCTATGTTATATCCCCAAAAACCAGAATCTGAGATTTTCTGAAGACTGAAATAGTGTCATAACAAAAATCTGATCATTTCCATACATAGGCAAGATTAAGCTGTGCAAAATCATTATATCCATTATTTTTAATTTGTTTTCCAAAGTTAGCCGTAGTTTAATTAGTATAAAATCAAGACTGATCGATTTTTTTTTACTGAGAATGTAAATCTTTCATTAGAAATGAAAAAATAGTTTTAAGTTTACAATCGAAGATTATTAACCTTTAAGAATGGTTTTATGAAAAAAAAAAAAACTAAAAGTATGGAAGCATAATACATAAAACGATGTTCAGTATATTTTCTCAACAGAAGTATAAAACTAATGGAATTAGATGAAACGGAAACATAAAGCTAATAGAGTTAGATGAAATGATTACAAGATTGATCGAATTAACCGATCACAATATTCTTGACAGAAGCGTGTGATTCATCATGCTATTACTGTGAAGATTTATATGGGCAGTGGTTGTGACTTTTAGAGGAACAAAGAATTAATGTAGTTTTGATGTTTTTCTTTCGTTCAAAATTTGCATACCAAACCACCTCAATGTACCTAAGATAGAGTTTATAATTGAAACACTAATTAAAGCAAACCACTAACAAATATTCAAACACACTTCCACTATTTTCTTGTTACATTCACTTCCACATTTTAATTTGTTTGTAGAAATGAAGCATAACACGAATTTAATTATGGATCGTGAGACTTTGTCCTCATATTCATATTCTTCATAGTTACCTATACACACACATTTCCGTCCATAGTTTCACATTCAGTCCATATTATCCTCAAATATCTCACCAGTCCTCATATTCATATACAACTCTTTTTTATCTATCTCGCCAGTTCCAGAGCCAACTCTTTAAGATAAATTAAATTTCATAATAACTTTTTTTTTCTTACAAATATTGACTGAATGTGTGTTTACGTAACTATGAACTATATGAATATGATAGTGCCAACTTTTTAAGATAAATTAAATTTTATTGTTCATTGGAATCCGAATTCTTGAAATTTTGACGAATTAAATCTTAAATTCATCAAAAGTAAGATAATTAAACCAAAATACAAGGAATTATTAAAAAGAAAAGAAATGTTGATGCATATTTTATTGAACACTGGCTCACTAATAAAACGCTCCGATTTTTATTATAGCTAGAACTTTTGTTGGATTACCATTTACACTAGATTTTTTCCACGTAAAAAAGAAACTCAAGACATATTTCTTGGTGGATTTAAAGGGGTTTCTTTTCCGCTAGGTCCCATTGGAGGAATTGGAACATTCTTAGGTAACATTCCGAAAACCAGACGTTGTGATGGTGACCATAAATTCATATTTGCCTTGTTTGCAACCGGTGGTTCTTTGGTACTAGGTCCTGAGGGTGGAACGAGCCATCTTGTAACCGGTGGTTCTTTGGTACTAGGTCCTGAGGGTGGAACGAGCCATCTTGTATCCGGTGATTCTTTGGTACTAGGTCCTGAGGGTGGAACGAGCCATCTTGTAACCGGTGGTGCTTTGGTACTAGGTCCTGAGGGTGGAACGAGCCTTCTTGTATCTGGTGATTCTTTGGTACTAGGTCCTGAGGGTGGAACGAGCCATCTTGTGACGCGTATTGGATCAACCGACTTTTTAAGCAAACTTTCGGACTGCCGAAAATCTCGAGATTGATGTAAGAGGCTCTTCTCGTTGGCTTCAATTACACCAACAAAGAGGAGAATAAACAATGCTTTCACAGTATACAAATTTGATTTTGTCATTACAAGATACTTTTACAAATTGTTATAACTATTGACCATGTTTAAGTTTTATAACATTGTCATAAATCTTATCTTATCATCTTAGAATTCAAGAATAGGATTGAATATTTTCTAATATGGATTGTGATCTAAGTATGGTAACACTGAAGATTTTTTCCCAAAAATATTCTTTTTAATATATAGTAGATTTTACTGAAAAAATATAGACAAAAACTATTATTTAAATAAATAATAAGAATATAATTCAACATTTTATAGTGCAAACATTTCCAAAATTTATCTTACCATCTGAGTTCATTTGAAGCTCAAATTGTAATGATGTTATCTCAAATATATTAATTACTTGTATTTTATTCCTCTTTTCTTTTCTTATCCAAAATAAATCTATAAACCTTAAACTTGAATTTCACAAACTATGGTTTCATATAGCTTATCTCATTGTGATCTATATATAATTCCATGGGAATCTATTGGATCACCAATTCTAACACTTGATCACCAATTCTTTATAAGCTACCATTTTGTTTTCAATGTTCCACCATTTTACTACCATTTTGTTTTTTTTTTTCTTTATTCACCTGACATTACCAGTCGCAAGCAATAAACCTTAGTGAAACACACTGCACAAAACTGCAGCAAATGTTGCTCTCAAGAAAAAAGACATTCCGGGGGGGAACAAAAAAACTCAGGAGAGTTATTTAAGATAAGAAAAAAAGATACATCTTAAACTGATGCCATTTCGTTTTTCAGTTTCATGTAGATACAACCTTCTTCACCACTTTCGTAACCTCTTCCGGGGCCTTCTCTGCTGGTATGTTCACCAGATTCCCCTTCTTCGCGTAGTAGTCAATTACCTGCAACAACAACAATCAATTCCGCAATTCAAATCTCTGATAGTCCTCAAGTTCATGTACTTTAAGGAAATATACCGGTTGCGTCTGCTTGTGGAATGCATCCAGCCTTGATCTAAGAACATCCGCATTGTCATCTTTACGTTGAATCAATGGCTCTCCAGTCAGCTAAACAAACAATGAAGTTGATACAGAGATCAATCACAAGAGAGATGTTTCAGAACTCGATTTACTAGTCAAATGACGAATCAGAATTTGATGGTTTTCTTACATCATCGACTCCTGGAACTTTAGGAGGTGCGAATTTAGTATGATAGCTTCTTCCACTTGAAGGGTGAATCCACCTTCCAGTAATTCTTTCTTCCAGAACCGAATCATCGATCGCAAAATTCAGCACCTTATCTATCTGAGCTCCCCTTCTATTAAGCATCTCATCAAGCTACATTAATTTATAAAACAATCTCAGAACATTTACAAGAGCAGATACACAAACAACCGAACACAGAAAAGAACCCGAAACCTTCTCTGCTTGTGTAACAGTCCGCGGGAACCCATCAAGAATGAAACCTTTCTGACATTTGGGTCTGTTCATTGCTTCATCCATGATACCAACAACCAAGTCATCAGAAACAAGCTCTCCCTTATCCATTGCTTCCTTTGCCTTAACACCAAGAGGAGACTTAGCAGCAACAGCAGCTCTAAGCATGTCACCAGTAGACAAATGACACAAACAAAACTCATCCTTTATGACTGGAGACTGTGTACCTTTTCCTGAACCAGGTGGACCTGCCAAATCCAAATCATACATGAACCTAAATCTCAATTGTTCCTTTCTATCGAAAAAAACACACAAATTCACAATCTCTTCACTATGATCACAGATAAAGCATTAACGATAGCAGCAAAATGCAATTTTCACATACTAAAACAGACAAAAATCGGAACTTTCGGTGAAAAATTTCACAGAGATCAAATCAAAGTACCAATTGAGTGAAAATTCAGAGGTAACAAAAGAGATGATTTTACCGATGAAGACGAGACGTTTGTCAGGTTTAGAGGCACATTTCATGCGGCGAAGAAGCTCAGACATGAGATCAACGGTCTGAATATCTTCCATATCAACAGAAGCAGCACTGCTCGTCGCCATGTTCGTCGTCGTCGTCTTTTACAGAGAATTAGATTTGGTCCGGTGGTGGTGGTGGTGGGTTCTCTTTTTGAAGTGCGTGTATAGGATTCGATGCTTCCAATGTTTTCTTTCATTTTTACGATTTTACCCTTCACTGTGCCAACAACTACAAAGGCATGCCCTTCCAAGGAACAACCTGGGGTTGGTGACACACCCAACTTTGAAAACGAGTCTTTCTTCTTACACATCTATATCGCACATTTTTCATGTATATGTGCCTTGCGCGGAATTTTAATTTTAATTTTTTTTATCAATGTGAATCATTGAATTATTTAAATTTTAAAATATTTTACTTTATTTATTTTCATTATTTTTTCATAGTAGTAAATATTTTTCACACTTTCCACTACAATTTTTCTTGTTATCTTCTATGATTCACTCGTCGTTTCCCGACATCTACTCTCTTTTCATCTTATATTGGCTCACATATAATCACATATAATATACACGACTATGAATTAGTTCTCAAGATAGATCGTATATATTTTCTCATTCATATCTTTCAATATTCAAAATTTTCATTATAAATTACATGATATTTTTATTAAAGTGAACATCAGAAAATATCGGGAGATATTTGTCATAAAGTTTCTTTTACCATGTTTGGTGCATGTAAAATTGCTTTATAAACAACAAATCTCATATACAGACTCATTCCTATTCACAAACATCGTATTTCAACATCAAATTTTGCACTTTATCTTGACCATTTGAAAAATACAAAAAACAAATTTACATATATAATTTGACGTATATTATTATTCTATATAAAATTTTTAATGTTGATTTTTGTAAAATTCGTAACTTACGAACTCATATAAATCATTCTAATTTTAAAATATATTTTTTAATCCTTAGTTTTTACTTCTAATTAAAAAATGGGGGATTAGCAAAAATACCCCTTTTCTCATGCCCCTTTTAAAAAATGCCCCTTTTAGATGTCCATTTTCAAAAATGTCCCTTTTTAAATCTGAAATTTTTATAAAGTTTTATTAGGTTTATAAGGTACTTATGGATTGTAACTACTACTTGAAGACTCGATCCAAGTATTTATAAGGTTTTATAAGGTGTTTTTAAAGGTTTTACAAGTTGTTTTAAAGGATTTTTAAGGTTTTCCAAAGGTTTTACAAGATATTTTAAAGGTTTTTAAAGGTATTTAAAATGCATTTATAAGGTATTTATAAAGTATTTATAAGATTTTAGATACATAGAAATGTAGTTTGTGTATGTTTTAATAATATTACATACATATTTGGGTAAATCTTATATTTTTAAGAGCATTTTTTATAAGGTTTTAAAAAAGGGGTATTTTTGAAAAGTGGCATTGAAAAAGTGGCATTATTAACAATTTCCCTTAAAAAATCTTCAATATACCATTACTATTCTAATTTCCAAATAGCATTCGCAAATATTATTACACAGTTTCTTATTCGATTGGATTATTTTATCTTTATTTGTGATGATTAGGATAGTTTTTGTTTTATTTCAATCACCTTAAAGTTTTTTGATATATGTTAAAATTTTGTAAACAGTGATTAATATATAGTTTTTTTTTTAGGTATTCATTTGATTTTAAAAAAAACTACCACTTTTTAATTTAGAAAACACTGATAATATAGAAATTTTTATTAATGTAACCATTTATATTATATTATAATTATAAATAATAATATGTACTCAATCCTTCTTATTTTAATCAATATCATGAATTGATACTTTAACATTAAAAATATATTTTTAATATTTTTAATTTTAAATATGTATTTTTCAGAAATGAATTACATTTTATTTTCAGTAAAAACTTTTAAATTTAGTATATTTTTAAGTCTTATTTTTCTTTATTATAACTCTTAAAAATTATTTTTTATCATTAAAATATATGATAAGTTCTTTTTTCTTATCTCTAGTCATTTAGGAATATTTACTCATTATATGTTAAGATACAATTATCTAATTTTATATTTATCCAATCTCTATTTAAAAATTTCATATTTTGTGTTATAAATTTATTTATTTTTCGTTTTTTTAATATTTAATTTAGTTTTTGTAAATTATTGTTTTTGTTTTAATGAAATATAATAATATAAATTACAAAACGTGTGAATTAATTATAGTTTATTATTTTTTTTGTTTTAATAAATAAAATATGTGGAGCCCACACAAAATTAAAATATGATTACTTGGATGATGATGTTGACACCCTAGATGGAGAGACAACTCTCCTATTATATATATAGATTACATAAAATCCAATATTATATAATAATTCCAACAAACCATTTTGTTTTGGGAAAAATATTATTTCAATCATCACTTGTCTTTGTTTAAGAAAAAAAAAATCATCATCAATTATCTATTTTCACTGATTTAAACCATGAACTTTGCACCTCGTGATTAAAATGCTCAATTTTATGTTGACATTCAATTTAATCACGAATTTTAGTTGACAAAAGTCAATTGAGACACAAAATTGAAACCGAAAGAAGAAATCTTGAGAAACTAAGATTAAATCGGGATTTGAGAAGAAATCGAAAGGATTAAGGAAGAAATCGAGAGAATTTTTGATTTTGAAGTTCTAATTTTGATATCAATTTTCTTATTTCGATTCAATTTTGTGTCTCAATTAGCTTTGTCAACGAAAATTCGTGATTAAATTAAAAATCAACATAAAATTGAGCATTTTAATCACTATGTACATAGTTCATGCTTTAAATCAACGAAAATGAATAACTGATGATTTAAATGACATTTTTCTCATTTTGTTTTAGGTCAAGTCAACAAAAAAACAAAATAAAAAAAAAAACCAAATGACAATATACTAGAAAACATATAGAGTCAATAACACATTTTTCGGTTTTGGGGCACGATGGACCAGGCATTAGTCCAATTAACGCTACTATAAAAAAAAAATTTGATATTAAGTGAGGTTTTTTTGCTAGTTTATGGTAGACTTATGAATATCACTATACCACTAGACCATATTCACGTTTCGTCAATAAGACAATTAGGTTTTAAATAGATGATGTAGGAAAGGCGGACTAAACCGTTGACGGATTAAACCATTTTATTTTTGGAACGGACAATAAACCGATGCGGACCAAATTTATCTCTACGTAAAAGCGGTCTGTAGTTAGTCCGCCGCAGACGTGTTTATTTTTTTCAATCCGTACTACTACAGATTATGATTTTTGAATGATAAACAAAAAATGGTCCAAACCGTAAACATATTTGTACCCGCTGCAATCATTCGAACCCTTAAACTCTTGAAAACCACAATATTATTTTTTAAAAGCCAAACTCCATTCATTAAGTTAACGAATTCTGATTACTGAATACATATACAAATTACTCCTTTTTAGGGAGAACTAATCAGAAATTCTGAAATCGACATGTTTACAAGTTTATATATATTTTACAATTTGTTTTTGATAAATTAATTATTATTATTTTCCTATCTTTCTTTTAATATCTATTTCACTAATAATTATTTTATTTTCATCATCACTATTAATATTGGTGTAAGAGAGTTTATAAAATTAGTATTTTGAAAAAACCATATACACATGCCATTCAATTATTTAACTAATTGCTTCATCATTATTTATTATTTTATTTCTAAACTTTTGTCTTTTCTTTAAAATAAATATTTTATTATTAATAATTTAATTTTTAGTTTATCCCAGTTCTGAATGCAATGTTTGGTTATTAAAAATATGAATGAATACTACATATTTAGTTTATTTCTTGAGATTTTTATCTATTCATTTATTTATGATTTTTTGTATTTTTCTAAATTCTTAGCATTAATAAAATTATATTGTCACATAAATTCATTTCTAACATTATTTGTATTTATTATTAATAATAATAATAATAATAATAATAATAATAATAATAATTATTATTATTATTATTATTATTATTATTATTATATATAACAGTCACAACTTCTACAGCTTTGTGCCTTTGTGCCACCATCTAAAGTTTTTACAGCCAAATTCTCTGCAGCTCAAAATTTGGAAAGCAAAGTCTCGAAAGCCAAAACTAACAGTCGTTACCAATCGACCACTGAGTCTTTTCTTTTAGAGGCATGACATCAATCATATCATGAGGTTTGGATCTCGAATTTTTTTTACTTTTTTTTTTCTTCTATTTGTTATCAATCTGTTTGGTTTGGTCTCAACTCAATTTTGTTTGTTACTTAGAATTTTGTTTGTTTAATCTGGTCGTGTACTTTGATTTTTTAGGGTTTGTTGTTGGGGATTTTTGATTTCAAGTGTTTAGAGATGAATTGTAGTAAGAATACCAGTCATGGAGGATGTTTCTTCCCCAAAATTTTATATGAGGTGGTGAACGATGAGAAAGCTTGACCAAGAGGTCCCCGTGACATCGATCGCCTACGAGACATGGCCATGGAATAATTAGAGCACTTCGGAACATTTTCAACTTCAATAATTGGACATGCAATCTAGAATTTTGTATATTTGAGTACTCAATCTATAACTCTTGACTCTTTTACACTAATCGTAATCTGATATTTTTCTGCCATTGACTAGATTTGTGACTAGTTTCAGCTTCCTAACTTATTTGCAATTTTCTTATGTTTTCAGCGAGGACCAAATTTACAATTCTGTTGCCCATTTCTTGACCGTGTGCTAGTAATTATGAATATAATCGCCTTTGGTATGTATCACTAGATACGCTCACTCATTGATATCTAGATGCTTAGTGGACACAGAATATATCGACGACGATTATCATGCTCTTGAGCTCTTTGAACTTTTTTTTCATGAAAGTGTCCATTGATTCTCTAAGTGGATCAAACCATCTTCCCGCATGAAGCTACATTGTGACATTTGAATGTACCTACGATGCACAATCAAGTTTTGATCAATACTGACATGTTAAAATTAGATTGTAAAGTTGCTCTTGTTATATAGAGATTAGCTGAACATTGGACCTTTTTTATACTGAAAAGTTGTTTTTTTCATGCCTAAATTAAGTATAATGATTAGGAGCAAAGAAAATGAAGAGAAAGAGAGAAACCATTGTGGGGAATACGAAACGCGAGAACTGTACTACTAAATTAGATCAATAAAGTTTATGAAATGATGTCTCATTGTTGACCATGTTTAGTGTTTTAGAGATGTGAAGATTGTATTGTTGTATGAAGTTGTGTTTTAAGTGGTATTGATGCAGTCAAGTCCGGTCTTTCACACATTTTAGTAAAACATTTGTATTGGGCCTCAAATATTCAAGGCCCATTTTGTGAGGCCCAATAATTAGAAAAAATGTCTCATAATTGGTAAAACAAATCCTATAATTATAAAACAATATCCAAAAATTAAGAAAAATTGTTAAAAGAAAATTATAAAAAGGCTCCAATTTTTAAAAAGGCTCCAATCTTTTAAATGAAAATTACTTTTTAAAAAGGCTCCAATTTTTTTTTTTTTGTATTCAGCTCCAGATTTTACTAGATCGGCCCTGGATGCAGTAGTAATAAGTGTTAGTTACTTTGTAAAGGAGAAAAAATTCTATAAGTAGAAAATCTGGGTGGGTATATAGTTATGAGTATAAAAGGAGAGGTGATGTCATAATTAATAATAGGAACGATGAGCGAGCGGATCTAGTTTTCGTCAAAATCATCACAGAGTACATCTGCCACGTCAGCTTGATTGGTATACTATTTGGTCGCCCGTACTCAAGTCAACCTCGGCGGAGCGATTATGTCAGGTAAAGCTAACGCCGATCTCTTCTTCTGATTCAACATCTCCGGTCACCTTTCCCTGATTGTTACATTTGATAGGATCTTCACCGAGCTTGTGGTTGGCACCGAATCCGAGCAAAAGATGGGGAGAGCTCTTCTTCCTCTTCTACACTCCTTTTTGGCTCACTCTCTGTTTAGGCATCGTTGTTCCTTACAAGCTTTACGAGGTCTCTCCCTCTCTCTTTTTAACACACTTTGCTAATTTTTTCAAATGAGCATTGTTTAAATGTTTCATGTATTTAGGAGACGATGAGACAGAAGTTGTTCTTGAAGTAGCTATTCACTTTTTTTTCTGCTAAATTAGATCAATAAAGTTTATGAAATGATGTCTCATTGTTGGAGCTGAAAAATTGTCGGTATTTTAGAGATCTGAAGATTTTACTCTTGTATGAAGTTGTCTTTTAAGTAGTATTCATGCAATACTAATGAGTGTTAATTACTTTGAACAACTTGTAGACATTCACGGAGTTGGAGTATCTGCTTCTTGCCTTGGTTTCAGCTGTTCCTGCTTTCGTCATACCGATGTTACTCGTTGGAAAGGTTATCTACTTAACACCTTTTATTCATTGGTTCTCTGTTAATCTTTTCTCGTTATTGCTAATATGCAGTATTTTAGTGTTCCTTCATCTTAATTGTCCATTTCTACCTTGGATTAGTTGATGCTACTTTTAACAGTGAAGATTGAAGATATCGAAACAGTGTTATTCCACTTACCTCTATACCTGTTTCAAGGAGATCTTAGTGTGTTATTTGCTAGTATAGAAGCTGTGTTGACTCTGTTACTTGTTGACAACTTTTTGCTTTCACTGTGAACTAACATATGGCCATAATTATCAACTTGCTTCCAATTGAAAGCAAACCTCTATTGTCTTCCTTAACATATTATGGACTCAAAATATATGCATTTTTTTATTTCAGGCTGACAGAAGTTTATGTTGGAAGGACCGCTACTGGGTTAAGGCAAGCTTTTTTCTTCTATGTGGATGATATTTTGGCTTCTCGGTTCTAGTTTCAAACTATTTCTAGAACTTGCTTTACTTGTTTTAACTTTCTTAAGGGTAGTGTGAGAGTTCTCAAAATCTTTGAACATGTTTTTACCACAGGCAAATCTCTGGATACTTATGTTCAGCTATGTGGGAAACTATTTTTGGACTCACTATTTCTTTAAAGTTCTTGGAGCATCCTATACTTTTCCATCGTGGAAAATGAATAATGTAAGCACAACAAATTCAGTGGTAACCTTGGTATCCGTGTTCTGTTGAGTATTTTGCTTGTTTCTATGAGCTTATGGCAGTTTTTTTTTGTGTTGAACAGGTTCCTCACACAACATTCTTCCTAACACATGTTTGCTTCCTCTTTTACCACGTTGCATCGAACATTACACTTCGAAGGCTACGACATTCCACTGCTGATTTACCAGATTCTCTGAAATGGTGTTTTGAGACTGCATGGATACTGGCGCTTTCTTATTTCATTGCATACTTGGAGACTATTGCTATTGCAAATGTATGCTGTCATGTCTTCATTTCTTTGTTAGTTCCTCTTGTAGTCTGCTTATAGGCTATGGTTGCTACTTAATCATTCAGAATCTTGTTTGGAAACTAATCACTACATTATGTTCTGTCTTGTTTTCAACATGTGCAGTTTCCTTACTACGAGTTTGTAGACCGAAGTGCCATGTACAGAGTTGGGTGTTTGTTCTATGCCATTTACTTCATAGTGAGCTTTCCAATGTTCTTCAGGTAAAGAACCTCAACGTTTTCTATATTACGAGTTTCCTGATCCTCATCTCATAATAGCGGTTAATCTTTCCAGCATCATAACTATTGCATATCAAAACTGAGAGTCTTAAAAATAGGAATTAGAGGCTAGGCTTATATAAAGAACCATAATCCCATGTTTTTCTCAAGTGCCTTGAAGAGTTCTTGGTACCATTGCGCCATATCTGTGAAATGTTTTCATCTCTCGACTTCTTATTGGCATTTGTTTCTCTTTACTGTTTTCTTCTTAATGTTTTCAACATTTCTTTCATACATATCTTTCTGTTTTCATTTCTTTTTGATATGTTTTTTTATTCATCGGTGGGGGTCTGCAGGATGGATGAGAAATCAAGTGATGAATGGGATTTATCTCGAGTGGGTGTTGATGCTTTGGGTGCTGCTATGTTGGTAACAATAATTCTTGATCTATGGCGTCTCTTCTTGGGACCTATAGTTCCCTTACCGGAGGGACAAAACTGCCTTCAGTCTGGATTACCATGGTTCTCCAACTGAAAATTGAAAGATCTGTTACTTCCACCAATTCAGGGAAATGACATTGAACTGAAAGAAAAACCGGCAAAAGAGTTTCCATTAACACTTTACGGAATTGTGAAGCAGTTAATGCGATTTTGGGCATGTTCCTGAGGTTCTTCTTCTCCCAGATGACTGCTGATTTGTTGTTGTTTCTATTTTGTTTTCAGTTTCTCTTTTATCAACTTCCGAATGAAACCTTTTAAGTTATCATTTATAGAACAGAATGGAAGTTTTTTTGGTTGTGCAATTTATATATTGGTTCTCGGTTCGTCAAGTTCGTTGAAACATGAAGCCTGCAACACCATTGAATAAACCAAAACTTCACAAAAAGTGGTAAAATCTCATCACATGAAGTAACTAAGGTTTTTTTTTTTACTTCTGCAACCTCCTTCCTCGTAGTGGTTGTTCCATTGTTGAAGTTCCCTTATGGTCACTAACTCATATGGGACGCTTGCTCAAACCTGCAACCACAATATGGATTCCTCGAACAAGTACACGTTCTCTGTTCTTTGTCCTTAGACCGTTCCCAGTTCAATAATGGGAGATAGAACAAATTAAGGAGGAATCTCTTACAGTCCAAAGACTCATTGCAAATCACATTAAAACTATGACATCTGTGGAGATACAAATCTGAAAATGATATAATACAAGATCAAAGTCTCATTCAAATAAGATAACCCTGTTTCAAGATACAACAACAATTATGTTATAGGAGCATCCTATAACTTTCAAATATAAAAACAAAAAAGTAAAGATAAAAAAAAACTCACTGGATCAGCATCATACTGATACTAATTCAGATTTATTGTAGTTTCTTGAATAAACATCTAGAAAGAAAAAAGGAAAAACAAAACAGGGTTTCTTAAGAAAATTGATCTCTACCATTTCACTTTGTCACTTTCCATTCAATCTTCACCTTTGTTTCATCATCAGTCGCAACATTGTTCGGAATCTCCAGAACATCATCAACTTCCTCCTCTGGTTTCTTTACCACAGTCTCAAGCTTCTTCTTTGCTTCATCATCAATTCCAACATTGTTCATAGCTTGCACTACCTCATTAGCCTCTTCCTCTGGTTTCTTGATGACCACATTCTCCGATTCTTTCATCTCCTCCTTAGTGACAATCTTGAGCAGCTCCTGTGGCAAAGCTGCTGGATCAAGCTCCAAGCAACCTTCAGGATCATTCTCACCATCTTGACTTGTAAGAAAATGAGAAGGCACCTGATGCGAGAACCTGAACAGTTCGTTCCTTGGGAATGTCCTCTGTTTTGGAAGGCGACGAAAGACAGTTATGAATCCTGGGACTTGAACTAATGGCACAACCGTCACACCTCCCTCTTCACTGAAATCTTGAAGAACTTCTACCATTTCATACTTGTTCATTTCTTCTACTGAAGTTGAAATATCCCAAGATGGTGACCAATTTTCATAAAGAGCCCAAACATTGCCTTTTCTCGGATATATGTGCACCAATCCTTTCTCACATATCGTCCACTGTACTCTATGTGAGAATGAGTTGAGAGAGTCGTTGCTGCTACGTTTCTCGATTGAGAAGCATCCACTCGTCTTGTAATACCCTGAATCAATCCACTTCTTCATTGAACCCACATATCCATTTTTCTTTCCATCAAGCCAAGAAATACACGTCTTGAACGGTTCTTGAGAAACAACCTTATGGACCAGTGCATACCACCGAGGCATTCCGTAATCAT
This sequence comes from Arabidopsis arenosa, assembly GCA_905216605.1. Lineage (NCBI taxonomy): Eukaryota > Viridiplantae > Streptophyta > Magnoliopsida > Brassicales > Brassicaceae > Arabidopsis > Arabidopsis arenosa. Next base: position 7,968,545 of record LR999458.1, read on the forward strand.
CATAAGCAGCCCATACTTGGTTTTCTCCGAAAGAAGCTTCGACCCGATCCTTGTCGAAGTTGTAGAAATCAGCATCTGGAACACTCATAGCCATTACATCATATTCCTCCTCCATAATCACATCGTTAGTGTTCTTGCTTTCACACTTTACTCTTTTGGCTGCATTGCTTTTCTTCGAGTCTTGAAGGACTTTTGTTGCAGAACCAACGTTATTTTGCGGAGATGTAGAGTCTAACCTTTCAAGAAACAGTTCGATGATACACTGACCCGTTTTCACCATAGTACTTCGAATCATACTTGGAGTAAGCTCCATGCCATCACGTCTGATCCCTGCGTCTTCGCTGATTCTTCTTAACTGAGGAACATGAAGCAGGTTTGTTGATGGAGGTCCCTTTCTTTTGCTTTCTCCTCCACTAGTTCTTCTTAACTGAGGAACATGAAGCAGTTTTGTTAATTGGTACTCAAAGTTTTCATTGCTTAACTTCAAATTATTTCCACATTAATTGATTGTAGTAAAAAAAAAAAAAAAGGTTAAAGGAAAATGAATTCTTGTGTGAGAAGTGTGGACCATTTTCATATAAAGGAAGATTTATTACTTCTTCTAAACAGTAAAAAGATTCTTTTCTATTTTTTTTATTTTATTTTGTCGTTCATCGGAGACATACAAACCCGGAGATCGAAAGGAAGTTCCTGGAGTCAAAAGCCCAACGGAAAATAAATATTCCCAAAAAACAAGCCCTATGAAAGGGCGGCCCATCTCTAGGGGAAGGCAACATAGGCAATTGTTATGGGTCCAAAATCAATTTCAAAAAATTTTCTAAAGTAAAAAGGCCCAATATTTAGAATTTTTTTCTTTATTAAAAGACTTTCATATTTTTTAGGTTTTGCTGAAGGTTCTCCTACAGATTGAGACGGGACCGAAAGGAGACTGTGAAAGTAAGACAACTTAACCCAAAAAGACGATAGCCAAAATAAGAAGTTTTTTCTCATATCTATAAAATTATCAAGTGTAAACATTTTGTTTAAATAAAATTTTGTTTTAAATATCTGGCTCCTACTTGATTATTCGAATATGTAATTATTTAAGAATCGGGTTAGATGTTTCACACTTGTTTTCCATAACTATTTAATATTATGCCATTTAAGCGGTCTAAACATTCAACAACATCAGCTTAACACAGTTGAAACACATGTTTCTTGTTTTCTAAAGAAAATCTAAATTTTGAATTGATCAATTTTTTTTGTCAAAAATCTTCTATGATTTCCATTGGGAGCCAGAGCCCAAGAAGAAGGATGCTCCACGTTTTAAATTTAATCTTGGTAGCGACAATATGCTTGGGATGGATCGAGTGAAAGAGGTAACAGATGGTATGTTATCATAGTTTATGTCAAAGTATGTGGATACATGGTTTCCATGGTTGTCTAAGAAACTTGGATTTATCCAAACTTGAAACCAAGAACAGTTGTTGGTGCCAATAAGATAATACACTGGTCTAAGTGATATGTATAATTTGTATGAGATTTGCTCTCCAATGTGGCACAACCTGTTTTTTCTTTGGGTATATACATATTGGATTTTGGCCCAAGTCTTGTAAGCTAGTATATGTGTGATTAGGAAAATGGGAGAAAAGAAATTATCACTGTTGTCAAATACATTTTGAAAATGCTAATCGTTTTATAAAAGGTAAAATAACCTCTAAAATTAATATTAACAAAACTTAAAATTAGAAATGGATTAAGTGGATTGAATGATGGATCAAAATTCATCATGTGTTGCCTTCTTATGGTAATGGAACATTTCAAATGCCATTAGAAACCCGACGGATATTATTAAGAAAATGCCAAGAGTGAGATGACAACATCTCTGACCTATAACTAACAACTTTCACAAGTCTTCCTCACTTTTTGGAAGGACAAATTTCAAGATCCATCTACCCTACAAACAAATAGGGATGTCAAATGGGTCTAATGACCATGGACTAGCTAGACCAATCCAAATTATAATGGTCCGGTTATGGTTACGTCCAAAATCGAAACGGCTTATATATATATATATATAGATTGAAACCAATTTAATCCCGTAAACAAATGAGACGAACTCATCTGGACATGAACCTTCCAATAAGTTTCAAAATTTAGAGTTTCTTAATCTCGAGGAAAAAAGTTTTCTTCATCATCTCTAAAGGGTTTACTCTAATTACTTTGTTCCTTTCACCAAATCCAAAAACTTAGGATGTAGATTCTCTCAGGATTCTTCTTAGTTCTTATTCCTCGTCTCCTCGCATTTTATATTTTCCCAATGATAGTTTCACGCCAAAACGTGATTATGTGTTTTTCCACCAAAACATGATTTTGTGTTTCTCGCCAAAAATATGATTTCCCATTTTCCGCCAAAAATGTGAATCCTATTTGCAGTTTTGTGGTTTTACGGAAAAATGTGATTTTGTGATTTAACGGAAACGCAATTGTTCGATTTTGACAGAAAATGTGTTTTTGCTGGTTTGGGGGGAGGGGAGAAGGGAGATATGATTTCACGGTTTTGGTTGAAAACTGTTTACCGACAAATCTTTGAAAAATTATTTTTAAAATAATTTGTGCTAGTGATGTGTGGTACCATACAAATTCAAAGACGTGTATAATATATGTTACACGTCTTTGAATTTCTATGGTACCAATTTTTCCTTTACAAGTATTTTTATTTATTCGCTAAGACAAAAATTAGATATTTGTGGTTGTAAAGTCACCTCAAATTACTTTTAAAATGAGAAAAGTTAATTTAAAACAACACATTTACTTGCTTTATCTTTGCAAGTCATGTTAAAGGTACACCATTTACATTGTTTGGTTTTGATTGATTATTTACTAAATTTGATTAGTAATCGCAAATAAAGGTGTTAACTTAGCTTAGTCCTTGTCTATAATTAGAATCAACTATTTTTATCATGTGTTTGGATCTAATTACTATCTCTCAAAACTATAAGTAATAATCTATAAATTACGAGAATAAATCAAAATAGAATTTTCTGCATACAACAAAACTCTAATTTAAAAAAAAATCATTTTTAAGATATGAGATCTACTACACTGTTCATGTTTGCTTGTGCTATCATGTTACTTGTTCTGAGTCAGGTTCAAGGTAATATATCAGCTTGTATTTAGAATTGATTTGTTACTTACGAATTAGAGCTTTGATTGTAATTTGTGAATAATGGTACTGAAATTAAGAAAATAAATAAGGAAAAAGGTTACAAACCATGACTAATTTAGTTTTAAATATGTTGCGTTCCTAATTGTTTGTTTTAATATCGTGTGGTTCAGAGATGGAGGCTCGAAAGACGAAAGTGTGTGAGAAAACTAGTATATGGTCTGATCGAATTAATAGGTGTAACGGTGACAAAAACAATCAAAATGCTGTGTGCGTGAAAGCTTTTGCTGACGATGGAGTAAAAGTTTTCCAATGCCGTTGTAGTCCTGATGAAGAACTTCTTTGCTATTGTCATACTGCTTGCTAAGTTTACTTATTTATCAATGGAAAACATAAATAATACCTAATGGTAAAAAAAAATAAAAAATAATAATAATAATAATAATAATAATACATAATGTTTCTTGAGAAATTGTTAAAAATGCCCCTTTTTCAATACCCTTTTTCAAAAATGCCCCCTTTGAGAGTCCATTTTTAATTTAAGTTTGCCCTCTTTTAATTTTTAATGACCATTTTACCCTTATTTGAAACAAAATTAGGTCCACAAAATACAAAATATTTTTTGGCGGGAAAAGTGATCCCGCAATTTTCCCGCCAAAACACTTGTAAAAACCTTTAAAATACCTTGTAAAATTTTCCCGTAAAAATTTTTCCCGCCAAAAAAATTTCCCGCCAAAAAATTTTTTTTGCGGGAAAAGTGATTCCGCAATTTTTTTGGCGGGAAAATTTTTGGCGGGAAAAATTTACAAGGTATTTTAAAGGTTTTACAGAGTATTTACAAGTGTTTTGTAAGGTTTTACAAAGTATTTTAAAAGGTTTTACAAGGTACTTATACCTTGTAAAACCTTATAAAAAACTTGTAAAACCTTATAAAATAGCTTGTAAAATCTTATAATATCTTATAAATACCTTATAAATACGTTGTAAAACCTTTTAAAATACATTGTAAAACCTTATAAATACCTTGTAAAAACCTTTAAAATACCTTGTAAATTTTTCCCGCCAAAAATTTAACGCCAAAAAAATTGCGGAATCACTTTTCCCGCAAAAAAAATTTTTGGCGGGAAAATTTTTTGGCGGAAAAAAATTTTACGGGAAAATTTTACAAGGTATTTTAAAGGTTTTACAAGTTTTTACAAGTGTTTTGGCGGGAAAAATTGCGGGATCACTTTTCCCGCCAAAAAATATTTTGTATTTTGTGGACCTAATTTTGTTATATTTCCTTATATATTTGTGATATCTTTTATTAAAAGAAGGGTAATTTAGTCATTTTGTACATAAAAAGGGGTATTTTTAAAAATGGACAGCCAAATGGGGCATTTTTGAAAAGGGGTATTGAAAAAGGGGCATTTTTGTGAGTGTCCCATGTTTCTTTGCCATTGAATTATATATTATTTTGAACAGAAATGAAAAAGAAAAAAAAAACTGGAAAACCAATAATTTTTGAAGTGTTCAAAATTTTACCTAATGTTGTGGTTCAATTATTTGATAGTACAATAAGACAAGACATGGAGAAGTTGTGAATTCTCCTTCAACCCTGATCTGAGCTATTGATGGAATAGTTTGAAACCGACTTTATTCCCTCAAGAAACCAGGCTCAATGAATATGGGCGACGGCTTGACAGTCGACACTCTGGTCTGGCTAACGTACGTAGTTGCTTATGAATTATGATAGGATCTGCTCTGTTTTAGCTCTCAATACTTTGTTTTTCACTTTGAGTTCTGCAGATACTTCAAACTAAAAGATGCATATTTTGTAAAAAAGGTTATTGATTGGATAAAATTTTACATTTTATCAAAAAAAAGAAAGAATATATTTTTTTCTTCCAATATCTCACATACACATAAACACATAAATTGCACCATCGTCTCACGTGGACGTGGTTGTTTCTTCTTCTTCACACGACATTTCATTCTACTAGTAGAAGAATATACATACATACTTACGATCGGAGCCATTTCCACAACAATAGTTATTGCAAGTTTCCAAAATGTTTTATACATAATATTTCTTTATGATTTTCTTAAAGACAAAAGTTCTAGTTTAGGACGTAATAAATATACATATACAGTACTCGAGTCATTGATGGCTATATTGGTTAACAGTTCTGTTTTTGATTCGCTAAGAATGTTTAATATAAAAACACCATATTTTCAACAAACATAGTTTTTTTTTCTTTCTGGAAACTAAGTTTAGGATATGGTCATAATAATGTCATATCATTATCTTAAACAAATATGGTGTAGAGATTACTCACACTCAAGTTTTGGTTCTTCTACTATTTCATCTTTTGATGTGTTCTCGTCAGCATCAACAGAGTCAGTGGTACGGGGTCCGCTTGTGGAGGCTTCGTTCTGCCAAAAGAATTTCCTTAAATCCTTCAGCTTCGGGTTCACTGCTGAGAAGTTGGGTCCGACAAGTCGACAACAGGTTTTTCATTGCGGCCTTTTCCTCGAGGAGACTCACGACCTGCGACATTTTTGGCCTTAATGCCGGGGACTTGTTAGTGCACATTAGTGCCACGTCCAAGATCACCATTGCTTTCTCTTTTGAGTTTTGAGTAAGCTCAACCTAGCACTGGATCAACCAAGTCTAGTAAGTATAAAGCATCCCATGTCTTGCAAAACGTAGGTCTACACGTGAGGAATTGTTTTTATCTTCTGGTTTATTGTTTCACTTAATCACAGATTTTAAAGAAGGGTGAAGAAATGGAAATTTTTACCTGATCAAGAAGGCACTCCAAGTTCTCGCTTGGTTTGAAGTTTGAGTTACTCTTTCCATTGTATATAATATTAAACATCGGGAACATACAAAGCCGGAGAAGGAAAGGAAGTTCTCGGAGTAAAAAACCGGCAGAAAATAAATATTCCCGAGAGACAAAACCCTATGAAAGGGCGGCCCGTGTATAGAGGTAGGTAACATAAGCATTTGCTATGAGCCCAAAATCAATTTCAAAAAAAATCTGAGGTGAAAAGGTCGTCCAACTTTTAGAAAAAAAAAACAATTTTAGTAAGCAATTTTAATTTTTTATTGGTTTTGTCCAGGGTCCTCTCATAGTTTGAGACATGACTGGACTGGACTGTCCATTCGTCGAAATTACCTTTCCTCCACGTAAGCCTCCTCAAGGGAGACAGTAAGTAAGACAACTGGCTCCTATTTGGTTGTTTGGATATGTAATTATTTAAGAATCGGGTTAGATGTTTCACACTTGTTTTCCACTATGTAATATTATGCCATTTAAGCGGTCTAAACATTAAACAACATCAGCTTAACAACAGTTAAAACGCATTAACCACTTTAGATAATGTTTAAAACTATTTTTGTAACCAACAATATTATAAACGCATGTTTCTTGTTTTCTAAAGAAAATCTAAATGTTGAATTGATCACTTTTTTGTCGAAAATCTTCTATGATTTCCGTTGGGAGCCAGAGCCTAAGAAGAAGGATGCTCCACGTTTTAAAGTTAATCTTGGCAGGGACAATATGCTTGGAATGCAATGAAAAAGGTAACAGATGGTATGTTATCATAGTTTATGCCAAAATATGTGGATACATGGTTTCCATGGTTGTCCAATAAACTTGGATTTGTAGCTAGCTACTCGAACACAAAACGTGAAGATTGACGCCAAGAACATTTTCTGGTGCCAATAAAATAATACTGATATGTATATTTGTATGAGATTTGCTCTCCAATGTGGCTCAACCTGTGTTTTCTTTGGGTATATACATACTGGATTTTTGGCCCAAGTCTTGGAAACTATAGTGTATTTGCGATTAGGAAAACGGGAGACAAAAATTCTCACATTTGTCGAGTACAGGTTGAAAATGCTAATCGTTTTATAAAAGGTAACATACTAACATTAGAAATAGCTTAAGTGGATCAAAATTCATCATGTGCTGTCTTCTTATGGTAAGGGAACATTTCAAATGCCAAGAGACCCTTTTTCGTTAGAGAATGACGATGGCCACATCTCTGACCTAACTTTAACAAATTTCACAAGTCTTCCTCACATTTTGGAGGGACAAATTTCAAGATCCACCTACCCTACAAAGCCTTACTTTTTTTTACAGAGACTTGTCCAAATATAACACAGAGCACAAGAAGAGAATTCAACCCTAGTATTGATGATGATTTACCCACAACCTTTACGCAAAGATTTTACTTCTTAATCCATAGCATCTAAGAATTCATTATAATTGCACGAGAAGGCGTCAAAAGAGTACTCTAGATTGGCTTCAGTCCTTGATTTGTGTTGATTATTAATCGTTCTGATGGCGATGAACACAACAATCAACCATCTAGAGGAAAAACCAGCGAGAAGTAACTTTCAAACAACACTAAAAGGGTTTTGCCTATTGCGACATGCGGAATCGCCACTATTATAAACTGAAATTTCTAACTCTCATTTATATGCAACAAAAAACACTGTACTATCAAATCTAAGTACAGATACGTTACAACAAGAAAGTAATATCATCAATCAACTAATCGAACAACAGTTTTGCTCTATAATCTCAAAACCAACTGTGACCAACCAACATATAGCATAGACCATTTGATGCAAGAGCATAGTCATTATATAAAACCCATGGTCATAACATGATAAGTATTAAGACATGTACATAAGAATTTTGACACAGTATATAAAAGGGTGTAAGTCCGACTTTCACATATATAACTTAAACCCCTGACTTATATAAATTACCTGGCCTCTGTCATCTTTCAAACAGACAAGATTGTCCTTCCAGCAAGAGAGTCGTCGTCAATCGTCATCATCTTCTAGCAAGAGACTTAACTTTTCCTTCTCGGGTGGTGAATAACCAATTGAGTTCCTTCAAATAGGTCTGGTAAGTAACTCTCCAGGTCATCTGGTGTGTACTTTATGTATTTTCCAGCATGCCTACCACCTTCTAGTTGACTCCTATTCCTTCCGAAGAAAGCCCGGTAAGCCGGGATTACTTTCTCTGATATAGATATTCTCAGTTCTTCACGAAGTTGAGGATCCGGGACTTTCCAAGCCGTTTGAAGCCTGTATAACTCTTCAAAGCTGGCATTAAAACCTCTGAATCTCTCTTTTAAGGCCATCTTGGAAGAATTGTTGCTTCTTTGTCCATAACTCGGGCTACCACTTGAACTTCCACCCATACTTTCGTCCCTCAAAGCAGATAACACCCTGCTCCAGGAAGCCCTGAGGTAACCGGTAGCATATTGACGAATCTGCCCTCTTCGTTTTCTAACCCAATCATCACCCAAGAGTTTACCCAGCTCAGAATCCTTCACCTTCTGAACTATGTAGTAAATGTTGTTCATCATGAACACATGTTGCAGCCCACCATCTTCATACAACTTTGATTTCTCTTCAAGATTTGATTCCAAGGACGTAATCAACCCCAATATTCGTTTTGCAAGAGGAGACATCTCCTCTGTACTATCATCCCCAGATAAGCCATTTAACTCATCATTCTCCAGAAGAGAATTTAAGGTAGCTGCATAATCCACAATCAATTTCATGTAATTCATCACATAACGTATCATTGGATGAACCTCACCATTTGTCGTCGGTCTCTTCGATGTCTCATTCCGAACATTATTCTCAAACTCAACAAAAGTCCCCCTCGCAGCATCACCCAGTGCTTCCAACACCCCCTTGGTCTCATTACACACAAAGCAGTCAGTGACCATCACCTCTAAAGTCTGCAACACATTAGCCAACGCGTCATACATGTCCAGAATCCTGAACAACTTCTCTGATGATCTTCTACCAATAGCCACAGCCTCTCCAAAATTCAACATCTGCATCACACAGCTTTTAGTTGTCTCGTTAAAGCAGACTTCTTTACTAGACTCCGAACTGCTAAAGATCTCATCACATATCTTTTTCTCACCAACCAGAAGAACCCTAACAGTAATCTTCACAGCTTGAATCCACTTCTTCATCTTCTCATCCATAGACTTCCAATCAATCTTCTGCACTTCTTCTATACTCAGCTTCTCAACACCAAGAATCATCAAACATTCATCCAAAGCATCACGCCTCACCGTACTATAAACCTGAACACACTCCTTCTCATAACCAGCGCGAATCATCCGCTCCGCAATCTCCTTCAAATCTTCAACAGCAGTCGGATTAATCAAATCAACCCAAAGATCACACCCTATACTCCCTCCCCTCTCATGAAACAACCTCCTCCTACTCCCACTACCATCTCCATCAGCAACCAATCCAAAATTCTCAAAATCCTCAACCACATCGCCATCAGCAAACGACAACGAAACACGCCGCATCGAGCCATAGAGTCGTTCCGCATCTAAAGGAACAGTGTTACGAATCAAAATCCGTCTAAATTCATCTTCAAGCTGAGACATAGCCATCTGCAAAGCACTATCAGCTCTATCCACCATATCAGGCTTATTCTCCGACGAAAGATCCTCAAGTAAAGAGATAATCTCATCAACAGCTGAAAGAAACTCCGTAGCTTCCTCCGGAGATTCATCGAACGAAAGAGAAAACGAAGAGGAACGATAGTTACCAGAAGACGAAGAAGAGTGACGAGAAGAATCATTACCACCATCCCAACGATGAATAACCGATTCTGCAGCCTCTAAACGCGCAACAAGAGCGTCGTTTTGATCCTCTTCCTGATTCGTCATCGCAGTTTTGATATTCGATAAACGGTTATCGAAACTGGAGAAGATAAGTAACATATCTTCACGAACCTCTTTTGGTGTGTTGAGGCTTTTCACGATCTGTTGCGCCGTCGCGAGAACACGGTCTTCACCTCCACCACCACCTCCGGCTCCGGCGTTGATACTAGCCGCCGTGGTTGTTGTTGCGGCCATCTATGGAGAAATTGAAAAGGGAAAAAACAAAATTGAGAGGATGGTGAATCAGAAAGATGAAGACATGGATCGTGTTGTGAGATTTAGAGATCAAACTTGTGAGAGATTGAATTGAAGAAGAAGAAGAAGAGTATATTTTTTTCTAGGGTTTGAGTGGAACAAAGACAGCGAAATGGAAGAAAATGGGTTTTTTTTTTGGTCTTTCTAATTGGAAAAAAAAACAAGTCAAAACGTTTTCGTTGACCCAAATGTTTTTGGTGACGGTTATTTCCGGTTTAATTCTCCTTTACGAATCACAAATAGACAGTTGGTACTGGTTATTTCCGGTTTAGTCCTTTTTTTGTTCAATTGATTTCTCTTTTTTTTTGTTTCTTTCTGATGCAAGGTAATTATGGTATTGGGTAGAGTTTTTAGACTGTTTCAAATTTAGTTCAAGGAGTTTTATTTAGACTGTTTCAAATTGGTTAGATTTCGGGATTTTTTTAAATTGTTCAATATGGGTTTAGCTTTAGAATGTTTCAAATTGTATTAAATTGATTTTTTTTTTTTTTTTTTTTTTTCTTTTTTTTTTTTCTAAATGTGGGTTTTGTTGTGGAAGCCCCCTTGGCCCATTGGTTGACCAATGGTTGATTAATGCTTCTACACCAAGAGGTCTGGGGTTCGAGTCCCAGATATTGCGATTTATTAACAAATTTGCAGATTAATGGAGGTAAGTGTGCAAGAGATCTTCAGCGATGTACAATTATAGCCGTTCGCCAGGATTCTACGCAGAAAAGGAAGTGTCACGAAGAAGGAAGTGTAGTCTGTCGTGGATCTAGTAAGGGTCGGAAGGAATTGTCAGTTATAGAATCGTCTATGTAACAGTTCTCATAATTTGCAATTAATAATAAATGTAGACGACAAAAAAAAAAATGTGGGTTTTGTTTCTCGTATGATGATTTTTTTCAAGGTTTTGTATTCCGATCGTAATCAAAATTCAGTTTTGTATTCTACTTTCAAACTCTGAACACTAGTTACAAAATCCAAACTCTCTACTAGAACCGGTCTAATTAGACTCTAGCAGTTTTAAAACGAACCGGACCAATGTGATTGATTTGATAGCAACATTATTGCGGTGGAGTCTTCCGGCGTATTGACGCTGTCTTCCGCCTACCATATCCAACGGTTGATATTTTTAGTTGACAATTTATCTCTCTCAAATCATATGTTGTTGCTAAACGACAAATATATGTGTTCACACTTCACAGTTCACACCATCAACATTCATCTATCTGTCTCTATTCAATATTTTCGATACATATACATTTGTTATTGTTTTATTCATTTTTAGCCAACACATTGATTTTTTTTTTTTTTAATGGATATGATATGTTCTTATTCAGTAATTTGCAAACTTAGCATGTGACTGTACATAAAAAGATTAGTGTTACACTGTTACTACACTAGCTCTATTATTTTAATAAACCATTGCATAATGTATCTTGACATCTATAAAATAGTATACTGTGTTAACTTTTTAAATTAAAAAGAGATATTATAATTTATAAAAAAAAAAATAGTTTGACGAAATCCTTGTAATGAAAATAAAAAATGTGCTAAAATTTTCTCCAAATTCATCCATTTGCAGCTGAATAAGAGAGTTTGTGTTTACACTGTAATACACAATTCTACACTATTTCTTGCTCCTTAAGGTTCAATAATCATAAAATTCAAGATGCATTGGTCCTTTGTGTTATAAACAGTTGAACAAAAGAAAAAACTTTTAACTTTATTGATAACAATGCTAAAAGAATCATAGAAACCATTACATGATCACACTATTTTCCCTGTGTTATACATATATATATAACTTTAGCGTAAAGAAACAAGAACCCATAACAACAAAAGAACATGGGAGTCTACTTCTACTTATGATGATGATTCACCAATAACCTCCACAAGAACACTTTCCTTCTTTGAAATGATGGAACCGGCTCGCGTCTCTTACTACCATCTCTCTTCCTGTAATCAAAGATATGAACTCAACTACCTTGTGGCAATCTTTGCATATCCTATGGTTCTGAGTAATCTGCAATGGATTCCATTCCGGCGTGTTCACCAATCCATAAGCTATCGCAAGCTTCTCGCTGTGATATCGCCCTACTCGTTCTTCTTCTTTCTCATCCACGTCTGGTAGAAGGTTTTTCTCTTCCGCCAAATACCCATACTCGTAAATTTCTTCCATTAGTTCATCAACTTTTTGGTATATTTCCCTGTTTCATTTTAGATTTACACATCGTTAGGTTATGAGATTTTGAAATAAAGACAAAGAAAGATTATAGTATTACCACATAATTTACCTTTTCACTGTCTCATTGTAAGAATCAAACCTATCTCCTGAAAGAAAACTGTGAGTCTGATCTCCAACCTCGACCCAAGTACAAGCCGGCAGCATGCTTAAACCTTTGCTCTCCAATGTCTCTAAAACTCCTGCAGCTTCTGCAGTTTTTCCCATACTATTGTACATATTATACAGAACAACGTAGTTTCCGAGCTTCTCGGGTCCCATTCCATAGAGTTTTTCAGCAACCACTCTTCCAAGCTCTAAGTTTCCCTGCATCCTACATGCATTCAAGAGTGCTGCCCACATATTCACCGTTGTTTTCAAAGGAGCTCTTCTGATGAAAGCAATGGCTTCATCTAATAAACCGTCTCTACCCAACAGCTCAATCATGCAGGCATAATGCATCGCCCTTGGTTTGATCCCATGAACCTCACTCATCGATAGAAAAATCTCCCAACCTTGCTCAGATAAACCTGAATAGGCACACGCTGATAAAACTGCAAGAAATGTGACGTGGTTTGGAGCAACTTTTGCAGCAATCATTTTCTCAAACAATCTAACAGCATCGGTTCCTCTTCCATGATTTGCATATCCACCCATCAAAGCGTTCCATGAGATTATATTTTTCCTCGGCAATTTATCAAAAACATATCTAGCAGTATCTACTCTACCCCATTTGCTATAAAAATCCACAAGAGCCGTGTTTGCGACAATTTCCGATTCAAAACCGCTTCGAATCAAACTAGCGTGTGCCTGTTTAGTAAGCTCAAGCTTTGCAAGCCTTGTAGAAATTCTTATCATTATCGAAAGTGTGAACTGATCCATAGCGACACCTGAGTCTCGCATCTCATACAACAAACACAGAGCTTCCTCACTATAACCATGAAGCGCATAACCTGCTATGATGTTGTTCCAAGCAACAGTAGTTTTCTCAGGCATAATCTCGAAAGCACATCGAGCATCCTCAATGTCCCCACACTTGCTATACATATCAATCAATCCGCACGAAACAAAGGTATTATCAACAACTCCTAATTTCAATGCACAAACGTGTAACTGTTTCCCCACATAAACAGACCCTAACCCAGCCGACGCACGAAGCATCACCGCAAACGTATGAGTCTCACAATCAGAAAGCTCCTCCCACATCATCTTAAACAGGTCAAAAGCTTCAACATAATTCCCAAAATTAACAAACCCAGAAATAATCGAGTTATAAGAAAACAAGTTTCTCTCAGGCATTTCATCAAACAACCTACGTGCATCAATAATCATCCCACATTTCACATGCATCAACAAGATTCTATTCATCATATACTTCTCCGGCTCAAACCCATTACTCATCATAAACCCATAAACTCTTTTAACACACCGAATCGATTTCAAACGAATACAAGCTTCAACTAAAGCATCATAAGTACTAACACCAACCTTAAAACTACATCGAATCTCCAGAATCTCAAACAATTCAAACGCTTCTCTGAACCTATTACACAAAACCAACTTCTCTATCTGACTACAAATCCTCACACCAGATTTCCTGATCTGGGTATCATCAAAAACCTGATCTTTCGATTCCTCAACCTCGATTCTAATTGGTTCTGGTTTCAGCTTTGGTTTTGGTTTCAGCCCTTGAACTACAGAAGAACAACTGATTCTCCCAAATGGATTCTTCCATCTTCTTCCTCGTAATGAGAATTTTCGCGGGAAATTGAAAACCTTGGGATTGGAAGAAGAGTCTCGAATCTCGTCTAATCTTCTGCTTTGGTAACGTGCGAGTGGAATCTCCATGATTGGAAGAGAATGAGGTCAATAAGAGAATGAGAGAAAACAGAGGATCCAGACCATACTGGTCGGAATCGTCGAAACAGCTCCGCAATGTCTGAAGCAAAAGGATTTTTGTTGCTGAAAGAAGAAAACCAGAAAAAGAAGAGATTTTTAAATTAGAGAGAAGAAGAGCATCACAGCATCGGGAGCTCCGCTAATGGCAGTTGGAGATGGTTGAGGAGAGAAGCAGGTAAGTAATGAAACTACGCCGTTTTCGACATTACTTGATTTAAATCACTGTTTAATTTAGGAAAAATATTCATGACATTAATCATACCAATTAAACGTTTTATGACCTTAATTGTCGTCAAAATTATTAAATTTATTAACTAAGTTTTTCATCTCAAAAGTAAGGCGTCAAATGAAAATAGTTTTATTGTTATTATTTTATTTTAAAGATTATCTTTGACGTTAAAAAAAAAATCCAAATTTATGATCACATTTGTTTGATAAGATTAAAACATCCAACTTGGGTTTGGAATAGGATTCAATAAAAATTTACAATTTGTTTTATCAAAAATAAATCCTAATTAGAGTCGGCATAAAATTTGGTTAACCCTCTATATATAAATATAGCTTTGTGAATATTGTAGAGTTTAACACATCATTACTAATTAAGATTTTGGAGCCATGGATGTTACTGCTCTTGTCAATAAATCTCAGACTCAACTTTCACCGTGGTGAGACTCCATATCTTTATTCATTGTCAATTTTTATAAACATATTAATTAGTACTACATATATATACATTGGGTTGATAAATTCTCACTAGAAAAGATTTTGGTTGGTGCAGGAAGAAGTGGATATTAGTATACCAATTGGTGATTCAAGTGTTGCTCATAGGATTTAACATAGCAACCTCATGAATGTCGTCACAAGATTCCCATAAGCACAAGACTTGCCGAATCGTCCATTCAATCTGTGAGTTACTATCTCATGTTCTGCCAATTTCGCATCGCTGCGGTGTGGGCCGTGGCCGCGATACTCTGCAAAATTCATGGTGGGGACAATCTGTTTCGATACGTGTTCGTATTGGGAAACATCCTAGCATGTTTAAGTAACATCTTAGGTTTCATCGTCCATTCATTCATTTTGTATACTATTTCTCCCGAATTTCCTCTTTTCTCTGGTTTATTCTTTGTGTTATGTTTCATAGTTACTTGTCTTCATTGTTTGTATGTATGCTATCTAGTTAAAGAGATGAGCAAAAAACAACCACAATCTCATCTTCTTTGATTCTTTTTTGTTTCCATTATTAATATGAGTTTTTTTTTTAAAGAATTCTTGCATGTTTCCAAACATATCCAAATTATGTTTGTAATCTACAAGGAATCGAAACCAAGACTGTTTCTTTACTATCTCACACCATCAAACGCTTGAAGAAATCATGAAGCTAAAGTGGTTGGTTCGCAGCTATCTCGAACACAAGCCAATACATCTCTGTATTCTCTATAGACGGTGAAGGAGTCATGCACAGCTCCGTTGCTGCTCTTTTTGTATTCGAAGAGAAGGGAGGAGTGATTGAAAGCCGTCAACTTCACAAATCCGTAATCATAGTCTCTGAAGATACTCCAGTTGGGTTTCAGCGAGCTGAACGAAGACAGGTGACTTCCTGCACCACCAACAACTGTGTGTATAGTTCCTTTGAAGGCTCCTGAGTAGTGACTCTTTGCATTGTCCATACAATGATTCTGGTAAATGGGGCAGGTTCTCTCGTAGTTATGGACATGGCCGTAGAACGCAATGTCTACTTTATACTTCTGCCATAGCTTTTGCAAGCTCTCTCTTCCCATAGGCTCTTCAAAGGAACCTTCTTGGCCATACCAATCATTTGTGGAATAACCGAGGACACGATGAGCAATAAAAATCAACCAAGGCTGAGTCTTTCTGTCTACAGAGGCAAGACAACGCTCTATGAATCGGTATTGCTCCGACCCTTCTCTCCAATCATGTTCTGTGTCCGCTACACAGAACCGAAACATTCCATAATCCGCAGAGTACCAGAACTTAGCTTTATTCTCAGCAGGAAAATCAAACATTGTTTCTGCAGGAACCCCACACTCCCCTCCAGAGTCTTTACCGCCATAGAAAGATCCAGAGTCTGGCCAATCCCGCTCATGGTTTCCACTGAAGAGTTAAACAAGTTAAGGACAAGAATCTGAAAACAGTTATAGCAAAGCCTGATATGGCCCGGGGCGGCTAACCTTGCGATCATGTATGGAACAGTAGAAGCAATAGGTTCAACTTGAGCTGTGAACTGATCCCACTGCGAGATGTAACCATTTGCATAAGTGATATCTCCAATGTGGAAAACAATGTCAATGTTCTTCAAGTCCTTAATGAGTTGGTCAGTGGTGTTGAGGGAACCAGGCTGATAATCATTGTACTCGTTTGACCCATCCCGCTCTCCCTTCAAATACATAATTACGGAAACATAAGTCCTCAGAGGAAACACTTAGACAAGGCAATGTTTTTGTAAAGAAAAGTAAGTACCTTCCCCATGTCCCCGAAGATTATGACCTGTTGTAACGAGTCTTGTCCAGGATAAGGAGAGGACTTGAAGGTGAAATTCTTGCTCCAAATTATCGATCCATTCATCAACTCATGACCCATCCTGTATGTGTACCTTGAGGTAGTAGATGATCCAAATAGTTACAAAACCGTTATCCCAACGATGTGTTTAAAAAAGAAAGGAATTTGACTTCTAAACAGTGAATATACTCGAGGTTTGGCCAAAGATCTTTCAGCAAAGCGGTGTGGATGAAACCTGGATCGCGCCAACCAACAGTACGAGCAGGAGCACCTGCGTTAAACCGCATAGTAAGGATCCAAAATTTAAATCCAGATAAAGAGCAGAGTGCATAGATTTGTAGTTTCATACATACCACACATGCTGTTTCTGGTAAAAGTCAAGGTACCAGCTGGTGATCTTCTACTTTGAGTTCCCTTCCGGCTCCATTCCACAAACGGAACAGCCTCATCTATGTTGTACCCGCTCGTCCATCTTACGCTCATCTATCAAAATCATAGTACAAAGCATGTTTTAGTTCAGTTCTTGGATAGATATATATCGATTTGAGAGTCTATAATGTTGTAAAGCTTTGATTAAACAGGTTTTCTAAGAAAGTCATAATTGACTCAAGCTATGGAAAACTTACTTCGTCCCAATTCTTCCCTAAAGCAAGACGCGGATAAACAGGAGCTTTAGGATTGATAAATGATACATGATTTGAAATTGCGACAAGAGTTGGCTGTAAAAGAGCAATAAAACAGATCAACGAGAGTCCATTTGGAAATAGAACACAAACTTGAGAGGTTGTGTAATCAACAAACATTTGAGAGTCCCCCTGTGAAGAGGGCAAAGGAGAAATCAGCTCTCTGGTTTATAAGCATGAACTTCAAAACCGCATTTCCGGTCTTCATATAGTCAGGGTTGGACTTGGCATATATGTACTGTCACATTAAGAAAACTAAATGAAATGAGATGAAAGTTGAGAAAATCAATAGTCAAAATGTAATGGAAACCTTGATAGGAGCTGAGCAAATAAAAGGTGCTATCTCTTTGCCATCTGTTGGAGCACAAGAAGATGAGCTTGAAGAAGAGAAACACAAAGACAAGTTGTTAACAGTAACACATCAAGCATAGTATGATGCATAAAAAGAGTTTGATAAATGTGAAAATACTCAGAAGTTTGCAGGTGAGAAGACTCCAACCCAATCGTCTGAAGAAGGCTCCGGATTTGAAATATCAACATTTACCCATTCTGTGTCCTCACCCTGTAGCAGCAGCAAATCATCAAAAACTAAAATCATATTTCAGAGTTTTGACTTCTTGATTACACAAATTTTTTTGGTATAGGAATCAGTCTATAGGAAAGACCAAAGAACATAAGATAACTCAGTTTGGTCTGATGCTAAGTTTGTTTACCTGGGAACCAAGAACAAGAGGGGAAGCGTGAATGGAAGCAGAGTGATACAGAGCAAAATTTACGGTGTAAATATCAATTTGAGACAGTGCTTGATCACCACGTCCATTTTCTTGACTTGAACACAAGCTTGAAGCCACCTGTACGATGAACCACAGAAGCACAAACAAAAAAGTCCTAGCCATCATCGCGAGTTCTAATTTTCTCTTCTTTGCAGTGACAGATAGATGAAAATCAGATGCTAAAACCCCTAAAGAATCTTTTGATTTTTCAAAGATTAAATCTTAGCAATCGCATGATATTTGAATTTCAAAACTCTGGGTTTTTTGTTCAAGTACATCCCTCCCTCGAAGGCGTTTGGGAGGAAAAGACAGAACACAAGTTTTCTTTTTTTAGGAGGAAGACAGAACATAGAGAACTTGTTTCTGATTTTTTACTTGTAAAATAATTGTAATCGAGTGAGCACATAATGTCGTAACATTTGTTGACATTATCAAGTTCCCAATGTTTTTTTTTTTTTTTACTTTTCTATCATTTTACCTAAAGTTCTGAATGAGTAAATGGTACGGAAAGTTGTCTTTTTCATACCTGCACAAATGAAGTGTGTTGAATTCATACATTTGACTTATACGTGTGCTAAATCATACATACACTTTTAAGAAATTTGAATTTCAAACCCGAAGTTAACTTTTTGTGCCAAATTCTACAAAAACGTGCAAAATATTTAACAGCATTAACCCACCGTGAAATCGCAGTGACGTGGATTACACGTGTACACCATTAACACAAAACGACGTCGTTTTACTTAAAATCAAAATTCCAAAAAATTAGACATCTTAGGTCTTGAACCCATGACCTCTAATTTCCATAGACAACTCATAACCAATATGCAAACGGACTTCTTCTTATATCTCTACCCAAAACTATATTTATAGACTTCTTTTTCTTTTTCTTCCTCTTCTCCTCTTTCTTCTCCCGTTATCACATCGTCGTTAAACTCCACAATATCTATAGAATATGAAACGACAATTCATTGTAGTTACTAGCTCGATGGCTCTTCTTACTCCAAATTGGCTCGGACGATGATGTCTCCTTCTTGCTCGATTGCTTCTTCATGAGTTTGGTCAGATAAAATCCCCAAACCTAGTCGATTTGATTTGAATTTTTATGAACATCGATGAGTTTTAAGAACGAGTTGTTCTCTTCTTCGATCAATTCGGTGAATCTCGAACCCAACGAATGTGAATTGATGAGCAAAAAACAATGTCGGATTTGGAGGTGATTCTGGAACGGTGGAGCAGCCGTCGTATAGGAGAAGAAGAAGAAAGAGAAAAAGAAGATTATAAATATAGTTTTGGTTAGCGTTACAAAGAGAATTTTGTTAGTGTAGTGGTTATGAGTTGTCTTTGAACATTGGAGGTCATGGGTACGAGACCTACGATGTCTTTTTTTTGAAAATTTGATTTTAAGTAAAACGACGTCGTTTTATGTTGATGTTGTACACGTGTAATCCACGTCACTGCGATTTCACGGTGGATTAACGCTGTTAAATATTTTACACGTTTTTGTAGGATTTGGCACAAAAAGTTAACTTCGGGTTTGAAATTCAAATTTCTTAAAAGTGTATGTATGATTTAGCACAAGTATAAGTCAAATGTATGAATTCAACACAGTTCATTTGTGCAGGTATGAAAAAGCCGACTTTCCTAAATGGTACATATAAAAAGAGCAATCGGAAAAAGATGAATATGAATATTAAAGAATTTTATTTCATTTATTTTCTATAGTAAAGGAATATATATCCCTTTGTTTTGTTTTCTTTTCATTCTTTTTATTAAAGTGAAAAAAAAATTAAAAAATGCAGATACTGTATTTACCATATTTTATCAAACTGATTAGACAACCATTTGTGCTCCAAATGATTGGGAAAAAAAAACAGAACCATATGATCCTGTCTTGAAAAATAAAATCCACCGTAATGAAAGAAATTTCGTCACATCCATCTGATTAAAACATCATCTCTTGAAGATTTTACTCTCATGAAGAGTATCTCTCTCTACATAATGCTGGATTTGGTTTCCTTTTCGATAAGATATTATTGTTGACATTGAAAAAGATTACAAATTACATTCACCAAACTAGACTCCATCTAATATTGGATACAGCTACATGACCTTACAATCTGACAAACAGTTCTACAGCACCAAAGCAGAGAACATACTTACAGAGATGATCCAAATGCCAGCTTCTGGTATATAAGTTGTTCATCTGTTTCCTATCCGAGGCTTTGAAAAGTGCGGAGCCAGTCTCTTCTCGAGCTCGACCAAGCTGGAAATTATGTAAAGGAACATGCTTAATGAGAATTATATCATAAGTTTCTGCTATCTCATAAGTGAGTTTTGGGAATTCTGACTTACATCTCAAATCTGCGTTTAGCTTCTTTCTGTTTCGTCCGGTAAAGATCACTGTCTTTTGGTATGTTGCTCATCGGGTCAGCTACACATTTTGTACACAAGATTAAGAACAACATTACATCACTTACATATCCCATTAAGTATAGACATCAAGGAAACAATAAGATCCATACGTTTTTAACACGGAAATACACATAAATGTTATCTAACTTGATAGATCCACTTAGATAATTTTAAATAGTGTCACCAAATGTCTATTACACTATCGAATGTTATCTAACTTCACCGATCGACTTGCATCTAAAGAGTGTCAATAAAATGTCTATCAACTAAACATATCATCAACATGAGAGCGGAAAACTTTTGCATTTAGGGATCTACCTACAATATGTTACCAATAAACTCGGATTATATAGAGGAAATAGCATTACCAGAAAGCGTAGCAAGGTGTTTCTCGCCAAATTCTTTGTGAACTTCCATCGCAGTTGCTCGGCTTAGCCGAATTAATCCCTAATCAAAATGCCAAAAGAAGTTATTGACATTGCAAATTAAACTCAAGAAAGAGATCAAATCAGTAGACTTTGGAAGAAGAAGAAAAGCTAACCTTCTTCTCCTTCCTCTTAAGTATCTTAAGATGACATTTCTTGACATAATGAGTCAAATGATAACGAGAATGCCTAGAAGAAAGTTCTTGTTTAACCTCAGGATTTGCATCAAGCCACTCAGAAATATCCTTAGATTTCACCAACTCTCCATGATCCAATGACTCTAACCACGAATACACTGGTAACCACTGATCAGTCCTCTGAAATCGAGCTGGATGTTGTTGATCTGCTTCCACATTTTGCTGTATATATCATTCACAAAATCAATCAAAAATGTCGAATTTTAATTTACAGTATCATCATCAATCAATGAGTGACGACGTTA
This sequence comes from Arabidopsis arenosa, assembly GCA_905216605.1. Taxonomy (NCBI): domain Eukaryota; kingdom Viridiplantae; phylum Streptophyta; class Magnoliopsida; order Brassicales; family Brassicaceae; genus Arabidopsis; species Arabidopsis arenosa. The sequence goes on from LR999458.1 coordinate 7,990,013, forward strand.
CCTCGTTTTGATCAGATGATGGTGTTGGTCTCATGTAATGTTGCATTGAGAGGAGACGATCTACGATCTCAGAGCGAGGCATGTGGCGGAGATCCGCCGGTAAGGAATCTAAGTTAGTGCCGATCCAAGTCTCCACTTCGCCGGAGCTTACAACGGCTTTGGCATCGGGGAAAGCGGAGACCCAAGCTTGAGCCATTGTCTCCCATTCTTGAGATGGCTCTGTTCGCTGGTTCGGGTTTGAGATTTTGTTATCCGATTCCAATTGCTGCTGCTGCTGCCTCTTTTCATCTTCTAGGGTTTCGTCACTCGAATTCCACATTTTCTTCTTTTACACAGTCGCCAAAATGGTGTTATCTTTAAATAAAGTACTTTTAGTTATCCACAACAAAAATAAAACAGTAAATAAAGTACTTTCCTTGGAAATTGGAAATTACAAATTCTCATGTGTTTTACTGTTTTTAGTAGAGAAATTCGCCTACAAAAGTTGTAATTAATGGAAGATTAGCTTGTCTTTTGTTTTTTACAGTCATTTACTATTTGTTTTAAAGCGATACGTGCTAAGTGGGCGGTGACCCAGTGCCTAGCGTTTAGAACGCCTAATCGGGGCTTAGGTGATTTTTTAGACGGTTTAAACGTTTATAACATAAAACATTATAAATATGATATTATATATAAAAGTTATATAAAATATCTATATAAAACTAAAAATTATGAAATTATAAACAAAAACTAGATAAAACATTTATTTATATTTATATTAAACAATATATGAATATTTATAACTATATATTTATAAATAAAACTCTAATTGAAATTGAAAAAATACATTAAACAAGATTTATGTAATTTTAGGCGGTCTAGACGGTTATCTAGGCGTCGCATGAGAGCGTAGCGCCTAGTCGGGGCCTAGGCGACCGCCTAGACCGCTTTTTAGAACGTTGGTTTTTATACTTTACATGTATTTAAGTTTTTGGTTTGTAGATACTTTTTACTCCAATGAATGAAGGAAATATATTTTTACCCAAATTCAAAATCGAATGCACAATTAACAAGTAAACACCCAATTTCTGGAAGAAACAATCTCCAAGACTGAAAGGCTATAGAGCCAATACACAAATTTTCAATGTCCAAGAAATTGGTTATGTGTTGTTGTAAGAAACGGAGGCTCTTTCTATTGATACATATACACTCTGTCTGTCCATCAGAGTCCATGAGTGTCACAAAGAATGAATTGGAAAGTATCCAAAACTCGATTCTATAATTACACTATACAATTCAACTAGAAGACGAGAACAATGGATTCTGAGAACATTTCAAAGTTTGTAAGAAAAAAAAATGTGCTTACTTATTCATCTTCTGCTATGAAGTTTGGCTCTTCCCCTCGACAGAGGTACTCATCGCATGTAGAGGATGTTCCCCAATCTTTCCTTAGTCTCAAGATATCCTCTGTGAAAGTTGATCCCGAGGCTCCAATGAAGACGCTGGACATGGCGCATATTGTTTTATCAAGCATTGCATCCACCTAAACATTGCATGAAGATTATAATTTAGCCCATGCCATGTTTGATACATCTCACGCTATGACATTAATAGTGATTCAATATACAATTAGGATTTCTATTATTCTACAAGATTCATAAAACTATAAGCTTTTATTTCTGTTAAAGAGCAATCAAATGCAAACCGCACAGAACCAAGGAAAAGTAAACATGTTTCCATTAGATTCTATGCTTTGGTTTCAACCATAAACAAAAGTGTAAGAAGGCACAACGAAGAGAAGCAGTAAAATTCTTACCTGAGAGTCATCCTCTATACCATGTCGATATAACAACGCGTCCCACTTTTCAGCTGAATTACGAGGTGGACGTTTGACAAGAGGCACAATTTTTCCATCTACCACAACAAGTGACTGAAGCAGACTTGTTTCACTTTCTGCAGCATCTGTTGAAAGATAGATGACTACGCCATTGGATCTTTCCACTATCCGAGTGATGCACTCTGCAGCTTGAGGAATTGGATAGAAGCAACTTGGCGATTTTGCGTTGCTGCCATGAAAAAGGTTCTCCATTTTCAGAAAACTACAAGTCTAACCTGGTCCCTAATCTAGTTTTAGGAAATCAATCTCAGTAAAATATCGTAATACTACGGTGCAGTGCCTACGTGATGTGAATGTAATATACTAACCGTATAGATTCACAAACAAGAATGGAATATTGTTTTCATAATCCCATTCTGTAAAGTATGAGCTACACTATGAAATTCAGGGTAATGTACCCAAGAAAGCAAGTTGAAAAAGCCATACCAGAATTTGAGGAACCCATGTCTGCGGAAATGAAGTGCGATGAAATTCTTTCCCAAGAAGGTCTGGATGAATCTCTGTGAGGTCAACAAAATCAGCTTACTGGGTTCGATCAGTGTCTTGCATTTGTGGTTAATAGGTCCACCAGGCTGCATCACCCAATCTTGCTCCATATCAGCATAGAAAACATCCCCGATGGCGATCACGTCATCATCAGACTTGAACTTTGTCTGTACGTCTTGCACAGTTCTCTTGCTCGGCTTCTTTATGTCTTCACTCCAAGGAGCCTCAAGCTTCCCATCAATGGAAATCCCCAAACCTTTCAGCTTCTTAATATGCTCCTCATCCACATAACAAAGCTGTGGTGACGAGAAGTAACATATGAACCGGTCAATGCGAAAACGATTCTTTTTCGCCTTTTCCTTAAACTGATCAAAAGAAAAAACAACATTTCGTCCCAAGCAAGTATTAATCCGCTCTATGTCTATCACTCTATCATACTGGTAATCAAACTTAGAGCTAGGTATCACCAAAACTCGATCCAACAATGCAGCAAAGAACATATGTTTCTCTAAGCAAATCAAATGGTTACTCATTTGACCCGAGAGACATATAGCGAATAGAAACTTATCCGATCTCGGCTTCCACTCTACAGTTTTCCGATCTGACAACTTCTGATCCACTTTTCTACATCTATCGTAAGAGAAATTCACCGAATCAACTTCGGTGCCACCGGAGTAATTGCTAGTCCTGTGTGGTGATAGAAGCACCTCTTGGATCTCTTTATTCAATGAAATCTGCTTCGAAACAGCAGATTTCACATCCTCAAACAACACAGACGATCCCAAAGCATTCTCCGATTGATTAAGAGAAGGATTCACCAACGTACCATTCCAAAGAGAGAGAAGCTCGAGCTGTTGCTGTCTCAGAAGATACAAAGCACGAAGCTCAGATTCCTTGACACGATTCGACAATGGATCCAGCTTAAAACTCGAGAAATTCGCCGAAAATAGTTCACGAGGATCAGTGAGTAAGAAGAGAAGACCGATTGAGATAATTAAAGAGACGACGACAATGACGTAACGCTTATTGAGCGAGATCTTCCAACGGCGATGAACTCGCTGCAGAATATCGTCGATCTGAAACGCCGATCTCGGATTCCCGCCGGTTGTTGTGGCGGTGGAGGAAATTGAATCTTCCCGGTGACGGATTCGAGTGTCGTTTTGGGGAATCAAATGCTGGTGGTCTTCTTCATCGTCCGACGAGTTTCGCTCCATCGCCGAAGAGTGAATGAGCTCACGAAGCTTAACAGTACGATTCTACAGTCAATTTCTTAGAATCTGAAGTTCCGCAACAACAATTCGATAGATGGTTCAAAGAAGAAGAAAACGAAATTTCCTACGAAAATGAAATGAAACTACATTGAAGAAGAAGTAAGTAGAGAGATTAAGCGTGAAGAAGAAGATTAATAATTTCTTCTGTAACTAACTAAACGAGTCAGTGAGATGGTGACAGTGGGTGGAGGAGATTAAGTCGGTACGAGTCATACCGGGTTTAATTGATTTATAATGATTGGTAAAAATCTCGTATCGACAAGCAAGGGTTTTTGATTTCTGTTTTCGATTTCTCATATCTCTAGAAACAATAATGTCCGTGCCGATCGCCTTGCAAAGAGCGCTCGAGTACGAGGTCTAGTTTTTTCCCATGTAAGCTCCCAAGTTCCGGAGTGGTTGGCTCACGAGGCTAACCTTTTCGAACTAGCTTAATAATAATGGTGTTTTGGTGTCAAAAAAAAAGACAAGCAAGGGTTCATATTCCAGGTAAAGGGAGCGGTTCGGGCCTCATTGCCATCTGTGTTGCTCAACCTACTATTAGGAACCTATTATTAGGGGGTATTATTGGTTCCTAATTTACATGGAATTTTGATGACTTTAACAAAATCATAGAAAGTAGACAAATGAAAGATTCTAAACTATTGTTGGAGAGTTTTGGAGAGTTTTCTATAATCTTGTTGATTAGTATTTCATAATCTTGTAAAGTTTCTCAAACAATCTCTCTATTTTGATGATACTTTTCATGACTTTGTTTTGTAAAAAAAAGTGTAGAAAGTCATAAACCAATAACATAATAATTTAATTCATTAACAATCATAGATTCTTTTGTTGTAATTGAATAACACAAAACTTTTAATGACTTTATAAAAGTATGAATCCAATAACTCCAGATTTATGAAGATTTTAGATTACTTTTTACAAATCTTAAACTAATAACACCAAACTTTAACAAACTTTTAAAAAATCTTGATTGAATAACAACAGATTCTACATAACATTTAAAATTTTAAAGTCACTAAAACTCTATTTAAATCACAAACCAATAACACCCCCTTAGTAAATTGGTATGGAAAAGTAAAAGAAGAGAATTTGAAACTTATAGCTGCAGTTATTTGAAAAGTTAATGTTGATTTAGTAGATATAGATTTTAAATTATTTATAAATGTGTATTTATTATATTTAGTCATTAAGTGGTAATTTGAGCTGAAAATAATGTATATCATAAAATTTACTCAATTTGTATAATATGAATATATTAGTTCATTGTATTTTATATGTAAGTATTTCAAAACAAACTACAATCCCACACCAATAGTTCTTTTCGAGCAATGACATACATACCAACGACATTCACCAATAATCCGTTTCTTTCTCAAACAATGATGTGCACATTCTTGACAGAAACCAACTTTGTTGCTAGCATGTGAAACTCCTAGATGTTCATCTGGTGGAAATTCATCTACTATTTTTAAATCAACTCGAGAGTTTCCTACTAGATAGGAAGAATGAGTTTTCTCTTCCGAATAAGATTTCTCCATGGCATTTGACGTACCTATTTTAAATCAAAATATATATTATATCAAACTAAAATTTCAAAGGAAATTTTAAAAAAATCTACATAGTATTTTCATTATCGAAAAGAAAACTTACATGACAAAACAAAGATCACAAGAGTTGAAAACAAAAAAATTGTCCTCATTTCTATTTTCAAGAGTTTGATAAAATTTAAGAAAAAAAAGAATATCAATAAAGTTGATTTTGCTAATTCTTTGGCTTTGGGGTAGTGTAGTTACTAAAAGTAGATATTGTCATATTTATATAATTTTTCACTTATGTTACGCATGAGTTAATGTTTTAATCGACGTTTTTGTTATAAATGAAGGTTAAGGGATCTATTCTATTTATAGTTCAAATATAACTTACTTATAGAAGTGTATTTATTATATCTAGTAATCAATTCGTCATTTAAAATAAAAATAACCTATATCTTAAAAATTTACTCAATTAGTATAAGATTATTAAGTATGAGATATTTAGGTTACAACAGTGGTGTCGTAAGTTCGATTTATAAATTTGTACGTGTTTGAATATCAGTAAATAAGAACAAAAAAATCTATGTTTATAGATAAGTCTATATATTTATGAATTAATATAGGTTCATTCTTGTTAATTTCATTTTTGGCATATATACATATATATATATATATATGTTATAGAAATATAAAAAATCAAAATCCGGTACAACCGGTTGAAGATTTTGACGTGGTTTCTAACAAAGGAAAGTGATAAACTTTCAGGGGTGCCTCAAAGTTGCTTTGCTACTCTTAAGGTTGTTCAGCTGAGGACAAACATTGGGATATTCTTGTACCGCGGAATCAATAAAATTGATACTGACAGAATACTTTCTAAAAATTTGCGAGGTCCTGGAGAAACTAACCCTAAGTGAGACTTTTAGTGATAGTATACTTTCACATGTCAAAATAATTACTAAAAAGTCTTTGGGATGTGAAATTGTTATCATGTAAAACTTCTTTTCTTTTTGTTGGGGACATGTTTCCTAGGTTCCTACCGGATGATAGTAAGTAAGATTGCTCTTTTTCTCTTAAATTGTGTTGCCATAAGGCCCTAGTTCTATTTGGGATGGGGTTAACTATCATCACAAGGACTATGCATAAAATGTCTTCAATAACTCTAAGCTTGATATTTAACAAACTTTGGCGTGAAACCATCACTTTTGTTTCCATCGATTTGGAATTGCTATCTGCATTGAGATATCTTTGAATGATGAAACATGTTCCTTTGCTCCCTTTAAATTAATGCTTCAGATTATGATCAGTCTGATCATGCGCCAGACAAATCGACATGTTTGCACCTTCTTTTACATGATAGTTCGGGTATCAAGCGCCACCACTCTTTGGAATGCTGAAAAGATTTGCAATCTCCTGAAAATGATAACCTAAGGAAGCATGCCAATCACTGGGTTTCAAGTACACAGCTAGCATCGATCATATCGTTTCCATTCGAAGCAAACATCACCTTCTCTATGCAGAGACTACACATTGCGCATTGGAAACTTCTCAGTTTGGCATCTGCCCAACTAACCACCTGGCTAAAAGCCCGACGACTGTAAGAGTGAACCACTCCAAGGCACCACTTGTATATTTCTTCAAAGTTACAATTAAATTAATTACATACGTCCTTTTTCTTCTAACACTTAGCCTCCTGCTGCTTTACAGAGTAATTCATATTAAGCTAACATTTATATTTATAGGTAATTTCAAATACCATACCAAACTCAATGTATCTGTTCTCTTTTCAAGAGAAGGGGGATAACAAAAGACACTGCTTAGTACTGAGAGTGAGAGACGATGATAAACAGATTTTACCAGATTGATTTGCAGTCATGTTGTGTTGCGTTGCATTTGCATCTAAATCACAGTTGAAGCAAAGGCAACGCCATTACAACACCTACAATCGATACTAGCAGCAATACTATCCAACCCGGTAATGCTTCTTTCTTGTTCTTTCTCCTCTCTTTCAATCCCACTTCTTGAATATTTTCCTTTTTAAGACCAATGCTTTTCTCTGATTCGATTTTCGCATTTTCCTTCTGAGGAGAATCCTCAGGTGTCGTCTGTTGAGTGGCTGCTTCCTCTTCAGCTACTTGTTGCTGGCTGTACTTCTCTACATACTCGGGAAATAGTTTCCGGAATGTTGCACTGCCAGAACAGTTTGAAAAAGGTGAGAAACATAATATAGAAAAGCTATATTGTTGTCTAATCAACTTCTGAGATTTATCCTGAACAATTTTTGGTGGTAATGGAACTTACTTTTTACAATTAAAAGCAAGAGATGACTTCGCCAACTGTTGTTTCTCGGCTACACTAGTGTTTACACTTCCCGTTGTGGGGCTGTTGTCCATCTGTGGACCACAAGGTTGTAATGCAGAAAGAAATTTAATGAACGTAAAAATTGATTGGAGAATTCATTATCACAGTTCTGCAAGAAGAAAAGTTCCGTAAGCTTACCATAAATGAGAGAAGTCCTGTAAGTATGCTGCGTTCAGGGAAACGAATTGGTCAAATAAGGATCCATTACTCTGTTTTTTTTTAATAACTTGAACACAATTTGAATGTACATCAGATCTTATACCTTGACACTGACCACATTGGATTCCAGCTTTCTGGATGAACTGTACATGACACAGTAAAGCTAATTAGATAACAGATAAAATCATTGGAAATTAATAAACAAAGGAATGAAAAAGAAGACTGTGCTTACAGTCACTCATAGACAAGCAGATTTTCTTTTGTGTCACAAATCGACCATTTGGTGTGGTCATTCTGCAGCCACAGAAAATTGGTTCATTAGAAAGCAGGAATAAAACATGGGAGAGTGATATTTCAAGTCAAAATTCTGAAGAACCAAAGAGCGTACGTTATTCCAGGTGGCTTGTAAGGATATTCTGGAGGGAACTTGATCTTCCCATAGTAAAATCCACCTATCAAAGAGAATCCGAATATCAGAATCATATACTACTTTGGAATGTAGAAGATCACATTTAACATGTAAATTTTTAAGATTTGAACCTGCAAAAGGTGTTCCTTCACTGCCTTCCAACACATAATCTGTAGAATAAAAACCAATAGTTCAACTCAATTAACTACATTTATATAAATAGTGCAGTAACACTAGTAGAGAGGATAAAAATACCCTAAATGCTAACAGAATGGCACGACCCTTCTCAGTTAGGCAATAGATAAGAAAAACTTTAGGTTTTCTTTTCAGTTTCTATAAGTTTTCACCATTACATATTACTGGTAATCCTGAAAATATGATACCAATAGTATCTCTGTAACTATAGCAACCAACACCCTATATGAACCTTAAGCCAGTATCCCCATAGCCAAACCTTCAATAGAATAACTAGAAAGCAGAAAATAAAGAACAATAAAAAGCCAGATAAGACTTACGCCACTCAAGAATGTCATTTGGGGAAGGCCGAGCAACAACATGCGAGACTGGCTCCTAGCAATCCAGAACAGAACATGTCAAATATACTTCCAAAGTAACATTCATAAGAGAAAACTTATCCTAGAACAAAAACCATGAAAATCTTGCTAAAGTTTTATAGAAAATCGATGGGCACAATGACAACTTGGACAGAAAAAGAAAGGTGGGAACAGAAGAAGAAGAAACTATACCTTGCAAAGTGCTCTGTATTCTTTTTGAAGACGCTTTATACAAGCTTTTTCTGCCATCTAAATACTTCCGAAAGTTCCGATTAATTGTTGTTCCTGTTAATCAAAACAACGAATTGTAAACTGCAGAAAAATAATCCAACCTTTTAAGTATGAAATGAATAGCAGTAATATAAACCAATTTAAAGTCATTTCGACAAAGAAACCATCACGCTTTTGTCATACATCTGGAAAACTGACATGAACAAGCAAGGACAAGAAAATATCACATGAAAATGTCTAAACTTTTTTGTCAACTTGTATTCCTATCCAGGTGGCAGAATTACACGAAAATGGAAGTCATAAAAACTAGCTTTTCTTGAATCGAAACTGGATTATCAAGAACTTGATCTTTAAGTAAAGTCCAACCATTTAAAGTTGCGATACGAAATAACAATTCAAAAATGTATAATCTATATGCCATTGATGTATAATTTAGCTATTACTACAATCTCAAGACACATACAGAGAAGCAACACTCCTTAATGATCTGTTTCAAAATACGTACAAGTTAAACAATTGATACACAAAAAAAACATCACCTTTCAACAAAATTGCCTAAACCCATGAAATTTTGATAAGAAAAACAACTTAAAATCCAATCACACAAATCATCTGAAATCGATAAAATTCGAAAACAAATCAGAATATTCCCTTAAAGATCCCTAAGAAATACATCGACTCGGACATTAATTTGATTCAATCTAATAAAAGCGAGAGAAAGAAAATCATCGGCGTACCAGTTTGATCACAGCTTCGTTTTGGATGACGAAAACACAGCAAAGAAAAATGGCAGCCAAGTGATTGGTGACTAGGTAAGAGCAGATCCAAGGAAGAATTGTGAAAAATCGGAATCGATCAGGAGCTGGAGCAAATTTAAGATTCTCTCTCTCTGTGTTTCTCGTTGATGATGATCAAATCATTCGACGCGGCACAGAGAGAAGGAGAGAGGAAAGAGAGTCGAAATAGCAAAACGAGATCGGTTTTACTTTAACCGAAGTAAAATAAATCTAATTGAGTCGGTTCTCTATTTAATTATAATTATCCTATCCCGGTTCTGTATTTGTCACTAAGTGGACCGTTGGGGAATTTGACTATGATGGTCAAAGATTGACCAAACAAGTTGGTTCATATAATATAATTGGATTTTTTTTTAAAGCTTGATCAAGTCTTTGCTTTGATCTCACGAACAAAGCTTTCTTCTACACTTGCCATTCCTCAGGTTCAGAATGATGATGCTAGAGTCAATTGTTTCGAATCACTTTAAATGGACTGTCTTGAAGCTCATGTTAGTCGCCGAATAAATGTAGTAGCTTCGGTGTTTTACACAGATTGCAGTCTCGGACAAGTTCTGAATAAAGCCTTCTTCTTCTTGGAGCTAGTGTATAAAGTCTTCATCGCTCTTACACCGTGAGCGATGATGATACATCATTCTAGGATATAGGATGAACACAACAAAAGTATTGTAGCAGGAGAATTTTGTTACAAATCGAGAGCATACGAGACGCAAATGAAATCGAGAATATGGGTAACTAGTGTATTGAAAATGTCTTGTAAGAGGCATAAACTAAACAAAAAATGTGTCACCAGCGCATAAAATGAAGTCACATAACTCTCTACATACAATCTATGTAATGTAATTAAAGTTCTCTGGTTTTAGCGTGTCCATCTTATGAAGAGATACAATATGACAAGCGTTGCGATCATACCGGTGTATTTAATCCATGTATCAACACGATTGCGCCTCTCAATGAGCCTCAATACAGAGTTGGAGAGCCCAACAGTGTTCAGAACATCCAAAGCCTTCCGCTGTGCCCTCTGAGAAATCAAAAAAAAAAAAAAAGTTAGAAAACTGTTTTCCCATTGACTTAAGCTTATGTTAGGGGTTGGTTACCTTCAAACGGTCCCTTTGTTCGGCATATTTGGAGAGGATAGCAACTCCACTTTGAAACGAATCTTCGAGCATTCTCTTCGAATTCTTGACAGAGTTCATTCCTTGAGCTTCCTCATCAAATATTTGCAAAATATGAGCTCCTTCTCCGCTCCCTCTACCTAACAAATCCGCTCTCTCTTTCGCTTCCAACATCTTCCTCTGATTCCTCCACATATACTTCTCCAGACTTTGGTTCAAATACTCGGCCTCTTCTCCTACTTGTTCACTCTTTCTACAGAAAAAAACGTCCAAATACTCTTAACGTTTAACCACTACATAAGCCATTCTGATGATCTATGAAAATGTGAGTAAACTTTGAATCTCAAGAATGGATTCCCTCCTCACCTTCTCCAAAGATCACGCTGGGATTTAACAGGGATCGAACGCCAGAGACCGTCCATATTGGAACAAAGAGATTGAACCTCAGTAATATCTCGTTTCACAGACGAGGAGAGATCGGTAAGATCAGAGTCAAACCTCTCCAACCTCTCCATTCCGTCCCGAGCCCTAAGTAGAATCCTTTTCGCACTACTATATACCTCAGACAACCCTCCCACTGTCCCAGACGCCATTATACAACCACAAAAGAGACCAAGAAAACCGCAGAATCTTTTCTTTGCTGAATTATATAACTGTCAACTTCTAATCTGGAACATACAAAAAAATTAGTTGATTTTCTGCAAATTTAAACCAGTTTATCATGCCATTTGACCTATAATTTACCTCTAAAGTAAAACTTGAATCAAAAGTTAAGCACCTTTCAACAAGATTTGCATAAACCCATGAGATTGTGAAAAAAACTTAAAATCCAATTAAAATACAAATCCAGAACCAGCAATTCGACCAATACTGGAAATTCCCCTAAGAAATACCTCAAATCGGAAATGAATGACGAAATTAAACAAAATCGCATTGAGAGAAATCTAGAAAAGCGTTAAAGAAAAAACTCATCCACGTACAAGTTCAACGGAGGCGTGAATTGTGATCACTACGAAGCAATTCGTGACTAGGTAAGACCAGATCCAAGGAAATTTTGTAAAAATTGGAAGAGAAATTCTGCGAGGGATTACAAAATAGCAAGGAGATGGTTTACTTAAACCGGTAAAGAGGTCCCAATTAAGCTAAGTAGACGCGTTTGGTCGGTTCTGTATAAATTCTCTCTAAACCAACAAAAGAAATTTCAAAAATTTCATTCTTTCTTTTCTTTTTCACAGAAAATAAACTTTTCTAATAATCAAAGAAAAACAAAATTCTAATAATCACGATAATTTTTTTTTCTAATAATCATAAATTCATAATGGTTTTCTCCCTTTCGTCAATGGTGATAATCTCCCATTAAACCATTTTTTCGGTCTATAGGAGATAAATAAACGACAGTGCAGATTTAATTGCTAAAACTGTAATTTTTTTGTATTCTCTAATTTTTCATGGTTATTGCCATTATGTAAACGAAAAAATCATTGTATGGTTTTAGTATTCTCATAAAATGAAACTTGTCTTTTGAATTTGAAAAACAAATCACGATGAACTTTGTTAAAAGGAAAAAAAAATGTGACTATCTTGGTCTTGTTTGAGTGAAGTTTCGGTTCTGGCCATTGTTTCTCTATTTTGGTGTTGTGTTTTGTATCGAATATCCTGAAAAATCTCTCTTTTGTGGTGAGACGGACTCGATGCCTTTTGCCATTGGCTCTTAGCTCAACTTCCTTGGTTGGTTCTTCTGTCTCTTCAAGATCTGTTTCGTTTGGAGTTTGTGGGTTTGCCATCATAAGCGGTATCTCTTCCACTTGAGATTATCGACTTCTCGGGGTTGGTTTGGAACGTTTAATACTATCCAGAGCTCTATCAATTCTTTTAGCAGAGAGAGGAGCTTTTCATTGGGTTTTGATTTGGTTCCTCTCCACAAGACAAATAAGGCATTTGTGAATCGATCCCTTAGCTTCAAGTTCATGCCTTTTCCTTTGAGATTCTCGTGATTTCTAGTTAATTCACTCATTGGAAGTTTATCGGTTCGTTTTCTAAGTTTTAGCTTATGATCTTGTATTTTGGTTGTTTGATAGCTTCCCTCTTTTGGGCTCTTGTCTTCAGAGATATCACTATTTTCTGCTGACTTATCTTATCGGGAATATTAACTCTTTCCGCCGATCGTTGTATCTTTCGAAGTTTTAATGTAATTATTCAGACGAAAAGAAAAGAGACTATCCAAGATTGACAAAACAATCTGTCCATATAATGGTTTGATTAAGATATGCAATTTTGCCAGGTTATTCAGATTGATTACTCTTTTTGAATAATAATTACTCCAGCAAGATTTAGCTTAAATACGATATTTTAGGTGTGTATATTTTAAAGTTCTTTTGTTTACATCATAACGTTCTCTTAAAGTGGATATATATATAAGCTTACTTTATCAAAAAATAGACCAGCTTTATCAAAAAAAAAAAAAAAAATTGTGCCAGTTGTAAAAGAAACGCCATGCTAATGAAAAGCTCCAAGGTATAGTTGTTTCACCTAAAACCATTTGACAAAATTGTATTTTTATTATTAATTTACTACTTAATGTGATAATTTTTGAAAAGTTATATTAGATTAGAATTAGATCTTAAATTCTATAAAATTTTCTTTAGTAAAACTTAAACCCTTATTATATATATATGAATTTTTGTTTTGCAATTTTCCCATGCAAATATTTGATTGTCTTTTTCTATCTATAAAGCTAGGTAAGAAATATAAAAAAAAAAGTGAAAAAATACTAATGTTGATGCCTTCGCAATTAGCATAGAGACAAAACACAGCCTGTTAATGTTTTACCTGCACCTTTTGAGATCTCATGAAGTTTTATTTTTTGCTAAAGAGATCTCATGAAGTTGGACTTACTAATATTGGTAAACACATAAATAAACGTGTATACATGTGCTTGTATGAAAATGAGGACACTCTCAACATCAGTGAATGTTCCATAAATTAGTTGATTAAGATAAAAAAATATCTCAGCATCTGAAAAAAAATGATTTCGTAGAAAAATTAAAAACTAAGTTCACGTGATCAGATCTCAAAAAGTCACAGGAACAATACATATCTTACAAAGCAAACAAGCTTTACAAGTTGTCTTTCTCTATCTCCTTCTCTTTAACTCATCATATTTCTACCCAAAAGTTTTCTCAAGACCTCAAAAAGAATTCAGAAATGAAGAGATTCCATCCATCAAGATCGATCTCAATAGCTCTGTTTCTGCTTTTGTTAGCTTTCTTTAGCAGCAAGTTTCACACAGAGGGTCATAGAGATTTGAGAGATTTGCATATAAGTAAGGAGATGAAGGAGAAGTCTCTTGGTGGTGAAGGAGATAGCTTACGAAAAATCCCAAGGAGTCGCTATAGCCCTATACAGAACAAGTAAGTGAACACACTACCCAATTAAGTTTTTCAAAAAAAAAAAGGCTATTTGTTTTGAGATGTAATTTAACATCAAGATTGTGTATTTTTGTACCAGGAGAGGTCCAAGTAGGAAACATCAGATCACATCAAATGAACCATAGATTTCTTCTCTAATTTTTTTACTTAGATCTAATGGGTTTTCTTCTGGTTGTAGAATAGTATTGCCTACACTTGTTTGTGAATGCTGCAATGTAGAGTTTGATACTGTTACTATTCTTAGAATGTTTTTTTTCTTACTGGAAAGTCTTACTCTGACACTACTGTTCTATTGAGTCAAGACTCTTTGTTTAGACCTCTAAGGAGTGTTTATTGGATTTTGTAGATTCGTAAAACATCTTCAAGTTTATATAGATTTATTACTTGATTGCAATAAGAGTTTCAAAAGGTTCCACGATATACTGTGATGTATCTCTTTATCTTTCCTTCACTGAGAGATCTTTGAGAATTTGTTGAGAACTAGTGTAAAATTTGGTAACATGCCTGCAAGAGAAGATCTAGTCCGGAAGAACTTCAACTATATGCAATCAATTCGTTGTCTTATGTACTGAAAAAAATAGTTAAAAGGAGACCAAAAAAATGGAGCTTAACTAAATATGTTTGGAGTATGCAAACTTCTCAATCATCTCACTAGAAAGAAAAGATAGTCTGCTAGAAACTGGTTTAAATCTGTTGTTTCACCGGTTTTGTTCTTCCTCTGTTTTGTCCGATTTTCATCATTTATCTGCTCATCTTGATTTCAACAGATCAGATTCTGTTGGCACAACAACAACAAAGAAGTTATAACATAAATATCACCTCTCACAATTCACAAAATGCCATTGATTAAAAAAGAAACAAGAAAACTTGAGAAATTTCTTGAAGGATCAAACCAAATTAGTATAAAGATGCCGTGGGACATTAAGAGTTGTCAGTTACGCGTATGAGAGAAGAATGACATCCCTTGTTCAAGGAGATCACTGAATCTTGGAGATAAACAAATAACTCTTTAAAACTTTGATAAACATTTCTGTATACTAACGTTCATCATGAGACACTTCTAAAATCACATCATGGAAGCCAACAGAAAACTTTTTTTCATTTGCAGAAGTGATTGAGAATCAACAAACAGTTTAGAAAGACATAAGAGATACTGGTCATCGATTCGAAGATACTTCATGTCTTCCTACTAAATTTAGGTATTTAAATTTGTTTAGGGGTTTCTCACTTTTATTTTTCTATGTTTTTGCCTTATGTTCCAAACTTCATCATCATCCTACGTATTCTCTTCAGGCTCCTTGTAAAAGAAGAGATCGTTCTATACAACAAACATACCATATGATCAAAATACGAATTCTTGTAATAACATAATCAACTGGAGCTTGAGAGATATATATTCCCTTTACAATGACATCATATTTGTTAGCAGGACGAATGATTCCACGCATCTGAAGGACGATGCGAGCTAGAAGCCACAAAACAACAAATGATGTGTTTTCTCGTTTGTTCTTGGTAGGGATCATCCCAATGTTCACTACCAGGAGTGTCAAGTGTGCACTGAGTGAACTTGAGGACATCTGTCTCTTCTCATTGTACAGTGATGTCTTGCGTGTTCTCAACCGCAACGATAACTTAAGCAACCATCTGCAGCTTCTTTGATGTTTCCGCCAGATTTGTAATTTCGGTTCAGTGGTTTCGAACCTAACCGATTACTGAGTTTCTATGCTTCCTCTTACCGAGTTAAAAACCGAAACTAAACCGAATTGACCAAACTTTGGTTTGCGTCAGTCCAAATGTTCAGGTTAGTTTTGCTTTTCATTGCTTTCTCGTGCCATTCTCTAAAAGATTCTGTATTTTAACAGCCTTGAGCCTCTTGTCTTATTCTTACTTTTTGGGTGAATAAACTAAAAATAAACGAAAGTATCAAATTTTTAGCCTTCATCTCAATATCGCATTTAAAGATTAATTGTTATACGCCTGTGTTACATGGTTCTTGTGTAACGAATTACGAAATTGATATTGGAATACATGTTTTTTTGTTTGACAAAATTGATGGCTCTTTGTCAATACTTGCATCAAAAACTATACTATTATTTAAAATAACATGTCATTTTAGTATCAGAGAATTCAGAAACGCCCAAACTAATTAATTAAGAGAAAAAAAAAAACATTAACTTTTTTCAAAAAAAAAACTCAACAGTCAAAGAAACTGTTGGCATTTTTAGTCATTTACTTTAAAAGCGTCAGAGCCGTTACCGCTCACCATGATTATCATCAATCTCCACCGCCACAACTTCACCGTGGTCGCCAATCTCCGCCGGTACCGCAATCCACAAATCCAACGGCGTACATTCAATCTTATGCTTGGCTCTCCAATCCAACGCCTGACAACCACGTGAGCAATAATTAACCTTCCCACAAACAGAACATCGCCGGAACTCATGAGCCCGAGTCTCCGGTCTCCCACAACCACCATGCGAACACATCCTTAACCCTTCCGCTAAATCAACCCGACCCGAACTAAACCAATCCTTCAAAAACCGGTTAACCGGATGAATCTCCTGAACCGGAACCACGCTTAAATCAGTAAAGATCTCGTCTCCAGATTTCAGAGAGAGGTAAGAGCGAAGAGAACACGCGAGCTCACGTGCGTTAGCTTGAATCAAAAGACGACGACCTTCGGAGACGTCACGAGGAACACCGTAACCGTCTTGAAGACAGTGACCAAGCTCTCGTAACGCATCGACGTGGCCTAAATAAGCAGAGCGTGCACAAAGAGCAACGCCGGCGCGGAGATTCTTATCGGTTTTTGAACCGCCGCTTCCGTTAAACTGAATCACAGATAATGAATAAAGCGCCGGCGCGTGAGATTTAATCGCGGCTTTAGCCATTAAAGACGCACCGCTCACTGGATTTTGAAGACAGTAAAATCGGATCTGAAGAAGAAGAAGAAAAACAAAATCAGATTTGAGAAGAGAATCACAAAAATCGAAACGGAGATTTTGAAGGTAGCGAACGAACCATTCCGAGAGCGTAATAAGCGTCGATGTTTCCGGCATTAACACAGAGTTTGAGGAATTTATGAGAAGAATCTGACCATTTCTCCGCCGTGACGGCTAGGGTTTGAGGACCGGCTTTTGATAAAACCAGAGGATGTAACGCTAACCGATTCAATCTCTTGCATCTGTAATACGACAAAAGAGAGGCTGTGTCAAGAATTAGTTTCGGAGATCGAGAAAATGCATTCGCCGGAGCAGAGACTTACGTAGAGAGAACGGTGAGGAAATCGGAAGGAGAAGAAGCGGAGGAAGCGAGTTTACGGAGGATAGAGATGATGAGATCGTCAGGTAAGTCATCGAAATGGTTATGGTTATGGTTCTTCTCTAACCTCTGTTTTTTGTTGCGATGCGTCATCGGAAGAAGAAGAAGAAGATTAATTATTGTTGGTTTTGTGTGTTGAGAGATTTGAGATGAGAGAGTGGAGAGAAAATCTGGAGAAAGGAGATGGTGTGTACATTTATAGACACACACACACTCGTGATTAAGAAAACTGCTTTTGGCTTCAATGGCGTCGTGGCTCTTTCTTTCTCGTTCCCTTTTTTTTTTTTTAAACACATTAGGTCAAAGCCTTAAAAGGGTAATAGCGTAATTACCTTCTTCATTTTTTCCCCTTTTACCGTCGACTATTTTAACCACCATGATTTTTTTTGTCAATCGAAGGACCAAATAGATTTTTTACCATAATTTACATTTGTTTGAAACTGAGGGAAGATATTATAGCAAGGATTGGGATCAATTGTAATACATTGACTAAGAATTAAATAGAATAGAGTATCTTTATGAAGAAAATAATTAATACTAGAATAATAACAACATGGGTAAAAAGATAAATAGTCAAAATTTACTGATTATTAAAACTCGTTATAATTACTTCTTATCGTACAAGAGGTTTGTAAAAAAATCCACTTGTTTTTAATTTTCAAACTATATGATAACTTTACTATAAAGTTTAGATATTACCTATTAAAGTATTTTAAGAAATATATTAAAAACATATAATGTATAATGATAAATAGATAAACATGAATTTTAATGATATTTAAAAAAAAAGATTTATAAAAATTTAATAACCTTTATTCAATAATTTTTAAAAAGTAACTCACTTTCATGTAAAGATATTTTTCTTGATATTTTTAATTTTTATTTATTGATAAACATAAAATATTATCTTGTAAATTATATTTTATCGACAAATAATATCGTATTTGTAGACATCATCGAAAATGAGATGTAAGTCATGTTCGTTTCATAGTGGTCCTAGATCTTATTTACTTTGTAAACTTAAGTTCATTGAAATGTTTTAATAATCAATTTTGTCCGATTCATAGTTATTGGTTGTAGCTAGTGACGAAAGATCGCTTGTTAATAACTTTTCATAATTTAAAACGATAAAGTTTAGCGTTTAAAGTTTTCAGTCGCTAATAGTTTAAACTTATCGTTTTCAGTCGCTAACTTTTGTAAATGTGTCAAATATGGAGTATTTTCTGTACAGTACTTAGTACATGAAAAAAAAAAGAGAATAAAATTACAGAATAAAAAAATAAAAGACTATTATCTTAGTTTCTAGATGCATTTTGAAGATTTTACAAACAAAAGATAGAATTAATTACATGCTAACAATTAAGTTTATGTTTCGTAATACAGTATAAGTTTATGATTCCGTTGTGCAACCGCGATTAAGTTCATCTTATCACACGATCAAATCGCAAAGCCATTAAGAACATAACCGATGATCAGTGTGGATGCGAACATTTTCCCTAATAATGGTTTAATTAAAAAAAGGTAGAGTGTTATATATGTGTGACTGACTTTGGTCAAAATCAAAATATTACATCCCACGACATGGCTTTGGAAAGAAAATATCAATAAGCAAAGATGAAGAGGGACACATTAGTACGGAAGAGAAAGAAAAAAAAATCATGTGGCCGTCACATACGAACACATATGGTTGGCCATCGTTTAATTGTAAGCAAAGTTACTAAACACGTTTTCATTTGTTATTCTTTTGTGTATATTTTTGGAGTGAACTTGTAGAAAAGGGCACCCTAATCATTACATATTGGTGTAGACTAAGAAAACAATATAAGCCTTTCACTTATAAGGTTATCTCTTCAGATAAGCATATGGAAATATAATAATGTATATTTCTTATAAATAGTGAATAGTTAGTCAAACTTTTTTTTTTGTTGGATCTATATATATTAGTCAAAGTTAAGGATGCAAATAGTCGATGGATTAGGACACAAACCTCATGTTTATAATGCTAAATATAGCATATTCATAACTTCATTTGACTATCAAATAAGAAGAATTGATACACTTTTTTAAAAAAAAAATTCTTAATAAGATATCAAATTAATACACTCGTTAGCTACTTTAGTATGTCTTAGTCCGGAATCAACATGTACTAATATTGATAAGTGACACAATTTTTAGATATTTATTTTGTTTGGTGTGTATTTAATGGAACATCATCCTTATCTAGATACACCAAGCATGCATCCCCAATAAGAACACGCATAGTCCAAGTTGAGAGACAAGCAGGGGAAAAAGAGTTTTGCAATACAAGTTACCAATCAGCTAAGTAAGATACTTTATTTTGTTTTTGTAGGACCATTGATAAGCAACAAAGTATTACAATATATTCGTGTTCTAACATTAATAATAGTAATAAGAATAATCATAAGAATAAGATATTTATTTGACAAAGAAAACAAGAAGAAGATATTTTATAAAATAGATTGATATGAAAATAGAAGGAATGAGCAGGTTTTTAGATTGCATGTGGATAAGATTTCGAAGGATGAAGATTGAAGATTGGAGTTGGTGGAAGACTCATCCTTTTCACCACCACCATGAACCATACAAGCCCAAAACTAAAATGATTTATTTTTTAAAAACATAGAAATAAATATGAATATAAATCTCTTTATTTTCTTTTGGGGGTCGACGAGTTTGGTTGATAATGAGTGTCGCATTTTGTTCCCACAACTGTACCATTTGCATGCCATCATCATCTTTTGTTCAAACTCTTTTTTTCTATTTAGTAGAATCAATTAATTATATACATAAAAAGGTTTGCTTGCAAGAATTGCAATGAACATATATAATTTAATGTGGGATCTACTTGGGTTTAGTTCGCTGAGTATCAACGATACACATTAATGTTTTTAAAATGGATTAAACGCTTATTTATATTGTAATCATAATTACTTGAAGAGCACCAGTAAACAGTACATGGATCTATCCGACTATGTATTTCCTTCACATTTTGCCTAGTTAACATATTTTCCATTGGAAATAAAGATTCAAGAGTTATTTAATGTCAACCACTAAAAACCAATTTGGAAGAGGGAAGGTTGTGAGAAGTGGGAGCCAATAAATTTTGTTTTGACCATCTCTATTCCTAAACATTATACTACTAAGCAAACAATTATCCTACAATGTAAAATTACGTGGAATGGTATATAAAGGCCAATTTATTCACAAAATGAGGGTGTACACATGTTATGAGATCTACACACGTTATGAGATAAAAGCCACATCAAGATTTGCAAGTATCTTAATATTAACAAAAGGATAACATCAAAGAGTATCCACCAATTATCTGAATCCCAAATCCCAGTATTCCCTTTTAAAATGGAGTGTGGAGGTCTCGAATGCTCAATTTAATTACTAAAAAATAAACTGATAAAATTGATGACGTCCAAAAGATGTGTAAGACATCCGCGAGTTTTCTATAGTTGTAACAAAACTTGTCGTTAGATGTCTCTTTTGAACAACATTTCTAACTTAATGATAATTCACATCAACATTTCTAAAATGGAGTGCATTCGTAGTCAACCGGCTTAACGGCTATTTGAATCGCAAAAAAAAAAAACCCGGCTAAACCACATCAAAATTTTATGGCAATGACTTTATCCACAGGATTTTACTATTTGTAAAACAAATTCTGCCCAATTCATCTCACTTTCAACCAAAAAAGGTTTAAAGTAGTATAATTTATTACTCTACTTTTTATTGGCTATTTTTTTTTGGTTGGAAGTTTTCAGCCTTATATATTTGATTTTATATTTTTCTGCTCTTTTCTATTTTTTGCTTTCCACTTTTTTTACTCTATGTTTCCACCAATCAGACCCTATATATAGCAGCCATGGCTATTCAAATTTAACATAAAAATGAGATACGGTGTAAAAGCGGATAATCTAGCACGAAAAATTCGTACAGAACCGTTTCATATCACATATGTAAACAACATTCTTTAGAAATGGCTCTTTTAAGTTTTAATTAATTTCGGATGACAAAAAAAAAATGAGATACGGTTTTACTTCTTTGCTTTCCAGGAGATAATCATGAACGAGCAAGAAAAAGATGTGTTAGTAAACAAGTGGCTTAATTAGAATGACATAAAAAGGACGGAGAAAGATCAGAAGTCGAACTTAGCAAGTGTTCTTGGCCCAAAAATACTTTGAGATAGTAAAATGTTGTGATTCAAAATAAAATCAATTGTATCTTGTGCTAAACCATAATTTTGTTTAGTAGAAAGATCAGCCACTTTTTTTTTTTTTTTTTGTCAACCACACATTAATTAATAAATAATTCCTTGATTGGTTGCCCAATTAGGAGGAGAAGAGTTTACAAAAGTAACTTCAGAAAATAAAAGTCTAGAAGAACGGGCTAAGCAGTCCGCTTGAACATTACATAAACGAGAAATAAGAGAAAGCGAGAAGAAAGGGAAAGAGACACGGAGAAAACCAAACTCGTCTAGAAGATTGGAGAAAGCAGGCCATTCATCCGGTGACTGTATCATCGAGACTAACTCCGAGCAGTCTGATTCAAACACCTGACAATCGATCCCTCTTGAAAGGATATTCTTCATAGCCCAAATTAAAGCTTCCATCTCCGAGTGAAGAGGGGAGGGACACCTCCGAAGGCACTTTGCACCGAGCAGTATCGTTTGATCATTTCCTTGAAAACACCACCATCCTATACCCATTGTTGGATCTGAATTTTTCCAAGAACCATCAATCCGACATCTTATAGATTGAACCGGTCGTTCCAAAGTTTCCTTAGTAGAACTAGTTTTGATCGGATCCAACTGAGCTTCTTCCCACATTAATTTTTCACTCAAAGCATGATTTAAAATATCTCTGGGTTCAGATTGTAATCCCTTGAAAACCTTTTTATTCCTATCTTTCCAGATGAACCACAAAATCCAAGCATAACTGAAAGTTTTCTCTCCCCCATCTAGATTAGATGGTAACCTCCAATAAAGATAATCTAGATTTGAGAATTCCGAGGTTAGAGGAAAACTACCTATTGCCGTAGGTATATCGGATAATTCCCATATTTTCTGAGAATGAGTGCACTCAAATAAAGCATGGTTTATTGTTTCCTCTGCCATCTCACACCTTTTACAGAGAAAGTCACATTGGATCCCTCGATGTGCTAATTTTTAAGTAACTGCTAGAGATCCCGTAGCAATTTGCCATAAGAAATGTTTTAGTTTTGGAGGGGCTTTGACTTTCTAAGCTTGTGCTTGTAAGATCAGCCACTTTAGCTTCTTGTAAACAACATTCGGAGATGATGTCAAGCACGTACTTAATTTTTGACACAAATAAATGACAGCCATGCTTCTTGTTACTTCCAAGCTTAGAATATAGTTCAAAGCTTGGAAGTAGTAATATGTGTTTATATATGTACACAATTCCTAATGATCAACACCGATGGCTTTGCATTAACAGTAGTAAAAATTGCAAAGCTCCTTACAAGTGTTGGATCTTTTAAAATTTACTCTAAAAATTTTGTTATAACGAAATATTGGTCCATTACTAAAAAATTCGTGTGCATGGAACTAAAATTCAAATCTTTGTGATTAGAAACAATAGTATCTTGAATCAACAACGATAACTTGTGATTGTCGTTTGCATAATTTCATTTATACACTCTTAATGATTCCGCACACAGTTTTATCCTGTCTCCGGGTGACCACCAAGCGTCAATATGAGTTTCTATCTGTCGATATAATTATCTAAGCATTACGTAGATACACGAACATTACAAATTAAATTAACATAAATAATTAAAGTAGAAAGGAATGTAATAATTTAAAATGTAACACAGTTCAACCAAAACGTGACGATCATAACATAACAATTATGTCATGGCGATGCTTTGTATTTGTACGTCTGTCACAGACCAACATGTGTTATTTTAACTCCTAAGTTTTGAAAGTATAGGTATTTTAGGTATTTAATATAGTTATTATAATCATGATGCTAGCTATTCGAAGTCATTCGCCATGTACACAAGCAAACTTAAGTTCTGAAATGACACATACAATTTTTTTAATGTTGAAAAATCTTTCAGGAGTTTGGTAAGTTAGCACCCACAATATTGTTATTAAATTAGAGTATCACTACAAATTTCTTACATATTTGAAATAGTCTGAGACACAGTTTAATAAACAATCATAATTTTTCACTCAATGATATAAACAATTTGAACCAAAACGTACGCATAAATAAAATTACTAATCAAATGTATATATATGACTCGACCGGTTCTAAATCGTTTTGATAAATTTTGTGTGTTTGAACTCAAAACTAAAACTATATAGTAGTGAATGATTTGTTTCATGTTCTACATATTAGCTTATTAACCATTAGTTTCGAAGTAAAATACTTAAAATCGTATATATAACTATATATTCATAAGTAGAGGGAGAGAGGATATATAGTGAAGAGGTCAAAATGGTAGAGAAGTTTCTTTTGATCACTTCCATTAAACACCGTTAAGAAATGCAAGACGAGTCACATGTGAGCAATGTCCAACATCGCACGAAACAACAATGACTATGATCTTTTAATATATACATCTTATGATATTTGCCGATGATTTATTGGTATAGTTTTTTCTTTGGTTATTTTACAGCGAAAATTTAAGACTTCTTCCAATCAATAATCAATTCTAAGCCAACCAGCTTATCTAAACCACTTAGACATGCTTTCTAGTACTACTATATGTAGGTTTGTATAAAAATGGCCACAATAGCCAAAAACTTCGTCATTCAGTTTTCTTGTAGCAATTAATTATTGCATCTTAGATTTTTAGTTAACTTTATGAGATGCTATAAAGTATAAACTAGAGGCTTCTCTATGTCGACTTAATTTCATGGACCGGCT
Source organism: Arabidopsis arenosa (assembly GCA_905216605.1). Lineage (NCBI taxonomy): Eukaryota > Viridiplantae > Streptophyta > Magnoliopsida > Brassicales > Brassicaceae > Arabidopsis > Arabidopsis arenosa. The sequence goes on from LR999458.1 coordinate 8,014,470, forward strand.
AAAAAGTCTCAAAAACAAACGAAAAAGTTCCAAACAAAAGAAAATAAAGAAAGAAGATGTTGGAGCAATTGAGAAATTATATGATGACATGATGAGATTCCAAAGTTAAGTTGCCACATGCTTCATCATGAATTTAGGGAGTTTCACCAAAAGGAGTCAAGAAAATTAATTGAAGAGAGAATTGCTGCATGTTCAAGATTTACCAATAAAGACATTTTTAAAAAAGAGAAAAATAATAAAGAAAAAGAAGAAGGCATGTTAGGGAAAATGCTTGGCCTCCTTTAGGCAAACCGTTCATGTGTTTCGTTGTGTGTTAATTTATTTTGTACCAAAATATGTTTGTTAGTTTGGACTCCAAACACACGCAATGTATATGTTGAGAGTCTATGATTCTTAGTTTCATACCTTATACCAATAGCTCACTACGGCCGTGACTCACATTTTAGGGCCCTAGGCAAATTTTCCCCTTTTTCTTTTTTACTTATCTAAACTCTAATTTGGATGAACATTTATGTATATAAAATAGAAGTTTTTGGAAGTTAAAATCAGTTTAAAGGTGAACCTGAAACTATACCACTTATATTCCCAAAGTTCTTTTGGTTTTAGAGATTATATCCACTTGAAAGTGTTCTCTAGCTATTCTCTAGCTGTCTAAAGTTAAAGTTTTTGGTGGTCTTTGTAATTCCTTAATGGCTACTTTTGTGGTTCATGTATTTTTCATACATAGCAGAAAATTACATTTTTGTTTCTATCATGGTGTTCTGATATTGTGTGGAAGATTTTATGTTAGTGATATTAATTCAAGATCTGAGTAAGCACTTCATATTAAATGATAAATTGGTAAATAGAAATAGATACTGTAGTGTTAATGACCACACAACACACAAATGATACAGTAGTGTTTCTAGTTGCGACATATGAATCTAGAATCTAACAATGTAAGAGAGTTGTGCCTCTCTATGCAATTGGGAAACTTAAGACATCAAAGATTCTAGATGTCCATCAAGGGAATCATAGAGAGTTTACTGGGCCCAATTGGCCCACTTACCCAACTTGGGGAGACTGTTATAGCTTTGGATGCAAAAGAGAGAACACAACAATCTGGACTATGAAATACTCGGCCACAGCTTTCTAAATTAGTTTGCTCTACATTCAAAACACGTCCGATTTTTCAATTGTGAACAAAAAAAGAACCAAAAAAACCATTGAAACAAATGAAATTCGAGTACACAAAACACAGAACTGACTTGTGCCTTTCTCTTGAAACAAGAAAGCCTCTAAATCTTCCTTTCTCAAAACACAGAACTGACTTGTGTATCCTTTGCTTTCTGCAAACACACCAACAAAAAAAGGCTTATAAGAGTAGGTCCAAAATCAAAAGCAAACAAGAATTTTCACATCATGTAGTAGAAGAACGCAAATATATTCCTCAACCATCTTCCCATGAAAGGCAAATGCTCAAGCACAAATCTCTTACACTATCAGATTCAAGACTCGTATATACATAAATCTGCAACCAAACAATAACAGTTTCTATCTATTTACAAATTCTCATTGACCTTGAAGTGCTTCAGACTCAATCTTAAGCTTCCACACGATTCTTTTCAAGACCGAAATAAGAACACCATGACAGAAACATATATACAAGAACCAAAAAGTAGCAACTAAAGAAATTACAGAGAATAATTATTGACTGTGCTATGCAAAGGCCTACACTTGGAAGTAAAACAATTCGACTTTCTAAGTCTAAGGCTAGTTTTCAGAGACTCTTATTCTCCTTACAACAATCAAACACAAGAACTGACATCTACACGAACCATTATGAAGAATTCCATCAATGCACAAAATCACCATCATCTACATCAACATCATTCACATAAGGAGCTAGAATTAAAATCGAGGAATTTACCTAAGTGGCACCGACGATGATGTTGTTGATCGGAATAAAGATTAGCTTCACAAAGAACCCAACGAATCCCATTACCACAAACCCAATCGCGGTACGAACTGCAACTTTCGTGAATTCTACAAAACCAAAACAACGCAAAATTCAAACCATATTCACCAATACACAGATCGGAATAATCGAAACCACAGATCCAACAAATCGAAGGAAGAAACGGTGAAGATATATAAATTACCTTTGCGATCGGGCTTGTGGCAACGCTTAACGAGACGAATACTATCCTTAGCAAAATCTCTGAGAGGATCAACGACGGAATCAATGGCGTCCATGGCGGCGATCTTTAGCTTCGATTCGAATGATCTGAAAATTGGAAATTGAATCTCAACTGAGTTTCTCTATTATTTTTGGTTTCTTTCTTAAAATCGGAGGAGACGATGAAAGAACGTCACAACGACCAATCACAAGACGAGCTTTTATGACACGTCGGATAAGTTTAACACGTCAGCTTTGTAATGGGCTCGTAATCAATTTATGGCCCAGATGGCCAGATCCATTACTGGCAAAGCAACCATTCGACTGATCTCTGTCTCTTTTCTCGGTACTTTTATCGTTCAAACTTCCTCAACAAAATGGTCTTCTTTCAAATATGGATTTTATATTTATTTGTGTTCAATTAGATTTTATAACTATGGTCACGACTGGCCCGTACTATTTTGATCGCTAAAGCTAAACAAAAAAAATTAAGCCGATTAACAAAACTATTTATTAAAAAAAACACAAAAAGGCTTGGGCTTTCGGTTATCCGTTCGGTTATCGGTTAGATCCATTCAGTTTCGGTTCTTTCGGTTATAAAATTTAGTATCCATTCGGATATTTTGAAATTTCGGTTCGGTTTCGGTTCGGTTCCGGTTTTTTCGGTTTTAAAATTTAGTATCCATTCGATTATTTTGCTTAGGATATTTTTAGATATTTCGGTTATTTTTGAGTATTTTCGGATATTTTTAGATATATATTTCGGTTATTTTGGAATATTTATGGATATTTTTGGATGTTTCGGTTATTTTTGAGTATTTTCAGATATTTTTGGATATATTTCGGATTTTTTGGATATATTTTTGATTTTTTGGTCTATAAATAATTAATTATTTTGAAAATATAATTGTATTTCGGGTATTTCGGTTCGGTACCGATTCGGTTACGGTTATTTCGATTATAAAATTTAGGGGGTGTTATTGATTTATTAATTTGTAAATCCATATAGGATTTGGAATTCTCTATTAATTATGGAATCAAAATATATGGATTTTGAAATAACATGTGTTTACCCATGGATTTCAATCCTTCTATTTTTCTCTTTCAATTCCATACAAATCCATTTAAAACATAATTTGGATTCTCAAATCCAAAAACAAATGACTAAACGAATAACATCTGATTTTAACTAGTAATTCTAAATCATAGAACCAATAACACATGATTTTAATTAGGATTTTAAAATCAATGATTGAATAACAAATGATTTTTGTTTGGATTTTTAATTTCTTATAAATCTATGAACCAATAACCCCTCCTTAGTATCCATTTGGTTATTTTTAAATTTTCGGTTCGGTTCGATTTTTTTGCTTTGGTTTCGGTTTGGTACATTCGGTTTGGTTTATTTGCTCAGGCCTATTTACATGTCAATAATGATTGCCCAAAATTTATGATATATATTTTCATGCCTAAAGCACCAACTTTAGCAATGGGTTGAACCTGACTTTTTTATGTTTTGGATTACAAATCTAAATAGGCTTCGTTTAAAGACTATGTTTTGTAGCAACCAAAATTCGGTTTTTTCTTCAAATATTCAACGTCTTTACCCTTATTTTGTTTAGGAATATATATGTTCTAAATATTTTTTTTTTTTTGGTAGAATATATGTTCTAAATATTTTATGCTTAACAAACTTCCCCTCACTCTCCACTTGCACAATAAACATCATAATATTAACAAAAGAAAAAATTCATAACTCAAAAAAATATTCAAAATCTCTTGAAAGCGGTTACAAATTCTAAAATCCAAACCTCCTTTATTTATGGTTTTTGGCCACCCTTTTCATAAAAAAAACAGATTTATTGATTCTAAAAAAGTAAATAGTTTAAGATTTTTTTCTATCTACTCACTCTTTTCATAAGAAGAAAGATTTATTGCTTCTAAAAAAAGTAAATAGCCTAAGATTTTTTTCTATCTATAAGATTACGAAGTGGAAATATTTGGTTTTATTATTTGGCTCCTAATTGTCGTTACGATCAATGTCTGTTTTAAGTCATGTGTCACACTTGTTATCCACATCGATTTTCAAGGGGATAAAGTTCACTATGTAATGTGACCATTTAAGCGGTCTGAACCGAATTAGCTTAACGGATGAAATAATTTAAACGCGTTGAACACTCTAACTCAGGTTAAATCTATTTCTTGTAAATATCATAGACATTATCATGTGATGGTGTATTTGATTTTAGAAAATAGAGAATAGGAAAAATAAGATGTGTGTCATTATCAAAACAGCATATTAATCTACTTCACCATTGATTTTCTTCTCAAAACAGCATATCAAGCCATCCGCATATTTGAATATATGGTTGGCGCGCGAAAGTTTGTTGAATATCAAGGTTACAATTGAAAGATCCAAGGATTTCTTCTAAAGAAGATATATTTACACATTAGATGTTGTTCTTATTTTGAAAAAAAAAATACTGTGAAAAACAACTCATGCCAAATTTAGAAAACTTTAATAAAATATCAGCGGTTTAGACGCTAAATTCCGTTCCTAATAAAAGCGGAATAGAATTTTCGCGCGAAAATCCATTTTAAAATCAAATGATGGAAAATTTCTGAAAAAAGTTTTGGGTTTCAAAAAGATTTTGGTGATTCTTTGGCATAAAGATTTTGGTGATTCTTTGGCATAATTTAATCTAAAGCAAACAAAAAATAAGATTTAACTAAAATTCCATTGTCTTCCATACATTTATTTCATCAATAAACACATGAAAGACTAAACATAACATCAACAACAACAAAACACATGACATAAACGAAAACAAAACATCACAACAACAACAACATGAGTCGATAGAGATACAAATTCTCACAAAAACATTACAACAAAAACTTTTCAATTCCCGCCGCTGCTTCCTCCAATTTCCCCAGCTGCCTCCTCTCCGTCATTAGGCACCGCCGGGCACTCCTGCATCTGCGGCGGTGGCACGTACGTACCATTACAACCAAACACCGGATGTCCTATCACCATTCCCGGCGGAAGTACTTCACCCTCAGGATGTGGCATGGGCACGGGATAAGCGGTAACGACGGACGGGTCTCTTGGGACAACGTCGCCAAGGAAGGTAAATTTCAAATCACGAGTCACTGCGGCCGAGATATCCGATCTCTTGAGCGTTTCGCGTTTGCCCTCCACGGTATGAAGCCAAGATCGCATTGTGAGATCAAGAATGAGCATCTCACAGGCCTTCGATATTAGGATGGGAGCTTCCGCAGTGACCTTTTGCACGTTCGAGTCGGACTTCATAATCTTTTTGATCCTCGCCAGTGGAAACTCATTATGTTTAACATTAGAGGCGTTTCCCACCTGCTCAATCCAATAATTCTGTGTCTGCAGTGAGTACGGTGGCGGCAGTGAATACGGCGGCGGCAGTGAATACGACGGCGATGGAAGTGGTTGCGAATACGATGGTGGCGGCAGCGGTTGCGAAGACGATGGTTGCGGCAGCTGGTGGTGGTTGTTGCCGTTGTTTTCTTCCATTTTGGCCTTTTATGTTTTTCTTGTTCACTTTCTAGGCTAGGGTTTCCATATTTAAAGGGACTAAAGCGTAGTTGGTGATTGAGTGGGCTCCGAAATCAGCCCAATTATTTTCTCAAATATAAAATTTCACTTTTATTAATATTTTGTTTTGTGAATTTGTGTTATACAATATTACTAATATGTAAAATCCCAAAATATAAAACCTCACTTTCTAGTCATTATATATTTTTGTTTACCATTACTTTTTTGATTTTATAAATTTAAAAACTTCCTTTAGGGAGAAATGTGATTAAAGCATGAGGAATGTTGTCAATGGTTTTCTGCCCCAAGATCTGAGTGTGGGATCAATCCCAACAGAAGAGATGGGAACCCTGCTATCCTCTTGTTTGATGGCTTAATTAATTGCAACTTTGGATTAGATTGGTCAAAGAAGAAACGAATAAGTGGTGCCTTGGAGTGGTTTTCTCTTACATTCGTCGGGCTTTTAACCAGGTGGTTAGTTGGGAAGATGCCAAACGGAGAAGTTTCCAATGCGCAATCGAAAGTATGTGGAGTCTCTGCATAGATAAGCTCATTTTTGATTGGAATGGAAAAGATATATGATCGATGCTAGCTGTGTTTGAAACACAATGCTTGGCCTCCTGCTTCTTTACGTTATCATTCTCGGGAGATTGCGAATCTTTTCAGCATTTCAAAGAGTGGTGGCGCTTGCTACCCAAACTATCATGTAAAAGAAGATGCAAATATGTCGATTTCGTATGGCGCGCGCGTGATCAGACTGATCATATTCTGAAGCATTAATTTAAAGTAGGAAAGGAACATGTTTCATCATTCAAAGATATCTCAATATGTAATAGCAATTCCAAATTTATGATCACAATTTGTGGAAAGATATATTTGAATAGATGGTTTTCGCGCCAAAGTTCGTTAAATATCATCACTTTAGAATTTAAAGCTCCAAAGATATTGTTCGTTTAAAGAATATCTTTTTCCGTAAGATCAACTTCATGTTCATCTTAAAATAAACTAGATCATCACCCGTACTACAGTACGGGTTGAATTTCATTTATTACAAAATTTATATATTATATAGTTATAGAATAAAATCGTGATATATTATAATAGTAAGTAAAAAATATTAATTTTTTTATGTCAGTCCATATATATAATATTAGAATGAATATATTTTTATTTTTCTGTAAGCTTCAATTATGGATATATTTTTTAAAGATATGAGAACGGAAATTAATATTATTTTCAAAAAAAATAATATTGTTTGAACAATGAGTTAATTTATGTTAACAACCACAAAATGAGAGTGAATATAATTTAGTTAGATCAAAAATCAAAATATCATAAATGAAAACGTAGATTATTTTGAATTAGTTAGTTAGCTATTATTTTGAATTAATTTAGGAAATTATTTTTTCAAATTCTAATTTATTGGTTGTTGAAATAGAGATTTGTTTGAGCTAATTACGGAATTTACCAATTATTCACATAATCGAATATGTTATGAACATATATTTGGTATATAATAATACCAAATTCGATCCGTGTGGAGTCTATATTTTCATTTTACAATCCCTATGAAAATATTGTGGCACAATCTATTATTCATTATTTCCAAAATTGCTTGCAGAATTAAATTTTCAAATATTTAGAAGTGTCAAACCTTATTTAACTCATCTCATCATAAAATCTTAAAATGTCGTCTATTATAAGGATCATAACTTTCTATCATATAATACATTACTTTTAACCCGCCGCCTACTATAAATATATTAAACATATCTTTTTAGAAAATCAAATTAGTATTTATAATTTTTTTTATCTTTTTAATCTATTAAATATTTATGATATTCTTTAATATATTAAATTAAACTTTTTTTAAATGTTCCAAATTAAAATATTTAAAATTTTTATTGTAGTATGTAAAATTATGAATTTAAAAATATATATATATATATGAAATTAAATATAAATATTCAAATAGTTATAAGGATCATAACTCATTTCATCATATAATACATTATATTTAACGCGCCGCCTATTATAAATATTTGTTTCAAAAAATCAAATTAGAGTATTTATATTTCTTAACTTTTTGATCTATTAAGTATTGATGATATTAAAAAAGGAATATATTACTCAAATATGAATTTTTGACCCGTTAAATTTGTTTTTTCATACATTGAACAATTTATATTCGTTTTTAAAAATTCAAATCTTTGTATATGCGGAAAAAAATTACTTTTTTTTTTATTATGTAGATGATTTAATAATTTATTTATTTTATAGAAATAGAATAATATAAAGATGAGAGGTGAAGTATAATGATTAATAACAAATTAATTTGATAAGTTAGATATCAAATCTTATATGTTCATTTTGATTGGTCATTCTTTTTTAAAAAATTAATAATAGATTTTCGTTTTTATAATTAAATTAAATTAATTAACTTGCATAAAATAGTATTTGACTTGTTTATCCTTAATGAGTTGAATTAATTTACTCTATAAAATTTTATTTCTAATGGCATTCTTAAGTAAATTCTTACAAAAGGGAAGGTTAGTTAAGGGTATCTTATAAAGTGTACTCCCCAAATAATAGTATAGGATTACTACTATCTGCTGGGCCGGCCCAACATAATTTGTTGGCTAATGAAATTTTTTTTATAATTTTTATAAAACAAATGAATTTTTTACCAAAAAATAAGTAATTAAGTTCGAAATGGCAATGGATATTCATGGACTTTATCAATTTACCCCAAGTTTCGATCTTAAAAGAAATAACTACTATCTTTTAGGCTGACCCAACATAATTTACTGGCTAAGGAAAAAAAGAAATTTAATGTTCAGTTGAAATTTTTGTTACCCGAAATTTAAGTAATTAAGGATCGAAATCGCCACCTAAAAATTGATATTCATGGACTTTTACCAGTTGATCACAACAGCTTTTTCTGAACTAATGCCCTTATATTAATTTATAGAGTTCAATTATCTAAAATCTTTGTTTTGTGGGCTTTAGTCAAGGGTCGGGCCTGTTTACCTAAACCAACGAATCGGGCCAAATCTAGAAAACAAAACAACGATGAATTGAACATTTGGTGCGAAAGTTAATTAGTTCAATAAGGCAATCAAACCAGATTATTGTTGACTCCTATTGGAGTTGTTGAAGACATTTATGCATAGAGCTTGTGATGATAGTCAAAGTATTTGCTTCTTTGGCTTCTTACATTGTTTCCCATATTCAAATGGTCTCTCTTTTTTATTCCGTCAAAAGTGATCTTTATTTATCTGAAAAATAGTCAATACAAAGCTGTTCACTCATCCAAGCCAGGAGATTTTGTGAATCAGAATAGAAATCATGGAAAATACAACCAAATTTTTCTAGATTATATGGGCTACTAGCAAAATGTAAATATCACATAAAATGCAATGACTGAAGACTCCAAAAGACAATCAAATTCTCACAAAAGCGGTTACAAGTCTATAGAAAATAACATTTCGCCTTCCACACATTGTTCACCATTTCGAAACCATATTAACATGAAAGCGAATCAGACAAATTAAAAAAAAAACTAATAAACTCCACGAAATTTCAAATTCCCACATTGTCGGTTACAAACCCTAAATCAACACTTCAATTTCCGCCGCCGTTTCCTTCATTATCCTCACCCTCATCCTCCCCATCACCAGCCGCTGCCGGCCACGCCTGCGGTGGCGCGTACATTCCACTACCAGCCACCGGAGTTCCCATCACCACTCCCGGTGGATAATAATATTGCGGTACTCCTCCACCGTCAGGATGTGGCATAGCCACAAAGCCAGGATCAGCCGTGGCGATTCCATCGTCCTTGGGGACAACATCAAGCAGAAAATCATAGGTGAAAGAGCTAGCCACTGCATTAGAAATATCCGATTTCTGAAGCGTGTGGCGTTTGTTCTCTTCCGCATTGAGCCACGACCGCATCGTGAGATCAACGATGAACATTTCGCAAGCCTTTGCGAACAGGATCGGAGCCTCCGCGGAGACCATGTGGACATCTGGATCAGCCTTCATTATCTTTTTTATTCGAGTCAATGGAAGCTGACGGTTTTTGAAATCCGAGACGGTTTCCATTTGCTCGATCCAGTAATTACGTAACTGAGGGTTGGATGATGCCATCGGCGGTAGCTGCGAGTACGACGGTGGTGGGTGGTGGTTGCCGCTGCTCATATTGTCGCCGTTGTTGTTGTTGTTCTCCATTTACAATTTCTAGGGATTTGGAGGTTGGAAGTGAGGTTTTTATCGGAGGGTTGGCATATATTTAAAGGAAACCTAAAAGCGTAGATGGGCTTTAAAGTAGTCAATATATCTCAAATGTGAATCTTTACAATTTTTTTTTTTTAATTTTTTTTCATTAGACGTATTTAATATTATGATTTAGGTGTGTTACTGGTTAGTGAAAGTTTTTTTTGTTTACTACCCAAATTAAGGTGAGAAATTTGATTTTCTATAAAATTGAAAGGGAAGATTTTGCTAAGATTTATTTTCATATAGTGTGACACGAAAATGAAAGTCCACATTTTTTTTTCCAAAGATTTCACACATTTATTTTTTTCTATTTGTATAGTGCTACACATATGGGATTTTACACCGTTTTAGGTAAAAAATCCACACATTTGATATTTTTATTCTACATGTTTAATAATACAAGGAAATAAATCTTAGTGTAGCCACGGGTGTGAATTTTTTTTTTTATAAAATTAAATTAAAAAGATGTATTAAAAAGCAAATAATAGAATAGAAAAAATTTAAAAAATTTATGTCAAAGCATATGAAATTTTATTTGTTAATAGGATTAAATGTTGTATTATATTTATTTATGTGGGAAAAATGTTTTCTTAATAAAAGATTAGATAATATTGTAAGGTATAAAAAAAATGTTGAGATATAAATATATATAAAATTGGGCCATGTTGGGTTCAATTTTAAAGTTGCAAAATAAAAAATAGGCCTAATATTTAAGTAATCATCTTTGATTGTGTTTTAATAAGCATAAATGATTTAAAAAAATTTAAAAAAATGTTTTCGAAAAAAAAAAAGACAAAAAAGCAAACGACCAAATTGCTTGCTTCGTTTCCGATTTCTGATAACGGAGAGAAGTCGGCATCCTTGTAATAAACATCTTTCGACGATTTTGATTTCTAATTCTTCTTAATTGAGCTTCCCAGATTGATAACTGCATGCAATTTCATTCCTCTCAATCAATTTCGGAATTGAAGAAATCAAGAACTATAGTTCATCGATTATGTTCCAGATGAGTGGAATTAGAAATTCGGCTTAAAGGTACATCGAATTCTCAGGTTTAATCGTATCTATTATAAAAAATCGATGAATATTGTTCTTCAATTGATTAGTGATTGAATCGTTATGTTGTAAGGAATTGAACAAATTATAGAGACAATTTGTAAATCGTGGATTCAAAATAATATAATTCAATATGAAAAATCTTGATTGAAGCTCATCGAACCAATGTGTTTTTACATTGGTTCAAATATAGATTATAAACCATATGCTTTGCAATCTTAATTTTTTTCAGATTCAACAATTGATATCAATTAAGGATCAAGCTTGATAAATTACATCTCTAATCTGAATATAAAATTATATGCAGGTTTTTGGTACAGACATGTACATGGAGAAAGAGTAAATCAATCTAATGAAGACAATCTAACCAAAAATTATGAGACGGCATGCAATGAGCTCTGTTGAAACAGACTATTAAGGTTAGTACTGCTACCTAACTCATAAAGCTTTAGAAACATAACTCATTAAGTCTTTGATTTGATGGATTTGATTAATAATGAAATAAATGTTCAATGAATTTAAAAATTAAGCAGAGTTATAGGAAAGTTTATATAACATCAGAGTTTCAATAGAAATCTAAAGAATTAAAGAAATTTGAAATGAGTTTGTTTCCAACTCTTATTCAAGAAAAGATTAATGACTGCATCTTCTGTGTTATCGTTTAAGCACTGCTATAATGTTCAAAACCTGCAAATGACAGAAATAATAAAATTTAATTCCTAAATGCATAATTAGTTAGTTGTAATCTGCAAAAAAACATTAGACTAACTAAAATACAGAAATAAGTTATAATTAGTGGTGAAAGTTACCTGAAGGAAAAGCTATAAAATCTTCTCTTTTTCAGTACTGGCTTAACGAAGGTTTTGGAAGACTTCTTTAAAAACAACATTCATTGTTTTGGTCTGAGGTTTACCTTTCTTGTCGGTGATAAGAATCTTCAAACCTGATTTTGACGTCACTCTAGATATTGCCACATAAAGTTGCCCATGTGAAAAAACCGGCCTAGGCAAATAAAGTCCAACATTGTCTAGTGTCTGTCCTTGACTCTTGTTTATGGTCATGGCAAAAGCTACAGATAGGGGAAATTGCCTACGTCTCATTTTGAAAGGCAGTCTTGCATCTGATGGTGTTATGAGCATCCTAGGAATAAGAACAGTCTTACCAACTTTATTACCTGTAATAACTCTAGCTTCGATAACTGTATCTGCCATTTGAGTGATCTGTAGTCTTGTCCCATTGCATAAACCTTTGTTAGGATCCATGTTTCTGATCAACATGACTGGACAACCAATTTTAAGGCGCAAACAATGGTTAGGCAATCCAGAAACTCTGATACTGTTTAGAAAATCAGGAGAATAAGCTTCATTATTTGTAGAACTTGTATCAGCTGGGTCTATACTGTCAGAGCTTAGGTAGATTCTTTCTTCACCTACAGACAAAAGGAAAACAATTGTAAATAACTAATAAAGCTGATTTGAAATTAAATTAGGTAACTTAAAAATACTAACAGATGTTGATGGAAGTAGTTACCATTCACCATGTTCAACATATGCTCATTTATGGAGTTCACATCTTCATTAGTAGGACAAAGAATAGCTCTTCCTTGAAAGAACTTAGGATCATTCTCGTCCATAAAATTATTTCCATAAACAGCCTGTATAATTGAGTCGACCGGATCATGATCCTGAGTAATGAGAAACTCTTCTGGGATATCAATCTGAGCAATTCCATCATTAGGCTGAGCAATTTTACCATCCCCAACATCTAATATCCACTTTGAAAATTCCTCGATATTGCGCTTTTCATGCTCACTAATGTTTGCGAGAAGTCTCATGTTTTTTGTTAGCTCCAAAACTTTGCAATGCTCCCATATATAAGATGAATTTAATGCAGCAAAAACGATTTCCTCCCTACCAGCACCATTGATCACTGGTAATACCTGTCTGAAATCACCTCCAAAAACGATAACCTTCCCACCAAAAGGCTTGTCATCTGGATTATTCATAATATCTCTCAAAGTTCTATCCAAAGACTCAAAGCAATGCTTGCTCATCATTGGAGCTTCATCCCAAATAATAAGTTTAGCCTCTGTAACTAACTCAGCAAGATCTGTTCCACGTGAAATGTTACATGTAGACGACTCATTAGGATTTAAAGGAATTCCAAACCTTGAGTGTGCAGTTCGACCGCCATCTAATAGCAGAGCAGCAATGCCGCTAGATGCGACGTTTAAAGATATGTCTCCTTTTGATCTAATAGCAGCAGAGAGTAACTTCCAGAGAAAAGTTTTCCCAGTACCTCCGAAACCGTAAACAAAAAACACTCCGCCTTTGTCATGATTCACAGCATCCATTATCTCATCATATATCTTCTTTTGCTCTGAAGTCACCTTAGACAACCATTCTGCATGCTTTTCTTGCAAATATTGACGGTTGTACTTGCGTTCATCCAACAAAAAATGGTTGCATTTTTGTACATCTTCCGAAGAAACTTGTGGCATCTGTCTCCATCTTGTAAGTGAAGTTCCATTTTTGGTTAGCAGCCTGGCTATATCTTGTAAACAAAATTCCTTTTTTTCCTCATCACTTAGAATAAGATCTGCAAATTTAATAAAAACATAACAATGAGATAAATTATAAATAGATATTAAATCCATCATACCAATAATTCACGGTTTAAAAGGAAATTGATATCCAATTCACTCGCACAACAAAAAAAAAATGATATAAGAGAGAGACCTGGTCGTTTCCATTCATTTCTTTTTCTGCGCTCTATATCCTCTGATAGAATCTTCCAGGTTGTCTCCCACACCATCTCTGGTTTGCTTAAGCTGTCTGAAAGAAGCATGATGACAAATAGCCTACGAACATATTTTGCAGAGCACCAAAAATTGGCATCTGTAATACCCTTTATGTACTCCTTGTCATCATCTAGCAAACCTAAAGCGAAAACTGCATCCCTGAAGGTTTCGTGAACAACACCTTTCACAGTTTTGAGATCATTATAACATGTAACACCTCTGCAGATGTTTAAGAGTATTCTCAAATAATAAGCATCCTCTATTGCACGTGGAACAAAGTTAATTCTTCCAATAGCAAATCCCCTTTCTCTTGGTGAGAATTTTTTCTCTTTGCCATTCCAAGTGAACATATTTGGAATTTCTTCGTATAAAAGGTTTGTTGGATCCGGAGCTTTCTTTGTTTTTTTTTTCCGATTTGAATTGACTATTGGATTTGGAATCTTCTTGTTAAGCTGAAACCATGCCAAAAACTGTGTTGCTTCAGTACTTAATCGAGTCATAACACTCTCTGTTGTTTCACCTTTCTTGTAATAAATTGGCTGTTTTCCTTCTTCATGGAAGAAAAGTTTAACAACTGGTGTAGTCCGATGGTGTATAGGAAATTTGAAAATTCTCCACATAGCTTCGCAAGCAGATACGTACCTGTAAACAATATACAACAAATCAAGTTACAATCCATATAGTTGCCTGAATGATATATATAGCTTCTAAAGTAATGACGATAATAATGAAATAACCTGCAATCAAAATAATCTTGAACTTCGTCCTTTCCCTTGGTACCAGTAGTCTTTCCCGGATTTGGATTAGAATCAGCATTTGCAGTATCCTTGTCACGTGGCTCAACAACAAATGTGACACGGTCATGACCTTTATGAACATACTTGAACAGATACTTTATTGACCCTGATTGGTTGCACCACTCAACGTTAATGTGCGCATTATAACGAAGGGATAGCTTCTCGTTATATGGGATCACGTAACGATTATCGCACTGAAAACCATTCTTCTCAATGTAAACACCAGTGTTACGTCTTCTATAAACTGGAAACCCATCATCATCAACCCTAGTATGGTTGGTAATCTTTTTTGGAAAAAACTTAGAGCATTTACCATTAACCATACATGGTGAATTAGGAAAACCAGCACCACATGGCCCATGAATCATACAGTCTTTAACCACCTCATACAGTTCTCGTTTTTTCACCTTATCTGGAATTTCAGCAGATATTACTTTATCAATGTCTTCTGCTGTAGCAAACTTACTGGTGGCATGCATGAACAACAATATGTGCGCATGTGGAAGGCCTCTTTTCTGAAACTCAATTGTGTACATTGCTGGGAAAAAAAAAACAAAACATATAAATCATTAAACATTTAGGATATATAAATGACAGGTGCTACTAATTTAGATAACAGATTCAAATAATAAATACCTGAAACTGTCTTCCCAAGTAGCTTCTTTGTAGTTAGATCATACATTAGGTTATCTAACTTCATCTTGAATATCCTAGAAATGATGTCTGGTCTATCGTCAGGTTTCAAATTCCTCTCTTTACAGAATCTAACTATTTCAGGCCACTTTGAATTGCAAGTAAATGTTATGAAAAGATCTGGAAATCCAAAGTGTTTGCAAATAGCCATTGCATCCAAATAATTGTTGGTCATGTACCGTGGTCCCCCTGTAAAAGAAGCTGGAATCCTAAATTCTTTACCTTGATTTTCCAAATCATTGTTTCCAGCATTAGACGCATTCTGAATAGATTCTAAGTTAGAACTCCGAAACTTTGGTTGATTCTTCTTAATATATCTCAGCCTGTTTGACTCAATCATAGTGTAAGCATCAACAATGAACTGCTGAAGCAAGCGCTTGGAACGAAGTAAGACATGTTTCTCATGTTTCCTTTCTTGTAGACGGTATGCAAACCACTGTCTCATACTTACATCTTTCTGTTCCTTGTCACTGCCACGGCCATTTGTTTTAGCTTTCTTGATACCAAGAGTATAACCATTTTCCCCACGTGCGAATAACAGAGGATATTGTAGAGCAAGGTAGGATTTATGCAGTTCACTTATTCTTTTTAACTTCCCAGAAGTTTTCTGCAGAACAATATCACGTTTATCCATATTTTCATCAAAATCCCCTGGAATTAAGGCAGCAACTTCAGATGCTGATGGCATATTATAATTCCTGCCATCACCGGTGTGAGCGGCAATAATTCTCATATGAAAAGGCTCTTCTGCGTTTGTATTAAATCTGTCTCTTGCAGTTCTAAACGCCTGAACATGAGGATTGACTTGATCTAAAAGCTTGATGATACTGTCGATGATTTCCTTTTTGAACCTGTTCTTTCCCTGGTCGTTTTCAGATTCCTTCCCTTTACTAAATAAACATAGTTTGGGTTATCAGATATATTAGTGATAAACTAATGTAAATTAGCTTATAAAGAAGAGTGAGTAAGAGAGAAAATACCTCATTATGTTGTATCTGTTGTCAACCTCGTTTTCAGTATCTACAATATAAAGCTGTTGAAACTTTGGATAGTCACCAGCTTTAGGCTTCAGAGCACCTATGAGATGGTAGTTTTCACCTTGAATTGCAAACATCTTCGGCCCACGACCCTTAGTAAGACAATGATCTATTTTACCTCCAATAGATGTAAATGAGAACATCATGTTGTAAGGTCTGATGTTTTCTCTAAAATGTCTTGAGAGTTCATCATTACTGGTAAGCAAATGCCATAATAATTCAGGTGAATCCTTAAAGGATGGTAATACGATTTGACCTTGCATACAGCACAATGAAAATTTAGGATTGTTGGTATTCCTCCTCTTGTTTACGCGTTCCCCATACCAAAAAATAGCACCACATTTGTCACAACTATGAACTGGATCACCTTCATCGACATAAGCTGGAAAAAAACAAAAAATTAATATAGGTTATAGTATTGTACTGAATTTTTAAAATTGAGTCTCATGATTGAGTTAATATGTATATTGTACCACTCTTTCTGTTCTGACGATTAGTAGGTAAAGGATTTGGTTTTCCAAAAGCCTTTTCAAACATAGTAAGTATGTCAAATTTATCTTTAGCTTGATAAATAATGTCATCTGTGATTTGAGAAACGTCGTCAACACGGTCATCTTCATCTGAGGATGCATTTGATGAATAATCTTCTTCACTACTAAAAAAGAAATCTTCTTGGTTGTTGTCTTCATAGTCTCCTGTTAATATTGGAAACAAATTTAAAAAATATGATTCTTTATAAGATTTTTATAACATGACAAAGGTCTTACCTTGTGAGGAAGCTTCATAATTTGAAAAATCAGCATCTTCATCTGTATCTGAACTGTTACCATTATCTTCTACATAACTCTGATGAGAGTGAAGGAGATCATCATAAAACTGATTGTTTTGTATTGATGATCCGGATCCTCTTGTAGTACCTGTAGACAAATACCAAATGATAAATCTCTATATGTATTAGTCATAGATATTAACATGTATCTCCTAAGCCATCATCATCCACAAAAAAATAATGTGATTTAGTACTAATAATGATTTATAACCTGTTGTAGTCACCTTTGGTTCTTTTTTTGGCAGAAGATGCAGGAGCATAATCATCATTATGCGTATAAGAAGATTGACTCAAGAGAGGAGAATCATTGATTTGAGTTGAGGTAATCTGGGAAGTATTGGATTTAGTACCTGACTCATTAAATACTGTTTATAGAATTAGCTCTCTATATTAAGTCAAATAAAGGTAATAGGTTCTGAACATAATTCCCACAGCAATTTTATTACTTACATGAAATAGGTGAGATATTTCTTGGCCTCTTTGCATTACGGTTATGATAAGGAGTGCTTCTCTGATTTAAATTGTCTATTGCAGTGGACGACAACGGTGTTCTTTGGTCAGATGGTGATTGTCCAGAGGTATTGCGTGGTGAGTTCGATATGTCTCCTAAAACTCTTCTAAAAACTGAATTGACTGCAACATTATTGCTGACATTACTTTCTCCTGAACCTGGAACATTGTTTTCATCGATTACAGTAGATGTTGGTCTTATTCTAACAGGAGTTTGAGTGACATGAGGATCAATTTGACCCCTTGCTTCTTTCTTCTTCCTCATGAAAATGTGACTTCCTGAGGAACAATAGGATAGATTGTAACACAGATGTGATGATATACAAAATTTGTAGGAATATAATTGTAGATGTTTGATAGTATAGCTTCTATGCTCTGTTTTACCTTATCAAACTCTTGAATGTGTTCCGTAGTCTAAGACTATAACAAAGCGAGTTTTTTTACTGTATAAGAATTTATGAATCTGAGTTGGAGAATGACTAAAGCTTGGATAAATACTATTGTACCAGATATGAGAATAAAATCTTGTTAGATCTGTGGATATATTCAATATCTGAAACTATCTCTAAAAAAAATAGAGTTATTTAAGATTCTTTATTAGTAATTAGTAACTAAATTCTATACTATCATGATTGACAGGATATACTAAATGAGAAGATCAAACAACAGGAAGCAATAATCTCGGAGGATCACGGGCCTATTATTGAGGTCAGTATCATTCAGAATGATCCGCTTATAGTAAATTTTGATGGATATAATATATTGTCTAACGTTCTCTGAAATCCATAAACATAATTAACAAAAAAGGAAATATATTATTCCATAGCTTGTGCTAATAGCACATTTAATATTAAGTTTTACAAAGCATACATAAATGAAAAGCAAGATAAAATAAAACATAGGGGGAATATTGAGAAAACAATCCACTCAGAAGTGATGTATTAGTTTGAATCAACTTCTTCCATAAAAACATCGTCATCATCTGAGGGTGTGAATTCACCATTTCCCTGAGTGTAACACTTCCTGTGAATCAAAACTACAACAAAAATCAGAATCAAACAATTTGAGTATAAGTTTAGATAAGTTGAATCTATTATAGCGAAGGAAATACATGAATTTATGTCTGTTGATGTCATGGAAATTTGGATCAAAGAAAATTCTTGGACAACCTACACCAGTAATCAAGCAAGGTTTACCTATAAAACAGAGAAATTCAAAAATCAGTTCCATAACCAAATGCTTAGCTATCTAAACTGTCACATGTAGATAATGACGTTTACAATTAGTTGTAGAAAATCACCTTGAAAAAGTGAAATCCTCCAAAATCGCAGAACAATCATGATTGGTTCATTGTGATAATCCACATCACTTATTCTTCTAGAATACTTCCTTACAAATTCTTCACAGAAATTTCCTTTTGCCACACAATTCAAGTAATGGCCACTACATGTAATGATACAATGTATAATCAGATGCTCACAGGTAATAAGACTGTTAACTAATACATACATATTTTTCAAAGCACGTAATAGCATTGTAAAACTGTACTTACATAGTATCCTTCAGTGTGAAAGTAACATATCTTGAATCTATGTCACTTCCACCTTCCAGAAGTTTTCCAACAGGAGATACACTGACAACCACTCCACATACATCTAAAAATAGCATGAATCAATCATTAGTATATAGATGATCTATTACATTTTACAAAAAATGGTTGCCAATATAACACAGAAACTTACCAACAACATATTGTTTGTCTTCTTCTGATGCATTATTGATACTGAAAAAATCCACACAATTAAAAAAATCGGATTGTGATATTGGTCTGACAGGATCCACCTCTGTGTTCCTATTACAGTTAATCTGGTAAAAATGATCAGAGTTTCTTTCGGGCAATGAAGGTGGAATCACATCAAATTCCGACAAAAGGTACCACTGTCCTTCTCTGAGCTCTCTAGGGAAGTTCCTTTTGATTGCAATTGTAGGAACCGTAGCATCAATTCTTTGTCCCTTAATCAGAAAATGATAATAAGTTAAGTTTCCTTTATCATTATCAGCACAAAGAGAAAATATATAACATTATTAGCGCAAAGAGAAAACAATATATACCGTTTCATCCACAAGAATCATAGTTGTCTGATCATTAGGATGTTTAGGAGGATTATTCCAGATGCTTAAGACCTTAACAAAAACCAGCCATTTCTTCTTCCTTCGATTTAAATCAGATAAAAGCACAGCCATGATCAGCGAAGTAGATTAGGATGAAAACCTCTCTAACTGGTGTGTTTTTTGTTTCTAAGAAATGAGCGACTTGAGTGTGATATTATACTGAAGTATAGATGTATTTATATACAGGTTATGAATGGAGTGAAAACCTATAGCATTGTGTCCAATTTACTAAATAAAAGTAAACAGAATGATGTTTTAATAAAAGCAAAGTATAACAAATAATATATCACTATGTCAAAACCAGTTGTAAAACATGACCATAGCATATGATTGATATATTGACAGATATAACAGCTTTTTCCTTTTTCAAGATTCATGTCTCTGTTTTACCTCTAAGAAGCTTGAATTTTGACCAGATATAACAGCTTTTAATGGTTTTCGTGCCTATTTTGTGTTTACTTATTCAGATACCTTTAAATGTTGTAAGAGTGACGCTAATAGACAAAACCCGTGAATAAGAAAACAAAGCAAGTGGCCTATTTCACATCCAACACAAATACCAACCAAATGAAATAAATATCAGAACATATATTAGTTATTGGTATTTTGCGATTTTCTGTTTGGTTGTCATGTAAAACAATTAAATCTGGTAAGACTGATTGCGGGATTAACGAAAATAATTGCATGAGTCAACAGGAAATTTATTGGCTGTTCATTTCCTATAGGATTCAGACCAGTATGTTGACAATGAGATAATTTGACTGGAAATTAAAGCTTATGCATTTACAATTAAAAAATAGGCTTTGTTGGATTAGGATTTAAGTTTTCATGTGCTGTATATGCCATGGTAGATAGTTTTTATATCATAAAGTACCATGTACATAATATTTTTAATTTTCTGTACTATTTGTAGATATTCTCACTAACTTTTAAAACAGTTGAGTAAGTTAAAATTTTTTAGAAGTAGTTACTAACTAAATTATACTTTCATGATTGACAGGATATATTATGATAAGAATATCAAACAATAGGGAGCAAGGATCTCGGATCATCAACCTATTGTTGAGGTTAGTGTCATTCAGAAGGCTGAGCTTATAGTATATTTTGCTCAATATAAAAAATTCTTTCTGTTCTCTGAAATTTAAAAACATAATTAACAAAAAAAAGGATAATCCATAGCTTGTGCTAATAATCGATTTAAGCAATGCTTTTTTCACAGAAAGCTTGGGAATTAAGCAAAATAAAAGTAAAACACAGATAAGCAAAATAAAAAACAACTGAACATAAGAGTCTAATTTTACAGATACGGGAATGGCACATTGCTTAAAAAAGTTAACAAAACAAAGCATTAAAGGAAGTCCAAGATAGAGCATAACATAGGAGGAATTTTCTTGATGCCATCCACACAGCTGCAAATCTTAGTTAGAATCACCCTCTTCATCAGAAACATTGTCATTATCTGAGGATGCTGTTTCTTTATTTCCAGCAGTGAAAAAGCAGCTGCAAAAATAAATATAACAAACATAAGAATATAAAAACTTATGTATAAATAAACCAATTTAAATTTCATATAGATTGTGGAAATACATGTAGCAGTCTCTGTTAATGTCAGCGAAATTTTCATCGATGAACATTCTTGGACAACCTCCTTTCGTAATCAAGCAAGGTTTACCTAAAAACACAAAAAAAAAATCCATAATTAGTATGCACTGAAATTTGTTGGCTATATAAACAGTCAAATATGGATTACGAATCTTAAAATTTGTTTGGAGAACATCACCTCCAAACTCTGATATCCTCCAAAAACGCAGAACAACCATGATTGGTTGATTGTGATAATTCACATCACTTATTCTTCTGGAATACTTCCTAACAAATTCTTGACAGAAACTTCCTTTTGCAACACAATTAATGGAATGGCCACTACATGTAATGATACATAATAAAAATATAATGACACGTTTGAAATCTGTTAACTAATACAACTCATATAGATTCTCAGACTATATTGATTTTCCAATAAAACTTACGCAAGGTCCTTTAATTTGAAAGTAACATAGCTTGAATCCAAATCACTGCCTCCTTCAAGTAGTCTTCCAATAGGAGAGACACTCCTAACCACTCCAACTACATCTAAAATGGGAATAAGTCAAAAATTAGGCTATAAGAGTAAAAAAAACTAATCCCCGAAATTTGGAACTCTAATCCAGAATATTACCAACAACGAATTGCTTATCTTCTTCTGATGGATTATTGATCCTTGGAAAAGCAAGACACTGCAGGAATTCGGAAGTGTATTTCTGTTTGTAGTGAGCCATAGTTGTCTTCTTGTTAAATCTAAGTTGGTAAGGATGATTAGAGTTCCTTTCACACAATGAAGGTGGGATCACATCAAATTCCCAAAGAAAGTACCACTCTCCTTCTTTGAGATTTCTAGGAAAATCCCTTTTGTATGAATTTGGAGGAACCACAGCATCAATTCTGGTACCCTGAAATATAAAACGTTAAAAAGATTTGTCTCCCTCATCATCTATAATAAATCTATAGAACAAATGATATAAAAAGGAGAAAATAACACATACCTTGTTATCCACCAAAATCATGGTAGTGTGATCATTGGGATGCTTGGGAGGATGATTCCAAATGCTCAAGATCTTAACAACTACAAACCATTCCTTCTTCTCAAGAGTTAAATCAGTTAAAAAATTATTCATTTAGAAAAGATTAGAGGAATCGGCTGAAAAGGATGAAAGTTGATGATTTTTTTGTTTGTGCCAACTCTTGGGAGAACTTGAGTGTGATACATGTAGAAATAAATATATGTATTTATACACATCTAGAAAAGGCCAAACCTATAGCATGACCAATAGAAACAATTTAGAAAAACCAGAATAATCATTTTTATATATTACTAAAGTAGAGAAAACAAAAACTTTATATGTGACAACCAATTTGCAAAACTTGACCATTGCACCTGATTGTTTTTTTGGTTTTCAAAGCTACTGTGTTTCTATGACATCTGAGAAAGAAACTTTAATTTTATGATAAAATGCAGCTTTTTTTGAATACTTTGGACTATAGTTAATATCAAATAAGCTTAAAGCTTGTAAGACTGGGGGGAGGGGGGTTTACGAAACTAAATAATACATTCAATATAGAATATATAGAATCACAATGCTACAACTTTTTAAAATCTTTGCATAAGGGGAGATGTTTTTTTAGCATTTCCATGACCAATATAGTTCATAGCAGATTAAAAGAGAAAGATTATTTGCTTAACAACAAAAAAACTATTCAGTAACTTATATAAATTGTAAGGTACTGACATTAAAGGTCCATCATATTCACGAATGATAAAAGTTCATAACAATGCAAATAACTTTTGGCAAAGTACATTTAAACATAAAGTAAAGTCTCTGGGAATCTTGAAATTTAGAGATAGTCAAATAACAAAAAAAACAAAAAGAGATAACAGGAATATATCAAAGTACAAACTGATAAAACATATGATTCAATTTTATCCTCTTAGCTTTGTCTTAGTTAGAATCCACTTCCTCCACCTGATCATCATTTACCTCGGCGATTGCAAATGATCGACTAAATTATAAAAAGCAAAGAGGAAATATTAGTTAGTTTAATCTCATGCTAATTAAAATATGAGAAAAACATAAAGTATGAAATTACATGTATCTGTAGATATCGAAATCTGGAAATTGTTCATCAATAAAAACCCTTGAACAGCCAGCTACACTCATTAAGCAAGGTGACCCTATAGAGGAATAACCAAAGAGAGTTTAAGATTAAATAAATATGCATATATAGATTTTGATCAAATTAATAGAAATAATGTAATTCACTATAGTTAAGCACCATTTATTTCAGAGATCCTCCAGAATCGCATAACAGCCACGATTGGATCATTGTTGTATCTAGGAGAACTTAAACGTGTAGACAATTTGTTAACAAACTGCTCACAAGACTCTCCAACAGCAACACATATCATCTTTTTGCCGCTAAAAATATAAATAACATAGAGATTATTCAGATTAATACAATCTAGCTTGCTAAAATTATCATGTAAGACTAAACATAATAAACCAAAATGCAAAACTTACTCATTGTCCTTAATCTTGAACATCACATGTCTTGCTTCATAATCGATTTGTCCTATACCACCGACAAAAGGCACTGTTCGAATGGGAGACACACTTGTTATCAAACCAATAGCATCTACACAGGAAAACATATAGATTTCAGATTAATGGCTCTTGACAATATAGCTAAATTATGTATATAGA
Source organism: Arabidopsis arenosa (assembly GCA_905216605.1). Classification (NCBI taxonomy): domain Eukaryota; kingdom Viridiplantae; phylum Streptophyta; class Magnoliopsida; order Brassicales; family Brassicaceae; genus Arabidopsis; species Arabidopsis arenosa. The sequence continues at coordinate 8,038,666 of LR999458.1, forward strand.
TCTTACCAGATACATGCTCCTTTTCTTGTGTTCCAGCATATTTGATTTCATCATAATCAATGAAATCCATGTAATTGTTGATTGATCTAGGAGTAATGTGAACCATTTTTGTTTCCCACTTACATTGAATCATGAAAGGGTGCCAAGAGTATCTAGAAATGGGATTTTGGGGAACAACGTTAAAATCAGACATGAAGTACCATTCACCTTCTTTGAGATTCTTTTTGAAATTGTGTCTGTATAGACCATTTGGGATTACAGCATCGATTCTGTTTGCCTACATAAGAGATTTTATATGAGTTGTGATATTATAAGATGTCCACAACTAAGTCTGTGATAAAACAAATAAAACTAAAACGAAACTATAAGTAATAGGTAACACATACCTTCTCATCAACCAAAATCATGCTTGTAACCATACTCGAATTTGGTGTGGAATGAACATTCCAAATACTCAAGATCTTTAAATGAACCTTCCAGTTCATTCTCTCGTTGTTCAAATCAGAAACAAAATTCATGGGATAGGAAGAGTTTGACATTTAGGTTTTGTTTTACTTCACGGTTGGCTTGTTAAAGGAAGAGAAGAGAATTAGAGAGCAAACAAACTAAATATAAGTTGTTTAAAAGATTTGATAGTTTGGATTCTGATAACTTAAACAAATACTAATAAGTAAAAAATGCCTTTCAAAATTCTACTCAAGTGTTTTGTTTACGTTTTATGTCAGGTAGAAATGATAGACATTGGGTATATCAAAACCAAAAATCCGGTTTTGAATGATGACTATTGTTTTAAATGATTTGTATTTATTAGTTTTATTTCCCAAATGAAGTATCCTATATTATATGTATAGGTGAATACAAATCATTTCGATAGTAGCTAATAATATATTCTATAGATTGTGTGTCCATATTTTTCAAGAGGCTTTTGATTGGTTTTGATAAGCTTTTGCAGTGAGCTATTGTATCAAAAGAAACCTATATACATTGTCGTTTAGTAGCTCTTATTTTAATAATTTAGAACACATCAAAACAATAGAATATAAAGAGTTAAGGAGATGATCTAGAGTTATGAAATTTTAATGTTATAGAGCAATTCATGAGATTAACTTAATAGCAAATGTAGGATAACATTGTTTGAAACTTAAATCCAAAAATTATCAATCCGAAAATTTAAATATAACAACCTAAATAGATAAAACCAATGAAAATAAAACATCAAGGGAACTTCCATCATCAGATTCTCTTAGGCATCATCATCTTCATGTTCATCTTCATCAGTGAAGCTACGACTGGGAAGAAAAAAAGACCAAATTAGTGTGTCTACTGTAACATTAATAGTCAATTGTATAATTAGTAAAAATGACACTTACACGTATTGTGGAATATCCAAGTCATAGAAAGTTGGATCAAGATACAAACGGGAACAACCAAATTCACTCATCAAGACATTTCTTCCTATAGAACAATTGTAAAATATATAATTTAGAAATATTAACTATTTCAAACACATAAGATAGTCTAATTAACAGAAGGAAACAAAGAATTTTTAGAACTAACCATCAAACTCTGTAATTCTCCAGTTGCGAAGAACAGCCACGATTGGTTCATAATTATAAGTAACCGAGTCGACCTTAGCAGACCAGTTGGTCATAAACAAATCACAACACGTACCAACAGCAATGCACTCAATTATTCCACCCCTGAATAATATTTCATGAATAGCATTATGTTTATATGCTTTCAAAATATCATAAAACATCTTAGATGTTACATATAGCATAAAACATATTAAGAGAAAAACTTACATATTGTCCTTTATCTTAAAAGCCACAAATCTTGACTCATTGTCTGACCCTCCCCGAGGACACACATAAGGAAATCTTCGATCAGTATTGACACCAGCAATCACACCAATAGCATCTAAACTCAAAAAATGAACAATAAAAACCAACTATAATCAGTAATCTAAAATATATGGATTCCACATAAAAACAATTTGTAGAAATCTATACCAGTCACAATTTCTTTATTCGATTCCATAGGATACTGGACTTCAATAGGAAAAACAAACTCAAAGAAGTTACTCCATGATCTCTGTTTCACAGGCCACATTCCTGTTTCCGAGACAAACCTGATTTCAAATAGAGATGGTGAATATCTGATTCTGTTCTCTGGTTGGATAACCTGGAAATCAGACAGATGAAACCAGAATCCTTCTTTCAGTACTGGTCGAAAATTCCAAAGGTATGTCCCAGATGGAATCCTTGCATCGATTCTTCCACCCTACAGAACCAAAACATTTTAAGTACTTGTATGACAAACATAAAAATAGTTTTATTGCAAGATAAAACTAAATAGAAAGTGAAGCAAAAGCTTGATACCTTTTCATCTGCCAACATCATGATTGTTTCAGATCCAGCAGAACCCAAATCCTCTTCCCACATACACATAATCTTAACATAAATCCTCCATGCTGTCGAGTGTACATGCAAATCAGATACACTGTGAACCAACTCCATGGGATATACACGTTTGTTTCTTTGCATTGAATGCAGAGGAGTGGATGGTTTCTGTGATGATATGAGAAGAAAATATAGGTATATATAGTCGAATAGGAGTGAACAGATTCAAAGAAGATAGTTAGGATTAGATATGGAAATATGAATCGTTTCGATGTGTTTGTTTGATATATCTCATTTATGATTATTTAAATATGAGGTAGATAATGATTAAGAATGATTGCATATAATCACAGTTTCCATAAATTTAGGTCTTCAAGATACTCAATATTGTATCCGGATTCTAGATAAATGATTAGGAAGCTGTTGTAGAACTTGTTTTAGATTTTGGATATAATTTAGATATTTTATTGTTATTAGGATAACAAAATTATATTATCAAATTTATGAAGAATCTAAACTTACATGCAACTAATTCAACTGATATTGTATATTAATTAACTGTTTGTTGATTTATTTGCAGGATTATGCTAAAGCAGTTAAAAAAATTGGATAAAGATCAGTCTTGACAAAGCGATTAAAATAAGTAAGTCTCGTTAAAGTCATCATGCTATACTTTAATTCGGGTTATAATGGTTTTAGGATTATGGATAGTTTCTAAAGTAGAATAAATAAGATTTGTCTTTTGTTAGATATACCGGAGAAAGCATATGATTATGGCTTGGTCTCTCCTCCACGATCCAATTTGATATCAACATATGAAATTAGGCCATACTAAAGAGTTCTATTATAAGCTTTGGCTTAAATAGTGGTTCTGGAATCGTTATTGTTAGGAGGATGGAACAAATAATCAAATAAGTAACACAACAATGATAAACCTTCTGAAATAAAACTCGTAGACAGAAATTGAAACTAAGGAAAAAATGTTTGCTAAGATGTTGTTTGAAAAAACAGAACATAAAAAATAAGATAGAAATGTAAGAAAGAAACCTAATAGAAAAACAAAAAAAAAAAACAATCCATGAGATCAACATTATTTTAGATTGTTGAGTCTTCACTCAACTCACTTTGCTCACTTCTGGCCTTCCAGCTTCTCAACCTTAATCTTCTTCAAAAGAACTTTCTTCTGTTCTGCTTCGGTTACTTTGTTGATGGCTTCTTGACCTGCCTCATCAAGTTTGTGTATGAACTTAGGCTGATCATGTTCCTTCGAATTGTCTACAGCAATGACACCATCGACTTTAACATCAGTAGACTGATCATTTTTCTCTGGAGTGTCTAAATCAATGACACCATCGTCTTTGACATCAGATTGTATTCCAGTGCATTGTTTCTTGCTTGTGGAGTTTTGATCAGATCCATCCGAAGTATCTTCTTTTCTCTTTGATGATGGTGTAGACAGTGAAATATTAGTAGTGTCATCCTTATGAGAACTATTAGTCAGCATCAAAACCTAAAAACATTATGAATTTTTAATTAGGCGAGTAAGGAACAACAAAGATTATCACATCATATAAATCACACTGAAATTAGGAAAATGTTTAACCTGGTCACTGGAACTCATGGATGAAAGATCAACAGGATAATCAACTTCAGGTTCAAGGGCAGGGTGATTAAGGTTCTGACTTGTTAAAACCTCAGAAACTTTGTATTCATCATTTCCTCTTGAGATATTATCTTGCTCAACAGAAAGAGCAAACTGGTATGTTTTACCAATGATGTTTTTCACAACATCAGGGAGTGGCAGGGGATCATCAAGCTGCATTTAATAGTATACAGGAAGGGTATCATATATTTACCAAAAAGTAAATAAAACGAAATGTAATGAATACAATTAGAAAATACCTCTTCAGTTGTGGGATCCACGAGATCACAAGCTGGAATACCTATGATTTGTTCAACAAAACTATCAAACAACATAAGTTTGCTCTCCCCTGTGTTATCCATAACGTCTAGATGCAGCCAGTACCTATGCAATTAAGAATTATATTCAATATAAATAAAAAATTTTGGTAGAATATGATAAAAGTAAAGGCAGATACCAAATAGGATAGCAACAATTACCTTGCTTCAACAGAGGATACGTTTGTATTACATTTGTCACACCTCCAAACTATCTTCTTGGCACCAGAACTAAGAAGTTTATTGCTTTTGAGAACTTTTCTGTTACATTTGATGTGGGCAAAATAATACCAGGACCAGTCCAAGTCAATTGACAAAATGGTACAGATGAGCTTGACCTTCTCAACCTTAGAAAATATGAAGGAGTCAGCTAAATTAGGTAAGTAAGATGAAAATAATAAAAGACAACAAATATTAAATCTGTGATACAGATACCTCGAGAGAGGCCTTTAGCTCAGCAATAGTCTTCCTTGGGAATTGTTTGGATCTCTCTTCACGCACCTTGAGAGGCTGGAATCTAGGTTTAGGTTCCATTATTGTCAATGCAAGTCCATCAGAAGGAAGCCTGAGAAACACAGAATTAGTTAGGTAGGATAATTTATATTTAGCTATATAAAGAGACAGGTAGATGAAAATAGTACACTCACATTTGCCTAAAATCATCCACCTCTGTCAAGACAGGGTTGATCAAAAGGTCAGAAGCATCAAAAGAGTTTGAAATACTTCTGATTTCTGAAATACAGAATGGTTTTCAATCAGTAACAATATTTTACGTAATATATGGAGTTATCCGTCAAATATGTCATGCAATACCTTTGTAATGGCACAACTTAGCCCACCGGATCAAACAAATGACCTGTCCCCCAATAGAATCTTTTGACACTTTGCTAATTTGATCAGCAAATCTTCCCCACAGTGAACACGGTAGACGGTTATCGCTAAAGATAGAAATTCAAAATCAAAAGTAAATATGATCAAAATAAACTCTAAAGAATGACTTATTATAGATATTATATAAAACACTTACTCAGTGTCTCTTAGTTGGAAATCAATCTTTTTGGTAGGCTTGCCTTTGACATCCACGATTTGGATTTCCCCAACATTCACCAGCTGGCCAATGATATCTATAGCAAAGGTAAAACACATTATTTAGTACAATATACATGTACAAAAATTTACAAAAAAGTGAGCTTTTAAAAAAACTTACCAACCAACTTGTTTTGATCTAAGGTACCACTTAGTACTGAATTAAAAGGAACTAAATCTAGCCAAATCGATTCTGAAATCGTCTCAGAGGGGGAGATGACAGTAGAGTACTCAAATACAATTCTGTAGTTATGAGTTGTTGGTCGATACATTCCTGTTGCCTTCTTCACTGAAAACTCGTCAAATATTCTCCACTCTCCTTTCTTGATCTCCCTTTGGAACTTCTGGAGGTGTTCTTTCTTAATACCAGCTTGAATCTTGTTACCCTGCGTTTATAAGAAATAAATGGTAAACCAATCGACTAACATAAATACTTAAAACAGTTTGCTAAACACTTATTCATTGGTGACAAACAAAATCCTACTTACATCAGCATCTACCAAGACCATTTCAAAAGACATCCCAGCACCCTGAGTATAATGATTCCACGTATGCAGAATCTTAGCTTGAATACGCCAGGAAGTCTTGAAAGGTTTCAAGTCTTTGATAGGAGTGTAGGGACTGACGATGGCCATTTTGAAGGATTTAGTCTCGTGTAAAGAGGTGATTTGTGAGAATGTACTAAAGCAGTCTCGCAGATAATTCAATTTATAAGCATAGAAGGGCGGCTTTGTTAGATATAGTATCTCCGAAAAATATTATCAAATCTTTTTTTAGCTAATTAAAATTTGTTGTGAAATTTAATCCATATAGGTATATTCTCTATTAGGTGGAATATAGTGAGTGAAACTATAAATGTAAATGATAATTTATATTTTTATTAGTTTCAGTTCGGATTACTTTTAACATTAAAGAAATAAATGGTTTGTAATCTTATCACTATCGAAACCGTATTGGTAAGATTTAGATCTTCATCCTCAAATCGTATATGTCATTTCAAATATCAAATACAATCTAAAATTAGTTAGAAAATAAACCGAATACCTAATAGTTTTGGATTAGTTTTGTTTTGATTTTAAACTTATCTAAAGCTCTCTTTTAAATATGAAATTATATATATAATTATATAATAATACGAAAACTATATATATACAGGATTAGTTTTGTTTTGATTTTATAAACAGAAATGAATATCTGGTTGTGATCCTTATCATTGTATTTTATCTATTAAAATATATTTTTGAATGTAGAAGTATGAAATACTCTTTTATATAAAAGGACATAATAAAAAAAAGATTAGGTCGAATATAAAAACATTGATGAAATAATTAATCTTTCACATATAAATTAACCTAAAATATACAAATATTCGAATGTTGTCTATAAGAATTAGAGACATACGATAACATAGATAACACAGAAAATATGTAAAAATATAAAAACATACGATAACATACAACGCAAAAATATTTAGGAGTTTCATAACGCTAAAATCATCTACATACGATAACATACAACTCATACGATAACATACAAAACAAATAATAAAAGCTTTTATGAGATAGGGTGTTTCATAACATCCTATACAAAACATATGTTATGAAATTGTCTATAGGATTAATTACGGCCATAGTAATTAGGAAGTAATTTATCGGGGTAATTAGGAAGTAATTCGTAGGTGGTGTTGGTTATAGAAAAAAACGTGAAAGATCTTATTGTTATGGGAATCTTCTTAAACCCGTTTGCAAACCCGTTGACCCATGATTAGTGAAATGGATAGTGTGCTAATTGTCTATAATAACCTTAATGAATTTGTTCTAAAATGAGCTTTTTGTAATGGCAATCTCATGTAAATTTTTACAAAAGAGAAGGTTAGTAAGGGGTTTCTAATAAATTGTACTCCCCAAATAATAGTATAGGATAAATCTTAGTGTAGCCACCCATAAAAGTAATATTTTTTTTGTCATAACTAATATGTGATTGTAAAATATAATAATTTAATCTACTTATATTTTCATAATTGTTTTTTATAAATAATATTTTTATGATGTTGATGATATCTATGCTAGTATTTGTGAATTACATTTGACGACAAAAAAAAAAAAAGAATTACATTTTAGACTGTAACCTTTATTTTAGTAAGTATTTACAAAAATGCCATTATTTTATATCTATGTATCCAAACAATTAATTATCTATTATCCACATAACCAAACCCCTTTAAAAGATTATAAAATTAAAAATATCTATATAATATTCCCCAGTTACTAATATTAATATTTAGAAGATCTGTTAAGATTTTTAAAAAGAATTTTTCTATCATCTTTGTTTGATTTTTTTCAATTGTTTTGAATCATCATTTGATACATAAAGTTAAAAAAAAATCTAAATTGTTTTCTGCATATATTGTGATTCAAATTTAAAAGACGGACATTTATTACTCAATTAATGAAAAAAAGTTTGTATTCTTCTGAAGATAAACATATAAATGTTTAAAATAACACCGAAAAAGTTATATTGCGGGACGGGTTATATGGCGGAACGGGTTTGAATTGACATTAACATTTAAAATATTATTGACTCGACGCTTCAATACGAATGAAATCTTCGTTTGATTTTTTTTAAACTACCTATATTATTAGACATATAGAATTAAACTGATTTAGTTAAAATTGTATGAAATAAAACTTGTCACGCGGTATACCATGAATTAAATCCTAGTACGATGCTATAAAAATATTTTTTATACCCAATCCGGACCATCCGGTCTGACCATTTAACCTGCAATTCGGACACTTCTCTGGTTAGGGTTTAGTGCTAATATCCGGCAAAAACCAGAAAACCCCATATAGATTGTCTTTAACCCACGATCTGGTGAACCGGTTGAACCGACTGTGTAACGGTTCATGAGAATTCATTTGATTTTGGAAATAAAATGTAGGATTTTAATGTATTAAGTTACTTTTAGAACCGTTTATTTTTTTTTAAGCGTCGAAATATGACTCAACTCACCTCTCTTGTGTTCTCTGGCATCTCTAGTCTCCTTTGAGTTTTATCTTTTTAGTTTATTTTTCTGTCATTAGTGATCTCCTACTATTTTAGTATTTTTTCGGTTTACTTTAGATTTTTAAAAAGATTAATGACTTTACTATTATTGTTAGACTTCATATTTGTTAAACATTATATGATTATTTTTATTTTTACATTTATAAAACTATGTAATCTCTATAAATACATTAAACAAATTTGCAGCCGAACCCGGTTGACTCGGTGACCCGATGACCCAGAAGGTAGTCCGGTTTGCCTTTTGGATCGGATTTATATACATTGCTTTAAATAGTGTATTCCATTTTCATATTTGTTTTGGAATTGTATTCTTGTTTCTTATTATATACTAAAAATAAGTAAATAACCACTCCCTCTGTTTTTAATGAAGGGAAATTGTTAATAATGCCACTTTTTTAATACCACTTTTTAAAAATACCCCTTTTTTAAAACCTTATAAAAAATGCTCTTAAAAATATAAGATTTACCCAAATATGTATGTAATATTATTAAAACATACACAAACTACATTTCTATGTATCTAAAATCTTATAAATACTTTATAAATACCTTATAAATGCATTTTAAATACCTTTAAAAACCTTTAAAATATCTTGTAAAACCTTTGAAAAACCTTAAAAATAACTTGTAAAACCTTTAAAAACACCTTATAAAACCTTATAAATATTTGGATCGAGTCTTCAAGTAGTAGTTACAATCCATAAGTACCTTATAAACCTAATAAAAATTTTTAAAAATTTCAGATTTAAAAATGGGCATTTTTGAAAATGGACATCTAAAAGGGGCATTTTTGAAAAGGGACATTTTTGAAAAGGGGCATGAGAAAAGGGGTATTTTTGCTAATCCCCCTTTAATGAATCCAATCATTAAAATCTTTCACACATATTAAAAATTAAATATAAATATATAACTTTTTGCAATTAACAATTTTCTATTACTGTTAACTAACAATATTTAATTATTTTTTTTGAAGTTTATATTCAACATTAGTAACTAACAAAAATGCATAGAAAACCTAAAAATGTATATTTTTAAAACAATTTTGTTTTCTAAAACTTGGATTAATTAGGAGCAAATGGTGTAACTTATTAGCACAAATAAATAACATGCCAAAACTATTTATTTATAGTAATAACATGCCAAAATCACTTATTAACAAAATAAATAAAGTGCCAAAAGTTTGAATTGACTAAATAACAAAATTTTTAACCTAGAATTTATCAAATTTTAATTGTAATACCTAAAAACAAAGGATTTTTTTTTTCAATTTTTTTGCTTTAATAAAATGTTAATATTATTTTGTTGACATTAAATAATATTCAGTAAAATAAATTAATCATTTACTTTCGTTTTTTTGTTAGCTAATACCTTTTGGATTATAAAAATTAAAACTATACTTCAAGGAGAAATGAAACAGTTTTTGAGTGGAGATGGAAATGATAAGCGTCGACATGGAACATGACTTCTCTCTGTTTAATTAAGGAGGAATCTCATTGCAAATCACATGGAAAGTATCCTTATGTTATTGAGAAATTATAATTACATGAGATATGAAGGTCACTGGCCGGTCTCAAGCTGGGATATATGGAGGAAACTTAGTCTCTGGCTCAATATTGTTCTACAAGCTAGCTAGGAGATGTTAGAAAACTAATAAATTGTGCAATCTGAAAAGTATAAGGGTTTGAATGGGGTTTTTGTCAAACGTGTAAAAGTTTCTTTCAATGACTTTATCTCCTTACTATGTGAGTATGAGACTGACACACAAAACATTCTGAGGGGATTTCTTTTGTATTCAACATAAAATTAAATTAAGTCTCATTCCAATAAAGAAGCCAGCATCAAGATACAATATTATTCTAGGAGCATCCAACAACTTTCAAAAACAAAATAAAATGTAAATAAAGTCACTGAATCCAGTACCTTAGTGATCCTGAACTGATCAGCTTCACTGAAGTTTCTTGAATCAAATTAAAATAAAGCAAAAGGCAAAAAAAAAAAGGGTTTAATTTCTTGCAAAATGGATCTCCACTACCATCTTTATTCTCCTCTTATTTCCTCTTGTAAACCTGCACACAAACCTCGTTGTTACTTTCCATTTCAAGCTTCCTATTTGCTTCATAATTAATTGTAACATTGTTAATAGTTTCCACTAACCTCATCCGCTTCCTCATTTGGTTTATTGACTGCATTCTCCACTTCTCTCATCTCCTCCTCAGTGAGAACCTTGAGAAGCTCTGGTGTCAAAGCTGCTGGATCAAGCTCCAAGCAACCGTCAGGAACATTCTCACCTTCTTCACCTGTAAGCAACTGATAAGCAACTTGATGCGAGAACCTGAATAGTTCTTTCCTTGGGTATGTCCTCTGACTTCGATGGCGACGGAATAAAGTTTTAAATCCCGAGAGTTTAACAAGAGGCACAACCGTCACACCAGTCTCTTCGTCAAAATCTTGAAGGACTTCTACCATTTCATACTTGTTCATTTCTTCTACTGAAGTTGAAATATCCCAAGATGGTGACCAATTGTCATATAGAGCCCAAACATTTCCTTTTCTGGGATATATGTGCACCAATCCTTTCTCACATATTGTCCACTGGACTCTATGTGAGAAAGAGTTGAGCGAGTCGTTGCTGCTACATTTCTCGATTGAGAAGCACCCACTCGTCTTATAATACCCTGAATCAATCCACTTCTTCATATAACCCACATATCCATTTTTCTTGCCATTAAGCCAAGAAACACATAGCTGGAACGGTTCTTGAGAGACAACCCTATGGACCAGTGCATACCAACGAGGCATTCCATAATCATCATAAGCAGCCCAAACCTGGTTTTCTCCAAACGAAGTTTGAATGCGATCCTTGTCGAAGTCATAGAAATCAGAATCTGGAACACTCATAACCACCCTATTATATTCATCCTCATTAACCATATTAGTGTTCTTGCTTTCATCAATCTTTACTCTCTTCGCTGCATTGCATTTATTTGAGTCTTGAAGTGTTTTTGTTTCAGCAGCAGCATCACCAACTATCTTGTCTTGAGAAGAGGAACCTGCAGGCCTTTTAAGACTAAGTTTGATTTTAATTGGAGCTCTATCGACCACAGCACTTCCAAGCATGTTTGGCCTAGCGTCGTTGTCCATCTCTTTGTTAAAATAGTACTCAAGATCTTTTTATGTCTCTTAGTTTTGATCCTGCAAAAGAAAAAGATCTATCATCAGAAAGTGGAAAGTGGAAAAGCTTTTGCACCAAGAACAGCTTTCATCATTCAAATATATCCTAGTCTTGAAGCCATTAAACCAACTTTATCCAGTAACCGCAACTAATTAGATAAATAACAATTCCATATCTATGGAAATAAAACTGATGGAAAGACTTATTGGAATAGTTAGTTTTCGCGCCAAAGTTCGTTATATATCAAGCTTGAGATTTTAAGATCCAAATATATTTGGTCATCTAAAGTATATCTTCCCTTAGATCTTGAATTTTTAGATAAGGAATCCATCAAACTTGTTAATAGAAATAACTACTCTTAAACAAATAACTCATGAAAAACTGCAAAAATAATAAACGGTTTGCCCGCGAAAACTTGTAACAAAAGATCCAAACTGAATTTGCGCGCGAAATTAAGTTCGTTGCATAATAAATTGAGAATAGAGTTTGCCCGCGAAATCCGTTGAAAAACAGATTTTGTTTTAAAAACACATATGCTAGACTTTAAGATCATGATGCCTGTAAAATGGAATCTAACAAACATCTACGAACACAAATAGTTCTAAACACTTGTGATCTAAAGACAAGCTTTTATTTATTGATAACATTTCTTCTCCCCCAAGCATAGACTAGAGACCCAAAAAAATGTTCCCTAAAATCTGATATATATCCCAACGAAATCCAGACAAGAATCCCCCAAAATAATACAATAACACAGGTTTATTCTGTAACTATACCTCTGCGTTGAGGTGAGGAAGAACAGCTTCAAACTTGTAAGTGATTACCGTACAAAGAACAATTCTTATCTTCTTCTTCTTCTTTCACATGAAAGTAAACACTTCAAGAGATAAATTTATAGGATGATAAACATTACATTGCTTTCTATATTTACATTGCTTTCTTTGAATATAACTTTTTATGGTAAATATTACATTGCTTTCGATATTCACCAATTTTATTTTCTCTGTTATGTTTTTCCTTCAGTCAAAGCACTGGTGGTCTGATTTTAAATTATTTCCATATACAAAATCCTTTTTGACTGGCGTTTGTAGAATTGAATTCTTTTTGACTGGCGTTTTTATTTCTCCCTTTGTTTCAAGGAAAGACTTTAAAAGTTAACCAAAGTACATCTCTACTCTAAACGAACCCTAGTGGATATTGGGAACTTCATGCTCTTGAGAACCTTGGAATTATTTTTCTTCTTCATATTTTTTCTGCTGAAAACAAACAAAATCCTTTTTCGTTTTTTTGTAAAGCCTCATTTTCAGTTTGATACTTTAAAGTTTGTCAAAAAAAAAATTTATTATGCTGTAGTTTGTTTTTTTTTTTTTTTTTTCTCGGTTATTCTTAAATGTACATGATGTATAGTTTGATGCCAAGTACGAGAAATTGTTGCCTCTCTGTTGGACCATATTTGTAGCAGTCAATCACGATGTAACAATAACAAGGCATATAATGTTCAGTGACTGATTTCGTCGGACCTTAGTTCTTGGTGATATCTTCGAGCATTCAACAAAAATTAATAATGTTCAGTGATTCCCTTGAGCATTCAAAACATACATGCTTTCCTTACTCCTCGGTTTCAAATCGGTAACTACAGTTTTTAACGACTGGCGTTCAGTTTTATGTTACACTTGAATGAATTGTACTGTAATTAGGACATTACAGTTTTGTGTTAGGAATTCACTTGTAACCAGTAGTTTTGTGTTGGTAACATCCCTTAACTTACTTTTTTTACTTTTTCTTTAACTAATTTGGGTGATTCAAGTGTGGTTTGCTCGATAATGTTTAACTAATGTTCGGTAAACAATAAACTCAAAATTTTAAGATCCAAAGATATTGTTCTTCTAAAGAATATGTTTCTTAAGCTCTATTTCAACCTTAGATGTTCACAGCTAAAGAGAAATAACTAGCTACCTGAACAAATGTACTCATGCTAAATCTAAAAAACTTGTAATAACGAATTGACTGTTTGCCCGCGAAAGTTGTGGCAAATTCAAATCAGTATAGAGTTTTCGCTTTAAAGATCATAAAATCAATAGAATTGTTTGCTCGCCAAAATCCGTTGATAAGTAAGATGGAAAAACTTATGAAAACAGATTTGGGTTTCAAAAAGATCTTTGCCTAGATCCTAAGATCTCATCATGGCAGCTCTAAAATTTATTCTAACAGATATTGCAAACACTAAGGTGTCATAACATAGAAATGCCAAAAAATGGTTGAAAGTCCAAATCCGAAAACTTGTGAATGAGATCCAAATGCCAAATTCAGAAAACTGCAATAAATCATGATATAATTGACTAATGGCTTGCTCGGAAAAGTTCATTAAAAGCGCACCAAAATGTGTTAAAAGACTAAACTCAAATAGATCGTTTGCGCGCCAAATTCCGTTGGAAAACTAAGCTTACCAAAAGGAAAAAAAAAAGCTAGAAAACTTTTCAAACAGATTCAGGTTTTAAAATAAGGTTTTTTGCTAGATCTCTGGATATTGTTGCCTCTAGAATGTGATAGAAAAATAATTAGTCGAATAAACATCTTACCTTCAGCCGTTCACAGAATCACAGTACTCTTATCTCTTTTGAAGATTATTTGATTATTTTCTACTCTCACTCAAAGATAACGTTTCTATGGGTAAATTAAAGACTTTTAATTCGTAATCATGTGTTTTCGTATGCATAAATTAATCTGGAGCAAATATTCATAAACCATTAGATTCACTTGAAAGACAAAACATTGACAACAACAAAGTACATAACATTAGCAACAACAAAAACAACATTTAATAAAAACAAACATAACTCAGACTCTCACAACAGCGGTTACAAACCCTAAAACACAATCCAAATATTAATTTCCGCCGTCTCCTCCATTTTCCCCATCTGCATCCTCCTCCTCACCAGGCGCCGCAGTCCAAGCTGGGAGACCGCAACAAACCGGAGTTCCTATCACCATTCCCTGGGGCATTTCTCCATCGTCAAGACGTGGCACGGCCACGGGATCAGCAGCGGCAGGAACGGACTCTCCCTCTTCCTCATTGACAACATCAACCAAGAAATCAAAGATGAGGGTTCGATCCACTGCAGCAGCGACATCAGATCTCTGTATCGTGAGTCGTTTTCTCTCCTGAGCATGGAGCCACGAACGCATCGTGACATCCATGATAAACATCTCGCAGGCTTTGGAAAACAGGATTGGTGCCTCAGCAGCGATCATATTCACATCAGGATCAAACTTCATAATCCTCTTGATACGAGATAAGGGAAACTCGTGATTCTTAAAATCCAAGTCACCTTCCATCTCCTTTGACCAGAAACTCTTTAGCTGCTCGTTGTCTTGGGGTTGGGGTGGCTGCTGCTGGTTGTTGCTCTCCATTTTTGTTTTGTTTTGTTTGAAGTCTCTAGGGCTTTGGGTTCTGGGTGTGAGATTTTTTTATGTGGTGGTTCTCATATATAAAGGAAAATCTTAAGCATAGATAAGATATAGTGGGATAAGAAGCAGGTGATCTTTTCACAAATACTAATTAAGAGGAAATATTTTTTACCATTGAATATTCTTATAAAAAAGGGAACTAAAGGAAATACAAAAGGTATATTATTTTTCTCTATAAATTGAAAAGGTTTTTTTTTTTTTGACAAAAAAAAAATTTGCTCTAAAAATTATTTTCGAATATCTTTAGTTAAAAACTGTTGTTTTCTATTAATGATTTGAAAATGACACATTTTGTCAACTCTACTCTATGTGAGAAGCGTCCGCTCGTCTAGTAAAACCCTAAACCAATCCACTTCATTTGACCCAATTTTTCATTGTTTTTGCTATTAAGCCAAGAAATACGCAGTTCGAACGGTTCTTGAGAGACGACATTATATGTGGACTAGTGCATATACCGGGGCATTAGCAGCCCATATACACACAAAAAAACAGTGGTATCATCGAAATTTTACTATGGAAATGTGTTTGTCCAAACGGATCTTCGGTTCAATCCTTGGAAAAGCTGTAGAAATCCGCAGCATCTAAGACACTCATAACCACCACATTAGGTTCCTTCTTGGCGCAGCGTTAAACCCGTAATTCACCTCAATCTGTTTGTTTCAAGTGAAACAATAGGGACCAGCTTCTTGTTTGAGAGGAAAAACTCTCTTTTATTAAAATTCAATACATGATGACAAAACAACAAAGTGAATCCTTTAAGACTTTGGAATTCCACAAAATGCAAAACAAAATCCAATTTTAAAATAAAACAAAAAAATCAAAATTTTAAAATCAAACACCAAAAACTCCAAGTAGCCTTTGCTTTTGGCGCCTCTCTCTTCAAGATGTTGCTGCATCACTCCTCCATAACCACATTATCAATTTCCGCAGCAGCACCAACATTCTTGTGTGGAGAAGAGGAAAAAATCTCCAACTCTGTCTTCTATGAATGCACCAAACATATTGAATTGGATTGTCATCATATCCGTGAAAAAGTCGAGCTTGGGGTTATCATTCCTACTTACACAAGAAGTTCTAATCAGCTTGCGGACATCTTCACTAAAGTTGCAGATTGAAAGGTGTGCAGCTTCATTCATGGCAAGCTTGGCCTAGTTGATTTTCACCAACCGATAATATGATTGTTGCACTTTTTTTTCCTTTACCATGGTTTTTTCCATTAGATTATCTAGTAAAGTTTTTAACAAGACAACTCCATTTATGGCAAACTTGGCTTGATTAACATCTCTCAGCCAATCTTAAGGGAGAATGTTAAAATATATTAACTTACAATTAATCATTGTTGTGACTTCTCTCTCCTTCATGCATGATGGTATTTTCTCTTTCCTTCATGCAGTCTTTGTTTTAACAGCTAGTTTCTTCCTTTTTCTCATAAATATTTGTATGTCTTTGTACAGTGTAAAAACAGTGAAATATATTGATTGTTTTTGTTTACTATTTTCTTTATTCTCTGTTCTTTCTTCCGCTTATACTTTTTTACAATTAGTACACAAATATGACATTTCTGTTAAAAGTTATAATATTTTATAGGGAGAATTACAAAATGGCACACTTTTTCAAGTTTGATAACAAAAAGAGACACATTCTAAGATTTTCATCTTTTTTTTACTGATCTGCAACTTTTTGCCACAACAATGATTAATTGTAAGTTAATACCATCATGCATGATGGTATTTTCTCTTTCCTTGTTGTGACTTCTCTCTCCTTCATACTTAAAAGAAGTTCAATCAATATGATTATGCCCCTGCTTTACAATACCAAGCCATACAAACACTCTTCTTTGTTTTTTCCTCCTTCCTTCGTCACATCTCTTTCTCTACTCTCTCTCTTCTTTTTTTTTTTCATTCTTTTTTTTTATTATCACATTAATTACTTAATATCATATATATTATCTATTTTTTTAAACAACAAATTAAGATTTAATTTTTCCTACTTTTTAAGATCTATTTTGCTATATTTTAGATGAATAACTATATTACATATTATCCACTTGTGATTGAACATTTGTTCGTTATTAACTTTACATCCACAGATACTTGAACAAACATACTACAACAACATTTTTAACTACCAATCATCCAAGCATATCCGCTAAACCCAAACCGATATGTAAATTTGTTTAAATGAATAACACTAAATCATAGCCCCTACTTTATAAACCCAAACCAATATATAACTTCGTTTAAATGTATAACTCTAAACCCTAACTACCTTATAAATCCAAACCGATATGTAACTTCGTTTAAATGTATAACAATAAACTTTAATCCCTATCTTATAAACCCAAACCGATATGTTAGTTCGTTTAAAAATATATAAGTATATCTTAACATATATCCTAAACCTTAACACTAAAAGGACATGTTTTAGGATGTCAATGTGTAGCTTATCTGGTCAGATGTACCCATGTGGACGTGACCATTGGCAGTTATGGTAACTTCTATTATGAGACTTTTGTAACTTCTTTAATTGTATAACTCTAAATCCTAACCCCTAAACCTGTAACACTTAACGGTATACCGTAATCCATAAACCTTTAATCCATGAACCTTAAACACTAAACACTTTTAACGATTTAAATAATCTATCCATGTGGAATTGACCATGAGAGCAGGAAAATACTCAGTCAAACACTAAAATGGGACATAAAAAATTGGCACATGTATAGTCCACCGAAAAACCTTATCCTTATTAATCCATGTGGTCAGAGTTTAGCGGATATGCTTTGATGATCGATAGTTAGAAATATTTGTGTAATAGGTTTGATGTGAGAAATAAAACGATTGTTTTTTGTTCAAGTATTTGTGAACATGATCTGGTGGATAGAATTGATCTGGATATAAATGTTTGGGATATGTTAAATATAATTATTCATCTAAAATATAGTAAAATAGATTTTAAAATATAATAAAAATGAAATCAGAATTTATTATATAAAGAAAAATATATAATATATGTGATATGAAATAATTTAAGTGATTGAAAAGAGATAATGAGAAACAAAAAAAAAGAGAATGGGAGAAGAAAAGAAAGAGGGAGAGACGGAGTAGTGATGAGGAAAGAAGAAAAAAAAGAAGAATAAATATAACTAACATAAGAGTTGGTTTTGTTGAAGGGTATATTAGTCATAACACACGAAAGAAACTTGAACAAAGTAGAATGTGTGCCAACGTGATAGACAAAGTCGGAAAAGTGTGTTTAAGCGTAAATATCTCTATTTTATATTTGCCAGTTATGTTTTCCCTTCTATCCAACCACTCCGTGCCCAATTTCAAATTACGTCCATATACAAAATCTCAGTTTGTAGAAACGAATCATTTTTACTTGGGGTTTCTATATCTCTCTTTTTCTGTTCATGTAAACGTTTAGATACTTTGAACAAATACTCTCTTTTATTTTCTTTTTTTTTAAATCTTGTTTTTATTAAATCAAAAGCTGCTGAATAATAAAAGAGACAAAATCTATAAATAAGGTTCTACGGTTTCAACAGACCTAAAAGGAAGAAAATCCTTTATAAAAAACTTATAAGGAAACAAAAACCTACAAATAGATCCAGCGACAGAAAAAAGCAGCAACGTGTAAAGGCATACACTGTGTCAGCCAAAAATAACAGCCGCTCATCATCTTTACTAGTGACGTTGCGAGTTTCCATATTCAGCGACTGGTTTTGTATCTCCGTAATATTTTTTGTCTTCGCCGTAGTCGATGTCGCAGCGATTAACAGACAAACAGGCCCTTCGGAACAAGTTAATGTCACTAATAAGGGCTTGGTTTTGTGAATTCTGCTTGGTTTGTTATCTTAATTTGAAAACCTATTTCTTGGTGAGCAAGAAACTGTCGATTCTTCTAAGTAGTCATGTTTAAATATTGCTGTAGAGGAGATAGAAATGAAACGTAACCGTTTTAAATTGGAGTTAGAACATGATTTCCCTCTACTTAATAATTCTTTACATCTCTCAAAAAAAATTAGAAGAATTATTTTTTTACTGGATACAATGGTGATTAAGTATTGGTAAAAACATGACTGGCAATACAAAGCCATGGTAAAATTTACCGTAAAAAGTCAACGTGCGCCACATGTTTATCATTCAATGGTTAAGGTTTATAAATTTTATCACTTGAAGAGTTTTTTTAATTTTTAAAGAGCCAAGAAAAGAAGAATTGTTAATTCTTCGTTTAGAGATTTGACAAAGAAGAAGAGTTAGAAACAAAATCACACAAGTCCGAAGCTGTTCTTCCTCATTCCCAACAACATAGGTATAGTTATCTTCATAACTGTTTATTTAATATTGCTGTTTTTTTTAAGATTTGGCAAGAACATCTAAGGTTCAAACAGATCTAAAGTGAAATATATTTTCTCCATTGAGATTGTGACTTGGAGAATCTTTTGATGATAAACCTTGTTCTGGGGGCAAAACCTTTCCCACTTTATATTTGAGCATTGTTCAAGAGCTTAAGATCCTATGTGGTTCAAACTCACCCACGACATCACTCAACAGAGACATGGAGCACAGTTTCAGGACGTTCCATCCTTGATTAGTTGATTTCCAGTACAAATTTCAGTAGAACTCATCAGTTTATCCTTAGGTACGTGTTTCAAGCCACCATCTATTCGACATGGAGATAAAGGAACCGTCAACAACACGGCGAACAGCCCATGTCTGCAGCAAACATAAATAAACAAGTTGATTGCACAATCCGGAATCGTATGTCCACTGACTCGAAATAGAGCAATGGCAAAATGCAGGAAGCTTTGAGCGAGTGGTTTGCAAAGAGAAGAATCTATTTGAACTTGTTTTTGATGAAGTGGTTGTGACCACTTTTATGGTGAAGACATTCATCAGAATGAATGACTGGTTTTTGGGCACGATGGAATGGTTGTTGCGAGCAATACGTGATGGTGTATTGGAAAGTTTAAAAACGGAGTTTATTTGAATGAGAAATAAAGGTCCAAAATAGTTAGTTTAGAATTTTGACTTAAATTCAAATTGTATACTTAAATTGGAAATTATAGGAGAAATCTAAACATGTATGGGTTGGATTTGAGATTTAAGATTTTGGAAATGGGCTTACAACCCATAAATTTATTTTATTTTCACAAATTTATTTTGATTTAAATTAATCTATACTATATAAAAGTCGAAGCTATAAGCTTCTGAGGCCGTCCACATAGGATTTTAAAAACGTGATATCATTGGTCCACGTCGATTTTTAACATAAATTCTCAAGGTAACTTAACAAAAACCAAAAAAGTAAAAACCCATATATGCACTTAAAGTAACTTAACAAAAATAAAAATAAAATGAAAAGTCGATATCTGCCAAAAACTTTGGAATGTGCAACAAAATAATAAAAACTACTCAAAATAATGAATTTATTATGTAAGGAAATTATTCCTTAATTTTTAATAATGAATAATTAAAAAAGTTATTTTGTTTTTCAGAGATTCATATTTTTCAGATTATAAACTAAAAAATTATTAGTTTTGAATCTCTATTTAATCTTATATAGTATATTGTACATAGATGAATATTAAAAACAGAAAAGAATAAGTCCTAAAGAAAATCTTAGAAAAACAAGGAAGAATAGGAACGATCAAACCTCCTATGTGAAAAGAAAAATCCAAAAGCGTTTTATGGGACCAATTGGATTTTAAAAACTATTGAGGCCATCCACATGTTATTGGTCCACGTCGATGTTTAACATAAATTCTCAAAGTAATTTAACAAAAAAAAAAAAAAAAATCGATATCTGCCAAAAACTCAAAAGAAAAAGCATCGCCAAAATAGGCAACACAATTAATAACCCTTAATGAAATTGCCTAATATAGAAGTCTAAAGTGCTCACGTTAGCTCTCAGAATTATAAATTACTCTTTTGCCTACACTTAATGAAATTGCCTACTATAATTTTTTAAAGATTTTTTTTCTTTATGTTTATTTCAAAAAATCAGTTCAGACAATTAAAAAAAAATGATACCTAATTATATTTAGTGGGCTTATTGTCGGAAATTTTTTTTAACCCGGTTAGAATACACCGTGTAAAACCCTAAAACCCTATGTTACAAACTGCTATAAATATAAGGAAGTCGGTTTCGTAATTGTCGGCAACAATCTCTTATAAATATGCTCTTTAACCTAATTCTAAAAGACTGGAGAATGAGAAACAAAATCACCGTTGTTGCAAACAATTGGTTTTTTTTCCTCCATAATAGAAGTGACACATCTTTGTATAATCTGATTTGTGTTTGTCGTCGAAAGGTGTGATTATGCTGGCGATGATGATGGTAGTGATGACGTAAAATATTGTTAAGTTTTGAAATTTCTAATTAATTCCTTCTAAAGTTATCGTTACGTTTTAAGTTGTATGTGTTGCATACGTGATGAAAACCCATAGCCATGTCGAGAGAGAAGTGAATCCAATGTGGACGTGTCATATCCATCGTGTACCCAAGCCATCGTAATTCTGATTATCTCCGTCGACGTTTCCACCTAATCAAAGGATAAAAGGGAAGAAGAAAAAAAACCTCAATGAGAAGGGAAGTGAAAGGAAGAAGAAAAAGAGAGAGAAAGCAAAGAAGAAGGATACGTGGAAGCAAAGAGAAAGAGAGACCGTGGAGTGACGAGAAGGCATATAAGAAAAAGAAAAATGTGAATGAAGAAGAAGAACGTAAAAGGCTCATATGATGCACACCAAAGATAGAGTTGTATGTGGTGAACTACAGATTGGAGGAAAAAACAGTTCTGACACAACATCTTTAGGAAATTGTGAAAAGCTCATGACCTTTCCTTTCATGAATACTTTTGATTTACATTTTCGTTATATATTAGTAGATTTGTTTTTTTTTTTTATCTTAGTCAATTTTGTAGCATTAAGGATTTTGGTTTGAAAAGTTTCTACACATGTGGATCTTAAATCGAGTATACATGTAAAAGTGAGAAAACAGTTATGACATGAGCTCTTTATGCCAACGTTTAGTTCATATGTATAAGAGATGCTCTGATGTTCATTGTCAAAATATTTTTATAATTTTTTTAGTAATAGCAAAATCATTAATAGTATAAAACAAGTAAGAGATAATGACACTTCATATTAGTAATATATTTTATACTAAATTTTATCCTATAAATTTTTTTTTCTTATTAAAACAAAATTTTAAATAACGTAAATGATACTAAAAATATAAATAAAGAACATTTATATTAAAAATAATAAATAATAAATATTATAGTATTTTTGTATTACTATTGTCAATGTATAACTACTTAAATGAATACTAAAACAAAAAATATATTAAATCAATCGATAATAACAAACCCCCGCGTAGCGGGGGTTAATAACCTAGTCTATACTATATAAAAGTCGAGGCTATAAGCTTCTTAAGCCGTCCACCTAGGATTTAAAACCACCAATCGCGGTTGGACATCTCATTAGTTAACATATTTTGATTCTGATAATTTTCTATATTAAAGTTTTAGTAAAAAGGAAAAGAAAAACAATAAGAGAAATATTTCAAATCTATACTATATAAAAGTCGAGGCTATAAGCTCCTGAGGCCGTCCACGTGGGATTTTAAACAACCAATCGGGATTAGACACTTCATCAGTTTACATTTTTACACACTTAACATTTTTAAATTCTAATATTTTCTATACTTAAATATTAATTAAAAAAAACAAACAATATATGGAAAGAAGAAAAATGTGAATTTTTGAAATAAGCTATAAGCTTCTTAAGCTGACCACGTGGGATTTAAAACGACCAACCGCGAATAGCCACTTCGTCGGTTAACATTTTTATATACCATGTTAATTAACTTTTTTAAATTCTAATATTTTATATAATTAAATATTAATAAAAAGGAAAAAAAATATATATGGAAAGAAAAAAAATGTGAACTTTTGAAATAACAAAATATAGAAATAAAAAAAATGTAAAGCATAGATTTCAATATTATTATGCAGCGAATATATTTTTATTTGGAAAATTTCTAACTTAAAAATGTAAAATTACAGATGACGGTTTCCCTAGACAATAAACTATAAATACTCAACCTTCCACACAATTAGTATTCAGTTTCAAAAGAATTCACTATTACGTGGCTTTGATTTTTTTTCTCGTGCTACATATTTTTTGATTTATTTCTCTATGAACTATAAACAAATATTGTTTAATTTTGCTGATTTTAGACGGTTTGATTTGTATTTTTCAGGTTACACTAATGAATCGAGTGTAGGTTCATTCAACTGTGACTTTTAAAGCAATTACAAGGTATTATTGATCCTAAAATTTATGTAGCTTTCAAATTGTTTCCTTATGTGGATATTGTTAATTACTTTATGTTAAATATATGCATGAAAAACTAAGAAATCAAATAAAAAAGTAAAAAGAATTATATTTTTAAGAAGAAGAATATGAGAAGCAAAAAGGTAATTACAAAAAAGTAACTATATATAGGATTCTATATATTATAATCGTTTAATTAATTTTTGAATTCTCTGTTTTTGAATTACTTTTTTAACCATGCAAAACTTCTTCAGAAACCAAAGTTTAAAGGTGGCCGTTTTTTTGGTAATTGTCCGTGTTATTTTCGAGTATTTTTTATATTTTATAGCTTAAGTCGAAACCACTAGATTCTATACTACATAAAAGTCGAAGCTATAAGTTTTTCAAACTGTCCACAAAATTTTAAAAGACTAATCACGATTAACCATCTCAGTTATTAGCAATTTTATAATCCAATAATTTTTTTATATTAATATATACTTATAAAAAGGAAAAAATAATATATATATATTTAGAGAGAGAGAGAGAGAGAGAGAGAGACGCAAGAAAAATGAAAACTTAAAAAAACATCTAGGAAAACAAAAAATGTAAAATTTTGTTATTAGAATATATAAAATAATATCAATAGAAAATTAAGATAATATAAAAAGTTAAAAATAAAACAATATCTATGGTAACGAGAAAAATGTAAACTTAAAAAAAACCATATGCAAAAAAGAAAAATGTAAAATTTTTGTTATTAGAATATATAAAATAATATCATTATTAGTCTCACCAAATTTGCCAATATCCCTTTTTAATCGCTATTAGGGGTCGACATTTTAGTTTGATGTCGATTTAAATTTGATTCGGTTATTTCGATTTAATAAAACATTAAGTCTCTAATCAAACTCATTTTGGTTCATTTTAATTCGGTTTGGATTAATTTGGTTTGCTTTGATTCAGTTTGTTATTTAAAATAAATTATTTATAAAATTGAAAGAATGGCAATAAATTGAAGCAAAAAAATAGAAATTTTATAATTGAGATAAATAAATAGAAAATTTGAATAGAATAATCAATCAAGAGGTATGTGAAAAATAAAAACAAAGGGTACACAATATATACATGTAACATGTGTAAGTATTCATTTGTTTCTTTTCATTTAAATGTTGATTAGTAATTTTCATGTTTCAAGTTTGATATTCAGATATTAGATCATTTGAAGTCTTTTTTTATATATTTGAGTAAAATATGACACATCATATTTGTAATATGTTTTATACCAATTTTTATCCTATAAGTTTTTTTTTTATTAAAACAAATTTTTAACCAATATAAATGATATTAAAAATATAAATAAAACAATATTTATGCTAAAAAGAATTTAAAAATGAATTATTATTGTAATTACTTGATTACTAAGCTCAAAAATATATGAAAACAATCAACAAAACTAAACCCCCGCGTAGCGGGGGTTATAACCTAGTCATTAAATCAAAAATATTTACCTTAATGATTGAGTTTTGAAACAACACAAAATCAGTTATGACAATTAAGGTCAAAAACGTTTTTGACTTTGTCGTGAGAATCAAATTCTCATAAGTTTTTCATTTAAGGTGAGATCTCCTCATGAATACATAGACGTTAAGCTTGGGCTATATTATTTAAGGTGAGATCTCCTCATGAATACATAGACGTTAAGCTTGGGCTATATTAGTCAAGTCATTGTCTCCTCCTTCTCTTCATCGATCATAAACATCAAAATTCTTCTCTTCTCTCTTCTTTTTTTTTTTACTTTTTCTTAGGTGCAACACAAGTCGTTCCGCTATGACTTTGAGTGTTGCGAATCAAAAGAGAAACAATTTTATCATAGGATTCTAATCATCATCAAGCAGTTGCATTATGTGACGATTTTTGAGTTGAGGAGAGATCATCAAAGTTCTTCAATCACCGTCAATATCCGTTCTTCAATCATCTTTTTGGTATTCTTGTATTTCATTACATATTCTATGTTAATTGCTTTACAAGTAATAGGTAGTGTCTTTGTTAAAATATTCAAAGTCCTACATAATCTAGTGGTGGGTTTTATTTTTCAAATTTGGTTCAAGCATTATCTATCTTCTAATTAGTTATGGTTTAATCTCTAAGAACAAGGTTGCATATAATGTACACATAGTCTTTTTGATGAATAAATTTAATAATAAATCAAAAATTCTTTTTTGGAAAAATTGGTTATGTGATCAGCTTTTGCTAAGTTTCAGCATTGTTACAGAATTGGAACTTATATTGTTGCAATTTTGGGATGGTTAATTTTCTCATCAATCTCTATGTTTTGCAGAATCTTGTGGCCCTATTTTGACGAAGATATGAGGAAATGGACGGATCAATAGCGGAAAGCGTTAGAGAAGAAGCTAGAAGAGCAAAAGCAATAGTTGTAGAGAAGTATATAGTAGGTA
Source organism: Arabidopsis arenosa (assembly GCA_905216605.1). Classification (NCBI taxonomy): domain Eukaryota; kingdom Viridiplantae; phylum Streptophyta; class Magnoliopsida; order Brassicales; family Brassicaceae; genus Arabidopsis; species Arabidopsis arenosa. Next base: position 8,064,599 of record LR999458.1, read on the forward strand.
ATTTAGCTGGAGCCAAAGAATATGCTGTTAAAGCAAAAAATCTTGATCCTGAACTTTGTGATCTTCTCGTCTCAATTGTTTAGCCTTGACAAGAACAATGAGGAGTTGGGTCCAATGAAGTGGACTGATTCAAGGTTTTACAAGACGAGTGAATGCTTCTCCATTGGGAACGTAGCAGCAACGACCATCTCAACTCATTCTCACATAGAGTTGGGTTGACAATATGTGAGAAATGATTGGTGAACATATATCCCAGAAAAGGCAATGTTTGGGCTCTGTATGCAAACTGGTCAACATCTTGGGACAGTTCAACTCCCCAAGAAGTTGTGGACAAGTATGAAGTGGTTGAAGTGCTTCAAGATTTTGATGAAGAGGGATGTGTGACGGTTGTGACTTAAAATTAAAGTTTAAATCCCGAGAGTTTAACAAGCGGCACAACTGTCACACCTCTCTCTTCGTCGAAATCTTGAAGGACTTCTACCATTTCATACTTGTTCATTTCTTCTACTGAAGTTGAAATATCCCAAGATGGTGACCAGTTTTCATAAAGAGCCCAAATATTGCCTCTTCTCGGATATATGTGCACCAATCCTTTCTCACATATTGTCCATTGGACTCTATGTGAGAATGAGTTGAGAGAGCCGTTGCTGCTATATTTCCCGATTGAGAAGCATCCACTAGTCTTGTAATACCCTGAATAAATCCACTTCTTAATTGAAGCCACATATCCATTTTTCTTGCCATTTAGCAAGAAATACACATATTCTTGTGGGTGATTATCGAAGAAAGAACAATTTTATCTTCTTCTTCTTTCACGTTAAAGTGAAAACATCAAGAGAGAAAATTTATAGGATGATAGGTACATGTGGTAATGAGGATTCGTACATGCATAAAACTTTTTATGGTAAATATTACATTGCTTTCTATATTCACAAATTTTATATTCTTTGTATGTTTTTCCTTCAGTCAAAAGTCAAAAACTCATTTTCTGATTTCAAATGATTTCCATATACAAAATTGCTGTTTGTAGAAATGAATCTTTTCTAATTGGCGTTTTAATTTCCCTCTTTGTTTCAAGAAAAATATACTTTGAACAAAGACTTTTTATCTAATCTCTAAAAGGTAATTAACCAAAGTATCTCTACTCTAAAGAGCCCTACTGGATATTGAAAATCTTGGAAATTAAATTTCTTCTTCTTTTTTTCTGCTGAAAAAAAACCTTTTCTTTTATTCTGTAAAGCCTCCTCACTTTCAGTTTGATACTTTAAATTTTGTCAAAAGTTTTTTAAAAATTATTGTGCTGGATTTTATTTCTTTTGTTCTTCTCGGTTATTCTTAAATATTGTACATGTCTGTCCGTGTATAATTTGATGCCAACTACGAGGAATTGTTTCCACACAGATTGATATTTTGTAGCAGTCAAGTCAATCACGATGTAACTACAACAAGGTATACAAATAAAGTCTTCCTTTTTTGACTGATTTTTTCAGTCGGACCTTAATTAGTTGTTGGTTATTTCTTTGAGCATTCAACAAATATTAATGTTCAGTGCTTCCTTAAGCATTCAAGACATACATGCTTTCTTTAGTCCTCGGGTTTAAATCAGTAACTACAGTTTAACAGGGATTTACCTTATGGTTTTTCTTTTTTCTTTGACTAACCTCGGTGATTAAAATGTGGTTGAGCTTACAATTTTAAGATCCAAAGATATTTGTTGTTCTAAAGAAGATATTTCCCTTAATTGAGCTCTATTAAATAACTACTACCTAAACAAATAACTCATGCTAAATCTAAAAAAATGTAAAACGAATTGACGGTTTGCGCGCGAAAGTTGTGGCAAATTTAAATCTGTATAGAGTTTTCGCTTTAAAGATAGTATTTGCGTGCCAGATCTGTTGATAATTAAGAAGCGGGAAAAACTAATGAAAATAGATTTGGGTTTCAAATGGTATTTTGTTAGATCCTAAGATCTCATGATACCTCTAAAATTTATCCCAACATATATTGCAAACACAAAGGAGTCATAACATAGAAATGCCAAAAATTGGTTAATAGTCCAAATCGGAAAACTTGTAAATTAAAACCAAAGGTCAAATCAACAAAACTGTGATAATTCATGATATAATTGAATCGATGGCGTCAAGTTCATTAAAAGCGCGCTAAAATTCGTTAAAAGACTAAACTCAAATAGACCGTTTGCACGACAAAATATTCCGTTGAAAAACTAAGCTTAATTCTTACCAAAAGAAAGAAAAAAAAAGCTGGAAACTTTTTAAACAGATTCAGGTTTCAAATTAAGGTTTGTTGCTAGATCTCTGGATCTTGTTGCCTCTAAAATGTAATATAATAAACAGCTGCAAACACAGAAAGAGAGTTCTTGAACAAGTAAAAGTGATAGAAAAATATATTAGTCTTATAATTAAACATCCTGGTTTTAGCACACATGAAGAAACATCTTACCTAAAGCGTTATACAGTACTCTTGTCTCTTATGAAATAGATTATTTAGATTCACTTAAAAGACAAATGAAACATAACATTAACAACAACAAAACACAACACTAACACCAACAAAACACAACATTAACAACAACAAAAAAACATAACATAAAATAAAATAAAAAACATAACTCAAATTCTCACAACAGCGGTTAAAAACCCTAACACCCAATCCAAATATTAATTTCCGCCGTCTTCTCCATTTCCCCCAGCCACATCCTCCTCCTCACCAGGCGCCGCGGTCCAAGCTCCAGGCCACGCCTGCATCTGCGGTTGTGGCGCGTATATTCCAAGACCGCTACAAACCGGAGTACCTATAACCATTCCCGGCGGCAGTTCTCCATCGTCAAGATGTGGCACGGCCACGGGATCAGCAGCGGCGGCAACGGACTCTCCTTCGTCCTCATTGACAACATCAAGCAAAAAATCAAAGATGAGGGTTCGATCCACTGCGGCAGCGACATCAGATCTCTTTATCGTGAGTCGGTTGCTCTCCTGAGCATGGAGCCACGAACGCATCGTGACATCCATGATGAACATCTCGCAGGCTTTCGAGAATAGGATTGGTGCCTCACCAGCAACCATAGTCACATCAGGATCAAACTTCATAATCCTCTTGATACGAGTTATGGGAAACTCGTGATTCTTGAAATTCAAGTCACCTTCCATCTCCTTTGACCAGAAACTCTTTAGTTGCTCGTTATCTTTCTGTGGCTGCTGGTGGTTGCCGGTGTTGTTCTCCATGATATCTTTTGTTTGAAGTTTCTAGGTACTGGGCTTGAGATTTCTTATGTGGTGGTTCACATATATAAAGGAAAAGCTTAAGCGTACATAAGATATGGTGGGATAAGAAACATGTAATCTTTTCTCAAATGTGAATCTTAACCCATTTAATATTTTGTTAAGAATATTTAATGTTATTAACATTATGTGTGTGAGTTGACTGACTGGTAGTTGGTATAATAAGGAAAAAACAAAGAAAGTGATTTTTTTTACTTAAAGTGTATTTACTATTGAGAAGGATTGTTTTTACTATTCAATACTCTTAATAAAGGAAATACAAAATGTATTTTTTTCTCTATAAAATTGAAAGTTAAAATTTTGCTGTACAACACTTATTTTCGAATATCTTTAGTTCAAAACTATGTTTTCATATGTTAAATGTGAAAGCATAATTTGCTCAAAATGTTGGAGAATTTTAATAATAATTTGCTCATGATGTTAATTTGCATTTTAGTTAAATTACATTTCTTATTACTTAAACCCATAATGTAATGGTTCAATTTGACATATGAAACAATATATAACAATAATATATGAATGTAGAAAGTACAACTCCTGTAATCCCTATAAAATTAAAATTTACCTAAGGTTAATGTTTTCTAATTATTTAATTTGTTCACATGATTTCGTAGACACTTAAGAGAGAAAACTCTTCCACATATTGTTGTTTAACTGCAAAACAAAAGAGAGATCATTAATAAACATGTTCGTAGAGGACTAGAGGGTAAAAATTTGTTAAACAAAATATGCTCCAATAAATACAAATTAAATTCAAACGAAAAGTGACCAGTTTGGAGTTGAACTGTTCCAAGATGGTAACAAGTTTGTAAAGTTGGACCTGAGCACATTAACATGAAACAAATCAACAATACAATGGGACTCCCACTCTTTTTTTAAAAAATTCTATTACAATGGGACCACATTTTAGAGAAAAAAAAATTATTACAGAAGAAAAAATCATTAATATTGTTATTTGGAAAAATTATAATAGGGCCCCAGAATGGGTTGGTCCGGCTTAGTTAGTATACAACTCCCAAACGTTACCCTATATATGTATACAAAACCTTTTGTCCATTCCACTCAGTGTGAGAATGAATTGAGAGACTTGGTGTTGCCGGGTTTCCCAATCGAGAAGCATCTGCTTGTCTTGGTAAACCCTGAAACAATCCACTTCATTGGATCCGGTTCCTCATTGTTCTTGCTATTCAGCCAAGAAATACATATCTTGAACGATTCTAGAGAGGCGCCACTATGGACCAGTGCATATACAGGGGCATTATGTCACATAGGGATGTTAATGATGGACTTTAATCCGCTGGGTACCCGAGACTCATGTCAAATATTGAGTCCATAGATATGCTTTTTATATTACAAAATCATTGGTTTAAAACAAGCGGGGTACCCGAACTAATAGATTCTTATATGGATTTATCCTATCGGGTTTTGGGCACCCGCAGTTTTTTTTAATATGTACTAACCAACATCGTTTCATCCTTTTCACCCCAAAAATTGAAACACGAACTAACTAACCCTAATTCCCAATTTGATTGAAACACGAACTCTCCTTGAAACGAGAGCAATCCTTTCACGTTCATTTCAGGTTCAGGTTCAGGTTCAGGTTCGGGCTGGTTGTTTTTTACCCACTCCAACATCAATCATTTTGTAAACAAATGACGAAATAAAATAAAAACATATAGTGAACAAATCAAATGAGAAAAAAAAGAGAAAGAAGACTGATGCAAATTAGTAACGTAGATGATGAAGATAATTATACCTATACTCAAGAAGAACAGTTTTAGACTTGTAGATGGTTTTTTGTTTTTCTCTTTCTTCTTCGTTAGATTACAAAATGAAGAACCTCAATTTATAACTTCAGAAACCTTAAAGTGATGCTTATTTGACAAAGATTTCGTACATGCATATAAATGACATTTTATGGTAACTTTTCCCCCCCTATTTCAGTGCTCAATTCAAATTTATATAAAGTAGGTTTTTTAATTTATCTTTATAAGATTTTTTTTATCTATAAAACTATTAAGTGGCAACATTTGGTTTTTAAATACGAATAAAACCAGTGTAAGAAATGGACCTTTTCGAATAAAGAAAGATTTATTATTTTCCCTAAAAAGTATAAAGATATTTTTCTATCTATAAACTTATTAAGTGGCAACATTTGGTTTTAAAATCTGGCTCCTAATTTGTCCTTAGCAAAAGTAATTGTTCAAAGAACCAATCATGTTGCACACTTGTTATCCACAACGATTTTCAAAGGTCAGTGTTGCCATTTTTAAGAGGTCTACACAGAATTAGCATAAAGGATAAATCAGTTTTTAAAATAACACTACTTCAACACTCTAATTCTATGTATTAAGATGAGTAAATAAGATGGTTATGTAATGTAAGGTATCTAACTATTAGGCTAATTATCTTTCAATCAAAGTACTTGTGAACACCACCAATTAAAGCTTTTTAAGTATGGAATTGAAAATTGCTTACATACTTCTTCCAACGAAACCTGTAGAAATTGCTTACAAGAATCTTCCAAAGACAAAATGAAAATTGCTTACACAGTTACACTATCTTCAAGTCTTTGAGACTCGGTTAAGCCTCAAGTAAAACTTCCTCGTCCTATAAACCACACTCAAACTAAAAACCATAGCCATTAGACACAACATGGACATGAGACCGCATGTGACTGAATAACACACCGAGCCCGTGCAGACAAGCGACTCAGTTTCTGTGGAGGGTCCGGCTTGCTTTCTGGCGTAGTAGTCATAGATGTTACTAGCGATCACACCTGAGAACACAAACGACCCAATAGGCAAAGCTGTGATCTGGAAATTGTAGAGAGAACCAAAGCTCTTCAGGCCAAAAATGTCAGAGACTGAAGCAGGAGCGATCGCCCAGTGAGCGCCATAACCCATTCCTATTACAATGGTCACTACGTAGATCTTCCCAGGCCAGTCTATGGCATAGTAGATGAGCCCTAAGGACATTATCGCCTGAACCGCAGACATTGCCAATGTTCTTGGAAGTGAGAGTTTTCTTGTGAAGAGGAAGAAAGTGATGAAAATGTCAGTAAAACACAGTTGCTTCTTAACATTTATGAAAAGTGAAATGGTTTTAGGATTTTGTACCTTATGATTAGCTCTGAGAAGTAGCCACCAGCAACACGGCCGAGAAAATTGGAGATGCTGATCAGTGAGACAAATATTTTGGTGTTGTTGTACCCGAGGGAATAACAAATCTGACCAAGATTATCTATAACTGTTATTCCCGAACCTACACCTAGAACCAGAGACATAAATATAAGCCAAAAGTCGGCTTGTCCCAAAGCTTGTAACAAGGTGAAATCTTCTCCTATACACGGCGCTCTTTTCTTTTCCAGCGGCATTTCACTTCTCTCAATTAAAGTTTTAACCTCATGCTGATCCACATTGGAAGTTCCTTCTTCGGACTTCACTAAGGCAACATTATTACCCGAGATGAAAACCGATGAAAACGGAACAAGAATTGGAACAACCATGAAAACAACAAGGATGGCTCCAGAGGTTGTGATAATTTTTTGAGTTATATCAAAAAGACTCTGAAGTACCAACAATCCTAGTAAATATACTGCAAGTACAACACAGAAACCGTAAATAGCCAAGAATCGTAAATCATCAGAACGCAAGTTCGTCCTGCAACTTCTTTCCACAGGTCTAACAACGAATAGAAGAGCAACAACCACAACTGGTGGTCCAAGAGCAACCATGAGAATAACCGAAGAATCATGAGAAGGATTGAACATCAAATAAACCTGAGTCAAGATTGCTCCACTCAAACCAGAAAACCCTTTCAAGATTCCCACCACAGGACCACGACTTTCTGGGAAGTTATGAATGCATGACACAAGCGATGCTGTATTGTAGTAAGTTTCACCATTTGTTCCCACGAATATAGCAACAAACAACTACATGAACAAATAAACTTGTTACTTTCTATAATCGCAGATGTGTATGCAATTTTGACTTGGAAAATTTTATCTAACCATCCAAAGAGGCAAATTAGGCAATTGACCAGTGACGACGAGCCAAACGACACCGTAGCCAACAAGGTTCTGAGTTGCACCGACGATAAGAACCACCCAGGAAGGTGAGACCTCAGATAAAGCACCGGAGACGAATCCGATGGCGTCACCGAGGTTTTTAGCAACACCGAGAAGAGCAATTTGTTTCTGATTATAGCCAAGGGAAGTTTTGATTGCTGGAGACATAGAGCCGCCGAATAGATAACCGACGCCGGCGACGGATTGGATCCACATGGCGCAGACGAAGACTAGCCATCGGTCGTTGACTAGGAGCTCTAGTTTGTGACGCCACCAAGTCATAGTCAACGGCTGAAAAAAAAAAAGAAGACTAACCCATTAAATACAAAAAAAAGGAGGTAATGTATTTTTGTGACGCCACCAAGGCATAGTAGTAAACTTAAAGCCTCGACGTTCGGGTATCCGTTCGGTTTTGGTTCGATTCCGGTTTAATTCCGCTTCTTTCGGTTCTAGAGTTTAGGATCCATATAAGAACCAAACAATTTTGGTTTGGTTCGGGTTCCGGTTCCGGTTTTTTCGGTTTTGAAGTTTAGGATCCATTCAGATATTTTATTTCAGATATTTTTTGAAATTTTTTGGATATTTTCGGATATTTTCGAGTATTTTTTGGATATTTTAATTTTTCTTTGATATATTTTCCAAATATTTATTGGTATTTCGGATATTTTTGGTTATTCGATCTAAAAATAACTAATGTTTTTAGATATAAACTCATATTTCGGGTATTTTCGGGTACCCGAAATTATTGCGGTTCGGTTCCGGTTCCGGTTCTTTCGGTTATAAAATTTAGGATCTATTTGAGTATCTTAAAATTTCGGTTCGGTTCCGGTTCGGTTCTTTTTGTTTCGGTTTCGGTTCGGTTATTTTGCCCAGGCCTACTAGTAGTGGCTCAAAACTTTTAATTTATTTTCAAAAAAAGATAATTTGAAAATCATATCTATTAAAGTATGATTTTACTGTTTCTTTATTGGATTACTTGAGTATTTTTTTCTTAAATAAGAAATAAATTTATTTATATTAAACTTCAAAATTTCAAATACAACATATTTAATTTTATGCATTAATCTACATTTTATTGATACTAAATTGTAACCAAAATCATATAAGTTGTGTATTAACTAATTTTCTCAACTCAATGTAATTAATACACACTCTAAATTATAATTTTAAATTTGTAATTCCCATAACATAATTGTTTTCTAAATGTAAATTTCATAACAATACATCCTATAAATATTTATTGTGTGTTTAGTCTCCAAACATGATTCTAGAATGATTAAGTAGATAAACAAAGCGTTTTTTGTCAAAACAAAACTGATCCTTTTTTGTCAAGTTCTTTAATCTGCAATTTCTTGTCATTAGCTCTGTTTTTTCCTTTTCTCATGTAGTAGAAGTCCATTTATTACCTTTGTAAATATTTGTCTCATTTTTTATCAATCAATTAAACATTTAATCAAAGCGTTTTTTTTTCTGAATAACTAAGAGATTTCTAAACATAGACCGGTACACTCAAGCAAGGGACCAGATCATTTATATACTCATTTCCCAAATATCACTTGATTCGGCGATTTCTACGCTTTGCCTAAGAATCTTTATCAATTGGGCTATTTGCCAACAAAGCATTTAAGCATACTATAAGAGGAATTTATACTATTTGATAAAGCACGAAGTAAGGTGCGGTCTAGGGTACTTCTAACAAAGAAATATGACGACATGACAACATACATTTGCAATAGCAATAGTCTACAAGTATGCAATGAAATAAGAAAGCACCAGTATCCATGCAGCCTCAAAACACCATTTCAGAGAATCTGGCATATCAGCAATGGAATGCCGTAGCCTTCGAAGAGTAATATTCGATGCAACGTGGTAAAAGAGGAAGCCAACATATGTTAGGAAGAATGTTTTGTGAGGCACCTGTTCAACACAAAAACTTACCATGAGCTCATTCATATGGAAACGAAAAATACACAGTCAAGGTTTATCCAATAAGTTTATTTTGCTTACGTTATTCATTTTTCCACGATGGAAAAGTATAGGACGCTCCAAGAACTTTAAAGAAATAATGAGTCCAAAAGTAGTTTCCCACTGAAAAGAATTATCCGTAGATTTTCTTATTGGTTGGTAAGTCTAAAGACTCCAATGTTACGTTGAAGCATCTACTATATCTTGATCGCTGAATTTCTTGTTTCGATTTCCGTAAGGATTTTACATCGGCTGGTGTTTGGCGATTATCCAGAGACGATGAAGAACAATGTTGGGCCGATATTATCAGCTTTTACAGAGTATGAGTCAGAACAAGTTACTTATTTATGGTTACTTACTTTTATAATTTTCAGTTTCAAAGAAAAGTTTGGACAACACCGTCAATACAAATAAATGTTTACTTATTTATATATACAATTCATGTGTAAAGTTGAAAAACAAATAAGCATGATGACGAGCAACAAGATAACAAAAAACAACGAACACAAATAAATGAAGAGGTATACTTCGCAAGCTTAGGTTTTAAAAATTGGTTTGCAAAAGCATTCACTTTTGTATCTCCCCAAAATGAATCTGTTAGTTTGAGTGGCGCTTAAGGTACACCAAAACTCCAAGTCCAGCAGCAAGAGCAGCCCCGGCTGCAACCGTTTTGTAAGCGGCTGCCCATGAGTTTGACTGGTCGTAGTCCATATCCTCTGAGCTTAGACCTCTCCTGTGCCCTCTTTCTTCTGTGTAGTCCAAATGCAATTTTAAACCCTGCATCATTTGGAATTCCCAACCCAAATATATTGTTCTTTAGCCCAAAATCCACATTAACCAAACCGAAAAACACGTTCTTAAACCGAAACGCGGATTTAAGGTATCAATTCATCCTAGTTCTTTGCATCAAGTGACAAAAAGAATAGATGTACAATTTATTACCTTCCAGCCTATTGATTTTGCATGTTCTACAGCAGCTCCAAGATCGTTATCTGATGCTAAAACGACTTTGTCATTGTCTTCATCTTCGTACTATACAGCACAAAACATGTCAAGAAAAGAAGCAGAACTTTTCGTCTTCTCGTTTAAAAAGTTTTCGAATAAATATGTACCATTATCTGAGGCAAGTTATCAGGCTCAATATCATCCCCCATTCTTTGTAGAATTGCTGTTATCAGAGTTGTCAAACTCTGTGTTTCTGTAATTGGAAAGTAAAAACAAAAGGTTAATGGACTCTGCAGCCGCATTGGCATAAAAAGTGTCCTGTTTTTCAAGAGTTATGATTTAACGTACCACACATAAATCTATGCATTCGTCCCTTTTTATCTTGTAGTTTGAAAGCAAATGTGTTTGGATATGAGAATGATTTTGTTCCTTCTATCTCCGAAGATAATTTCATCGATTCTTCTTCACTGCAAAATTTTATGACACACTTTAAGAAACTAGCTTATTGTCAAAACTAAATGGTTCAAAGGAAAATGAGTAGAAACCTCCTGGTTTCATCTATATCTTCAGTAGGCGATAACGCCATCGCAGAATCCCAAAACTTTTGCATCATTGAGTTTGCTGTCTCATTATTTATTCCAGCCGTACTTCCCGCCTTGTCAAAAGGAAATAAGAGCTTATAGCAAAACAAGAAATGGCAACTAATATATCATGTTCTTTCTTCTCTCGGATTGTTTATCGATCTTGTCTCATGTTTACGACTTCAACAAGAAGAGAATAATAAAGAAAAAAAAAGTTTACCGTAGTAACAGCAGCGTGAGTTATGTGGATCACATCTATCACAGCAACAACATCTCCATCTGTATGAAATCATCAACATTAGACAAGTGTTGCAATAACAATGTTTCATAATTTATTGCTCAAAGTCAGTTTTGAAGACATTTTGTTACCTTTATCTAATACAGGAAGATGCAGAAATTTTCCATTATGCATGATATGCAAGGCATCAACAATAGCCATATCAACTGTTGCAGATTCTGGGTTCTGTGTCATAACCTATAAAATAATTGAAAAGAAACAACAAAGACAGGAAATGAGTATTGATATAAATATTACCAAAAACCCGACTTAAGAAAATATTACCTTCTCCACAGTAGTTGTGTCTTGAGGAAGGTTTTGGGATATCACCCGCATCAAGATGTCCTTTGAACTAACAAGAATCACAGTTTATGATCAAAGCTCCATAAGAAAATTATAAAACATGATGTGGTAGAGACAAAATTTTCAAAACCAAGTAGCAGAACATGCTTATCCTCCAAACATATACGAAAACGGAGACATGAGTCCAAATGTAACACTTACGTCAAAATCCCTACTAATTTGTTCTCAACCATCACCATGGCTGCGCTAGACTGATATTCGACCATCTTCATGGTTACTCCTAATACAGTCTCATCCAATCCAACCTTTAAAACCCTGTACGTTTCCAAATTTACTCGTTAAGCTTTCCATTGCTCTTAATAAAACAAGTACAAGATCAAAATGACTTCAAAGATTATACTAAATATAGAGGAGATATTACCTACTTTGTATTCTCTGGAATTATAGTTGAAAGTGAAGGCTTGAATATTCGTTCTCTAAGTGTCTCCATAAAAGTGTTTGGTCCTATATTCCAACAAAAACGACATCAGAGACATAATTTATGTTTAACACAACCTAGCCAATCAAGAAGACAATCAAAATCTGTTCTGGAGTTGTGATGGAATCAAATTGAGATACTTAATACAATATTTTTAACATACCAGCAATAGATGTTCCCCAGTTCTTTTCAACGCCTTCAACAGCTGCAGCAATAGCCTTACCTTTCTCAACTGATCTTTCCATGCGGGCAATTGCATCATACAAACACTTTGCAATATCGAGAAGCGCAATAACTTCTCCATTCTCTACCACCGGCAAATGTCTAAATTTGCCTGCATATCTACTTGTCAGTTCAAGTACCATGAAAACAAAGAATTTACGAAAGAACAAGAGACAAATATGTTTCCTAAGCATTACAAACCTTGCACCATCTTTTGAAGAGCTTCCACAGCAATAGTATCAGACAAAACAAAAACAGGGTTCTTGGTCATAACTTTAGATACAGGTGTTTCTTCAAGGTTAAGTTGTTTAGCAATCACTTTTGTTGCTATATCCTTAAAACCAAAAGAGAGAAATAGATAAGCAAAAAAACAATTTCCATTAGAATCCTGGTCATGAAAATATTTTACCCTGTCTGTTAAGATCCCACAAAGTAATGCATTAGAATCAGTTAGCAATAACGCATCAACGCGACGTGCAGCCATTCTTCGACAAGCTTCAAATAAAGTTGTGCTATCGGGTACAGTAAGAGCCTTACACAACCTTAGTCTCTTTACCGTTCTCTCTCCGCTCCTTTCCCCACTCAAGCTTCTACATCAACATGAATTAGTCACAATTAGTTTCCTCAGAGCAATGGAATTATGTATCCTATACGTTCAAATCGAAGCCATGGAATTATGTATAGTGAAAATCAATCACCATGTTATTAATTTCAATTTTTAACAAAACAGACTCAACTACAAAAACAAAAAATGAAAAATTGGAAGAATTTGGGGTGATTTACATGGAAGAACGAGAAGATGTGAGAGATCGCCGTGGGAGGAGGTCAGAGCCACCACCACCACCACCTTCGTTTTCTGAAGCTTTTTTCCTTCCTTGAAATGAATGACCAGAGAACGAGAGACTTTTTCTCGACGGACCACCTTGGTTAGCCATATTAGACTATTCCGATCTCCTCCGTCAAATTCTTAAACAAAGATTCGACAATCGTCATCATCATCAACAACTAGACGCAGGTTTTGATTTTTTTTTCCAGAAACTTCAAATGCATACAAAAACTAAGATTATATTGGAACTTACCAAATAATTGTTTTCTTCGGAAAATTGTGATATTCAAATTCACAGAGAAAAGAAATTCAAAGAATGATCGACCGTTTCGAATCGCCTACAAATGCTAATTGTGGGAGAAGGAGACGATCGATAATCAATCAAGGAATTGGATTTTATCTGGGAATCAAGAAAATTTGGAAGAGACAGACGAAAGGAGAGGGAAAGCAAGAAGAGCCAGAGGAGATAATAATTAAAGTTATTTTCACGTAAAACAATAATTAAAAAAAAAAAGACCAAAATTGTTTTTTTTTTTAATATTAAAAAATCCGTGGTGGAACTTTTCTTCATTTTGCCAATCTGTTAACGACGAAATTACATATTTGCCCTTGGAATTTGCTGGGAGTATCACGCGGGAACGTCGACGCTGTCATTGTTTCTCTCCTTGTCGCAAACTGGTTTATGTGAGAGATGGCATACAAATTAAATAAATAACCTGGTTATTACGTTTCGAATTAATTCGATCAGATGTGTTTGACTGGGCTTTATTGGGCTTGTGTTCAATTGTTATGTTCAGTGATTGAGGCCCATCTTATTTGTCGTTATCAAGGTTACACTTGGCTCTGGCATTGAGCTCCGTCGAGAGAATGGCGAGTAATCAACAACCACCGTCAAATCTGCAGACTTACGGTATACCAATTTACGCCGTCGACTGGATTCCGGTAGAAGCTGTCAAATCTAAAATCACTAAGGATCAGGATGATGATGGTGATCTCTCCTCGTCGTCGTCGTCGTCGTCGTACATCGTTTTATCCGGCGGAGGCGGAGAAGGACGAAGTGGAATCCCTAATGTTATCTCAATCTGTCGTGTTGATCTCCACACCAATTCTCTCTCTGAACAACCTGTAAGTTCCTTCTTTTCTTCTCTCGTGTGAATCATAATTCACAATTCTCTGAACATTCTCAATGTTTTTCACAGATTGGTAGGCTTGTGGTTGGCACTGATCTACCTTATCGTATGACTCTTCATCCTCGTCAAGATGGTCTTATTTGCGCATTGCCTAACAGTTGCAGACTGTTTGATTGGGAAAACATTATAGAGGATGATAATGAGGAAGAGTCAGAGAAAGTGATCAAAGAGTTAAAAGATGTTGGACAACAGTTGTGTCTCTCGTTTAATCATGACGGGTCTGTGCTCGCTACTGGTGGGGAGGTAGGAACTAGGAAGGATTTATCTCTTTTAAGTAACAGAGAAAGGAAGAAACTTTGGTGGTGGTGGTGGTTCTTATGTGTTTGGTTTTTGATGCAGTACAGGATGGGACTTTGAGGGTTTTTGAATGGCCAAGCATGAAAGTATTACTTAATGAGTCTCAGGCACATGCATCAGTTAAAAGCTTAACTTTTAGGTGAGAAAGGGATCATCTTTGAAGAAATGATTGTACATAGATTTCTTGATTGTGATATCTTTCTGTTTGCAGTGAAAGTGGTAAGTTTCTTGTATCTCTTGGAGCTCCACTCTGTCGGGTTTGGGATTTGAATGCTTCTAATGCTATTGCCAGTTTATCAAAAGAGAAGGTCAGTTGGGTTTTGGCTCTTAGTAGTATACATTATTGTTGCATTGGATCTGATGTGTTTGTGAAATGCAGGACGAGATGTTTGCCTCGTGTAAATTCTTCGTAGACAGTTCAGGCAATGAAGTTCTTTACGTTGCTGCAAACACTGGTAAACTTATATATATATATATATATATATTCTCACAGTGCAAGAACATAGCCCTTTTTTTTGTCTCAACCAACGATAGAGAGTTGATTTGTTTTGTGTAGAACATGGTGGGAGTATTATAACATGGGATACAACATCATGGAGAAGAAGAAGTTCAAAGCTTATTAAAAGAAACAACTCTATATCTGCCTTTAATGTCTCAGCTGATGGGAAGCTTCTTGCAATGTAAGTTTATGTATCTTTCTTCTCACTTTTGGGGACAAACAGAAATACTATTTTTTGGTTGTCATGTTTTTTTCTTGATGCAGAGGAACCCTCGAAGGAGATGTTTTGATTATTGAGTCGACAAAGATGCAAATTAACCAAGTCGTCAAGAAAGCTCATCTCGGTTTAGTTACCGCACTGACTTTCTCCCCTGATTCAAGGTTTTTTCTCTACTCCTTTACTGTATAACTACCGATTCAATGATGCCAAACAAACAAATAGATACAAACTCTGAAGGAAGAACAAATGAAACCATTCAAAAGTGTTACTTTGGGTTTGGATTCGCAGGTGCTTAGTGTCGGTATCTTTTGACTCAAGGGCAAGGCTAACCTTGATCAAACAAAAGGGTGGAAAACGTATGTACATTTACGGTTTCTCCTATTATCTTTCCATTTTAAGAACAGGGTCTCCATAACCTAAAACTGTGGTTTTTCTGTAATGAAATTGCAGGTCGAATACATCTGTGGTTGGCGGCATTGTTGTTTGTGTTGATATACTTCGTTTTGTATTATTTCATGGTGGCAATGGGGATCATACATACGTGAAGAAAGCCTCAAGTAACCCCAGACGATACATTGAAACTTTAAAGAGTACAAGTAGGAGAACACTTTTTTTTTTTTTTTGGTTGAAGTCAAAGAGGTTAATATGAGAGTGGCCCTAAACATCTATCATATTCGTTGATAAATTTAAACCTAGTTCCTATCTACTAGTATTACCACAACGAAATTTCGAACTTCTTATTTTAGTCAACGAGACCCAATGATTAAGACATTTAAGTGATTAGAAAATGAGAGAGACCACCCAACCATCGTCTAACGAATCTCTCGGGACATTAACCAAAGTCATCAACCCACAGTTTGACCACGACACTTCTGACGTGTAACACCATGTCACTAGTATTATGCCATTTCACCAACCATACCACAAGGGTTTCAATATCAAGTACCCAAGTGGTATAACTTAACTATCTCTCCTCTCTTTCTTAAGATAACTTCTCTATCTCTCTCTCGTTGGCATAAAAAAGAGGAAAATGTCAGAGTGGGTTGCGGTGGTGGTGGCGACGGTGTTGTTTGTGGTGCTAAGCCCGGGATTGTTGTTTCAGGTTCCGGGAAACAACAACTTTGTAGACTTCGGGAAGATGGAAACGAGCGGATACTCAATCCTTCTCCACGCCTTCCTGTACTTTGGCCTTGTCACTGTCTTCACCGTCGTTATCCACTTTCCGGGCACTTAGTTCTACGTAATCTTTACTTACAAAAACTTTTTCTTCCTATATATGCTTTTACCTTTTGTATATCATCAGTTTTTTACCATGTTTTCCTTGTTCACGTAACTATTATGCTATTTTAATGATATCAAAACTTGCGATATAAACCCCAAAAAAGAAGAACTATAACTTGCATTGCATTAGACTTAAGCTTGTTTCGATATTTTCAGTAATGACAAAATGGAGAGTTGACCAATTATACATTTTTATTACGATATTGATAGGTTAGTACTTAGTATATATATATTTCAAATGTTATTAGAAATTTAGCCGAAAAAGAAAGGCCAACAAACATAGGCATCTATAATGAATCTCTTGGAACATCTCAACAGCCATTTCAATTTTATCTGTTTTATCTTAAAATATGTTTTAGCCAAAAAATAATTTGTTCCAAAATTTCCATGCAATATTACTCCATTTGACCAACCTCTTCTTTGTAAGTAATGGCGGACTGGGCAACATCAGTAATAGCCAGAGCCGGTCTTGACACCGGCACATGCATGAAGTTTCTGTTTGGGACCTTAAAAATATGTATTACTTACGAGGTCAATTGTTTGTAAGATTTCTTTGGTCTAGTAATGTGAATTAATAGGTGTGTTATAGTGGTATATAGTGAACATTTCAAATCAAAAAGAATGCATCTCTTTTGTTTGTTCTTTTTAATTAGAAGTGTTGGTAAAAGGATGCCACTATGAACCAACATTTGTGCCTTCAATAACGAGAAATCGCCTTTTCCGTTAACATAATCCACTTCATTCCGAGTATCGATCATTGAATCGGCAACATGAGGCTTTGATGTCACTTATTGCAAATCTTGCATGAACCTTCACAATAGAAGCTTAATACTATATACTCGCAATTAATTAAACCGTTTGCACTGGAAGAAACTATCAATCAAACATGTTCTGATCAAGAACAGATGAAAACAGACTAAAGAAGAAGATGGTGAATCACGAAGTTTACGACTTTAGATCAACCGGCCGGTGTGACTGATATTATGTGTTGGCCAGAACGAATTTTAGCAATCGAGAGCTCCACAAAGCCAAAGGTTCACGATTACAACCACGCCATCAAAAGATCATCACACACCTATGATTCTCATATATATGCTCTTGTTCTGTTTTGACTATAAGAAACTACTAAAACAGGCCAATAGCTAATTTCGTACCAGCTTTGGTTCAATATCTCTAGTAAAATTACAAACAAGAAAACAAAAACAAATCTTGAAGTAAACAAGTTAGGAAATCCATATTTTAAAACTAAAACAAAGTTCATATATAGATTTGAAAATGTTTTAAAATGCATAACCCAAAAGGATAAGAGTGGTTCTTCTAAGATTCTATAATTGGAATAAGATGTGTACATAAATAGTAATCTACTCTCAACTGTTAACTTACTGCTAATTGGGGTACTACAAGACCAACACAACCTACACATCAACTAATCAAATGTCAATAAAAAAACCCACAATTCAACATTTAACAAGAACAATGATGATTTAGAACATTGAAAATGAGGGAGAAAAGAAGAGACACAAATAGATCTTTCTGATTCTATCTACCTACTTCTTCTTCTTCTACTACTCCCAATGAAACGGGAACGTTTGCGGAAGAGGGACAGCCTCATTACCGGATATAACCGATCCATCAGAGACTGCACTCGCATTCTCAAACAATCCCGACCCGTAAAAAACTGTCTCAACTGCTTCTTGGGACAAAGAAAGTGGTGGCTGAAGCAAATGAGGGACTGACGACGAGGAGGATGACAGAAGAGAGAGAGCACAATCAGAGTCATGGATGCAACTCGTCATTCTCTCACACAACGATGCGGTTCTTGAGCTTTCTTCTTCTTGCAAGAAAGGGAATTGTTTCCCTATGCTTCTGTTACTGTTTGGAGAAGAAGAGATTGGGAACATTATTCCTGTCTTTGCAGGAGAAGAACCAACATAGCTCTGGTTCTGACCGTAACTTGAACCATTGGCGGCTACAGCAACGCTTACAAGACTGTTTCCCCAGCTCGGGTTTAACACAGATGTAGTTGGAAACACATGTGAACCGCCCGAAAACTCTAGCAATTTGCTACCTGAAAATATAAAACAATGCTTCTTCATCAACAAGATCAGGTCTATTGGATTCAAGAAACCAAGTTTTCAAAAAGCAAAAACCTTGAAACCCCGTGAAAAAGTTCGCAGGACGACCGATATGTTCAGGCTGCGGCTTC